>CM051235.1:128021948-129221948 GCA_027917425.1 Gastrophryne carolinensis | reverse complement strand
GAATCCAAGCTTCAACCTAGGATTGGATTATGTCTTCTGTTTATCTCTCCAGCTGTTCTTTACCATTCCCATGATACCTCAGTGTTTATTTGTTCTGGTATAATGTGAGTCTTTGCAGCCTCAGTTGAACAAGCAGTGATGGGGGTATGGGATTGACACCTGAACAAAAGGGTGATGATCAGCTAGAGTTTTACTAAAGCTTTATGCAAAAAAAATGTCCACTCAATCTATTTCTCATGTGAAAAAGGGTTTTGTGATAAACAACATAGCTGTTAAACAAATGTACAGTATGATAGCTTTATGACCTTTCCATCTCTGAGTAAAAAAAACTAAAAACATTGTTGGGTTCACGTTGAAAAGCCCAAACCCTTATAAAACGATTCCCCAGCATCTAATATTAATATATTTTAAGTTTTTAGTCACTTACTTATTATTCTTTCCCCCACTGGGCTGCAACTCTGTTCAGGATGGCGCCGCCATCTTGACTCAGAAGCATCACACTTACTGAGGAGAGGAGAGTAGGATAAAGTACAGGGGGCGGGTTATAGCTGTGCTTTGCTCAGACAGAGCAGAGCTGGGGCCAGGAAAAGGTCAGCAATCCCAGAATGCAGAGTGACACAGTCAGAAGACACTTCCTGTTTGCAGGCTGCCTGATGTTCCATGAGCCGCCATCTTGGATGTTTAAAGGCTCATAACATGCAGTAGATGCAGGTAGGATGATTTTTAATGTGAGCAATCTGTATGTACAGGGTGTGGGAAACATATAAGATAGACTCTTATTTAGAGTGAAGGACCGCTTTAAGTCTCAGGGTGTACTGTAAAGTAAGGGGTTAGGTTTGGTGGTTATCTAGGCAGTCCACCTCTTCTGGTGCTACAGTGTGAGAAGAGCAATGCTGTGGTGAACCAGGCACTGTACACAAAGATCAGGTATCCTTTCAATTTATTAGTCACAAGGACTTGGACAGCCATCTAAAGTAGCTAAACTGGGGCACCTTTATGCACACCAAAAAGATCAATCAAATATAGATGGCAATGTACCATGAAACACAAAATGTGGCATCATTTTATCAATGTTAAATAGTTATTTTGTTATTGAAATCATGATTCTTGTTTGACACCTTATGTATTGTTCCAAGGATTGCTCCGTGGTGAGCAGGAAACAAGTGCTGTAAAAAGGATGCCTTTCCACAGCTGTCACAGGATTTAAAAAAGTATTATTTTATCATTGTTTACCACTGCTCTGTGGTAAGCCTCTTAAATTCTTCTCCAGAAAAAGCACATTTTAATTTAAAAACCTGCCCAGGCTTTAGATGCTCCATGAGGTCAATATCTGTAACAAGTGGGAGGCAGAAGTTAAGGTTTTGCCTTTAGAAAGTGGTGGTCAGAACAAATCATCTTGTAAAGCCTCTAAACTCAGCGGTCCATGTAGGTCCAGTAATAAATTATCATTCATGCTATTGATCACATTTTGGAAGAGAAGAAAACAGAGTAGTCTGGTTTATTCCCCCTTCTGCCATTTGTTTACCTACGCTGATGATATTGGTGGCATAATGGAAGCACTGTAACATGGCACAAATGTCCCCCATGGAGGCCCGCTCATTGGTGTTGGTCTGCACTTCGACTCACCCTGGTATTTTGGAGTTGGAACGCCACTATTACCTGCTGCTGCTTCCACAACCTTTCCAGCATATACAAAATGGAATTCCATCTGGTTGGCAAGTCAGATATGAGGCAGTGGGTGGGAAGTCTGAAGTTCTTCTGCAATGCAGTCAGGCAAGTGGCGGCAGGGTGGGATTGAAGAGAGTTGGGTGCACATGCCACGCACTTTGTGCAGAAGTTCTGGCATGTCTGGATAATGGGCCAGCAAGCTCTGTACGTTGAGCTCATGCACCAGGCAAGGGATTTGCGTCAACCTGACTCGGCTCAAGGCTGCTACAAGGTTACGCCCATTGCCGCAAACCACCTTGTCAGGCTTCAGGTGAAGTGGCAGCAACCACTCACCTGTCTACTCCTGGATGCCAGTTCACAGCTCCTGGGCAGTGTGGGGCCTTTCGCCCAGACCATGAGTTTCAGTACCACATGATTCCATTTCCCTATGGCTGTGCTCAAATTGGTGGTGCAGAGGCTGCGCTGACTGCATGAGGAGGAAGCAGAGGAGGAAGCATAGTAAGAAGATGAGACAACAGGAGGCACCCTGCCCATACTTATCAATGTGCCGGTGTTGAGGTGGATGCTAAAACTAATACCATTAATCAGTGCACACCTTACTTTCTCCACAACCTGTTGTTGCTGGTCAGGGATGGTCTGTCGAGAAAAGTGACTGGAATGGCGTATTGTGGTACAGCCCCCGCTATCAGATCTTTAAAACTGTTCATCTCCACCAAACGGAATGGGAGCATTTCTAAGGTCAGCAATTTTGAAATGCTGGCATTCAGGGCCAGGGCTCGTGGGTGAGATGGACCCAACTTCCACATTGCCTCCAAAGTTTGAGGGGCAGACAACAGAACGCTTCCCTGGGAAGGCATGGACAGACTTAGTGATGATGGTGCCACTGCTGCTGGTGGTGGAGCTCTCACATCCTCCCCTTAGGGGGGAGACAGGTTGTCTTGTCATTGAGGAGGCGGTGGTAGTGTCAAATGAAGCAGCAAAGGGAGCCTAAAGTATTTTGCATTTTGTAGGTGTTCCTGACACTGCAGCTTGTGTTTGGATTGCAGGTGCCTGTCATGGACGTGCTGCAGAGATAATTGAGGCTTCCCCTTCGCTTCAGGGACTGGTGGCACAGTGTGCACTGCTACTGAGGAAGAAGCAGAGTAGGAGGAGGAGGGAACAGGAGGCACCGACTGATGTCTGCTAATCCTGTGTGGCGGAAGGATAGACACAAAAGTGCTTCCCCCCCTTGGTCTCAGCCACCACTAAATTGACCCATTGGGCAGTTAGATGTAATGTCCCTGCCCATTCTTACCTGTCAATTTGTCAGTGGTGAGGTGGAAGCTGGAACTAATACCATTGCCCAGTGCACACCTTATTTTCTCCACAACCTTTTGGTGCAGGGCAGGCATGGGCTATCGAGAAAAGTGGTGGCAACGGGGAATGGCATATTGTGGAACAGCCCCTGCCATCAGATCTTTAAAACTGTTCATCTCCACTAGACAGAATGGGAGCATTTTTTAAGGCCAGCAATCTTGAAATGCTTGCATTCAGGGCCAGGGCTCGTGGGTGAAATGGCCCAACTTCCACTTTCGCTCTAAAATTTGAGGGTGGACAGCTGAACGCTTCTCTGTGATGACATGGCATGGCATGATGGCATGGACAGACTTGGTGATGGTGGTACCACTGCTGGTGCTCTCACATCCTCCCCTTGGGGGGTGACAGGTGGCCTTGTCATTGGGGTGGTGGTACAGGCTGGGTCAATTGAAGCAGCAGGGGGAGCCTCATGAGTTTTGTGTTCTCTAGGTGTTTGGTCATGGGCGTGGTGATGAGAAAATTAAGGCATTTCTCTTGTTTCAGGGACACAAACCAGCCAAAACATATAATTGAACACTTGTGCAATATATTATGTGAAGAAAAGTGCAATTTTTTATGCTTGTATGTAATGAAGTTTTTCAAGTAAAATTTATGAATTGATCTGAAACCTTTCTGATGTGATGTCTGGTTGAGGGGGTCATTAACCTGACTAATGAAGTCAAAGTGGGTTACCTCACTCTTTTGAGGTATTTGATTTATACCCATATGGTCAGAGGTCAACCCCTCCTTCAAAAGTAGGTGTCCTCCAAGGGTGGATTCAGTAAATGTGGTAAGAGGGGGCTAACTCCCTTTTACCTCTAAGGTGTTCCCATTTCATATAATCAATGAAAATGATTTTTCTTTTTTAAATGTAACCTCCTTTTAAAACAGACATAAACCCTTCCTAAAGCTCCTTGCCATTCATTTAAATAGGAGCAACCACCTCCCTAGAATCTGTAGGAGTCTATGGGCAGTGGTTTTCCTCTTTATGGGGTATCCCAAATTGGGAACCCCCATTTTGTGAGATGTTGGGGGGCATCTGAGCTTTGAGGGGGCAGGTAATGGGGGGGCTGGGGGTCAATAGCAAGTCACCCACTAGCTGCAAGTGACTTGCTAGACACCAAACCATTAGAATAAAATATGCCAATCACTCTGGCTTCTGCTCTCCTGCTGTTTCTGGTAGCCTTTTATATCTGCTGAGTGATGAAACATAAAGGCTTAATTAAAAAATAATGACATAGGGTCCCCCCTTTCCAGCATTATCAACCCAGGGACCAGCTATGGGGGCTTGTAGAACAGGGCAATGCAGGCCCAGATCATGTTGCTCCCTGCCCTGCAAGGCTACAAGCCCACATAGCCTTATGGCCCCAGGCTCTTCTGCCTCCATGGACTTTGGGGAGGCAGGTAATTGGGGGCTGGGGGTTAATGGAAATCAGCCCCTGAGCCTTGTGAACTGGTATAGGGGTCTCATGAATCCCTTACCAGTTCACAAAGGGTTAACTGTATAAAAAAGCACACCACCCACCTCCAATTGTCAGCTCCTCTGTCCCTCGCCAGTCTCAATGACAGATGCGGTGATCGCTGGAGGGCGTTAGGAGGCAGGGGGTCAGAGGATGCCCCTCCATCTCTCTTTCCAGCGATCACCGCATCTGACAGACTCTCAGGCCAGGAGTGAGATGACGTCATCTGCCCCAAAGGCTGTTGGTGACAATGGTGACGGCAGAAGCAGGGTGGGGGGGAGGGCATGTCGGCCTTCTGCTGAAGACTGAAGAGCTTGGGGGGTGAACAGAGCCCTGCCGGTGAAGAGAAGAGGTGGCCGGAGGGATCGCGCATGTAGGTAAGCAAATGCAATTTTTGTTTCTAGCTGTCAGCAGTGGCTGCGGAAGTGAGTAACGAGCAGACCCGTCCGGATCCATCGAGGTCAGATGAGTGGCTTTTTTTTTAACCCTAAGAGGAGGGGAAGCCGGATACATAAAATTTACGGAGCCGGCGTGTAACGGTAGGAGAGGCAGCTATGTAAATTTTACATAGTTGACATTAGAAGGGTTAAAGCTGAACAAAACCCACCAGCGGCCAGCCTGGAATCTAATATCGGGATGCCCTGCTGTGTGAAACCCTCCAGGGGGCCAGTAATTACACTCACCTTTCCCAGGTCTAATGGCACATGTGTGGCCTCCCATCCAATCAGACCCACCCCGTTAACCTGAAGTAATTTGGCTTTGATTGTTTATTATGGGAATCAGAGCCACTAGCCAAATTATGTGACTTCAGTGGGCGGCTCTGATTGTATGGGAGCCTGCGCAGACGCCGTTGGACCGGGAAGAGGTGAATGTGAGATGCTCGGGGACATGGAACAAAGCCTGGGAAAGTGAAAATCTCAGGCCTTGTCCCACTTTAAAGGCAAAAATGTTTTTAATTTGTCACTCGCTGTGAACTGGGAAGTTTCCTCTTAAAAAAGTCTATACTGACCTTTTACCACCCACAGCTCCCCCATGTGCTGCCATCTTTTTACTCATTGATGGTGGAGATCAAGTAATTTACCTCCTCAAGCGCTGGGCAGACATGGTATAATGTGATGTTGAGACAAAGCTGCAGACTGAGGCGGTTCTGCGCATAATTCAGTGTGCCCTTGAGATTACTTGATAGAATGGCAGGTTTGGAAATTGATGGCACACTGGGCACAAGTGGGCGGCAACGTGGGGACGCTGAGCTGCGCACATAGAAACTTGTGTGGGGAGCAGCGTGTCCGTGACTGCACTTCCTGGATACGTGCCCGCCCAACGGGCGTAGATGACGTGGAGCAGAGTTGTCTGCGTCACTTCCGCCCCGACGAACGCAATTTTTGCAATATAAGGAGCAGACAGCCACAGCGTTCCGGCACCCTGGCGAAGTGGTGGGAGGACCATGCAACGCGTCGGTGAGGTAAGTGGGGAGGACAGTGGGCCTTTTTGATAAAGCATTTCAATTGATGGATTTGACGTAAACTGTATATGGGCATACGCTTTTTGGAGTCACTGCAATATAAGCACAGTATAATTTTAGTTTTATTAATTGCACCTATTGCACATGGCACTTTGCACTAAAATAGTAACAATGGCACAATGATAACTGCACATCCTGCTGCTATATTAGAATCGCTTTTCCGGTTATGACACAAGTTTTGTGTCTACTTTCTAAGGTAATTTATTAATTAAATCTAGCACATGCACTAGCACTATAATCCTTAAGTGTATGCCCATAATACTCTGGATTCTGTAAGCATGACTTACAGTGCAATAATTAATTAAAGTGTTCAAATTTGGTTAGCCCTGGAGTTCCTCCCCACTCAGCTTTTATGTTTTTAGACTGTATTGTATGTGTATTGTTATGTGCATATGTTGAGTGTATAATAGATCCATTTTTGCTGGTTTGGTCATCTGACTAGTCGTAGGGGGATAGTTGAAAGTGATCTGCGCAGGACCCCCACAGCTATCATTATTTTTATGTGTTATAATTTTTCCTAAAAGTTTCTGTTTTCTTATTTGCTATTATACATTTTGCCATCATGAGTGGTAAAACTGCACAAGAAACACAAATGTTTCTTCAAAGTGATTACACAGGGCAGGAAATGAAACTGGAATAGTTGTTATATTTGTGCAGGATGTAGCTTTCTTTGACAAATAGCTTACATGTAAATTTCAAAAAGCTTCTTATTTCTTGTGCTTAAATCATCAAAATATTTAGTACAGACATAGCTTCTTATAGGCATGATCAAGCCAACAATATTTGTTTAGACACTGCTTTGACTCTGTACCTATATCTGTATCTTCTCAATAATGACAAATAAAGAGTTAAAAAAATATATTTATTACCGAAAAATCTTTAAAAATTCCTTTTCTCCAGAGAAGCAGCTGTTGAAGTGTCTGGTCGTTCAAAATTGAGTGGTCTTTCAGATTGGGCCCTGTGATAACCTCAGCACCCACAACACAAAAGGAGCTCCTCTGCATTTGCTGTGACAGAAACTGGGTGTCCTGTCTAACTATTTGCTTGTAAACAATACACACAGGCCAGGCACCACACCAGATGTGGGATTAAAGGTGTAGTAGGAACAATCACACCTACATCACTTTATTCATTAAAATGGTAGGAGGGTAGGATGAAGCAGGATAGGGTTAACGGGGTCCACCAGGGTCTTCTCCTCTGGGTGGAGGAAGGGATGAGAGATGCAGATGTCTGTCATTGGAAAGAAAGGAATTCAGTTACTAGGAAACTAGGTTTAGTGTCCCACCCAAGGGCATCATCTGAATTTCTGCATTTAAATGTCCACTTACTAGGTAAGAACATCAAGGTGGGCCCAAATGGGGACTCTGTATACCCCCGTGACAGGTGGGTCAGGTAGGCCAACTATTCTGGGTCTTGCAGGGGAGCCCTGTGCCATCCCTGGGCGTCTCCGGCGCATCCAGGCAGGTCCTGATTTGCAACTGTGAATAGAATGGGAAAAGGTTAGTAAGGAGGGCACAAATGGTTCCCTAGGTGTAGAGAGGTGTAGCGAGAGTGTAGCTTCCCTTGGCAGGGAACATGTGCCCTGCCAAGTCCTTGTTCTGACGGCACTGTTCCTGGATGGGTTGTGGGGAAGCAGCTGATTGCCCCATGGTGCTGTGGGGATGCCATGGGAATCTACTGCATGGATTAGCTGCCCCGGTGCCATACAGCTGCAGGGGTCCCAGGACGTCAGACAGAGCAGGGCTGTGTCCAACTGGACAGTTTCTTCCAGGTTTGGGGAGCTGGGATCCCCCAGTGCTCCTGGGTTTGGGATGCCCCTATCGGGTGTAGTTCTCTGTACAAGAGTGTTGCGTATCTCTTCATGCAGCTCACTCCCCTCTCAAATGCTGCCCTCTATTAGGATGGCAGATGAGAGGGTGCGAGAGGAGCTACCTTATAAAAATAGAGAAGTGGGTGGAATTATCTTATAACAGCTGTGTAGTAGGAGGAGTTATCGTATAACAGAGAGAAGGGAGATGGGATTCCCATTATTAGATAATAATAGGTTGGAGTTAGACCCTCCCTAAGCTAGAGGGAGAGGGTGGAGTTAGGCCCTGAGCTATGGGCTCAGGGATGGGTTCCCCCTAAATACTAGAGGAACAGTGGGTGAAGCTCATGTTAGTTCTTTGAGTGGGTTAAGGTATAAAAGCCCAAGCAGTGGCGCAGGAGGAGAAACTGCTATAGAGTGCAAAGGTTTATGTCTGAAGGAGGGCCCTGTCGGGAGGAACTCAGCGGGGTACATTGCTGTGAAACTAAAAGTCAAGGAGCCCTGTACCGTGGAAGTGGACGCGGCCGAGAGACCTACCTGGACCCTATTAAGGTGTGGCTTCCCCTGTTTAGAAACCCCTAAGCCCCAGGGAAGTGTTCAACCCAGCTGGGAGTGCTGTCTCTTGACATTGAACTGATCCTAAGCCATTAGCTGGTGTTGCCAGTGGCGTTATTGAACCCAAAGTATGGCTTTTATTCCTGAATTGGAGACGATTTACCCTTGTATTCCCTATCTGATCTATTGTGAGTTAGTGCTCAGCTCAAGATGGGATGGATGGACCACCAGAGCACTGTAATTAACTATGAACTCTGAAGTTGCCAGAGAAATGCTGATACTGTGACTCTGCTTACAGCCCTGATCTCTTAATGTTCTGCTATACTTCCAAGCTAATGAAAGGAATTGCCTTGATAAGCTGCAATTGCGCTGTGTGTGAATTTATCAGCTGACTGGGATATAGATGTTAGATAACAATTACAGTTAATCGTGATTGCTGCTGTTTAACCCCTACTATTTGGATTAGTTAGCCCCCAGCACACAGTCCTTGTTCTAGAAAGTGCTTGCCATGCATGTTGAACATTTTAACTTTTTTCTGTCTTCATTTTTTACCTCTCTTACTGTTTTTTTGTCCTAAATAGAGATGGGCGAACCCTAACCGCAAAGTTCAGGTCTGTACTGAACTTTGCCATTTTGGGTTCCCAAACCAGAACTTGAACCAGAAGTACATGTTCGAGTTTGTGTTCCGAGCTGAACACGGAAAAGCTGGTTCATGGGCTGCTGAGCATGCTTTTGTTGCACACTTTGCACCCCCCAGAGTTGGGGTCCCCATTGATTTCAGCCCATTGCTGGAGCCTCAGTATGTCAGACGGGCAGAGCTATGTCTGGTTGGATGGCTTCTTCCAGGTCCGGAGAGCTGGGCTCCCCCAGTGCTCCTGGGTTTGGAATACCCATATGGGGTGCAGTTCTCAAAACAGGAGGGTGGCCTAGCACACCAGGGTTCATCCCTGTGTGCAGCTTCCTCCCCTCTCTGCTGCTTCTGCTGCTAGGAAGAGAGGACAGGGGGAGGAGCTACTGTATAAAATCTTATAACAGTCTTATAACAGGTAGATAGTAGGAGGAGTTATAACCAGAGAGCAGGAGATGGGATTCCTATTAATAGTATTTACCCTAGAGGGAGAGGGTGGAATTAGGCCCTCAGCTATAAGAAAGGGGTGAAGTCTCCCTAAATTCCAGAGAAAAAATGTGTGGAGCTCATGGTAGGTTACTGTGTTGGGGTATAAAAGCCCAAGTAGCAGATAAATCAGTGAGGTTGAAGGAACAACAAACATGGCACAGGAGGAGATAGTGATTCAAAGTGCAAGATTTTACACTTGAAGGAGAGTCCTGTTGGGAGGAACTCGGGTGGGGAGTGCCTTTGCGTGGAACAGTGAAGGAGCCCTCTACCGTGGAAGTGAACGAGGCTGACAGAATTGCCTGGAGCAGGGTCGTATTTAGGGTTCATGCTGCTCTAGGCACTTTTTGGCCACATGCCCCTATTGGAGGGCGGGTAAAAATGCTTTGGTCCACTTTAAAGCCTTCATTTATTAAGCTTAGTGCCTTACCAGAGTGCATTGTGCAGTGGGGCATCCCTATGCTACCAGTGTAACGAACTATGAAGAGGATGTCTTTGCTCTCACCCCCCAGGAGGTCATGAAACCTGCAGCCAGACCAGAGCCTCAACAGCACCCTTTGCCAAAAAGTTGCCCCTGCACCAAGTCCTCTGGGTGCCCTCAACACAAAGCTCTTAGATAGGTCTCAGAGGGTCTCTGCCAGGCTACCATCCTGTCTGGGATTGCAGGGACACCATGTACATCATGGAAACCAGCAGCCTGCTTTGATTCCAAAAAGAGAAATCTGTGAAACAGGGCCAAGCTTTCCAAATGACCCAAAACTCTGTTTTACGGAGAAGCCTGGATCTGTGGAAGAAGCTTCCTCAACTAAAGTAAGCCTCTTTACATATTGATATAAGTCTTCAAATGTGTTTTGAAGTTGCTGGTTATGAAGCTCAGTACCACTCAATTGTACTACTCTACAGACAGCCATCACGGTGCAAGTGGCACCCCATAGACCTGTCACACATTGGGGCAGTGTAAAGGGGCTGGGGATGCCATGCAGATGCACCTTAAATAGTGGCTATACTACTATTTCTAGCCATCATTGGAGCAGCACACACAAACTAAAGACACCCCAGCCCCCTCGTGTCTACACTGGCTCATTATAAGGTTGTATACTGTGGTATAGAGCCACCATGCTGCCCCCCTCCAAAATGCTGTGCTTACACAGTAAGCAACCGCTTCACACAAACGCATCCAGAGAATTGAAAACACTTCTACCAACATTGTAATAAGCACCTTAATCATCCTGATGTGCAGATTTGGGGCACTCATCATCCTGCAGAGGAAGCAAATAAGACAACTTCATTCTGAAATGAACAGCTGTGGTTCCTTCCTCCTTGTGCTGCGCTGCTCTGCCCCTAGTGGTCGGATGAATAAACGCAGCTGATCAGCATATAAGATGTCTTATCATGGCGATTCACATCACCCTGTTTGCCAGCAAAGTATAATGTGCTGTTTTGTTTTCATTTTAAAACCGTCCTGCAGACCCAGGTGCTGCCTATGTTTGCAGAGTCGCAAATACGGCCCTGCTGGTAAGGTGTGGCTTCCCCTGTTTGGAAATCCTTAAAGTGGATTAAAACCCATGAGGCCGTGTCTTGGAATCTAAAAGATTTCTGCTAGCCTCCCCCTGAGGCATCTTCTAGCAAGTTGCCCTGCTGTGTGAAACCCTTGGGGTTGCCAGTAAACTCACCTTGGCAAGTCCAGCCGACCGCACCTCGTTATGATGCCACCTTTGAGATCAGCCAATTGGCAATCTCAAAAGTACCGCAGGGCATGACCTAGGCAGTGGAAAAGCCCTGCTTTTAACTGGGAACTGTGATATTGCCTAGATAAATTGATACTGTGACCTTGCTTTGTGGAAGTTACAACCTTTATCTGTGAATGTGCCACCTGTTGTGCTATACGGCCAAGTTAAAAAAGTGGAACTGCCTTGTTTTTATTTTGCATTAAACAACATACAAGACAAATCTCTCAATACAGCCTTTAAGGCGCCGCAGGCGCCTAACTTCAATCTGGCCTACATACACATCGACGACACACACTCAGAACATTCAGAGACACACAACTCTCCGGTAGGAGCCTGGGAGAGTAGATAAGAGTTATCTGTTCATCTGGGTATGCGTTAGCTTACATTAATGTTGGGTCTCCGTACATTAGGTTACAAACCCATTCCACCTTTCCATAGGTTAGAGTTAAAAGCCCCGCTCTCAGTGGTACACTCTCTCTTCCCACCTAATTGTCCTCGGATGCTGATTCCTGACACTGTAACCAGGGATCCCAAACCTTCGTGAATTTATCTGGCACTCCCCTCGCCTCATATGTCAATTTATAATGGTGAGTTTTTGATTTATTAGCCTTTCCAAGCTTGCACTGGCATAGCAGGGTGTTTCCAATTTAACAGTATGCATTTCCGAGCGTAAAAAACTGCGGCCGGAGCAGCAACTTCAGTGCACTGAGCTCCGATAGCAGCTCCACTACCCCCAGAAGACATAGGGAGACCGAGCCCCTAATCCGAATTCCCACTATTTTACTGACCAGGTCCATTACCCCCTCCCAGAAGCCAGCAAGAGTCTCACATGCCCAGACCATATGCCTCCCCTCTCGCTCCTAGGGCATGTGTCCCTATCTAGTAGGCCCATCTTGTGCAGACGAACCGGGGTGTCGTACACCTGGTGGATCCATTTAGTCTGGATCAGCCTGTCCCTTGCCTCAATCACCAATGACTGCAGATTATCTAATATCTACTCCCAGTCGTCCTGATCCAGATTTTGGTCTATGGGCTGCCACTTCCTCTCAATCCTACCCCTGGGGGACTCTAGCTCACCTAACAGGCACTTATAAAGTGTAGAGACAGGTTTCCCCAGACCCAGGTCTCTGATCACGCTCTCCACCCGCGACTCCGTCACTCTTGGACCCACCCTGGAAAATTGGTCGTTCAGGGCGTGTCTGATTTGTAAGTAGCGGAAGAAATCCCGGTGGGACAGATGGAACATCTCCCTCAACTGATCAAAGGACACCAACACCCCTTCTTTGTAGAATTGGCCCAGCCGGTGAACACCCCTCCTGCTCCAGAATTGCGGGTCCTGCACTGTTACAAGTTCCGATAACCTGGGGTTATCCCACAGGGGGGTATGGGGGGAATATGACCTATTCTCATTTGGTTCCATACATAATTTGGCTACCCATACCCAGATATTACAGACTATCCTCATACATCTGGTAGCCTCTCTAGTCCCCCTTGTGCCCCTATAAACCAAGGAAGACAATCAACCAGGGGAGCCCAGCACCGCCTCTTCCAGACGTATCACTGGGTCAATTTTGCTATGACTGGCGATATATTGAGGGAAATAAATTCACTTGGTTGTTTCACAATCATGATCCCCAGGTATTTAAATTGCCGTACCATCCTCAGCTGGGATCTCGAAGAGATGACCGAGGGGTCACAGACATCCACCTGCATCAAGCTAGACTTGACCCAGTTAATGTTTAAGCCTGAAAATCTCCCAAATGTATCAATAATGTCTAAGAACGCATCCAGGAATTTGTGACAATCTGCCAAATATAATCATTACGTATCATCTGCGTAGAGTGAGATTTTTTCCTCCACCACCCCCAATTTCCATCCGGTGATGGCCGAAGAGTTCCTAACCATGAACGCCAGTGGTTCAATAGCCAGCGCAAAGAGTAATGGCAAGAGTGGCCACCCTTGTCTGGTCCCCCTGTACAGCACAAATGGGTCATGAATAGCACCCATTCACCCACACTCTGGCTGTAGGACTTCTGTACAATAATTTGATGTACTTTATGAACCCCGCGGGGAGCCCAACTCACTCTTCCTTTTCCTTAGCCTTTCTCTTCATGCGTTGAAGGAGCGCCGCATCTTTTGAACCTCTGAGGTGAAGTCCGGAAAAAAAAAAAGCCGGGCGTTATCAAAGGTCACCGCCCTTTCACTCTAGTGGCAGCCAGCATGGCATCTCTGTCCTTGTAGTGTAGGACTTTAAATATGAAGGGTCTTGGTGGGGCTCCTGGAGGGAAGGGTTTCATGTGGATTCTGTGCACTCTCTCTACCGTGAAGAAGTTGTTTAGATTAACCGGTGTCAGAGTCTCTCTTATAAGGTTCTCAACAAATTGCTCCGGGGAGGGCCCCTCTGCCTTCCCGGGCAGCCCTAGGATCCTAACATTATTAGGTTTCTGTTTTCGGCATCTTCAGAGCGGTCACCTGCCTCCTCAGGGTTGCGAATTCCCCCGCATGAGCGGAAAGACGGTCCTCCGTCTCTCCGATGCTCCTCTCTGCCCCTCCAGTACGATCTTGGATTTTATCTTGATCATGAATATCATGGACATAATTGAATTGCTCCTGGAGGGTATCAAATTTAGCCGTGAGGATGCTCTGACATGAAGCGATACCTGCCATAATCGCTGCAGTATCAGGGTTAGAGGGCTCCTGCCCGACCCCTCTCGGGGCCTCTATCGTTTGCATGCTACAGGTGACCGATGCTGTCCTGTGCTTCTTATTTCCTCTCATGTGTAGGGGCCGCTCCAGGGGGGCTATTTGACACTATTGGTACAGGTACTCAGTCCTTTGTGCAGGGGGGGACTGTTAACACTGGTAGAGGGTGGGAGGGTGGAGGGGCATCCCACGCGGCCCCGGCGCAGATCCCGCCGACAGAGGTGGCCAAAAGTGAAAGCAGGGAGCTGAATCTGATATTTTGTAGGACCGGAAGCCCCAGGCACTCCAGGTGACGCGTCACCCGCTTGCTGGTGCCTTGCCTCCCGTCACCGCCGCAGCCCGGGGCAGACTGACACCACTGCTGCTCACCCGGTCCGGTCAGCCGCCTCCTCTTCACTCCGCGCAGGGAGCGCACGTGGTCAAGCCCCGCTGTCAGTCTTTGGCTCCTCCGAGCGTGGACACCACCACCTCCCGGGGCCGCCGCCGCCTCTGATCGTCGTACCGACTCAATCCCTCAGTCAGGGAGAGCCTGAGGGGAATCCAAACACTGCCCAGTCACCAGGTAGGATGGGAAAAACAGGATTATGTAGCGCAGCCCAGCTCGGCACGTCCGCTCAGGTCGCCATCTTGGCCACGCCACCCGGAACTGCCTTGTTTAAGCTGCAATTGGGATGTGTGTGTGTATTTCTCGGCCGATCGTGACATAGATGTTGGATTACAATTACAGTTCACTGTGATTGCTGCTCTTCAGCCCGTACCATTTGGTTTACAAAGGCGAGTAAAGATTTTTTTTAACCAGAATGTCCCTTTTACTACATTTTAAAGAACACAAATCAGTGTGTAGTGTAGAACAATAATGTAAATGCAGTCTTCCAGGAACCACTGTGCCACTGCAAAAAGCCAGTCATGAGCAAGAGTGAGCAACAGCAATAATAAAGCAAGCAATTCCCCTGATGCCCACCCCATGTACCTCACCTTTATTTCCTGTACCGCAGGTTGGAAGCCCCTCTTTCAATTGTATTCCTACTGGACCATGCAAAAAGAGTGGTCACATAGGCCTTAGTGCTCTGAGCATGAGTGCGCATGGCAAGCCCCAGTGGTTCCACAGCTGTCTCTGATCACAGCAGATCATAAGCCACGGCTCATATGACTCATAAAGCTGCACCATGCCAGCTCAGCCATGAGGTTTTCATATGCAATCATCATCACAGTTCAAACCACCAGGTTGCTTGGAGGGTCAAGATTTTTGGGAGTGACCTCTCACAGGGATACTCATTTTTGAGCTCAGCCATGAATCAAAGCAAAGAAAGCATTTTTTCTTAGAAATCTGATATTTAGAAATTATTTCAAATGGCTTATTTTACAGTTTTCCAAAAGGGATAAGCTGGAAGGAAGTTTGTGTGTGTTGACGCAAAAATTGCTTGCAAAACTCAGATTTTTAAAAGCTTTTATTTTTGTTATAATAAAGACAGACTTAGATCAGGATATACCACAACAGAGATGTTTAATGAATCTGTACAACCAATTTTAGAATTAACCACTACACCAAAAATTGCTATGTATGTATAAATGACTTATAGTTAAAGTAACACATACAACCCCCTCCAGTAGAAGACACAAGGTACTTTTTAGACTGGTACTGCGGAACCCAGATACCCAACAGAAGAAAGATGCTGCAACTTGTAAATCCTCAGCTGGGCCATCTAAAATACCCAATCAGCTTGGCATCAGAAAGAGACAGAAGAAAATAACCAAAGATCCCAAAATAGGTAAAGAGGTGTATGGAATACAGATTGGGGTGGAAGGAAAGGTTGCCTTGTCTGCCATTCCCACACACTTGTCAGAAATATAGAATGTTTTTATTATAATATTAGGTTACATGGCTTTCTAAACTGCCTCAGATCTAAACGATCTAAAAAGAAAGTCATTAAGTTTAGCAGACAACATTTCCTAATGTCAAATTTTAGTGAGGAGACGTGAACTAACCATAAACCTAAAAAAGATCCTCGACAGGTGACTTCAAAGAGTGAAGAAATAGGTGCAAGCCTTCATGTTGAAATACGTATTACTTTAAATGTTATGCAAAGTTGTGAACTCTTTCTTAAGATCACTCACTGGCTCAGATGACTGTGTGCTAAATTATGAGCAACACAATATTTACTTTAAAGCAGAACTTATTATTATATAACTTATTATTATGACCCCACCGCCCTGCCACCCTACCCTGGCGCTGAGGCAGGATGGGGGGGGGGCATTAATTAGAAGCAGGAGTATAAATCAATCTTAAGGTCTGACACTAGGCTTACAGATTTTCAGCATGACACTTGTTTTAACATATCACCTATCTAACAAATCAGCTTGTCATTTGCCTGGCTAGGGTGGCCTCTACTAGACTTTAGGTACTGTAATTAGTTCTAGTTAACGAAATTGTCCAGGCAGACTCAAAACGTATTCCATTGGCCATTGGCCTCGATTCAATAAAGGTAGAAAAAAATTCTCATGGTATTAAAAGATTCAATTCATGAGAAAAAATCCTGAGAATTTCACTGTTGTTGAATCACCAGATAGGAAGACAATGAAAGTCAATGGCACTTTTTTACTCCTAAGGCAAGTAGAGAACTGTTTACTTCTTTCTACACTGTAGTAAAAGCTGCCATTGACTTTCATTGTCTTTTTTTCTAGTGATTCGGTAACAGTGACATTCTCAGGCTTTTTTCTCATGAATTGAATTTTTTACTACCATGAGATTTGAAAGGGAAGCTAAGTTGCCAAAATGAATATAAAATAAAGTTTCACTGATGGAGTGATCTGGGATTGACTGCATTCTAACCTATCACTAAGAGAGTGGGTGTCAGATTGACAAAAGTCTCAGCATTGTATTTATTGTCTAGATCTGGGGAGAGAAACTGGAGGCAGAGTAGTAGAGAAATTTCCCCGTCCTTTCTGTGACCAGAGCAAAGAGACAGCATGGAACTGACACTGATAAAGTGTCAGACAATTCATTTTAAAGCTTAACTGGTCCATTCCTTTAAGTATTGTAATGTTAAAAATCTAGCAGCAGTATTATGCCACCAATACCAAATTAGCCAACAGAATTGGAGTGTTAATTGTAAAAAGGTGTTGCCTTTCATCAGATTCAGTTAAACTGCTAGTTTAACTGACATATAACTAGTACAGTCATAAATTCAGGTCGGTTCATTTTTTTTAATGACCAAGTGTGGGCTATAAGACTTATCCTTTGGACAGTGGAAATGCTTTTTCTGCAGTGATTAGTCATAGTTTACAATCTGTTTACAATCTGAGGACCTTGGAGGAGTTTAGTTTGATTGCCAATTACCAAAGGACCACATTAATCCATCAAGGACATTTTTTTTTCTTAAGCATGACTCTGCACACTTCTTTGGCAGGGATCTTATTTTTAAGGGACAAACACGTCCTCCTGCAGTCAAAAGGCTGCACAATTTGGACAAAGATGTTTTATTTCATACAGAAAATATTTCATATACCAATACAAAAAGATATCTGGATGGTGCCCTTTCACAAAAGCAAAGTCCGATCTTTCAAGTACAAAGTTGATGCTTTTTGTGCCGTTGTGCTACACAATGACCTAAATGAAACAATCACTCCAATAAAAAAAGGATTTCTCATTACAGAAACTTGCCGGACCTGAACTTTGGGGGGTTCGCAAATCCTTCGTTTATGACTTTGGGGGGGTTCGCAAATCCTTCTTTTATGACTTTGGAACCCTGGATGTCACATATAAAACAGGGTACAGAGTTTTTGTCTCTACAACTGAGTCTAAAGAATCTTACTTGAGCTGAACATCATGAACCCTGGAGAGGTATGAAATCTCCTGGTGCTGGAGCAAGGTTAGGGAAAGCCAAGGGTGGGGCCAGCTCCTGGGACTGAAAGCAAGTCAAAAAGTTACAAGCTGTCATGGTTACCCAGCAGGTGTCACACTGATCTACCTTATCCACTACATCTATGTGAGGGAAATATTACTAACCATGCCATCAGCTAGGAGCAGCAGACAGAGCAGACTGGCCATAGGGAGACCCGGGATAATGTCTGCTTTAGGGTCAGTTGAACTGCTGCTTCAAACACCCACATTCAATCTCTGCCCCCTTAGTCTCCCTCTCACCTCCCTGTACCCAGCCCCACTGTACCCACAAGCCAAGGAGCTCCAGCCCCCAATGTTATAGCTCCAGCATCATGGCTGGGAAGGGGGCCCACAGCCGGGATGTTTTGGGATGTTCAGGGGCTGATAAAACCCAGGGCTGATTTTTGGCCACTGGCAGCAGGATTCAGTTTTTATGCTAGTTTTCTTGTCGGACTCTGGCTGAGAGTCTGCTTTATCACTCTTCCTTCCAGTCTTGTCCAGAGCTAGCTTGCTTCCTAATCCACAAGCCTCTTCCAGTCCTGTATTGCTATGAGAAAGCTTACTGGCTTTTATTATTCCTGAGGTCCATGGCTCAGTGGCTTTCCTTACTACTCCAGCATGCTGCTGGGATCTGTTCTTTTGTTTAGGTATCTATTGCAATGTACAGCTCCTTGGGGTCCCAGTTCCCCTGCCTTCAGTCCCAGGCCCTCAGATTCAGTTTATTGTTTATTCATGTTCTGTAGTTATGTTGTGTTTATGCCTAAAATAAGGTCTGTATTTTTGTTGTTTATTCATTAAAGTCTAGTTTCTCAGTATTAGCTTTGCTAATTTCAAAGTATTAGCTTTGCTTTTTGCTTTGCTAATATCTGTCCCAATCCCTTGTATTTGTGGCAGTACTACCTGTGGGATCCCAGTGATATAAGCCATAAACATTGTGTCATAGGACCCAGTGGAGATCCAAGCCAAGAGCTTTTAAATAGCTGTTTAACCTGGAAAAATTAGGAAGATTAGGAACTCTTTCTGGTTACCAACTAGGAAAAGGCAGAAGCGGGAATGAGTAATGGAGGATAGACCAGGGCAGGTCGCAGAAGGACCGGGACTAGGAAGCAGATAGGGCACCAGTATCCCAAACAAATAGACAGAAAAACAGAGGCAAACAGAAATCAACATTAAACGCTGAAGGCACAAAGAGAAGAAAAACAATACTAGAAGGCCAGAGGTCCAACCACAGAATACATAGATAGAGGGGATTTGGAAGCTCAGAGCCCCATATACAGGACTCAAATCAAATGGTCAGAGAACCAAAAACCAAACTTACAGAGAAAGGAGATTCGAGGCTGGATGTGCAGCAACACAGCAACCTCCTACTGCAGGTGAACAATGAACACAATAGACTATGTATAGATGAGTGCAAAGAGCAGATAATTGACAATTTGGAGAGGAAGCAAATGACGTTGGCAGTACAAGGGAACAAGAAGATCAGAAATCATACCCAAAAATAGCACATTTATTTTACCCAGAATAATAGGGTCAAATCACAGCCCTTAGTGTACTTACACATGAAAAAGTGTGTGTATGTGTAATTGTTGTTTATTTTTTGGTCCATTTTTGAGCTTCTGGTGTGTTTTGTTCATACTGGCGTCTGGGTGCATGTAAGATTTTTAGTTTGCGTATCAAATGTGTATTAGCTTCGTATTGTTTACACACTGACGCATATAATACATGATTAGTACAGGCTTGCGCATGATTCAGAGCCTTGATTAGGCCCTCAAGAGATGCCAATAAAACTGGATCTTTTACGCTCCGGTCAAAGGCTCTGTTCCCTGGTGAGAGCGTGTTGTTGTGGTGTGCGGGAAAGCGTTATGGTGCCCTCTGAGGATTATCTTGCAGAGTACGAGCACCTGCAGCATCGCAGCTTGCTCTGCATGTGTATGTTGGATTTCCGATTGCATCGGCTGCGTGTGGATGTCGATTGCATCCATGATGTTGAGCTTTTTGAGCTGACCCGACTTAACCATTTCTCCTTCCCTTTTTTTCTTCAAGTGATAATGTTTGTATGATATATGTTTTTTATGTTTTTTTGTTGATGATTTTGGCAACCCCCTGCTTCCATGGCTCATGACCCCATATTTAGCGGCCACAAACTCACAAAGCCACATGCTGCTTACAACTGGGCACATAGGAAGACCAGGGCTGTTTTGGAGTGTACGTTTGGCTTACTCAAGACACGCTTCTGTTGCTTGGATCACAGTACCAGCCAGAGAATGTGATAAAAATAATTGTGGCATGCATGGTACTTCACAATGTGAGGAAGGTCCCCCAATATCTGGATGTCCCCCTCTCTTCAGCAATATTGGATATTCTGCAAACTGTTTATCAGGGCACACATAGTGCCTCTGGTCAGAAATCACATTGTCTCATCTCATTTTAGTTAATTTGTGTCTTTTTTTTTGTTTTCCAGTGCCATTTTGTGATGTCTCTATGATTATATGTCTTTATGTTCATTTGGATTTCATGCAAGGCTTGGCCTTTAAGTTTTGTTCTGTATGCTTCAAACCCTCTTTTCTTTTATTCTGTGAGATTAAACTGAAAGAAAAATTATTTTAGTTTTTTTTTGCTTTATAGTTGTCGCTAAACTATTGCATAATAGTATATTTGTGGCCCAATAATGTGACCTTGGGCTACTGAGAATTTTAATTGAATCAAAATGGTTATCGTTTATCATCTGCCATTGCCCTAGCATGGCCACCCTCTGATGGTAGCTGCACTATTGCATGGAGGTCATGGAGCATGGAGCTCATGGTGGATTTGACTTATATATCTCTCCGTGGTTTGGCGGAACCGAGTACTGTTTTGCCTGAAGGCTTGGTTATCTGCTCACCAATCTGCCTCCATCAACTGCATCCGCCCCACCAGGGGAAGATAGCAACATTCCTGAGCCCATTGTCCTCTTTCCCGGGTAGGGGGCACTTGCAGCTGGAGTAGTACTTGGCCTTTCCACATGTGTTGTGCTTGATGTGGGTGAAGGAAAATATTCTGCAACTAAACTGGCCCATGGAGGTGATGGATACAGCTGCTTCTCATGCTCCATCTGCTGGTAAGGGAGCAGGGGAGGCTGCTGCTGCAGAGGGAGTTGGAGAGGCTGCTGTTGCTGCAGAGGGAGTGGGCGAGTCTGCTGGTGCAGTGGCATCTGTTGAGTCAGCTGCTGCAGTAGCATGTTTTTGGCATGGTGTTGCCTGGTAGCAACCTGCTAGGTTTATTTTAAATATGTATATGATGTTGTTTTTTAATTCCTATGTATTTGTTTTACATTTTAGCAATTGTAGCAACGCTTTAGCATTGTAGCAACGCTTTAGGAGAAGCCTGACACCACCTACACGTTCACACAGATCATGCAGCATTGGTCAGACCTGAAAAGGAGGAAGAAGCCATGGGTGAGGAAGTTTTCCTGGAAACTATTCCCGGGTAAGTGACAATTCTTGCCTTTCACATTCACTACTACAATCACACAAAGCATGCCTGTGTTTAAAACAATGCTAATCTTTTCTAGTGTCAGAATTTCACCAAAGATTGTGGCCCACCCGGAGGTGACGAGTCCGGCCAATGCTGGCAAGATGGAGGTGGTGGCGGTGGACAGGTGCCAACAACCTCACCCTCCTTTGCAGGTGAGCGCCAAGCTCAATTGGACCAACCTGTGGAGGAGGAATCCCAGATGTTGGACAGGGAGTCTGAGGATGGTGGCCATTGTATGAGTATCACACATAAACACACAGAAAGACACAGACTAAATACACACATATGTGTTGTAATGTGGTAAAATTTCCTTCTAGATGGTCAAAAAGTCTCCGCGGGTGAGCAGCGAGGGGATGGAGATGCTCAAGTACCACCTGAAGTTGAAGAAGGTGGGTGATGTAACACACACACAAAACGCAAGCCAATTAACACCTCTAACATATTCACTAACTATTGTTTTTGTTTTCTTCTACAGACTTGGACCAAAAGGTGTGGTAGTTCCAAGTGAGAAGAGTGGCTTCCCAACCACAAATCCCCCACCAGCCTAGTAAGTTTGAGGACAAGTGACTATTTACTAACATGTCTTCTTCAACACTTTGGCAGGAAGCAGAGGCTAGACACTAATTGTTTGATTGTTTTCTTTTGTAGTCCTCAGAGAGCACCTGCAGGAGCTCTCACCTGCTGTACATAGGCTGGTGGGGGAGATTGATAAGCTGGTCACAGCCATGGGGACCCGCCCACCTTAAGGCACTGGGAGCCTTCCAGCTTCTTTTACTCACCCCACCCCAAACATTGTTTATAGTTAAAATTATTTTTTTATATGCTTTTATTTAAAAGTTAAAAGTTATATTTAAAAAACTTTTTACTAATTAAAAAATCTAACAAATAAATGAATCATTAAAAATACAAAATTAAGAATTAAATAATGCTGTGGAGTCTTTCATTTAATATAAATGCTGACATTTAATCAAGGAGAATGAGCTTCATTGGAGAGAAGTGGTAAAGGTAAGCATATGCCAAGCATAAAAGTGATTAAAGTTTTAGGAAAAAGGAAAGAAGAATGCATGCCTAATATGAAAGTAGTAAAGGTAAACATGAGGAAGAGGAAAAGAAGAATTAATGTCTAATATGAAAGTGGTGAAAGTAAGCATTAGGAAGAAGAAAAGAAGAATGCATGCAAAGCACGAAGTGGTTAAGATAAGCATTTGGAATAAGAAAAGAAGAATGCATGCCTAACATGAAAGTGGTTAAGGTAAGCATTAGGAATACGAAAAGAAGAATGCATGCCTAGCATGAATGTGGTTAAAGTAAGCATTAGGAAGCATTAGGAAGAGGAAAAGAAGAATGCATGGCAAACATGTACTTTGGAACAGAAGAGACTTGGCACAGCCAAGTAAGTAATAGAATACCAGGGCCAGGGTATGACAAACACAAAAAAAGAGAGGCTTGCATATGTGTACATGCCAGCGTATGTGTATACATTCAGTATAAACATACAAAAAATGTAATTTAAGGGCTTAAGTAAGGGAAAAAAACTGTTCTTTTTCTAAAGGAACTAGTAGGACCTACTGGACATTGAAACATTAGATAGCAAGGTACGTTGAAAAATGCCCTAAAACGCTGTAGGCGGGTCGTCCGTTGCCTAAGCCATGACAGCTTACGCAACAATGGGGACAGTACAAATCACTCCCGATGGAGGCTCTGAATCATGTGAACGCACGTACAATCAAAGAGAAATATGTGTGATGAACGCACTTACGCAGAAAAAACAAAAACTATTATAGAAGGCTCTGAATCAACCCTATTGTCTAACATTGGAAGAAGATGTGTTGAGAATATTGTCAGTCTACAAATAGTAAAAATGTGTTACAGCCACAATATACTGCACTAATTCAGTTACTTGTTGGTGTCTAGAAGTGGTGAGTCATAGAAATTTAAGCAGTGTAGGACTGTAAAATTAAAAACAAACTCAGAATGACATTTACATGCTTTTGTGCATGTGGCACCAGCCCCCTGCTAGAAACAACTAGCTACTTATTTCAAAGAAAAATTTAAAAATACAAATAGAAATGGGACTAAGTAAGAAAGTAAAGAATATACGTTTTTAGTGACAAAACCTAATGGAGTATTTGTTATGCATTATACAAATATAAACATTATATAAACTATTTTGAAAGTAAGGAAATTGTCTTAATTCAAAAATGGTTGTTGCTCTTTTCAAATGCCAAGCACATTTATCTGGATATTAATAAAACAAATTTAAGAATGCCCAAGCCTTATTTTATCTTATTTTGAATCTGTATATCTTTGTGAAGGAACATCTGGACAGTCTTCCTTCATCCTATCTGCCAAACACGATGCCTTAAGATCAAAGAATGGCCTGGAATGATTTACATAACTTTTCCAATGATATGATGTTAAAAGGTAAATCTGTATTTAGAAGGTAGAGAGAGATTAGAGTTTGCTGTAATTGTTATGACCATAAATACAGGGTCTGATGCTATGGCTGCCATTTTACAATGGGGCAATTGATTCCATGTTGATGATAACCCTCTGGCTGGCTTTCTACAACACTGGCTCCTGGTTGCTTTAAGCAAGAAAAGCTGGATGCTCATCTGCTGTGTGCACCTCAGGCTGTGACTCTACATACTATTATTTCATTGTTTTCTATATCTGTGGCACTGTCCATTGGCTGTCTGGGATTCTCTCTGGATCATAGAAGAAGTCCTACCCATCTCTGTTACCTGCTTCTGATGTAGGACTTGCCACAATGTCTTGCTACCCTCAACCTGTCTGCTGGAACTTAAAGCATTAAACACTCATTTACTGCTCTTTAGTGCCTTTTTATGGCAGTATATGGACGAGTAATCCACCCTACCCACCCCTTTACCCCTTTTTTATTCTTCTCTTCCTCTAATCTGTTCCTCTCTTTCTCCCTCTCTTCTCCTCTCACTACCTGTGTTGGTTAGCAAGTCCTACCGCACTTATTAGTGTGGAACTAACCAAGGAATTTGACTCTCCTGGGGTTTGTTCTGTTCCCCCAGGGCATCCTGAATTAGGAAGCCTGTAATCACTTACCTTTCCCTGTTCCAACATGAACGGGATCCATGGGGGTCTATGATCTATTTGCCGTATGTAATTTGTGCTCTTCTGATACCAATGATTCTGTATCCATTTAAAGTGAAACCCAAGGTTCAACAGTCTGTACTACGTTTTCTTCTCAACTCCAAAGGCAACAATATGCTGAAACTCTATGTGAAGTGCAGCTTGAAAGAGGTAGACACAGGCTTTTCGCTAATGCGAAAAAATGGTCCAATGATGAAAACCTGTATGAATATGCTGGATGGAGGTAGGTCACTTATACTCTGGACATCACAAAATATCCAGCCAGGCTAGTTTCTTACTTTAAACAGAAGGAAGAGGAAATAGGGGGGAGGTTCGGTCCCCCTGATATACTCTAACCTGGCACCTCTGGATGTTAATCCTACTAGGAGAAGAAAATCACAAGCTTGGCGGGAGTTTTATTTCAGGTGTATAAGTGATCCCTCTTCTCATTAGACGATATGTTAATAAGGATTTTTAATATTATTAAATTTTGCAATAGTGCTCCTTTACTCAGAATACCAAAACCTCGACTGCAAGGTTCCCACTAACCTGTAACAATGTCAACTCTTTCCCAGCAACTTTATTACAGCAGGGAGAGTAAAAACAACAGGTAGTGGACAATCTTTAACACACCAGCATTGACAGAATAAGGAACTGCATAGACAGAAAAAAAGTAAGAATTTTCCCATTCCTATGCACCTTTGTCCAGGCAGCCATTTCCAAAGCACCACAAGGAGGGGGTGTTGGTACAATAAAGAATACAAATAGAATAGTTAGAAAAAGTCTGGACCAGAGTTTAAAGTATTGAAAAAGCATAGGGCGTCTCCCTCAAACAAGGGCCTCCTACTCAGGCACCCATTTCTGTTCTGAAGTGCCAGTAGAGTTGACTAAAGGAATAAGGAGAATAAAGATAAGAGTAGCTAGTGGCAGTAGAAAAAAGAGGTAAATGAGGAACATAACCCAGAGCTTTTCCCCGGGGAATCCCAGTTTGCTGTGTGCAACCTGGGATGCGGTTGGTGAGGGCTGTGGCTGCTCCTGCTCCCCATTAGAGTAGTAGTAGATTAGAGCAGTTTGCTGATTGACATAGGCATGGTAAATGGCTCCCTGATTACATAAGAGTCTGCATATGTGCAGTTGGACTGGGGAAAGGTAAGCTGATACATGCAAACTGGAGGGTTTCCCACTGTGGGGCATACAAAATTGGGATGTCCCTGTGGCAGGAAACAAAACCCTGTATAGTATTGTTCTGCTTTAAAGGTGGAGATAAAGAACGTATTCACCGTGGGCTAGAAGCCTTCTACCTAGAATGGAATTTTATTTCAAGGTTACCTATTCCAGTGGTTGGAGAGTACTATGCCACCAGGTAAAATGATAGGAGGAGGTTTAGGGCTGGGCTCACTTTTAAGGTTGGGTAGAGGAATTCTAAAGAGAAAATCAGTAAGTTAAATCCTAGTAGGCATCCAGGCTGGGTTCAGATGATCACTGAGCAGCCAAATATGTAGGGAACAAGTTGTGAGGGGAAGGGTTAGACATCCACTGGAACCATATGGGGATGGGGCCAAACATTTACTTCCAGGTTGTAAGACAGGTAGCTGTATAACATTGCAGTATGGATTAATGAGCCTCTGCACATTACTTCTGTGATTCCTAAGTCACGTTACCTTGATTAGTTAAAAGAAACTAGATTGCTGTTATGAATCCCTTTACCTGTCATGGAACATTTGCTGAAACCGATGTTTCCAGGCCACATGAGAGTGATGTCTGTTTTTTAAATGAGCTTGTATTGCAAAACAACTCATGAAATGAAAATATAATTCAGTGAGCCTAAGATACATTACTAACAAGTCGTAAGCTGCAGATATTGTAAACAGAACTTGTTTGCTGGACCTATTTGTGTAGCCGGGCACACCAACAGATGTTTTTCTGGAATATTTAGAGCAGTTGTGTCAGTCAGACCACATATAAATCTTGTTTTTTGGTTTTGGATACATGATTTTGGACTGGGCCTGTTGCCAGAATAAAACCAGGAAAGACACTTTTATAATATTTCTCTTTGCCGGAGTAAATAATACACAATTATGAATTAGAGTGGGCTTTAAGAGGACTTCCATACAAAACAGAAACACTGTGGCAGCCTGAGGGTGCCTTGCTGCCCACTGCCGTCTGGGAATCAGAGCCCACTCAACCACTTTTTCGTTTTGTGGCTTAGTTGCATGCTGTCTTGTTTGAATTGGCTGACCGCAGTCACAAGATAGTCAACCATGGCCCAGATCACAGAGGGTGTTAAGTAGTGGCTTCCTGGTCTCGGGCTTTCCAGGTTGGTTGAAGTCCCAGGCATTCCAGGTCAGCCTTTCCAGGTTGGGTGAAGCAGGGCAACCGAATCAGGATAACCAGGTGCTGTCGCAGTTAGGGGGCATCCAGTCAAAATCTTTAAACCACAGCAACCAAATATAGCCTGGAATTAATTTCTGCCTGCTGGTTTATAACCTAAACATTTATTACTGGCTCATCCACTTCTATTATATTTGAAATATGTGGGATTTTCAATTGCAAAATACAAATACTTATCTAGTGTGGCCCTAAACATTTCCATTGTTCTGAACATCAACATCTCAAAAATGACGTCTACCTTGCTGATCTGAAAATGAAAACATTAACATCATTATTACCACTATGACCTTGATTCAGTAAACTTTTTCTACCTCATAAAAATTAGGGCCATTTCATACTTTATTTTAAAATAAGGAATGAGGTAGGAGAAATTCACAGAACACAACATTACAAGAGTTCAGTTTATAAAAGTGCATATTTGTTTGTTATAAACCCTTTCAAACTGTCACACTGGGCAGTAAAAATATCAATTGACTGTGAAACTTAGAGGGTAATTTATTGCTATTGCCACAAAGTTCCACTTGGTCCGATAAGGAGAGGTGCTGACAGTGTCCAAGCCGAAAAATTGGCTGATTCACTTCCTCCACACAAAGCCTATGCTTGCCCCATTGATCTGTTAGAATGTTAGAAGTAGGTCATAGCACACCATAGCATTTCAGTTAGTAGCAAGTGCTGAAGTATAATGCAGGGGTTCCGTATAATCAAGTACACCTACTCAATGTGTACCCCAAACAATACATATACAATATCTATGATAAACGAACTCCCAATACCATGGTATGCAGAGAAAATAGTGATTTAATCAAATGTGCAAGATTAAATACAGTGTATTACAAATGATCAATATACAATAGTTTCCCAAACATGGGATCTTTCAGAACACTGTTATAAAGTATATATGATAGCAATATGGCACAGTCCAGGGATGCAGATAGTACAGACAAGGTGGATCAATTAAGAGACCGTAATTCAGTATAGTGCAGTAAGTCCTGGAGCATGTCCAATTCCTATTATTCCCATGCACAACATATAGAGATATAAGTATGTAGACAAGGCATAAGTAAAGGCTTACAGGTTGACCGCTGGTTGAAAGAGAACCTTGATGTTTTAGGTCAATTAGACCTTTCTCAAGAGGAGCGGACAAAAATGTTGAGGTTCTCTTTCAACCAGCGGTCAGCCTGTAAGCCTTTACTTATGTCTTGTCTACATGCTTATATCGCTATATGTTGTGCATGGGAATAATAGGAATTGGACATGCTCCAGGACTTCGCACTATGCTGAATTACGGTCTCTTAGTTGATCCACCTTGTCTGTACTATCTGCATCCCCGGACTGTGCCATATTACTATCATATATACTTTATAACAGCGTTCTGAAAGATCCCAAGTATGGGAAACTATTGTACATTGATCATTAGTAATACACTGTATTTATTCTTGCACATTTGATTAAATCACTATTTTCTCTGCATAGCATGGTATTGGGAGTTTGTTTGTCATAGATATTGCATACCCATTGATCTGTTACCAAGTACCATGCCCCCAAGGGGCAAGATTTACAATCTCACTCGACCTGGGGAACAAGTGATGAAAGAATATATTTCAGAGAATTTACAAAAATGGTTTATCCGTCCGTCCACCTCACCAGCCGGAGCAGGGTTTTTCTTTGTTGAAAAGAAAGATGGAGGATTGCGACCTTGTATTGACTATAGAGGTTTGAACAAAAATATCCCTTACCTCTAATTGAAGATCTTTTTAATCAGGTCATTGGGCACAGATATTCACAAAACTTGACTTCAGAGGAGCTTACAATCTAATTCGTATTTGTCAGGGGACGAATGGAAGACCACTCTCAATGTTAAAGACAGGCACTAAGAGTATCTAGTTACCCCCTTTGTGTTATGTAACACCCCATCTGTCTTCCAGGATTTCGTTAATGACATTTTTCGTGAATACCAGGGTCAATTCTTGGGCATTTATCTTGATGATATCCTCATCTTTTCTCGATCAGTGGCAGAACACCATCAACATGTTAAGGCAATGTTGCAAAAACTGTGAGGGAATAATCTTTATGCCAAGTTGTGCAAGTGTGTTTTTGAGGTCTCTGAAGTTCCATTCCTGGGTTATTTGGTCTCTAATCAGGGTTTGGTTATGGATCCCTCCAAAATCTAGGCCATCTTGGATTGGGAACAGCCAAAGACCTTGAAAGCCTTACAGAGATTCCTTGGCTTTTGCCAATTTTTACAGGCATTTCATTAAAGCATTCTCTTCTATTGTGGCTCCCTTTACTGACCTAACACAGAAAGGTGCTTTTATGGAGAATTCGCCTCCCACAGCTACTAAGGCCTTTCAGACCTTAAAAGAGGCCTATACATCAGCCCCCGTATTAGTCCATCCCAATGTCAATCACTCATTATTTGTTGAAGTGGACACCTCTGATCTCAGGGTGGGACCTGTCATTTCTCAATATTACGGTTCCCCGGAAAGGCTTCATCCATGTGCGTACTTCTCGCGAAAATTTAGTTCAGCAGAACAAAACCATGACGTAGGCAATCAGGAATTATTAGGAATAAAGTTGTTTTTTGACGAGTAGCGACATTGGTTGGAAGGTTTTATATACCCAATTACGGTTTACACAGATCATGAGAATCTGCTAAACGACTTAATTCCCGACAGGCTTGATGGGCGTTCTTTTTCTACTGTTTCAATTTTGTTATCACCTTTAAACAGTGAGCAAAGAACACCAAAGCAGATGCATCATAGCAAAACTTTGGGGAATGTAAGGGCAGATTCAATGATAAAGAACCTATATTGCCCTCTGGTTGTGTAGTCGGGACACTACTTCCAGATCTATCTAATATGTTAGTGTCATTTCAGGCAGACTCACCACCAGGTAAACCTTCTGTTCCACCACACCTGCTCCTCACTGTACTACAGGGATTTCGTGATGCTAAGACTTCTGGGCATTTAGGCTATTGCTAAAAATGCCAGCTCTTGCCAAACGCCATGTGTGGTGGCCAACTATCAGACGCGATGTTATTGCCTTTGTCGAAAGCCTGTTCAGTATGTGCACGTAACAAGGGGTCCCATAAATCTCCAGCGGGCTTATTAATACCCCTGGAGATTCCTCAGGAGCAGTGGACCCACATCTCTATGGATTTTATTGTTGATTTGCCGCGGTCTCAAAATAATACTGTAATCTGGGTGGTGGTCTACCGGTTCAGTAAAATGGCGCATTTCATCTCTCTGACGAAACTCCAGTTGGCACCTGAATTGTATAATTTATTCATTAAACATGTCTTTTGTATTCGTGGCATACCTCAGAATATCGTCTCTGATCGAGGAGTTCAATTTGTTTCTCATTTTTGGAGAGAAATTTGTGCACGTGGGGGGAAAAAAAAACCTCTATCGTTGGCATATCATCCGCAATTGAATGTTCAGGTGGAGAGGGTTAACCAGTGTCTGGAACAATACCAGAGGTGTTTCGTCTTTGATTGCCAGGAACAATGGTTGGAGTTTATTGAATTAGCTGAATTTGCTTATAATAATGCACCCAGTGAATCAACGAAAATGTCGCCATTCTTTGGTAACTATGGGAAAAATCCCAAGGCATCTTCTCTCTCCGGTCCTTCCTCCAATTTGCCGGCTTTGGAGGAATGGCTTTGAGAAAGAACGATCATTTGGTCTAAGGTTCAAGTAAACCTTAAAGAAGCTACCAAAAGGCATAAGACTTTTGACGACCGTCATAGGTCACGAGAACCTCCATTTCAGGCGGGTTATCTGATTTGGGTATCCACCTGGAATATTGCCCTTTTCCAACCTTCACCTAAGTTGGGTCCTAAATACATTGGTCCCTTTCCGATCAATCAAAAAGTAAGCGATGTAACTTTTAAGGTTGAGCTTCCTCCGGCCATGAGAATTCACGTATCATTATTGAAATCCGTTATTGAAATGTTCATCTTCACCTCCACCTGTCATTGTGGAAGACGAACCTGAATATAAGATTAATAAAATTCTTGACTCTCGAGTTTTATATAACTCCTGTCACAGATTTTTAAATGTAGGTGCTATCTCCTGCTTAGTCTTGGAATGACCCTCCTGACTGTCTTCGTCCCCACATATCCTACACATTTTCGTGGTCTTTTATTTCTTTTATTTTTAAGTTCTGTTAGGTGGGGTACCAATGAGTAAGGAATTTAAATCCTGTTTCTTGTACTGCCACCAGACTTTTAGTATTTAAAGTGATTTGCAAGTAAAAAGTTAAAAAATAAATATCAGTAGCTTACCTTTCATTGAGTGGCTTGAGCATTGTGCTTCCTCTTCTGTCTCCTTAGTTAGGAAAATCACTTCCTCATTCAGCTTTCAGTCGCCACCCGCTGACCTGGTCCATCAGGTGGACCAAGAACGGAAACACCCCCACTTCCTGCCCAGATGTCCTGATTGGCTGCCTTTCTCTGCAGGTCTGAGACCCCACCCTCGTCTCACCTCTCACACTTATCACAGTGTACTAACATCACATCGCTGTTGCCACACCCACTGTTTCTCTTCATTTTTCTTTGAATGTCCAATGCTCTAAAACTAACTTAGGAACTACAGGGTCTTTTTGAAAATGGATCAAAGTTTAGGACAGTGCAACATGTAGCCAGAGGCAAAGGGATGAGAATTGGGCTTTCCTTTACTATAACTTTCTGCCAGTCCTCTTCTACGAGCTCTTTAACTGCTCCCATTCCCTACAGTAGTGTGCTTTTTCTTTAAATTGCGCTATTAGCAACCCATAAATGAATGAGATTACCCCTCTTGGTGTCTTTTTCGAGCTCATCATTTTTTCAAACTATCTTAATTCTCTAGCCCATTAATGTTTTTTCCCTATGCTTAGCAAAATCATAAAATTCCAGACAGTCTCTCATCTCTCCTACACTACTTTTTTCCTTTAATGAGCCTCTTTCCTCCCTCATTTTTAAATTGATACTCTCTTTTTAAGAAAGCAAAGGAGAGGGCCAGGGTGCTATTTTCTCAGCATGTCTTGCTTTGTAAAACACTGACAAGTGTTTTCTATTGATGGTGAACTAATCTTTATTTTTCTACATTTTTCCTCTAGACGGATGTCCTCCTTTATAAGATATTTACTGTAGCTTCTTGTCCCCACCGTAGAACTGTTAGTCAACTGCTCTTTGCAGTTGAGCTGCTAGCCAGTAAAGCTCCATTTTATAACACCTAGACTCTTTATCACAGGTTGTGCCCATTTAAAGGGAAATATTTTTTAAATGCTTCCACCTCATTTTCTTGGTAAATTGGTAGCACTCCTGGCTTATCCAAATTTAATTCAAAATTTGAATATCTCATAAACTCCTTGAATTCTTTTAATAAGTTGGGGAGCCTTACCATTGGGTTTGTGATATTTAAAATAATCATCTATATTCATCCCCTTAATATCTATATGTTTCCTAAGGTTCTATTATCAAAGCAAATATTGTTGGAGACAGGTGACACCCCTGCCTTGTTCCATTATTGAAAGGGACCTCCTTAGAGAGAACTCCATTAACCTTCATTCTAGCAGCTGGTTTACTATATTATATAGACTCATAATTAATTCTCTAATCCCAATTCATCTTGGTGCTTCTTCCATAAAAGCCCAATTTATCCTGTCAAATGCTTTTATGCTTTTTCTGCATCATTTGTCAGGAAAATGGGGGGGGGGGGGGTGCCCTCTTGTTTACATTAAATTGTGTTATCTCTTACTTCACTTCCTAATTGGAATTCAATTTGATTGCTATCTATACTTTCTGGCATTGTTGGGGTGAATCTTTTTACAGTTTTCTTTGCTAAGATTTTTATATTGGTGTTTAACAACAATATAGGCCTGTAACTGTTACAGGCCACCTGGTCCTTTCCCTGCTTATGAATTACAGTTTTATGTGCCAATAAAGGAGTTTTGTTCCGATTCATCTATCACTTTTAATGATTTTATCATAGCTAGGAATTGCTTTACTAGGTCAGGAAGTTTTGTAATATAATTCTCTGAATCTGTCCGGGCCTACAGCTTTATGTTTTGGGGTTGTTCCAATTTCTCCGGTCTAATCAGTTCATCAACCATTTATATCAGTGATTCTGCTCATTTCGGCATCCCTGAATTCTCAATATACTGTGTAATATTCTCCCTTTCCCTCCTACCAGCTACCGCCTTATCCTCATTTATGATATAAAGCCTTTTACTATAAATCCTGAATACCTCAGCAATATGTTCTACACAATTTTTCTTATTTAGTTGAGAATCCTTAATTGCAGCGATATAGTTCCTAGCTTGTTGTCGTTTCAATAATCTTCAATAATCTTACCAAGGCTCGGCTCTTATTTCCCTTTTCATGATATGTCTGTCTGCATCATCTATATGTTTAGGTTTTGGTGTAACATTTATTTTTTACACATCTGTAAAAAAAAATAGGAAAACAGTTGCTATGAACTTCTATGCTCTGATTCCCTGTTTACTTTTAGCCAGTCTCACATTGGTGATCACCTTTCTGCAGCCCCCCATACCTGAGGCCAGGTGGTACACTTCTGTGTCCCAGCCTGGAGGTAACATGAGCTGTGTAGAAGGCCACCTGTTATTCTCAATATAGGATTGCATCCTATATTGAAATGTCCTGGGGGTGGGGTTAAATTGATCTAAATTATTTTTTTGCCTTCAGGCCCACTTCAAACTTTCACTCCAGTATGACTGGAACATGGGAAATTTTCTTTTAAAGGTTGCTTTAGGTTTAAGTTTTAGGTTTAATTAATGCCCCGAACTAGCCTCAAATTGACACATGCCTACACAAACAATGGCTCTTATGTCCTTATTATTTTTATTAATGAGTACATCTTCCAGGATTTGTTACCATTCTTGTTCATTTGAACTGGTTGTAAGATTTGATTTCAACTGAATACATTTACACCAAATTACAATTGCTCCAGTAGCCCTGCATTGTGACTCTCAAAATGTGCCTGCCTTTGTTGATCATGATGTAACCCAGTTGTAGTTATTAAGGCGATAGAGGGCCTGATTCATCAAGCACTATCTGTCGAACTACACTACATTGAGAATAGTGCAAAGTATTATTTATGTATTTTTTTACATTGGCACATGTTGCTGCACTGCAAGAAACAAGAAAAACATTTTTAAAACAGGCCCATAGTTACATAGGTCCAACCAAGGGGCAAGGTTGAGGAAAATTATATATAGGTTTTATTATTTACAGATAACAGCTAATAGTAACTGTTAATGTTATTTCCTTCTAAAAATGGCATTTAATCCTTTATTGAAGTGGTCAGATGTTGATGCTGTAACACGCTCATGTTGGAGGCTATTCTATAGATTTATACTTGGTAAAAAAGGATTGTCACTTCTGGAGATTGAATCTATCTTTATCCTGATGGACCGAATGCCCCCTTGTCTTTAGAGAGGATTTTCCATAAAATACAGATGTAGCAATCATTAAGTGACACATCCCAGCTCATCCCATTGTGATATCTCACAAAGAAGCCATTGAAAAGCATTTAAGATTTCAAGATAGCACGATTGCACCAGTGCAATAAATGGACGGTTAAAGAAAGTATACTTCAAATCACCTGAGTATATTTAACTATATTACTCACTTAATAGAGCTTTGGTAAAGGACAACTCTCTTTCCATAACTCTAACAATTTTATGTTATTATATTATAGGACATAGTAAAAGAAACATTTATTATAGCCCAGTGACCAACAGCATGGGGTGGGTCTTTTCCACAGCACCAGACAAATGCTGAGGGGCATAGAGGCCGAGAGTAAAAAAACTGTACAAAAAAGAAACACTCATCTTTTTTTATTATTTGTTTGCTGAATCACATGAACCTTTAAAAGAGAAAATCTGCATATACATTTTTGGATGTTTTACCATCTGCAATTTATAAAGAGGGACTCATTAACTGCATTGCATCTTAATTGCTTTGTTGTTTTTTACAAACACACAGCAGGGTCTCTAGGTAGTGCCCCAAAACACCCTTATATACAACGTGCCGCACACTATCAAGAATTACCAAAAGCTTCCAGCTAAATAGTACAAAAGTCACAAAAATCAGATAACAACCCCCCCCCGCTACATCAGTTAAAACCACATAGTAAACATAGGACAAAGTCAAGATTAAAACCAACAAGAAGGCCACACTGGGACTCCCCCCCCCCCTTCCACACCAGTAAACAATGAACCACTAGTAAATACTAATCATACAAAGCATGATCACATGCATAATAGAAACAGATACAATCATTCAATCAATATCCCCAAAATCTGAACCCCAAGATCGAATAATCTAAAGTGCTTTGATAAATGTGAATATTAATCTACATTATACATTTCCCTCCTATCCCCCAAGTGTTTATTTGCAAAACACATAAATGAATAATAAAGGAACATATACACAAATATCAGTGACAGTCCTTAAAAGTAATAGGTGGGTTCTAAGCAGAGCCTGTTTGTTGGTTTTAATCTTGTCTTGTTGTACATATACTTGCGGTTTTAACTGATGTAATGGGGGTTGTATTTTTTGTTATTTAATTTCTGTGATAAAAGCTTTTTGTACTATTTAGCTGGCAGTTTTTGGTTATTCTTGATAGTGTGCGGCACATTGTATATAAGGGTGTTTTGGGGCCTTACCTGGGGACCCTGCTGTGTGTTTGTGTATATTAATGTTCCCTTATGGTGCATACTCCTGTAGTTCATTTGTACTGAGCTGTGCTTTGTGTGTTGTGAGCTTTGTTTTTCATTTATACTCATGACAGGCACCCGGATTGTTTCTATTTGTTTAGTGGCTGTATGTTTAGAATTTTTCAGATTTTTCCCTTCAATAAATGTTATGTATATTTTTCATTTTACCACACTAGGTTAAAATGAAGAATACTTAAATTCAAAGTATGTGCTGGTTAATATTAGACTATTATAACAAATGAACAGGTTTCTTATTCCAACTTATTCCAAGTTTTTTTTAAGCTTTCCCTGGATACTCATTATTGCTTGTTTCACATCCAAAGCCTGGTATGTGACATTTAAATATAAACTGGCTAGAAACCAAAGCTCATTTATTATTTTCTATAAACAGATTAGTGAGCTTATTCACATTTATTGAACCAGTATGTTTAGAAGGCTAACCAACTGCTTGATCATTTTATTACACTATGGCCTCAATAAACTGTCCTTAACCCTATTAGTACCAGCTACGTGTGTCTCAAGCAGCTGCCTCTCCAACAGTTAAGTGACGTGAGGCTCAAAAAGTCCTAAAGTTAAAAAATCACCTGACCCCTTAATTGATCCTGCCAGGTCTTCTCTTCACCCAGGGGCATCCGATCCCCCCCCCCCCTGGGGTTCTTTCTGTCCCCCGGGGTTCTTCTGGCTTCAGGAGAGGGCCCAGAAGACTTCTCTCCCCCGCTTCTGATGCCGCCATTTGAAGAAAAAAAAAATGACATTCACTCACCTGTGGCCCCTCATTTACTAATTTACTCACCTGTGGCCCCAATCCCTCCTGTTGTGTCTCCTCTTCACAGGAGGGCCTCCGATCACCCCCTCTGGTTCTTCCGTGGTGAGGAGAGGGCTCAAAATATGCCCTCTAATCCACTTCCACTGTCGCCTTACTGAATGACTCCTTATTTTGCTTATTCCTGAAATTCGTTAGCTATTTCAGGGAAAGCTTACTGAATCAAGGCCCAATGTGACTTAAAATTCTATTGTTAAGTAAAACAAAACAAAAACACATTGAAAATCCAATTGATCAGCACTAAATGAACAATTTGTAACCAAACATAGGTGATTACCCTTAACCTTCTTTATGGAGGCAGAAAATAATTTAAGACATTTTTTGGATTCCAATTATTCCCCACCGTATTGTATTGGGTTTTAACCTAGCCAATAGTCCCGTGGAAGTAGACTATGCACTTTTGGTTTCATTCATACAAATTGGCTCAAGATGATGTTATAGATTTCGGTAAAGAGATGTGTCAAAATCTGAGATTTCCAATGAATGTATTCAACTCATTTTAGGCCCTTTAATGCAAAGACAACTTTAGTAATGTCAAAGTAAGAATAGGTCCCTGAACCTTTTGGATGTCGGTTTTTATAAACATAGGGCGCGTACTTTACCAGCATGGCTATCTAACAGTCTTCCTTTTGCTGGATGCTAACCATATGTAGATCAGCACAGCAGCAAAGTACTATGTACATTTCTGTGCTCCCAGTGGTTTTGTTCTGCAACAGGTTGTTCTGCCAGAGGCATCATCATCATTCAATCACAATGAGCATCAGTCTTATCCCCTAGCTTGGTCTCTTCCATTTGTTCCTCCCTCAACAGACCCGGTCAGCTGCTATTCCTTCTCTATCCATGGACCATTTTCTCAAGTGTATGTCATCAAAGATCAAGTAGTGCAAAGACCATGAGATCCTGTCTCTACAAGCCCAGCAGGGTGTTGTAAGCTACTTAAGAATAGCCAAAATGTGCAATGTGACAGTCGCCTGGGCTTGGGCACCCCCTCTAGCCTCTATCAGTAGAATGTATTTGATAGATAACCACAATGTGCTTGTCTTTTTAGATCACTACTTTGCCCTGCTTCTGCTTTCTTCCAAATTTCTTGCCAGGTGTGAGACAGCATGTCATGTAAGTTCTCATACATTAAAAAGGGAATTCAGAGTGGAAGCCACACTCTGCCCTTGCTGCTGGGGATGGATAGATGTCTGATAAGGTAAATATGTGTAGCGGGCGCGTGCCTGGCCGGGGGCACGTGCTCTGGGGAGTGAGGGGGGTTCTTGGACCTATGGTAGGGCATCCCATGTCGGTGTGGCATGTGTGGGTGGAGGTGCACTTACTGGCTGCAAGCGTTGCTGGGATCTAGAGATGACACTCTTTGGTGAACTCAACAAGGTCTATTGGTTGGCTTCCTTCCATGGTAAAACACAGCAAACAGTTCAGTACAGCATGATCCACAGATTACAGCAACAGTCAATTCCATTAGCTTCCTCCATGGCTGTCTCTCAACTCCTCCGCACTACATTGGCTTGCATCCCCTCATGACAGAGTTTTGGCTTAGAACTTAGTAGAACACTCTGAAAGGGATGGTCTCTCCCCTATATAACCTTGGTATTGTTGCTATCTCAACTATTGTTGCGAGTCCCAACCAATGGCAGGGCAGTTAATTTTGCCAATACCATTTGGTTAAGGCTCTATTTACCAACCTAAAAGGGAACGCCAGACCAATAATGTACTGTTCGGTCCATTCCTTAGGCAACACTGCTATCATGTGGTTTAATGATGCAATGGTCCCAAGAAATGCATCCAACAGGTCTAACTACACTATTTAATGGTTCCTATTCTAGGGGCCTACTCCACTGACAGGGCTCTAATGGTTCCTACTTCTAGTGTTGCCCATGGTTTCCACCCGTCACATATGCACATCTGTAAAAAGCCTTACTAGAACCTTGTTGTGATGATGTGTTGCTGCTTCTACTGAAAACACTGACCAAGTTGACCTTGAAAGTCAAGTTTGGTGGTGGCGTCCACATTGTTGCACAGTGATACCTCCAAGGAGTCGTCCACCTTGTCAACCATGGGGGAGTACAAAAGTAGGACTGATTTCTTTAGGAAATAATGCCCGTTAGGTGTTCTCCATCTAGGCAAAGCACATTTTATCAGTTGCTTGACAACAATAGCATGCATACTAACACAGATGGTGCCAACAGTGCTGCTGTTTGTGTGCCACAACAGCTACAACCACCCAGATTCTTGATGGTGGATGGTGTGACGTGTTGATTCTGTTGACAACTTGCGTGTTTTGACACCGACACCTGGCACCTCTGATTTAGCTATTGAATTTCTTGGGGGTCACACAATAAGCACCTATAACATAAATAATAGAACGGTAACAGTTTGCCCCTAAAACATCCAAAAATCATTGAGGAATCAATAACTGTTTTCCACAGGATTTCCACAGCTGGTTACCAATTAGCACCCCATTAATTATTAGCACCCCAGGTATTATAGGTAGGTCAGGTAAGTACAAGATAGCTTTTCTGGGATGATGCCAAAACAAGTGACACTCTGCTAGACGAATGAGTGGCGACTGTAATATATTTAGCTTGCCCCCTAGTATGAATTAGAAATTAGTACTAGCTAGCTAGGTTATACATTTCTGGAGTGTCATAATACAAATATAATCCTTTCTGCATAGAGAGACTAGGAGACCGATCCTGTTTACATTTATTCATTCACATAATCACATTTATTACGTCAAGGAATAGCTGTACTGCAGCGGTGTATCCGTCCCTCTGCATGCAATAGTGTGAATAACAATGGCACTGAATGTACTGTGCTAAGCTGACTTGTGAATGTATCTGTTACCGCTAATGTTTTCTTTTTTATTTTAGCAGCTTTTATTATAAGTGGGTAGCTGTTTATTCTTTATACATCCATTTATCCACATACATTTCTGTATACATAAGTACTTACTCCGATACAGCCAATAATCTCTCATCACCTCTGTGGATGTACTAGTGGCAGCTGGACTGATGAAAAGTGTCCCACCTATACTCTCTCATACAGTAGTTGACTGGCCAGCACTTCCAGCAGAAACCCCCAAGGGATAAATTAAAGAAACATAATGGGGAAACCTCTCTGTGTTGTCCTGGTTCTATATGCAGGGGTGTAGCTAGGAGGGAGCCCCAGGTGCAGAAGTTCGGGGGGCGCCAAAGGGGGGGTAGGGGGGTGCCATTTTGAATCTTTGCCCCGAGTGCCAAAAAGCCTAGCTACTCCTCTGCTATATTTGCATCTTTTACCACACATTTTTTACCGTAGCAAAAAAAATGCTAGATAAGCTCAGCACATTGAGGACACCCTTTGGCACACAATAAAATGCATTTTAGAATATGCCCTTGAAAGTGGACTATCCTTTTAAGGCCTGATTATGTGAAACTCCATTTTCCCTATATATATATATATATATATATATATATATATATATATATATATTATATATTACCAAATGAAACTATGGCAAAGAACCAGCTTTTAAAATGTCAGCTGCATGCAGATGGTTCATTTACCTCAGGCTTTTACAAACTGCTGGGGATTCAATTGTTGGCTGTGCACAGATGGTCCATTTTATTCAGACTTCAACTTGAGGCCTGGTTCTGTGCCACCCCATTTTCCCTGTCCGTGCTCAACTTCTTTATTTTCTTTACCAACTGATACTGCGGCTGAGCGAATATAGTAAGAACCAGGTCCTGCCCTGCTTTTTAACGTCGGCTGCACATGAATAGATCTTTTTCTTCATACTTTAACAAATCTGAGGTGTTATGTGACTTTCAAAATGCTGGGCAAGACTTGGTTCTTACTGTGTTCGCTCAGCTGAGGTTTTAGGTGGTAAAGAAAAGTTCAAAATAATGCCAAACACAGGGAAAATTGAGTGGCACAGAACCAGGCCCCAAATTATGTTAAAGTCTGAGGAAAACGGGCCATCCGTGTGCAGCCAACATATAAAAGCTGGACAGGGACTAGTCTTACTGCCTTTTCTGCCACAGTTTCAGATGGTATAAAGGAATAAAAGTTATGTAAAACAACATTATTTAAGTATAAGTAAAGTCACTTTAAGTAGACTAGGAAAATGGGCGGTGGTGAACCAGGCATCAAGTCTGTAAACGCCTTAGGTGGAAAAGCCATCTGTGTGCAGCCAAGTGAATCTTCACCAACCAAAGTGGAGAGCAGGTATCTATTTGTGAACTTACAGCAATATAATGTGTAGGGACCATGGTTCCGTCAAACGTGCCAATCGTTTTTTTCAGGTTTACTGCAAAACAATAATTATCAAAATTACTTGAGTGAAATGTGACATAACAAGGGGTATAAATGAGGATATACATGGCAGTTTAATCAAGGGACGACTTGCCCACGCTCATTTACTATGTGTATTGCATTTCACAGTACAGTACAATCTCAACATAAAAATGAATAGCCATGTGTACAGTTTGCTTGCCCAGATTTAACTGTTTCTTCTCAAATAGACCAGTTTTTTGGACTCCAGGGTCATCCAAGTTCCACTCCTTAGGGCATCCTGAACTGGGATGCCTCACTGTGTAAAAACCCTGTTTCCCTCAACTTTTCCCGGAGCCCTCTCCGCATCCTGGCTCAACCCCAGCCTTTCTGAATGGGTGGTGTGGGCATGCAACGGCTAGGAAGCCATCTGGCTGCTTAGCCATCTAGAGGGCTTACCCGTCAGCAGAGCCGAAGCCAAGTCAAAGAGAGCACGCTGATTGGTTAAACCGGCCACTCAGCCAATCAGTGCGCTTGTTCTCACCCAAGCCTGCGTCATGGGAGTGACAGGAAGGTCAATAGGCGATGCCCCCACTGAGAGGATCCGGACTCCTAAAAGTGAAAATCGTGTGTGTTGTTCCTCTTTAAGTTTGAAAAAACATATATTGCACTGGACAGAAAAAAATAAATGAAAAGCTTGACCTTACTGCAAATTTGGCAGCACCATCGCACTTGCAGAACCTGCAACCTGTGTAAAATATTAGTTGCAATGTACATGGTGGGATTTTTTACCATGCCATTACACTAACACTAAGGGTAAAAATGAAATCCCTATGCTTCCCAATGCTTCCCTATGAATGTTGTCTGGCTGCTTTGTTTGCTAAAGCCCCTCATATATAAAACTCTAGGACTGGTGGTCTGTGAAACACACAGGATAGCCCACGGGGTTTAACACAGTGGAGCATTTCCAATTGGAATGACCCAGGGACAGGCAAAATCCCAGGTTTTGGTTCACTTTAAATATCTATTTTACACAAAATGGTTGTTGGTCTTGTTGGACTGCACAGGCCGGATTACCTGTATATACCTCCCCCCCCAAAGCACAATTCTTTTTACCTTCATGGTGCTACACTGGCAAAATCACTGCCACCAATTACTGTTAAATGTCCCACTTTAAAACCTCCAGAGCTGGTATACAGTAATGCATTGCATAGGTTTTGGTTACATTTTTGCAATTTTACATGCAAAATGTAAAAGTATTGCAGGTGACCCATTACACTGAACATTACTACTAAACACTCATCTATGTGCCATGGTGGAAATAATATCTGGGCCTTGATTCAGTAAATTTGGCTTAAAATATCTCATAAAAATAAGGATTATTTTGAAATACAGTATGAGCTAACATAACGTGTGTGTGTGTAGGAGGGCACTGGAGCACTAAAACCTTCACTAAAGCAATTGTAAAGCAAAACAAAGATCTTAAAGCTTAAATCTTAAACCCACATTTTCAACTAGCATGCCCTGAGAGGCACCCCCAATAAAGAGTACCCTTTGTGGCTTTTTGGCTGCTTCTGCTTCACTCTACTCCCAGCTAATGCTGCCTGTTGTGCACCTATGCAATGAACGATAATCTGCCACCTCATAGAGAAGACAACAAAAACATTTGGTAAGAGAACATATCCATTTGTAGCTCTACTCACCAAGAAGGGAGTATCTGTAGGAGCTTTTATTACAAAAGTTCAGAGTGGTTTGGCCCACTTTAAGTTTTAGAGTCAGTGGATCAATCATTTTTACTGCCCCTAAGGAAAAGTTAGGTGTTCATAAGTACCATATGTGTATGTATAAGAATGTATAAACTCTTATACTGTTCTTTCTTCATTAAATCATAGCTAATTTTATCTCATGCCTTATTCTAAAATAAAACACAAAATCGCCCTTATTTTTAGGATATATTGTAGGGGAGGTTTACTGAAGCGAACCTCTTCAGTTCCACCTACTGAGGGAGGAGGGCAGGGAAGTTAGGTAATGCAAGTAGTATTGTTTTCTCCCCTTCTTGGCCAGGCCAGACGGAGAGGATGGCAATGCACACCGGGTGCATGGAGACTGATGTGCTTTTTAAGGTAAAATGTTTTACTGTGTTAGCATATTATTAAAGGCCCAGGTGGACTCAGGTGGACTCAAAATGTGTCATGTAAGGCTAAATAGTGCTGTGTATTTTATTGTGCGTCTGTCTGGATATGCTGGACTGATTATGATTAGACTTATAATTACGGAAAACAATGTAAGTTGAAAAAAATCTCATGGTGTTTATTTATCTTAAGACAGCAGGGAAGCCGCCGGAGCGCACCCCTGCCAGCAGTGACTTGCTACTTGGGAAGACGTTTTTAAGGATCAACCCCACCTTTTGATGAATTTTTATACGACAAACGTTGAGGACAGACCCACAAGCAACAGGCAATCAGTTGCTAAGGGAAACTGCAGATTATAGATCTCCAGCGGAATATTTCAGCAACAGAACTGGACTTGTCGGACATACAATTGAGACTTTTTATCCCAATTACCCCCATCCCTTCATTTCATTTTACCAATAAGAATAAAACAACCTTTTAACCAATAATTTGAGGATCTTCATAATTTAAAGCACACCGCAGCCTGGACCGAATTGCACAAGAAACCATCAACCAAGAAACCAGAAATTCATTGATACGATTACAACAAGAGGTATTCAGCTCAGAGGCTCTGGGTAGGTTTAGCACCCCCGGGCCGTGGCGGTAAGTGCCTCATTCCATTCCGTTTCATGTCTATTCTGAATAATTGAAACTACTCATACATTCAATAGAATAGCCATAATTATAACTGAAAGTTGATCTATGCTTTATTGATTTGGTTGTTGGTTACAATCTTTAGCCGGGACATAGAATCATTAAAATTCCAATACCCAGCACACACTAAAGTCTCAGAGAAAATCATATATCCAAATTACACCCATTTATTTGGATTGTTTTTTCCTGTGATACATCCTCATAAGAGAGCGCGACCTTTAGGCATTTTTCTTTGTGGCCCACTGTTTTGACCACCAGAAAATACCTACATCCATCTTTTCTCCTGGGGTTTAGTCCATTTCCCAGGGGCCCCGCTATGTGAAACCCCCCAGATCGCTGGCTATAACTCACCTCACCTCGCTCCTACGGCGCATGCATGGCCGCTCGTCCAATCAGCGCGCTCGGAGCCGCTGAGGTATGCGCGTCAAAGCGACGTCTTACCTCAGCGGCTCCAAGCACTCTGGCGGACGCATCTCGCACTTCCCTCTAACAGGGAGCGCGCCCGCGCTGGGCATTCACAAATCGCCTTCGCGGGCACGCGTCCTACTAGAGAGAAGCGCGAGATGCGGCCGTGGCCCGCGCATGCACCATTGGACAGGGATTCATGGAAGTGCAGCGGGTGTCCTGGGGGGTTTCACACAGCGTGGCATCCTGATTTTGGATGCCCCACTGGGAGGGATTGGATCCCCCTGGGTGTTGCTCCACTTTAATTGGGTGACCTGGAGGGATACAGACAGTGGGGCATCTCAATTCAGGATGTCCCCCCTGAGAGGAACAACACATAGGGAAGTGAAACTCCTATGTGTTGTTTCTCTTTCTGGAACATGGAGCTAGATCTTTCATCAGTTCTGACCACTACCGTACCGCGGTTTATGTGCTCCATTTGTCCTGGTGAGTGTACAGGATTCGACTGAAGCTGGATCTCCCTGCTTGTTTTACTTAATCAAGGCCATGGCGTGCCTTGCAACCAAATATTCCATCAGTGCATTACCATATGTTTCTTTGACTCAAGGCTGCAGATTAAAATGTTGCGTTAATGCATTGTGAACAATTTGATGTCGGCTGCTACATATGTACTGTATTTTGATTTGGGCCCAATTGGCTTTAAAGTGCCTTTAGTCTATAGTTTGTCTTTATGTGCCCTGTTTTAATTGTGGGAAGCTTTATGCAATAGTTATTTATTTCTCTGCCAGGCACAAATACTCATGTGGATATTTTACATCCACAGAACTGCTGAAATACGTCTTCACGTTTTTTGGGACTTGGAAATACATTGAGAAGTGTGTGATGATGTGATGGCACTGTTGCTGGCAACATTAATAGTGACATGCCAGAACTGTATCCTGGGAAACATGTAATAACTGCTGCTTGGAAATATTGACTCATGATTTGCAATGTGTACCTGTGCAGCTGGACTTTCAAATCAGTTTGACATTATTAAGCAAATCCAGATTTTTTCAACATTTCTTGGATGTACAGTACACCAGATTGGACAGGCCTTTGTATAATCCATAAAAACGTCATATATCACAATGGCCCCAAAGAGACATGCTAATTTCAGATACCCCACAGTGTAAATCACTCCGGAAAGCCTGGGCTGTGCTAAATACAGTACTCCTCTAGTTCCAGGATCCAGCGGCCATCAAATGGCATTCAATGGCAGCAACACTGCTTCTTCTGCTCTGAGTGCCTGGCAAGCTGATGACAGATTACAGATGAACACTGATGTATATATTTTTTTTTTTATTCTGCGTCCCCAACTGTGGTTTGAATACACAATAAAAAATGTTACAGGGTGTCAGGAAACCACATATCACGTGATCCAACTAACAATCAGGGACCTCCGAACACATAGCCGGCTTTCCCAAAGCCCCGTCCATTCTACCCACCTAGCTGGACTACCAGGCACAAAGCCTATAAAACACACAGATTCTTGGCTAAGGCAAAAAAGATCGCTTAAGTTAAATAAAGGTTTTAATGCAATGAGCACACTAGGCAGTGATAACAAACATTTGATTCTGATGGAATGAATACAAATGTCGTTCTGAGAAGTGGGTTACAGGTTACAGTTACACACAGAGATACAACAGTCAAAGTTACCTTAAAATGCTGATATAGTGTAGTGATGATGATGAGCTCCCACAAGGGGGTATGTCAAGAGCTTATAGATGGTTTGGGCACCTCCAGCACACTGCCGCACGACCTCCCTCCAGAAGTGACAACCGCTGGCTCAGGGTCATCCCCCTTTATGCCTCGGGAACCTTTCACCCCCTCCCTTCTGTGGGGCGAACTGTTCCCTCCCCCCATTGTGGAACCTGCTTTAGACCCTAAAACCCTTTAGGGGTTATAACTTTGGGCAGGGGATCATATGGCTCCAGATATGGCACCAAACAATTGGGCTGGGTGCCGGGCATCCGATAAGCCCAAAGATGCAGTCCCTAGATGGGTAAGAGATCTCCATTTTTTTAGTTTGTCGTGGTCGCATGGCCATAAGAATGGTAGCTCTGCGTGTGGCTTTGTGGGCCCGTTCAGGTTCTGTATCTGGCTTGGTGCTGGAACACACAGTGTTGGTGCCGGTTGTCTGAGGTGCTTCTGTTTGATGAAAGGAAGCTCACAGTCTGTGATCTGTGCCTGGCTCAACTCACAAATGCTAATTATCCTTCCTGGAGAGATTAGGTCCTGTGCATGTTTATAGCTAGAAAACCTTAATGCTACAGAAGGAAATAAAGGGTACCATTTTCTAAAAACAGGGAATCTTAAAGGGGGAAGCCGGGCATCACCGATAAAATGAAAAATAATATTTGCCCTTTTCCTCACAGGGGGATTATTTCACCACATTTCTACAATCAATCATACTTTCTTACTAAATACAGTAAACATACAGGAAGATCAACTGCATAAGAAGCAATGTACATCTCAATGCTTCATCATGGGTAGAGGGGAGAAATTAGAAGGTAAAGCTTTTTATCTGAAATGTATTCTGTATTTAGTAAGAGCATCTCTCATATTCTCTAAAAACTCTCCAGAGGCTTTACCTATAATTTCAACAATGTTATTAGTGTGAAGTCAACAGTGTAATTTTTGGGGGTCAATTAGTTACACTTAGGATACACTGCCATTATTTTTTCTGAGATGTATTGCCTGGGTTTGTATAGTGTGGGGATCATTTTGTTACACATCTGTACCATAACTTTGTAATCCGCCTGTTAAAAAAGTTCCCAGGAGTAATCATCTTTTTCCAATGGTCTAGTAGCCAAACCTAGTAATTTCTTATACCCAGAAAGGCACCCAGTCCCCTTTTAAACTAATTTAGTGTTTTACTATTCCCAATACAACTGCCAGTATAAATTAAAGGCCCTGTCTAGGCAAACTCTAACTTTCTCCCACCTTTTCTCTCTTGGGAATAAAGCAAAATAAGCCATTTCAAAGCACCTCAAAATCGCAGAATATTTGTAAATACCCTATGTATTATAAGAAAAGAAAAGTCTTTGCTTCCGTTTGCTGGGTAGGACATGTCATGACACACTTTATAAGTCGTGAGCATGATCTGCTGTGGTCAGAGACAGCTGTAAGGCCATTTTGGCTTGCTGTACTCATGCATGCTGAGAGCATCAAGTGGTGTGTGGAGTGGTTGTTAGGCCAATGTTTTGTGTGGTCTTGGAGGAATGGAATTGAAAAAAGGGCACATTTTGGGACCTCTCTACAGCTTATACCCTGTGCAGCTGAAATTGAAGGAGAGGCACATGGGAAGGCATCAGGTAAGCTGGTTACAGCCTTTTTATTGCCTTTGGGGGTTGCAGTCCCTTTAAACCTTGCCAGAATTTTTTAAATACCTATCTAAAACTATTTGTACACCAGGTTGCTGGGGGTTGACAGGTTTGGTCTTTCGTACATTATTTTAGCGACTTATTTAGCTTAGAGTTTAGATTGACATCTGCTATTCATATGTGATTCTGGGGCCAGGTGAAATATAGCAATAATGCAAACTTGTCCTTATTTGGCATTTTTGTGGTAGAGTTGCAGCTATAGTTGTCTCTGAAAAAGTAGCTATGGAAGGTATTTAGGATGAATGATGATTTTATTTATTGCTTGCTTCTGAGTACATACACATTAGGGAGGCCAAATATTCTCCTTCAGAGCCAGCTGGGAGGGAGCGTAGGGGAGAGACAGCTGCACCGGTTAAGTGTATTGGCAATCTTATATAGGCTGTCTGATGATCCAGTAGTTAGGAGGTTAAGAATTTTTTGTCATGCCATTCAGAATCTATTTATTTATGTTGTGTACTTGATGCTCGGGTATTTGCATTCTTTCCAGCAACCATGGACAAAAGTCAAGACTTTTTGCTGTGGGGGCATTCCAAAATGCATGCATATAAACTTACCTGGTTTGACCGGGCACCATACAGTTTTTCAGACCCTCACTCGCTCACTGGTTAGAGTAATATATCACTCAGCAAGAAGGCTGGAACAGTGCACAGCTAGTGCTCTGCTGTCTGAAAGCAGGGGCAGGCTCAGTTCTCTTTCCTCATCAGTCGTTGTAAGCTTTAACATTTTCTCCCCATCTATGTTTTAAAAACATAGTTAGTAGAATTATTTTTGAGAATTCATGGGAATATGCAAATAGTGCCGAGCTGTTGTTTACCAGCTTTACCGACAGATGGCAGCAGCATCAATCGGCGCATACAGCAGTTCAATTTAGTGATTTGTACCATTCAAACAGAGCAACAGTCATTCACTCGGTCTATTTGGTACTCGCCATCTTACCTTAATTGCTTTATCTAAATTTCCCCCTACAGTATGTTGTTTTCTCTGTTGCCTTCCATTCTTTCACATGTCCTCTTACTTTCTCTTTCCTTCCTTCTCCTTCTCTCTCTTTTTCATGTTCTCTATGTTTTATTCTTTTATTTTTACCTACCTTTTTTCTTATTATTGCCATCCAATTTACTTTTTTCCCATATTTTGCAGTTATGCGAACACCAGTTAATGGTTGTCATTGCAGCTCTGCTTGATTTCATTGCTAGTTACTGTAGTAGTGAAGTGAGTTTATATTTGGCCACATTTCTACCTTGTTTCCCCGTATATAAGACAGGTGATCAATTGCCCTCAGAAGTCACCCAAAAATTAATAACATCCCCCTGTATGTAATGCATTTTCAGTGCAACTACAGCGGTTCTGTGAAGACCTTGGAGGTTTTTCCAAGAACATTTGTGAACAAACATCATGAAAACCAAGGAACACATCAGACAACTCAGGGATATCGTTGTAGCAAACTGTATTGCAGAGTTAGGTTATAAAATATGGCTCAAACTCTGAACTCTCAAACTCTGAGCACTCAATAAATGGAACGAGTATGAAACAACCCCATATGCAGAAAGCCCCCCCCCATCCTATCATCCTTTCCTGGTGCTGAGGCATGCTGGAGGGTTACAACAAAAAAAATCCTCCTTACCTCGCTTGGGATCCAGTGCGGCAGCTGCACAGACAGTTCACAGAAATGCTTCCCATGAGGCTGTGTACAGACCTGGGGAAGCTGCTCTGTGCAGCTGATCCAAGATGGCTGCACCCAGATCTAAGGTTTTTTCTTGTACCACACTCTGCCTAAGCACTAGGGGAGGAATATAGTGCAGGGGGGTACATTTAAACTGGACATTCAATTATTTTAACAGGACTAACACCATTAGAAGAAACAGTACTCATATGCATCCCTCCCCAGGAGATAAATGATTGAAGTAATACTAAAGGTTAGCCCAATTGTTGCCCCGTTGTCTCGGGCTACACATTGCACTGTCCCATACTTCAATCCATTTTCAATAAGACCCTGTAGTTTGCAGGGAAACATTGAGGGCAAACAGTGGGTGTGAAAACAACAATGTGATGTTAGCACACTGTGTGCTTTACATGTATCATAGTAAAAAATTAGGGCATTGTGCCTCTAGTTATTACTAGCAGCACATAGTGTGACCAGAAAAAGGGAATGAGAGATGCTGCAGGCTAAGAGCGTCTCCAATCTGCCAGCACATAGTGTGACCGCTGCTCAAGAATGGCCCACGTGACCAGCAGCAGCCAATCGGTAAGTACTGGCAATGATTTAGTATCATGCATGCAGATGGGGAAAGTGAGTTTTGGAGAGTTTTGATTTTTCAACTGTGTTCCAATACTATTACTATTACTAATAATTATTCTTATTTGAATAAACAGTACCTTAAATAGAAAATACATAATATGCTGAGTCTCTAGGTCCTCTATTTAGAATTAAATAGTCTTTCTGTGTTGCCTTGCATATTTATTGATTGGTAAAGCACTGTCCCATTTTGTTGTTATGCCAGTAAGTGGCCAGGATCCTTATAGTTATTTTGATAAATATTGATGGGTTTGCCATGAAGGCATCTGGTGGCAACCATTATACATCTAAAGAGTTTTGGTTGAAGTAGTGGTTTAATCAATCTACCAAATATGCCCTGCTTTTGGGGAGATGTTCTCTTTACATCTAGGACATCTGGTCAACTGGTAGTGGTGTGTCCAGTAAAGCTTCCTTTGCCAGTACACACTGGCACCTCTCCTGGTTCCTTATCCCAGTTGGGATGCAGACAGCAGTGTCTCATACAGGGGCTTTTTGTCTCCCCCTCCTTTGGGCTGCACCAAAATGGCATCCCCATTACTGAGGACAACAAGAAGCATTTGGGTAGGTGGTTTGGCAAATGAGTATTTCTTACATTTGAGCAATTGCCAAACACAAATACAGTTTTACCGGCAGAATGATGAAAGAATACTTCACATGGTGGTCAGGGGACAGCAATATATAGTTCACCGCTAAAGCAACCTGGGCAGATGAGTCAGTGAGAGCATTTTTCCCAGCGTTAGGAACGAGAAGAGCAGGGGCTTAAGCTACATTTTATGTTATCTACATATACAATACTCGGTCTGACAACCAATATTGTTTAATCTGTCTGTCACCCGACCTTCCTCTGTCATTTTCATTTTATGACCTGACCCCCCTCTAGCCCCTTTCTCTTGTGAGACTTTGACTGCCCACACCCATTATTAACCTCACCCTTAATTCCATCATTCCCTCACACAGAACTTTCATATAACCTCTCTACAAACACACATTCTCCCTTTCTATTCCCCACTATACATTTTGGATAGTTTCAATAAGCCTCAATCCTCATTTGGCAGTATGCCTTCTATTCAATTCAATTCATTAAATTCATTTAAATTCAATTCAATTTATTGTTCGCCAAGTACATCGTGAGATGGACAAGGAATTCTTTTTGGCATATACACAGTGCAACAGTTAACAGTTAACTACAGTTCCAGTAACATTGGAACAGAGATACAGACACAGATAATCTTCCAAAGTGCAAATGATACAAAGTGCAAATGTTACCGGCTTGAGCCTGGGCCTATGATACCTGGCTATTGTTGAGTATGCGGACAGCCAAATGAAGGAAACCCTTCCTGCAGGCTGGTACCGCAAGACGCCGCCCAGATGGTAAGTAATGGAATAGGGCATGTCCAGGGTGGGAGGGATCCCGAAGTATCTTTTCTGCCCGAGTCTTGGTTCTGCGCTTGTACAGTTCCTGCAGGGATGGTAAGGGGGCTCCAATTATTCTTTCTGCTGTCTTTATTGTTCTTTGGAGTCTACACTTGTCCCTTTTAGTAGATCCCTCGAACCAGACAGAGAATGAAAAACATAGTACAGAACCAATGACTGCATTGAAGAAGAGCACTAGCAACCTTTTTGACAGACCAGCCTTCTTCAGTTGCCACAGCAATAAAAGTCTCTGGTGTGCTTTACTCAGTAGAGCCGTGGCGTCCCTTTCCCAGCTGAGGTTGTTGGAGATGGTCACACCCAGAAATTTTGTCTCACTTTCTCTTTTGATTTCCACCCCCTTGATGGACTGGGGTGTCATGGGTGCTGGATTCTTTCTGAAGTCCACTACCATCTACAGAGTTTTTGAAGGGTTTATGACCAGGTTGTGTCTAGTGCACCAACTAACAAGCTCCTCCACTGTTCCTCTGTAGGTATCCTCTTTGCCATTCTTGATCAGGCCTATGACGGTTGTGTCATTGGCAAACTTTACAATCCTCACAGAGTTGACCAAGGAGGTGCAGTCGTTAGTTTAGGTGTAGAACAGGAGAGGTGACAGAATGCAGTCTTGAGGAGCACTGGTGTTGGTGTGCTTGACACTGGACCGTACTAGACCAAGTCTAACTATTTGGGATCGTTCTGTTAAAAAGCTTCCTGTCCACTCACAGATGTTATGAGGAATTTTGAGCTTAGACATCTTTTCCACCAGCAGGTTCGGACTTATGGTGTTAAATGCCGAACTAAAAGCAACAAAGAGAACTCTGACGTAGGTGTCTGGTTTATCCAAGTGCTCATACATAGTGGAGGGCCATATTAACAGCATCGTCTGAAGATCTGTTTGCCTTGTAGGCAAATTGCATGGGATCCATAAGGCTGCCGGTGGTTGTTTTTAGGTATTCCAGCACAATCCTCTCAAATGACTTCATGACCACGGATGTAAGTGCCACTGGTCTGAAGTCTTTATCTCAGTGGCCAACGGTTTCTTTGGCACTGGGACAATGATGGATCTTTGAGACAGTGTGGAACTACACCCATTTGTAGGGAGGCATTGAAGATCCTTGAAAACACTGGCGATAGCTGGTCCACACATGACTTGAGGCAGATTGTGGATACTCCATCTGGTCCGGGCACCTTCCTTATGTTGAGGCCTTTAATAACTTGAGCAATTTTATTCTCTGAGACCAAAAGTGTGTTTGCTGTTTGAGAGCCATTGGTATGAATATTATGGTTGATTGATGATAGTGATTGACTTAGGGACTGGGGGGAGCAAGCTGCCATGTTTGGAGCTGAATCAAATCTGCACTAGAAGTTGTTGAGATCCTCAGCCTGTTGCCTGCTAGGGTTCAGTATCTGGGTGGACCCTTTGTAGTTAGTAAGATGCCGAAAACCCTGCCAGGCCTCTCTCAGGTTACTGGTGGAGAACTGCTGTTCCAGCATAACCTCTCTTTGCAGCCCTCATCTCCTTGGACAAGGAATTCCTCAACTTCTTGAACATAAGAATGTTCCCATCTCTGTGTGCAGACTCTTTCTGCTTACGTAACTTCCTTCTGCTGTTAGTGAACCATGGCTTATTGAAGTGGTCATAGTTCCTGAAGATTTTGGATGGTACGATTGTATCTTCGCAAAAGGTAATGTTATAGAGCACAGAGTCAGTCCATTGCTCTATAGAGTGAGAGTAGAAGACGTCCCAATCGGTACACTCAAAACAGGCTTGCAACTGGTCAATGGCCTCCTTTGACCAGACCTTGTTTGTTCTGGTTTGGGGAGTAACTGACTTCAGCTGTTGCTTGTATAGAGGTAGCAGATGTAGTAGACAATGATCAGAGTATCCCAGAGCTGTAAGCACTCTTTACTGTTGTGTAGCATTGGTCGAGAGTGTTGTTCCCCTTGTAGGGCAAGTAATATGTGGTATACATTTAGGAAGTTCGAGATTAAGACATGCTTTGTAGACATCACCCAGAACTATGGCAAATGAGTCTGGGAACATCTTTTCGTAGCCCGAGATAGCCTCTGATAGCTGAGGGCCATGTTGACATTGGCCTGAGGGGGAATATAGCCCCCTATTTGAATAATGCACGAGATTTCCTGTGGAGAGTAAAAAGTTCTGCAGATAGGAGCCAGGTATTCTATGTCAGATGTACACCTCTTATCTAACGCATGAGCGTTTTGGACCCATCTGTTGTTGGTGTAGAAGCAAATGTCGCCACCCCTAGCTTTGCCAGTTGCATCTGAGTCCCTATCTGCTCTATGGATGGTGAATCCTTCAATTTCCAGGGAAGAGTCCGGGATTGAGTTTTTAAGCCAAGTTTCAGTAAAACACAGAACTGCAGAGCGCGACATCCTAGATTCCCTCCTGCTGCACATCAACCTCAGCTCATCTAGCTTATTGGTCAGGGACTGAACACTGGCCAGATGAATGTCTGGGATGGCAGAACGAAATCCTCTCCTCCTTAATCTCACTAAAGCACCGGCGCACTTTCCCCTCCTACCTAAGCCTTGGTAGTATGGTAGGGAACCATACCCTACAGTAGGACATTAGTCTCTGCTTGTTAATGTGTCCTGTAAAAGGTGGTATTTTGTGCTGCATGGCTTGGCGCGCCTGAAAATGTTCATCTCTCCTTGCTCTTTCGTTTTTTTGTGACCGCAGCTCAGCTTGTGTTACTCCTTCTGGCTTCCTTTTTCATTTTTCCTGTCCATGTTAATATTTTTCCTCCTCATTTCTGTGTGTGTTGCCTATCTTTTGGTGGTGAACCAACCAAGTTAGGGTGTTCCTCTGTTTATGAGAGATTGCATTCACAAACAAATCAGTACCTTCCCCAGCTGCATTCCTGCCTTGGAATCACATCTGGTGTCCCTAAACACACAGTCATCTAGTACCCATAATTCCTTCATCTTAAAGGGATACACCTTTATTTTTAACCCTTTAACTGCCAGCCTACCTAGAGATTTTGTCAATCTCATTTTGCCAGACCATTTTTCACTCTTTTGTACTACACATGTTCATCTCTGATTTTTGAAGGGATTTCCCAGTCCAAGCTTTAACATGAAATGTCTCTTTGCCATATCTTAAGTGTATTATCAATATTTTTTGGGTGAAATATGTGCAAAAAAAGGAAAAAAAAAACAAAACTTTTTTTTACAATTTGTAGAAAAAATCATGTAAAAACCCAATTTCTTCCGGTTACAACAGTACCACATTTGTATTGATTGAACTGCTATGTGCACCTTGCAGATTTTTAAAAAAAACATTTTACATTTGAAATACTCCCAACAAACTATATATTCTCTGGAAGGACACGCTTTTCTGGAGGTAATCCCTCAATGAATTCTTTGGTTGTACAGTTCAACCTGAAAAAGCAAGGTCCCTGAGTGTTGATATGAAAGAGAACATTTATATTTAAGGATGCTTTCTTCAGATTTGTGACATGTTGTAGTATTTTTACTGTAACGGGACGAAAGCAGGCAGGTGTGAAAGGTGTCAAAAACTTTGCTGAGTAGAGGGAGACTCTGGAGAATGACTTGCTTTGGGGTTGCTTCCTTAGCCGACCCCTCAGCCCCCATATACGTGGCCCCACTGTACTACCCTAAGCAATGAAACCCCAGCCCATGTACTGCTCCATCCTTCCCACAATATCTGCCCCTACAAAGTTAAAGCTTTACTTATGAGTTACCATATCCACCTCCAATTGTTTGTCCATTAAATTTTATAGTCCTAGCCATGTGCATAAGCGTTAACTGACCAGGAAATACACTGGGGGCCTCAGCTGCAATGTCAGTGGCTGGTAATGGGCTGGCCAGGAGTCAGTAGAATCTCAGGCTGGTTTTTGGCCTTGTCCGACACTTCTGCCATTATTCAGGTTTCATTACTACATGAAGGTAAGATTGTAATACTTGTACTGTATGTGTGTCTGAGGGGAATGCTTTAGCAGCTTCTCTTTAGAAAGTATATGAGTCTGAGGGAAAGATTTACCAGTGTTAAGTTTGTGTATTGAACCTTTTCTCCAGGTTGACACATAGGAGAAGTTTTTATTCAAACAGATGTGCAGGTCTTGGTATGCAATTTAATATGGCTGCATGGATTGTGATTAGTGATGAGCGAGTAGTATTCGACCGAGCCGGTATTCGATCGAATACTACGCTGTTCGTCATACTCGATTTCGATCGAGTACAGCGGCGATGGCGCACTCACAATTCGTTTCCCCTCCCACCTTCCCTGGCGCGTTTTTTACACCAATCACCATGCAGGGGGGGTGGGACAGGTCCTGGGAGGACGCTGGCATCGCGAAAACGGCGTCTACACGCATTGGCTGGAAAAACCATGTGACCTCGAATATACAAAACTCAGCACTTCCTCTTCGTCAGCATTAGCAGCTTGAACTTAGTGAGGGACAGACGCTCACAGCAGGGAAAGACAGGCTGTCGCTGGCAGGGCCCCAGAAGCTCGGAATATCGCTTTTACCACCATCTATACCAGCTACCAGAAGACAAGAGAGTCATTAAGAGCCCTTATTAGGGCTACTACGCTGAACGGTATATGGCTCATATGTAGGCAGGCAGGGCCCCAGAAGCTCAGAATATAGCTTTTACCATCATATATACCAGCTACCAGAAGACAAGACAGTCCTTAAGAGCCCTTATTAGGGCTACTACGCTGAACAGTATATAGCTCATCATATCCTATGTAGTCAGGCAGGGCCCCAGAAGCTCAGAATATAGCTTTTACCACCATATATACCAGCTACCAGAAGACAAGAGAGTCCTTAAGAGCCCTTATTAGTGCTGCTACGTTGAACAGTATATAGCTCATCATATCCTATGTAGTCAGGCAGGGCCCCAGAAGCTCAGAATATAGCTTTTACCACCATATATACCAGCTACCAGAAGACAAGAGAGTCCTTAAGAGCCCTTATTAGGGCTACTACGCTGAACAGTATATAGCTCATATTCTATGTAGTCAGGCAGGGCCCCAGAAGCTCAGAATATAGCTTTTACCACCATATATACCAGCTACCAGAAGACAAGAGAGTCCTTAAGAGCCCTTATTAGTGCTGCTACGTTGAACAGTATATAGCTCATATCCTATGTAGTCAGGCAGGGCCCCAGAAGCTCAGAATATAGCTTTTTACCACCATATATACCAGCTACCAGAAGACAAGAGAGTCCTTAAGAGCCCTTATTAGGGCTACTACGCTGAACAGTATATAGCTCATATTCTATGTAGTCAGGCAGGGCCCCAGAAGCTCAGAATATAGCTTTTACCACCATATATACCAGCTACCAGAAGACAAGAGAGTCCTTAAGAGCCCTTATTAGTGCTGCTACGTTGAACAGTATATAGCTCATATCCTATGTAGTCAGGCAGGGCCCCAGAAGCTCAGAATATAGCTTTTATCACCATATATACCAGCTACCAGAAGACAAGAGAGTCCTTAAGAGCCCTTATTAGGGCTGCTACGTTGAACAGTATATAGCTCATATCCTATGTAGTCAGGCAGGGCCCCAGAAGCTCAGAATATAGCTTTTACCACCATATATACCAGCTACTAGAAGACAAGAGAGTCCTTAAGAGCCCTTATTAGGGCTACTACGCTGAACAGTATATAGCTCATATTCTATGTAGTCAGGCAGGGCCCCAGAAGCTCAGAATATAGCTTTTACCACCATATATACCAGCTACCAGAAGACAAGAGAGTCATTAATCCCTTATTAGTGCTGCTATGTTGAACAGTATATAGCTCATATCCTATGTAGTCAGGCAGGGCCCCAGAAGCTCAGAATATAGCTTTTACCACCATATATACCAGCTACCAGAAGATAAGAGAGTCCTTAAGAGCCCTTATTAGGGCTACTACGCTGAACAGTATATAGCTCATATTCTATGTAGTCAGGCAGGGCCCCAGAAGCTCAGAATATAGCTTTTACCACCATATATACCAGCTACCAGAAGACAAGAGAGTCCTTAATCCCTTATTAGTGCTGCTATGTTGAACAGTATATAGCTCACATCCTATGTAGTCAGGCAGGGCCCCAGAAGCTCAGAATATAGCTTTTACCACCATATATACCAGCTACCAGAAGACAAGAGAGTCCTTAAGAGCCCTTATTAGGGCTACTACGCTGAACAGTATATAGCTCATATCCTATGTAGTCAGGCAGGGCCCCAGAAGCTCAGAATATAGCTTTTACCACCATATATACCAGCTACCAGAAGACAAGAGAGTCCTTAAGAGCCCTTATTAGTGCTGCTACGTTGAACAGTATATAGCTCATATTCTATGTAGTCAGGCAGGGCCCCAGAAGCTCAGAATATAGCTTTTACCACCATATATACCAGCTACCAGAAGACAAGAGAGTCCTTAAGAGCCCTTATTAGGGCTACTACGCTGAACAGTATATAGCTCATATTCTATGTAGTCAGGCAGGGCCCCAGAAGCTCAGAATATAGCTTTTACCACCATATATACCAGCTACCAGAAGACAAGAGAGTCCTTAAGAGCCCTTATTAGTGCTGCTACGTTGAACAGTATATAGCTCATATCCTATGTAGTCAGGCAGGGCCCCAGAAGCTCAGAATATAGCTTTTACCACCATATATACCAGCTACCAGAAGACAAGAGAGTCCTTAAGAGCCCTTATTAGGGCTGCTACATTGAACAGTATATAGCTCATATCCTATGTAGGCAGGCAGGGCCCCAGAAGCTCAGAATCTCGCATTTACCACCATATATACCAGCTACCAGAAGACAAGAGAGTCATTAAGAGCCCTTATTAGGGCTACTATGCTGAACAGTATATAGCTCATTCTAGCTATATACACACTGCACACAACGGCTGCTTTAGTGAGGGGTAGCTGCTGCTGCTGGAATAGGGACAGAAAGACTTCAGTGGTGTATTAGCACCTATATACAAAACTATATACACTCTGCTCAAAACGGCTGCTTTAGTGAGGGGTAGCTGCTGATGCTGGAATAGGGACAGAAAGACTTCAGTGGTGTATTAGCACCTATATACAAAACTATATACACTCTGCTCAAAACGGCTGCTTTAGTGAGGGGTAGCTGCTGATGCTGGAATAGGGACAGAAAGACTTCAGTGGTGTATTAGCACCTATATACAAAACTATATTTTGCACTACTGTTTTGTGTCCTCTGTGCCAACAAAACCTTGTTATATACCCGGTGCGTATAGGCACCATTTCACCTTCTGGCAGTATACGGCTGTATAGCCAGGTGTTTTTCTTAAAAATATTTTTATATTTGGCACTACTGTTTTGTGTCCTCTTTACCAACAAAACCTTGTTATATACCCGGTGCGTATATAGGCACCATTTCACCTTCTGGCAGTATACGGCTGTATAGCCAGGTGTTTTTCTTAAAAATATTTTTATATTTGGCACTACTGTTTTGTGTCCTCTTTACCAACAAAACCTTGTTATATACCCGGTGCGTATATAGGCACCATTTCACCTTCTGGCAGTATACGGCTGTATAGCCAGGTGTTTTTCTTAAAAATATTTTTATATTTGGCACTACTGTTTTGTGTCCTCTGTGCCAACAAAACCTTGTTATATACCCGGTGCGTATAGGCACCATTTCACCTTCTGGCAGTATACGGCTGTATAGCCAGGTGTTTTTCTTAAAAATATTTTTATATTTGGCACTACTGTTTTGTGTCCTCTTTACCAACAAAACCTTGTTATATACCCGGTGCGTATATAGGCACCATTTCACCTTCTGGCAGTATACGGCTGTATAGCCAGGTGTTCTTAAAAATATATTTATATTTGGCACTACTGTTTTGTGTCCTCTGTGCCAACAAAACACTGTTTTATACACGGTGCGTATAGGCACCATTTCACCTTCTGGCAGTATACGGCTGTATAGCCAGGTGTTCTTCTTAAAAAGATTTTTATATTTGGCATAACGCGTGGCCAAAAAAGTAAAACGTCTGAAATGCGGAGGGCTAGCGCAAAGGGACGTGGACGAGGACGGGGGCGCGGAAATGCTGGTGGGGGCACAAACCGCGTTGAAGCCAGTGGGGATACAATGCGTGCTGGTGAGGGGCAGCCAGCATTACGCTCATCCAGCTTCCCTGCCTTTATGGGACAGTTATGCGGGGGGCGGGGTACACCTCTGTTAAGGCCTGAGCAGCGTGAACAGGTGGTGCAATGGATGGCGGATAACGCTTCCAGTCACTTGTCCACCACCCAGTCATCCACACAGTCTCACTCTGACCCTCCTTCCTCCCAACCTGGCCAACAGAGTCAGCCCAACCTTGACCCCTCCCAGGACCTCTTTTCGGGTCCTTTTCCAGATGTGCTGCAAGAATCCCAGGAGCTAGCAGAGGAATTTGTTTGTAGTGATGCCCAAACACTTGAGTATCCGCCATCTGCTAGTGATGTGGACCCGGAACCAGCATCTGCTATCATGAGCGATGATGATGAGACGCAGTTGCCATCAAGGGAGGCTGTTGGAATGTCCAGTGGGCAGGAGGAGGAGCAGAGAGAGGAAGTGGAAGAGGAGGTGGTGGACGACGAAATGACCGACCCCACTTGGACAGGGGTGATGTCCAGCGGGGAAAGCAGTGGAGATGCGGTCTGCGCATCACCGAATAAGGCAGCAAGAGGCAGAGGACAGTCCAGAGGCAGAGGACAGTCCAGACAGAGAAGGCAGGCCACAGCCAGCAGGGCCGAAGCTCTTCCCGGCAGCAGGCAGTCGCGCGAAGCTCCCCCATCGAGGCCTCGTACTTCTGTGGTGTGGAGATTTTTTAATGTTTGCGCGGATGACAAACTGAGCGCGGTTTGCGCAATCTGCCACTCAAAACTGAGTAGGGGCTCTGAGAAGAGCAATCTGACCACCTCAGGCATGCGCCGTCACTTGGAATTCAAGCACTGGGCTGAGTGGGAGAGAGCAAACGCAATACAACCTGCGCCCCGTCTTGCTGCCACTGCCTCTTCCCCTTTGTTGTGTGCTGCCACTGCGGTCCAGACCTCCAGCCAGGACACCTCCACATCTGCCTCTGCCTCGGCTACTTTGGGGCCTTGTCCTTCAGCCCCCCCTTCCCCCGCATCTTCGTCTGCACCTTCCATCTCCTCGTCCCATAAACTGTCCATCTCGCAGGCGTTCAACCGCAGGCGGAAGTACGCCTCCAGTCACCCCCAAGCCCAAGCCTTAACCTGCCTCATCTCCAAACTGCTGGCCCTGGAGATGTTGCCGTTTAGGCTTGTGGAGACGCAGGCCTTCCGCGACCTGATGGCGGCTGCCGCACCTCGCTATTCCGTCCCTAGCCGCCACTATTTTTCCCGGTGTGGCGTCCCCGCCCTGCACCAGCACGTGTCGCGTAACATCAGGCGGGCCCTGAGGTACGCAGTCAGCGCAAAGGTCCACTTGACCACCGACTCGTGGACAAGCGCTTGCGGCCAAGGACGCTACATCTCTTTGACGGCACACTGGGTGAATGTTGTGGAAGCGGGGACGGGGTCGCAAACAGGGACGGCCTACATACCACCCCCGCCCAAGATTGCCAGCACGGGTTCTGATAGACCCCCCTCCTCTTCCTCCTCCTCCTCCTCTGCCTTAACATCGCCCTCAGCCCCTAGCTGGAAGCGTTGCAGCACTGGCGCGGGGAGACGTCAGCAGGCGGTGCTTAAGCTCATCAGCTTGGGCGACAGGAAGCACAGCGCCGCAGAGGTGAGGCACGCCATATTGCAGCAGACAGAGATGTGGCTGTCGCCGCTGCAGCTAGGACCAGGCATGGTCGTGTGCGATAACGGCCGTAACCTGGTGGCGGCTCTGGAGCTTGCAGAACTCAATCACGTACCATGCCTGGCCCACGTTTTTAATTTGGTAGTACAAAAGTTTCTAAAGACTTACCCCAACCTGGCAGAGCTACTGGTCAAAGTGCGGCGCTTGTGCGCTCACTTTCGGAAGTCAACTGTAGCTGCTGCTAGCTTAAAAAAAATCCAGCAACGCCTCCATTTGCCTCAACATCGGCTGTTGTGCGACCTGCCCACTCGCTGGAATTCCACCTATTGCATGTTGGCCAGGGTGTGTGAGCAGCAGAAAGCATTGATGGAGTACCAGATGATGCATCCACGCGTGCCTCCAACTCAGCTCCCTCAGTTTGCCAACCACGAGTGGCCATGGATGGCAGACATATGCGATGTATTGCGTATCTTTGAGGAGTCCACTAAGAAGGTCAGCAGCGAGGACACTATAGTGAGCGTAACCATCCCGCTCCTATGCGTCCTTAAAGAATCGCTCATCGCAATAAGGGAGAACGCATTGCACACAGAGGAGACGGGGGTAGGAGGAGACGCAACGCAGGTAGACAGTCAGACCACACTTTTGTCTGCTGCTCGGTGGCAGTTGCAGGAGGAGGAGGATGAGGAGGAGGAGGACAACGTGGAGGTGGCTGTGGAAGAGGATGCTGGCGGCGAGGGTAGCAGTCAGGCTGTGTGCGTCCCATTGGTTCAGCGCGGATGGGGCGGAGAGGAGGAGGAAGAGGAGGAAATGGAAAATGATCCTTCTGGTGGGGGCAGTGAGGTCATGCCTACTCAGAGTCTGGCACACATGGCTGACTTCATGCTGGGCTGCTTTTCCCGGGACATACGTGTTGTCCGGATATTGGAGAACAAACTATACTGGGTCTTCGCACTCCTGGACCCCCGGTATAAAGATAACTTCTCCTCTTTTATTCCGGTAGAGGAGAGGACGAATCGATTACTGGAATACCAGAGGGAACTCTTGCAGAACATGATGCAGATTTTCCCACCCAGCATCGCTGGCGGCAGAGAGGAGAGTGTCTCCCAGAGTCTGACAACATCGATCAGGCCCACAGCCACCAGGGGAACACTCTCCAAGGTGTGGGACACGTTCATGTCACCCCCTCGTGCAACTTCCATCACTGTGGGGCCCGCTATCAGCAGGAGGGACAAGTATCGGCGGATGTTGCGGGACTACCTGGCAGACCACACCCCTGTCCTCCCCGATCCCTCGGCGACCTACACTTACTGGGTCTCCAAGTTGGACACGTGGCTGGAACTGTCCCTGTACGCCTTGGAGGTGCTTGCCTGCCCTGCCGCCAGCGTGCTATCAGAAAGGGTGTTCAGCGCAGCCGGGGGCATTATAACCGATAAGCGCAGCCGCCTGTCAACCGACAGTGCCGACAGGCTGACGCTAATCAAAATGAACAGCAAGTGGATTGACCCGGACTTTGCTTGTACAACAGTGGAAAGCAGCCAAGAGTGAAGTGCCATCTGTATGAAGTGCCATTTCCTCCTCCTCCTCCTCCTCCTCCTCCTCCTTAACCGCCGTAGAATTGCTGTATTAATAAAAAAAAATTATGGCTCACCTCTTGGGCTTAATACAATCAATTTTTAAGAGGTCTCAGCTCTTGGGCCTCCACACAATTTTTAAGAGGTCTCAGCTCGTGGGACTCCACACAATTTTTAAGAGGTCTCAGCTCGCGGGACTCCACACAATGTTTGAGAGGTCTCAGCTCTTGGGCCTCCACACAATTTTTAAAAGGTCTCAGCTCTTGGGACTCCACACAATGTTTGAGAGGTCTCAGCTCTTGGGCCTCCACACAATTTTTAAAAGGTCTCAGCTCTTGGGCCTCCACACAATTTTTAAAAGGTTTCAGCTCTTGGGCCTCCACACAATTTTTAAAAGGTCTCAGCTCTTGGGCCTCCCCTACTGCTGGGGTGACACACTGTAACAAACCTCCTCCTGTAAGCTTCCCCTACTGCTGGGGTGACACACTGTAACAAACCTCCTCCTGTAAGCTTCCCTGACTGCAGGGGTGCCACACTGTAACAAACCTCCTCCTGTAAGCTTCCCTGACTGCTGGGGTGACACACTGTAACAAACCTCCTCCTGTAAGCTTCCCTGACTGCTGGGGTGACACACTGTAACAAACCTCCTCCTGTAAGCTTCCCTGACTGCAGGGGTGACACACTGTAACAAACCTCCTCCTGTAAGCTTCCCTTACTGCTGGGGTAACACACTGTAACAAACCTCCTCCTGTAAGCTTCCCTGACTGCTGGGGTGACACACTGTAACAAACCTCCTCCTGTAAGCTTCCCTTACTGCTGGGGTGCCACACTGTAACAAACCTCCTCCTGTAAGCTTCCCTGACTGCTGGGGTGACACACTGTAACAAACCTCCTCCTGTAAGCTTCCCCTACTGCTGGGGTAACACACTGTAACAAACCTCCTCCTGTAAGCTTCCCTGACTGCTGGGGTGACACACTGTAACAAACCCCCTCCTGTAAGCTTCCCTTACTGCTGGGGTAACACACTGTAACAAACCTCCTCCTGTAAGCTTCCCTGACTGCTGGGGTGACACACTGTAACAAACCTCCTCCTGTAAGCTTCCCTTACTGCTGGGGTGCCACACTGTAACAAACCTCCTCCTGTAAGCTTCCCTGACTGCTGGGGTGACACACTGTAACAAACCTCCTCCTGTAAGCTTTTAAGGGGTGCAGAATTTTGTTCTTTTTTGTACAGTTTGGCTTGGGGTCCATGGCAATGTAGAGGAAAGAAGGTTTCCTTGTCTTGTCTCACTTTACGTAGAAGTAATATTGTGTTTGGAGTGTATTGTTGAGAGGCTGTGATAGTGGCGTAATAGTGCGACTTGGGCGCGTTATATGCACCCAGACATGCTTCCCCTGCTGTCCCAGTTGCATTCCAGCAGTGTTGGCATCATTTTCTGATGTTTCAGGGTGGACTTGGTGACCTCCAAGTGGTCGAATTGAGATTTCCAAGTGTCGAGCATTTTTTTCCCATAGACTATAATGGGATTCGATATTCGGTCGAGTAGTCGAGTAACGCGGTCTATTCGAATCGAAATTCGAAATTTCGAATATTTCACTACTCGCTCATCTCTAATTGTGATTAACACAGTATTGTGGGAGTTTTTCTTTAAATGAATTTAGATGGTATCCTCTGTTAATAGGACCAAGTCCCTTCAACATTTATGTTTTATTATTTTTCCCCCTACAAGTCTTATCAAATACATTTGTCATGTAATGCAGTTTTGAAGATAACATTTTGTAATACTGTGTTTCATCTACTGACATTTGCTGCAGTGAATTCCAGACTGGCATGTGCTGTTTCTTGATCATTGGAAGCAACTTCAAACAGGAATTTTTAAAATAGGCCCATCCAGATTGCACACATGTCATGTTAGCTACAGTATATATACTTGTTATAGGCTTGATGGATGTAATCTAGTAGTGACTGCAGAGTTATGCTGTCCATGTTAACAGTACTTTGTGTGTATATTATATATGTGATGAAATCACCCAAATAAAGTTCACATCTTTAAACGGGAACAAAATGAAAAATAGACTTGCTGTTCACATTCCTAATCTCAATAGGGGAATCTCGATTTGGGTTGCCACGCAGTGTCATACTCACCTTTCTTCCTTGTTCCCTCTGTGATGATATTCCACAGCAGCATATATATCATCTGACAGGCAACTATTTACAGATTTACAATGCCGGGCATCCCGAATCAGGATTTCTCTAGGATAGTGAACTTTTGGTTTACTTTAATCCAGACCCTTATCCAAGCTGGACCTCCGTTAGTTGAAAAATATGTTTATCTGTGATAAATTTATATATGTTGGTGTTTATTATTCTCCTTATACATTGTACTAACCATTTCTTTTCTTATTGGTGTTCACCTTCCTTAGATTATGTATCTGCTGTTCTACAGTTGTTCTGTAGGACCCACTGACAGTAATTGCATTTTCATTTAAAGACCTTGTACATCACATAAACTTGATGTCAAATATACTGTACTTGTATAAGGCATGCTTAAAGTGGACCAAAACCCTACTGGATCGGCCCGGGAATCTATCAGATTCCCGGGCCAATACATCCCCTCCCCGCGGGGCATCCAAAATCAGTATGCCCTGCTGTATGAACCCCCCCAGGTCGCCCATAAACTCACCTTCTTTCCCGGTCCAACGGCGCATGCGCAGGCCACGGCCACATCCCCGCTATACCTCTAGCAGGGCGCGTGGCATTCACAAATGGCCGCGCAGGCACGCTCGCTGTTAGAGGGCAGCTCGAGATGCGGCCGCCAGCGCATTCAGAGCCGCTGAGCTTAGACGTCGCTTAGACGCCCATAGCTCAGCGAGCGCACTGATTGGAGGAGCGCCCGCGCATGCACCTTGGGACCGCGTGAGGTGAGTTCGATCGGGGTTGGTTCACACAGTGGGGAGTGGACCAAAACCCAGGATAGTCAAAATCCTGGGCTTTGGTCCACTTTAACCATTGTGGCTAGTACTTTATCCAAATCTTTAAACATCCCCTGCCTCCAATAATTTTAGGACAGCAAATTAGCTCCTTTCTTAATTTTAGGACAGCAAATTAGGTTCTTCCTTAGGTCACACCAGGGGAGAACCTAGCCTCTCTGCGAACTATGGAATAGAGCAGCGTACCATCCCATCTGGCTCCTTCCCATGATGGGATTTGGTTTTTCGGACATATATGGCCATAGCATGCTTGAGCACACATAGGATTTTTTCTCCACACTTCCTGTGCAGTGAGACAAACACAAGCCATGAATAAACACATGGAGCGATGGCCTGACCAAGCAACAGCTCCTGGGGAGCAGTTGGGGGGTTCGGTGCCTTGCTCAAAAGAACTTCAGTCATGTTCTGGCTAGAAATCAAACCTGCCACCCTCTGGTAACAAGACTGCTTTTATACCATGACCATGACTGTCCCTTAGGAGTGGCGTTTCTTACTGTGGGTGATAGGGGGTTTTACTGCAGTCACTGAACCCACATTGATTGACTGTAAAAACATAGCAGCATGCTACATGCTACAAGAGCTACAAAAATAGAAGAAAAATAAAAAAAAGCAGGTATACAATTGCCACCCAATGCGATGCCACCTGAGATGGCTGCTTCACATGGCCTTGTTACAGTTGCACCCCTGTTACTTTACTTCCATTTTGGAGAAAGGATGCAAATTCTCATTACAGAAAATATGTATTCGATACACTGCCAAATTTACAAATTTCCCCACTTATAAAAATTGGAAAGGTCTGTAATTCTTATTGTAAGTACAATTCAACTGTAAAAGACAGAATCTCTAAATAAATTGATTAAAATCACATTTGTTTTTTGCATTTTATTGCATGAAATAAGGAATCAATAATGAATTTGATACACTAGAATTAAAGAATCTTATATTTGGTACTTTTTCTGTAGTTCTCGACTAAGGGCCTTATTCATGAAGGGATAGCGACAGGTAGTGTGTGTTAAGTGACAGGTAGCGGCAGGTAGCAGCATGAGAACGCCGGCCACAGCACGCAATTACACATTTATGAAGCCGATTCTGTTGAGCGACTGGGATAACGCCATGCATCATTATCCCAGCCTCAGCGTACAGCGCCGGCGTTTCAGAGCACCACAACTTACCTCTCGCTACCTGCCGCTCTCCCATGCATTTTAATGGACGATCCTTAAATCCCATTCCTCATCCCGTTTTTTTTTATAATACAAATGTTTCAGACATTTATCCTGACCGGCATGTTGGTTTTTCCAAGTTTTTTTGGGGGGGGAAAAATGTATTTACTTGTCTGGCAGTAAAGTGTTAATGTCACACCCCTCCAACAATGTCATTCCAGTGTTTTTCACTTGCTTAATGTTGTTCATGTGTCTAAAAACTCACTTTAATCACACAGCATCTGGCGCTCTATCCCACAGTGACAAAAATTTGAGCGCCTACGCTGTTTCATAGAAAAATCTTGTTGAATCTGGTGTAGAGCGCCGAGGACCAGTCGCTATGACCAGTCGCTACCTGGCGCTGCCTGGGGCGCTTTACTTTTGATACATGTGTTGTAGGCTTTTCTGTTTCTTTTTTCCGCAACGCCTAGCGTCGCTGTTACTGAATAAGCAGCAGTCAATAGATGGGTGGTCCTGAGCGTATCAGCATTAACTGCCAAACTTTGTTAAAGTTACCATTAAACCATTATTAGTTTGAAAATGAAACATGTTGTTACACCTAACATAATAGAAGCATTTGAATTTGTTCCAACCTATTACTGTTGTGAAGTCTAAAACACATGCACATATCTATATATATAGACATGTATACACATGTGTGGGTTAGTATACATGCGTTCAACTAGATTCCAAAATGTTAGATTATAATACAATGATTTATTTGGAGATATAGAAAAATAAGAATAGCTGTCCTCATTTTAAAATAAAGTTTATAAAAGTAAAAAATTAATCTCGTGGTGTTTCTACTGAGGACTCAGCTGTAGGGGCCGTGTTGGGGGCCAACAGTGCAGTAAAAAAAATTGACTGCTGCTGTATTAGCTGATGTAACAACAACAAGGTTTGGTCCTGGAGATCTATCGAGCGGGTAATAGAAGTCAGTAATTCTGCCTGTGGTTGCTGCCTCAGTTTTTGGACCTCTTGCCCAGCGATTGTGATTCCAACGCCGCAATGTGCTCCTCCAGTTTAGAACGCGGCTGCTAGTGATTGTAGGCCTCCAACATGCGGTTCCCTAATTCAAACAGTTCCACACTTGTGGGTACACCCCGTGTTGGTTGTTGTGTAGTGCTCTATAATTAAAAGGAGAAAATACAATTAATGTCTGTTTTTGCATATACACCTATCTAATCCCCATCTTTTGTTCTAGTAACATGTACCATTTGCGCAGGCTCAGTAGGCTGACCACATGGCACTTGGGAGGAGTCCACATCCAGGTTTCAAGGTTGTCTGCTAAGATAAAAGTGCTGTGTATGTTACATGTTTACATTTTTTCCAACCTGATTCAACCAATCTATGTTACCTGAGTGTGGTCCTCCACATATAGTTCAGGTGTCTGGCTGCCAGGAAGGGACAAATCATCATCCGATAATGGCGTCAACATCACATATGCTAAATTAACAATATTATTTAGATAAATACAAGTTTTTATCGTCCACTGCGGCAAGTTTCCCTCAAAATATTTTAGGATTCTAACTTTGAATGTCAACTTTATTCCACACACACTTAACATTTGTGATGAGTATTATTGAAAGTCAGTAATTTCAATATATCTTAACACACATTGTGTGCTCACATATAATTAGCACATTATTAGACACACACATCCGCCACATCGGAGATGTCAAGACTCAAGCAATCACTAGAACTTTGCCCTACAGATACATGGTTCATACCTAATGTAAATAGGCCTCATCCATGTAAAGATCAAAAACATAATTTTAAATAACTAAGAAATGACATGCTTACCCTCATCCCTAGTAGCCTCGCTTTGAATGGCCCTTTCAGGACCAGCACTTCCTGTATTAGGGCCTAATGAATGAAACATAAATGCTATTAGTTTTAGGTATAATAGTAGTGCTTCCATTACTGAGAAAGAATTTGACGAACATAAAAAATACCTGTAAGTTGCCTTAGCATTAGTTTTGTAACATTTTTACCCATTTGCTCATAATCTACAACACTGCTTGAAATCTGAGTTTGCATGTTTTAAATTAAAATTATATTTTTTTTATTGAATTGAGAACCAACATCTATAAAGGATACAGTATGCTTTGCACTACACACCAAGTGTCCTGTAGGCCTGCAACACAGGAAGTGGGGCCTACATATCAAAAACAGAATGCATCTAAATCCAGACCTTTTTGTTATTTTGGCCAAACAGAAAATAATGCATACACTTATTGGCTTCCAAAGAGTATGTTGATTCATGAGGAGTTGCTGATCCAATTCTGAGGGTATCTATAGTAAAATATAATCCACATGTAGTCATTATTATCTGAGCACTCTAAAGAACCATCAATACCTATATCAGAAATGCTTCAAATGCTGCCTCTTTACCTTCAACATCAGACTGGGTTAAAGTAGAGGCTGGTGGAAGGGCAGGGATCTGTGAAGCTTCAACCTCAGACTCCCCTGAATCATCATGTGCCACTAATGTTAAAAATAAATAAAGGTTAAAATCACATATGTTTAATATGATACTTACCATGGGCTAAATTTAGGATTAGAATGAGGTTAGATACAAATACGGTTCAACATTATTATTCAAAAACATTAACAATGTATTTGTACTATACCTTCACCCCAGCCTGTGGTGTCATCTTCAGCATCCACACCCTGCAGCCGACAAAGGGGGATCTTGCACTTCACCATCTCCTCATATGGTCTGTATTTACTCTTTGGAGCCTGCTTCCTCCCACTATCCACAAGAAGGTCAGACTTCATCTTTTTCATAAGGGCTCTTTTCAATGTGTAAAAGCGTTTTTTGCAGGCTTTGCCACTACGTGGATATTGAGCTGAGCTAGTAAGCTGCTCCCCAATGGCATCCTACAATTTGCTCTTTTCTTGTTTGCCCAAACACTGACTTTGTGAGCCAAATATTAACTTCCACTTAGCCAGTGTCAGACTCACAAGAGTATTGTTATCTGCCAAATTAAATTCTGGCTCCCTCTTGGCATATGGACGCTTGGGCTTGGGTGGTGCACCACCATCAGCCTGCGCCCTCTTCCTCGAGGAAGGTCTGCAGCCACCACGCACACCACTGGTACTGGGTGCCCCAGGAGACACAGCAGTGGCAGGCAGATTTCCAGAATTTGGCTCCATCCTGTAGCTGCAAACACCAATAAACCCCAAACACACAAGGATGCATGCAAACTACAGAATGGCAACAATTGCTGTATGTGTCTGGGAGCTTTTAAGTGCTAGATGAACCAATCACAAACAGGGCCAGTTAATTGATGGAGACATACAATACAGGTGTGTGTGTGTATCTAGATCTTTACAGCAATCATTGATGTATCTGCAACAAATGTGTGAAAACAATCATTTAATCAAGAAGCTACTTACACAACCAGAAACACATTATTAATGACATCTAACCATATATCTGAACACAATTACAAATGCTGCTACACTAACGGCAATTTGAATTTTAAAATTTTTACCTTTTATTGGCCCATAGATGTCTGTGCGACCAGATCCGTACAACAAGCGGCAATGAGAGCTTGGGGCCGTACCTCTGGGAGTCGCAGAGCGGCGGGTGTGAGTGAGAGACGCGAGGGAGAGACGCTGATGCAGCCTGGAGCAAGAGAGGGAGACATCACCTGCGGAGCTGGCAGCCAAGATAGCGGACAAAATCTCTCGAGGACCTCGATGTGATTGAGCACAGTGAGGCATCGTTCTTGGAGGAGGAGAAAGGTAGAATGGGACTGGCCAGCCCTGAGTCACAGCTGGAGGTGAGAAGCACCTTGCTTAGCTGTTTTGATTGTATGCTGCAGAGTGCTCTGCTTGCTAACACAGAGCTGATAAAAGCACATATGTCCAGAGAACTGGAAAAAGTAACAGGCAGTTTGTCAACCTTGGAGGCCAAAATGAGTGATGTAAAGATAGCCCAGGAAGTCCTTGACACTGAAGTAATTCAACTTAAAGCTGAAAACCTCTTACTGGCCACTAAGTTAGAAGACATTGAAAATAGGGATCGGCGCTCTAACCTGTGATTTAGGGGCATCCCTGAGCATGTAGAGGATGGTAGGGGGGCAATTACAGCTTTGTGCCAAGAACTGGTTCCGGGTGTATCCGCCGAGAGGCTAGAGATGGATCGGGCGCATAGAGCCCTAGGATCGCGGAGACAGCCCAGTGATCCCCCCCCCCCACGATATTATCGCTAAATTTCATTTCTACGCTTCTAAGGAACTAATCCGGAAAGCAGCGAGGCCACTTCCTGAATTGTCATTCTAGGGCTATAAGTATCAAATTTTTTCCGACTTGTCGCGAGCACTATGGCCAGGTGGCGTGAGATGAGGCCCTTGTTGTTGATCCTTCAAGAGCATAGGATAAAGTACAGATGGGGTTTCCCCTTTCGCCTCACTTTTTCATATAATGACGCTACTTTTTCTGCAGTTAATGTGGAAGAATTAAAGGCTCAGATGGTCGTGGCAGGAATATCTAGGCCGGTGTCTATGAAGTCTCCAAGAGTGGGTGAGGACTCTCCCAAATCACAGCGGTCTGGAAAGTGTCAGAGGCGTGGAGTTCCGCAATCAAGCTGCAGCTCTTCATTGGCTTTCGAGGGCACCTGAGCAGTATTTACTTTCATTTCTGTATTTTTCTAGATGTTACTGACCTATATCATTGTTAGCATAGAGCTTTGGGCATAAGTTGCTTTTAAAATTAATTTTTTTATTGTTCGCTGTTTTGGCTCCTTGCTGAAGTGTAGGAGGATGTGGTTAATTTTATGCCCACTACGGTGCTTGCTACTAATATATGTTTTTTTCATCAGTGGAAACACTATAGCGCAATAATTATTTCTGCTATATGATATAGTTATAGTATTTTCCAAGCGGAAGTGTTTGAGGTTATAGATGCCCCCCCTGTTCGTCGGCTATTGTATGACGTACTCTCGTTTAATCAGAGGGATTTTCCTTGTGATTTTTTGGTAATTTTATTGGTAATTTCTAATTTTCTGAATAGTAGTCTATATAAATAATCCTGGTAGTAACCAGGCTGATGGGCAGTCCCTTCTCTACCTATTGTTGGGTTCTGAGGGAGTGTCGGTCAGCAAGGGGATCCGGTCGGATAGATATTGCACTGGGGTGTGGATTGTACGATCAGTGTTGTGTTCTGTCTGACTGAATCTCTCTAATATAATTCCTTGTTCCCTTACCTGATTACCCCTTGTCCTTTTGCCTCCCTCCTCTCTCCCTTTTTTTTTTTTTATTATTTACTTAAGTATTTTAGTAGCCTAAAATTCTTTAACAATGGTGACGGTGTTATCTTTGAACGTGCAGGGCTTCAATTCTCCAAATAAACGGTGTTCTGCTTTTAGAAGGATTAAGGCCTTGCGTCCGGATGTCATCTGTCTACAGGAGACACATTTTTCCAGATCTTCCCAGCCACGTTTCCTGAACTCGCCATTCCCCCAGGTATTTTCGGCGAATGCACACACTAAGCAAAGGGGAGTAATGACAGGTTTTAAACGGGGGGTTCCCTTTCATTGTCATAGGGAGATAAAAGATCTGGAGAGGTGATATTTGATTTTGGTGGGGTTGTTGCAGGAATCAGAGGTTACCATAGCTAATTATTATATGCCCAATTCAGGCCAGGTAGCGTTTCTTAAAAAACTCTTTGAAGCGGTTAGGGAGGTGGCGCAGGGTAGTGTGATAGTTTGTGGGGACCTAACCTTAAATCCGTACTTAGACAGGCAATCTTTGGCAGGAAAGGTAGTAGGTGCTCAATATGCTGCTGCATCTAAACAATTCCGGGGGCTGCTGGCTGAGTTTGCTCTGGAGGATCTGGATTTTATTGGTTTCTCAACACTTCTATTTTGTCGGATTCTAGTGTAGCTTTAGAGGTCTCTGAGGCCCTATCGGAATATTTTCAACTTAATGAAAACCCAGAGACATCTGCAGTGCTTAGTTGGGAAGCCCATAAGCCAGTTATTAGGGGTCGGTTAATTGGGACTGCGTCCAGAAGAAAGCGTGAGAGAAACGCGTGTATTGAGGAACTGGAGAGGAAATACTTAGAGGTGGCTGAAGAAGCCAAACAACGGATGCCCCCCAAAATCATTCTAGGCTATTTGAGGTGACTCAGGAGCTTAACCTAGCACTTGCAGGCAAAGTTGAGAAAGTAATGAGGTGGGTGAAGCACAGATACTATTGCAAGGCCAACAAGCTGGATTCGTTATTGGCTAAGAGTCTTAAAACCCCAGACCAGGGATATACGCCAATTAGATTGAGGAATGAGAGGGGTGAGCTCACGAGTAATCCCAATAAGATAGTCAAAGTATTTAGGGAGCAGCTACTGAAATTATATACTAATAATGCCCCTGCCAAGCCTGAAGAAGTGAGTGGGTTTCTCGCTGATGTTCCCCTACCTAAACTTCCGTTGCAATTGAGGGAGTCTCTGGAGGAGGGTTTTAGTCTGGAGGAGATCCAACGTACAATTGATGGGCTAAAAGTTAACAAGAGGCCGGGGCCGGACGGCTTCCCGGCACCATACTATAAGACATTTAAGTCTATTATTGCATCTAAATTGGTAGCGTGCTTTAACGGGGTGCGCTCTGGGGCTTTCTTCTCGAGAGACTCTCTCACTGCTTCTATAAGTATGGTCCCGAAGCTGGATTCGGACCATACGGTGTGGTCTAATTTCCGTACGATCTCGCTTATTAATGTAGACATGAAGATACTGACTAAAATTCTTGCAGACAGGCTGTCGGTGTACATGCCTGGATTGGTTTACAAGGACCAGGTGGGATTCATACCAGGAAGGCATGCTAGTGATAATATAAGGAAAGTGGTTCAGCTTGCATACAGTATCTAGCTAGGACTACTCAAATGCCGGCCATGCTTCTTTCATTAGACATCAGGAAGGCTTTTGATACGGTGCTATGGGAATATCTGTTTGGTTTGCTGGGCAAATGGGGGTTTGGGTCTAAATTTTTAGGGTTTTTAGAGAAGATATATTCAACTCCAAGGGCCTTTTTCAAATATAATGGTTTTAAATCTGAGGATTTCCCGTTACAGAGAGGTACCAGGCAGGGGTGTCCGTTGTCCCCTCTTTTGTTTGCCTTAGTGATGGAGCCCTTGGCACAATCGATTAGATTGTCCCCGGATATATTAGGGATACAAGTGGGAACTACTCAATATAAGCTAAGTCTCTTTGCAGACGACGTGCTGGTGGCGGTGTCGGACACTTGTGTATCCCTACCTGGTATTTTGAGGAAGTTAAAGGGGTTTGAGTTGGTCTCTGGTCTTCAGGTAAACATGGCTAAGTCAAAAGCTTTGAATATTAGCATCCCCTCCGAGTTGTGCGCTAGTCTAAAACGTTCTTTTAATTTTCATTGGTAGGAGGTTGGGATTAAATATCTTGGAATTAAGTTGACTAGTGATTACTCGTCCCTCTTTGCTGCCAACTATTGCTCTCTGAGACAGAATCTTTTTGGCTTTCTGGATAGATGGAAAGGATATAGATTGCCATGGCTTGGCAGGATAGCTGCCATAAAAATGTCTATTTTACCTAAGTCCTTATATTTGGCTCGAACATTGCCAGTCAGAATCCCTCGAAATTTTTTACAGGCGCTGCAATCTAGAATAATGTTGTTTATTTGGGGAGCTGGGAGTCCTAGGGTGGCTAGGAACATCATAATGCGTTCTAGATGTCAGGGTGGGCTGGGTGTACCCAATTTTGCTAAATATTATCAGGCTGCCCAATTAGCTCAGGTGGTATCTTATCATGCCGGATTGGAGGTTCCTTTATGGGTTCAGATTGAGTCTGAACTATGTTATCCAATGTCTTGTGAAGCTATCTTATGGCTTCCAAGGAAATTTAGGGGCAAAATAGATAACCCGATTATATCCCATTCATTAGATCTATGGGATGGTCTGCAGACTTTTAAGGGACTGGCTTCTCCTCATATTCCGTTAAGGCAGTTATGGGGCAATCCGATGTTTGCTCCGGCTCTTATGGGCCCAGGTAGGTTTAGTAATTGGAAAGGCAGGAGTTACATGTTTGTTAGACTGCTTGGAAGGGTCTCGGATGGCAGGGTTTCCGTGGTTGCAACAAAAATACCAGTTACAGCCTAGAGACCTCTTTGGTTATCTCCAGATTAAACATTTTGTGAGCTCCATGATGAGAGGGATGGGCACGGGATCTCAGCTCACCTTGTTTGAGAGGCGGTGTAGGCTTGACCCTAGGGGTAGGGGGTTGGTTTCTGACATTTATGAAGAGTTGACTAGGGTTGAACAGGGGAAAGTGTTGCCATACAGACAGAATTGGGGAAGGGATTTGGGGGAGATTAAAGAGCAAACGGTTTGGCAGAAGATGTGGATGGCTTCTTTTGGGCCATCTGCGTTGGTATGGGCTATAGAGGTTAATGTTAAAGTGGCCATGCGCTGGTATTTAGTTCCTAAACAAGTGGGGCGTTTTGGAGGAGGGGCCGCTGGGTTATGCTTTAGGGGGTGTGCTGTAGAGGGGTCGTTCTGCCATATTTGGTGGAATTGTCTCAGAGCTATGGGATTTTGGAAGAAGGTTTTTGCAGCCCTGAGTAAAGTTTTAAGGAAACGTATTATCTTAAACCCTTGGGTAGCTCTGCTGAATGGGTCCATTGGGTCTAGCTTGAGAAACCAGAAGTGTTTAGCATATCACATTCTAACGGGAGCTAAGCTAACTATAGCGGGGGCATGGAAGACTTCTGCTCTGTCATTCTGGGATTTTAAGAATCAAGTGCATTATATAATGTCGATGGAGAAGATGTTGCGATTAGGGATGGTGAGTTGGATGGATTTCGGGAAATGTCAATGCCTGCTAATTTTGATGTCAATTTGTTGGTGGTGTAGTTTTTTTTTCCCATTCCCCTTTTTCCTCCCTCCCTCCTTTCCTAGGTTTCCTTCTTTCTTACTGTTATTCGGTTAGTCCCTATAGTGGGATCGACCTATGGTTATAGTCCATATATTGTTGAAATATAGAGATAGCTGGTGGTCCATTTTGTTATTTCAAAGTGCTATAATTGAGATTTGTACTTTTATTTTTGTATATCTTCGACCTGATTGTGTGAGGTAGTTATATCTAACATGATGATGCAATGTATGGAACTTTGTATGTGCTTGTATCAATGGCAACGATTGTATTGTGACAATAAATTAAAATTTTATGATGAAAAATATAGTGGCCCGGGGCAATTTTCAGGCAATCTCAGCCCTCCTCAGTGGGATCAGCCAGGCTACAATGAGCCGTATCTTTTACAAGGTAGTGCTGGCTATTTGTGATCTGATCCCAGTATATATAACATTTCCTGAGGATAAGGAGGAGGTTGCCAATATTAAATGAGCGTTTTACCGCATGGGAGGGATACCTAATGTGCTAGGGTGCACAGGAACTGCACTATAGGAATCGCAAACAATTCCATTCTATGAATGTCATGGTGGTATGTGACCCAGACATGAAGCTGAGGGCCGTGAGATCTGGTTTTCCAGGCTCATGCCACGATTCTTATGTGCTCCACCAATCAGTCCTGTGCCGGAAGTTTGAAAATAATGAAATGCCACCTGGATGGCTACTGGGTAATTAATAATCATAGACAGAATAACAATCACATTATTAAATTAAAACAATTAAACAGCTATATTTGCTGATATTTATTGTGGACATACTGGTATAGCTACATTTCTAATTGCTGTTTATCACTTTATTTATTCAACAGCGGACAAGGGATATGGGCAGAAAACGTGGTTGATGACTCCTGTGAGAAACCCACAGACATCAACTCAAGTACGATACAATGCAGCACATCGCAAAACAAGATGTATTTTGGAAAGAACCATCGGCCTGCTGAAAGCATGCTTTCTCTGTTTGGCATGCCCAGGAGAAGAGATGTTGTACAGTCCACAAAAGGTCTCCAAAATAATCCTAGCCTGCTGTGTCCTACACAACATCTGCATATGCCACAAAATCGAACCCCCCGAAGAAACAGCACTGGTGCCAAGTCCCCAACATGGCCGCAGACAGTAATGAGGATACCCAGACTGGCTTTGAGCGGCGGGAAAGCATGATTTCTGCATTCTTTGCGGTAAGTGATCGAAGCTGATATATACTACTACTACATTAGAAGAGGGGGATAATTTAATTAATAAACAACATATGTTTGGGCTTTTTAATTAATAAAAAAAAACAAAAAAATAAAATATAACACTTTTGTCTCCATTACAGGCACCATGAAGATTTTGACAAGTTATGGCCCAAATGGACAATGACCAAAAAATGTACTTTATTATATGGTTAAATAAACCAAACATTTATTTTTATTTCTAAAATATTGTGAAGTGTTTTCACATTTATAATAATTACAGATTGGTTTCAACCCAACAGCATAGAAACGCTCAGGTGCTGTATTGAATAAGGTGTAACAACTCTACAGCGCCTCTAATGCAAATCAGAAATAGAGATGAGCGAGTAGTGAAATATTCGAAATTTCGAATTTCGATTCGAATAGACCGCGTTACTCGACTACTCGACCGAATATCGAATCCCATTATAGTCTATGGGAAAAAAATGCTTGACACTTGGAAATCTCAATTCGACCACTTGGAGGTCACCAAGTCCACCCTGAAACATCAGAAAATGATGCCAACACTGCTGGAATGCAACTGGGACAGCAGGGGAAGCATGTCTGGGTGCATATAACGCGCCCAAGTCGCACTATTACGCCGCTATCACAGCCTCTCAACAATACACTCCAAACACAATATTACTTCTACGTAAAGTGAGACAAGACAAGGAAACCTTCTTTCCTCTACATTGCCATGGACCCTAAGCCAAACTGTACAAAAAAGAACAAAATTCTGCACCCCTTAAAATCACGTTGCCTAATGACAACCACAGATGGCATAGGCAAGGGGGAAAATAAATATACCCCACCCCTAATTGTCATTGTGTGTGTGTGTGTGTGAGATGTGGTCAGACATGTCCTCTTGTGTCATTGTGTCACCCCAGCAGTAAGGGAAGCTTAAAGGAGGAGGTTTGTTACAGTGTGTCACCCCAGCAGTCAGGGAAGCTTACAGGAGGAGGTTTGTTACAGTGTGTCACCCCAGCAGTCAGGGAAGCTTACAGGAGGAGGTTTGTTACAGTGTGTCACCCCAGCAGTCAGGGAAGCTTACAGGAGGAGGTTTGTTACAGTGTGGCACCCCAGCAGTAAGGGAAGCTTACAGGAGGAGGTTTGTTACAGTGTGTCACCCCAGCAGTCAGGGAAGCTTACAGGAGGAGGTTTGTTACAGTGTGTTACCCCAGCAGTAAGGGAAGCTTACAGGAGGAGGTTTGTTACAGTGTGTCACCCCAGCAGTCAGGGAAGCTTACAGGAGGAGGTTTGTTACAGTGTGTTACCCCAGCAGTAGGGGAAGCTTACAGGAGGAGGTTTGTTACAGTGTGTCACCCCAGCAGTCAGGGAAGCTTACAGGAGGAGGTTTGTTACAGTGTGGCACCCCAGCAGTAAGGGAAGCTTACAGGAGGAGGTTTGTTACAGTGTGTCACCCCTGCAGTCAGGGAAGCTTACAGGAGGAGGTTTGTTACAGTGTGTCACCCCAGCAGTCAGGGAAGCTTACAGGAGGAGGTTTGTTACAGTGTGGCACCCCTGCAGTCAGGGAAGCTTACAGGAGGAGGTTTGTTACAGTGTGTCACCCCAGCAGTCAGGGAAGCTTACAGGAGGAGGTTTGTTACAGTGTGGCACCCCAGCAGTAAGGGAAGCTTACAGGAGGAGGTTTGTTACAGTGTGTCACCCCTGCAGTCAGGGAAGCTTACAGGAGGAGGTTTGTTACAGTGTGGCACCCCTGCAGTCAGGGAAGCTTACAGGAGGAGGTTTGTTACAGTGTGTCACCCCAGCAGTCAGGGAAGCTTACAGGAGGAGGTTTGTTACAGTGTGGCACCCCAGCAGTAAGGGAAGCTTACAGGAGGAGGTTTGTTACAGTGTGTCACCCCTGCAGTCAGGGAAGCCTACAGGAGGAGGTTTGTTACAGTGTGTCACCCCAGCAGTCAGGGAAGCTTACAGGAGGAGGTTTGTTACAGTGTGGCACCCCTGCAGTCAGGGAAGCTTACAGGAGGAGGTTTGTTACAGTGTGTCACCCCAGCAGTCAGGGAAGCTTACAGGAGGAGGTTTGTTACAGTGTGTTACCCCAGCAGTAAGGGAAGCTTACAGGAGGAGGTTTGTTACAGTGTGTCACCCCAGCAGTAAGGGAAGCTTACAGGAGGAGGTTTGTTACAGTGTGTCACCCCAGCAGTCAGGGAAGCTTACAGGAGGAGGTTTGTTACAGTGTGGCACCCCTGCAGTCAGGGAAGCTTACAGGAGGAGGTTTGTTACAGTGTGTCACCCCAGCAGTAGGGGAAGCTTACAGGAGGAGGTTTGTTACAGTGTGTCACCCCAGCAGTCAGGGAAGCTTACAGGAGGAGGTTTGTTACAGTGTGGCACCCCAGCAGTAAGGGAAGCTTACAGGAGGAGGTTTGTTACAGTGTGTCACCCCTGCAGTCAGGGAAGCTTACAGGAGGAGGTTTGTTACAGTGTGTCACCCCAGCAGTCAGGGAAGCTTACAGGAGGAGGTTTGTTACAGTGTGGCACCCCTGCAGTCAGGGAAGCTTACAGGAGGAGGTTTGTTACAGTGTGTCACCCCAGCAGTCAGGGAAGCTTACAGGAGGAGGTTTGTTACAGTGTGTTACCCCAGCAGTAAGGGAAGCTTACAGGAGGAGGTTTGTTACAGTGTGTCACCCCAGCAGTCAGGGAAGCTTACAGGAGGAGGTTTGTTACAGTGTGTCACCCCAGCAGTAAGGGAAGCTTACAGGAGGAGGTTTGTTACAGTGTGTCACCCCAGCAGTCAGGGAAGCTTACAGGAGGAGGTTTGTTACAGTGTGGCACCCCTGCAGTCAGGGAAGCTTACAGGAGGAGGTTTGTTACAGTGTTTCACCCCAGCAGTAGGGGAAGCTTACAGGAGGAGGTTTGTTACAGTGTGTCACCCCAGCAGTAGGGGAGGCCCAAGAGCTGAGACCTTTTAAAAATTGTGTGGAGGCCCAAGAGCTGAGACCTTTTAAAAATTGTGTGGAGGCCCAAGAGCTGAGACCTTTTAAAAATTGTGTGGAGGCCCAAGAGCTGAGACCTCTCAAACATTGTGTGGAGTCCCAAGAGCTGAGACCTTTTAAAAATTGTGTGGAGGCCCAAGAGCTGAGACCTCTCAAACATTGTGTGGAGTCCCAAGAGCTGAGACCTTTTAAAAATTGTGTGGAGGCCCAAGAGCTGAGACCTCTCAAACATTGTGTGGAGTCCCAAGAGCTGAGACCTTTTAAAAATTGTGTGGAGGCCCAAGAGCTGAGACCTCTCAAACATTGTGTGGAGTCCCGCGAGCTGAGACCTCTTAAAAATTGTGTGGAGTCCCACGAGCTGAGACCTCTTAAAAATTGTGTGGAGGCCCAAGAGCTGAGACCTCTTAAAAATTGATTGTATTAAGCCCAAGAGGTGAGCCATAATTTTTTTTTATTAATACAGCAATTCTACGGCGGTTAAGGAGGAGGAGGAGGAGGAGGAGGAGGAGGAAATGGCACTTCATACAGATGGCACTTCACTCTTGGCTGCTTTCCACTGTTGTACAAGCAAAGTCCGGGTCAATCCACTTGCTGTTCATTTTGATTAGCGTCAGCCTGTCGGCACTGTCGGTTGACAGGCGGCTGCGCTTATCGGTTATAATGCCCCCGGCTGCGCTGAACACCCTTTCTGATAGCACGCTGGCGGCAGGGCAGGCAAGCACCTCCAAGGCGTACAGGGACAGTTCCAGCCACGTGTCCAACTTGGAGACCCAGTAAGTGTAGGTCGCCGAGGGATCGGGGAGGACAGGGGTGTGGTCTGCCAGGTAGTCCCGCAACATCCGCCGATACTTGTCCCTCCTGCTGATAGCGGGCCCCGCAGTGATGGAAGTTGCACGAGGGGGTGACATGAACGTGTCCCACACCTTGGAGAGTGTTCCCCTGGTGGCTGTGGGCCTGATCGATGTTGTCAGACTCTGGGAGACACTCTCCTCTCTGCCGCCAGCGATGCTGGATGGGAAAATCTGCATCATGTTCTGCAAGAGTTCCCTCTGGTATTCCAGTAATCGATTCGTCCTCTCCTCTACCGGAATAAAAGAGGAGAAGTTATCTTTATACCGGGGGTCCAGGAGTGCGAAGACCCAGTATAGTTTGTTCTCCAATATCCGGACAACACGTATGTCCCGGGAAAAGCAGCCCAGCATGAAGTCAGCCATGTGTGCCAGACTCTGAGTAGGCATGACCTCACTGCCCCCACCAGAAGGATCATTTTCCATTTCCTCCTCTTCCTCCTCCTCTCCGCCCCATCCGCGCTGAACCAATGGGACGCACACAGCCTGACTGCTACCCTCGCCGCCAGCATCCTCTTCCACGGCCACCTCCACGTTGTCCTCCTCCTCCTCATCCTCCTCCTCCTGCAACTGCCACCGAGCAGCAGACAAAAGTGTGGTCTGACTGTCTACCTGCGTTGCGTCTCCTCCTACCCCCGTCTCCTCTGTGTGCAATGCGTTCTCCCTTATTGCGATGAGCGATTCTTTAAGGACGCATAGGAGCGGGATGGTTACGCTCACTATAGCGTCCTCGCTGCTGACCTTCTTAGTGGACTCCTCAAAGATACGCAATACATCGCATATGTCTGCCATCCATGGCCACTCGTGGTTGGCAAACTGAGGGAGCTGAGTTGGAGGCACGCGTGGATGCATCATCTGGTACTCCATCAATGCTTTCTGCTGCTCACACACCCTGGCCAACATGCAATAGGTGGAATTCCAGCGAGTGGGCAGGTCGCACAACAGCCGATGTTGAGGCAAATGGAGGCGTTGCTGGATTTTTTTTAAGCTAGCAGCAGCTACAGTTGACTTCCGAAAGTGAGCGCACAAGCGCCGCACTTTGACCAGTAGCTCTGCCAGGTTGGGGTAAGTCTTTAGAAACTTTTGTCCTACCAATTTAAAAACGTGGGCCAGGCATGGTACGTGATTGAGTTCTGCAAGCTCCAGAGCCGCCACCAGGTTACGGCCGTTATCGCACACGACCATGCCTGGTCCTAGCTGCAGCGGCGACAGCCACATCTCTGTCTGCTGCAATATGGCGTGCCTCACCTCTGCGGCGCTGTGCTTCCTGTCGCCCAAGCTGATGAGCTTAAGCACCGCCTGCTGACGTCTCTCCGCGCCAGTGCTGCAACGCTTCCAGCTAGGGGCTGAGGGCGATGTTAAGGCAGAGGAGGAGGAGGAGGAGGAGGAGGAAGAGGAGGGGGTCTATCAGAACCCGTGCTGGCAATCTTGGGCGGGGGTGGTATGTAGGCCGTCCCTGTTTGCGACCCCGTCCCCGCTTCCACAACATTCACCCAGTGTGCCGTCAAAGAGATGTAGCGTCCTTGGCCGCAAGCGCTTGTCCACGAGTCGGTGGTCAAGTGGACCTTTGCGCTGACTGCGTACCTCAGGGCCCGCCTGATGTTACGCGACACGTGCTGGTGCAGGGCGGGGACGCCACACCGGGAAAAATAGTGGCGGCTAGGGACGGAATAGCGAGGTGCGGCAGCCGCCATCAGGTCGCGGAAGGCCTGCGTCTCCACAAGCCTAAACGGCAACATCTCCAGGGCCAGCAGTTTGGAGATGAGGCAGGTTAAGGCTTGGGCTTGGGGGTGACTGGAGGCGTACTTCCGCCTGCGGTTGAACGCCTGCGAGATGGACAGTTGATGGGACGAGGAGATGGAAGGTGCAGACGAAGATGCGGGGGAAGGGGGGGCTGAAGGAGAAGGCCCCAAAGTAGCCGAGGCAGAGGCAGATGTGGAGGTGTCCTGGCTGGAGGTCTGGACCGCAGTGGCAGCACACAACAAAGGGGAAGAGGCAGTGGCAGCAAGACGGGGCGCAGGTTGTATTGCGTTTGCTCTCTCCCACTCAGCCCAGTGCTTGAATTCCAAGTGACGGCGCATGCCTGAGGTGGTCAGATTGCTCTTCTCAGAGCCCCTACTCAGTTTTGAGTGGCAGATTGCGCAAACCGCGCTCAGTTTGTCATCCGCGCAAACATTAAAAAATCTCCACACCACAGAAGTACGAGGCCTCGATGGGGGAGCTTCGCGCGACTGCCTGCTGCCGGGAAGAGCTTCGGCCCTGCTGGCTGTGGCCTGCCTTCTCTGTCTGGACTGTCCTCTGCCTCTGGACTGTCCTCTGCCTCTTGCTGCCTTATTCGGTGATGCGCAGACCGCATCTCCACTGCTTTCCCCGCTGGACATCACCCCTGTCCAAGTGGGGTCGGTCATTTCGTCGTCCACCACCTCCTCTTCCACTTCCTCTCTCTGCTCCTCCTCCTGCCCACTGGACATTCCAACAGCCTCCCTTGATGGCAACTGCGTCTCATCATCATCGCTCATGATAGCAGATGCTGGTTCCGGGTCCACATCACTAGCAGATGGCGGATACTCAAGTGTTTGGGCATCACTACAAACAAATTCCTCTGCTAGCTCCTGGGATTCTTGCAGCACATCTGGAAAAGGACCCGAAAAGAGGTCCTGGGAGGGGTCAAGGTTGGGCTGACTCTGTTGGCCAGGTTGGGAGGAAGGAGGGTCAGAGTGAGACTGTGTGGATGACTGGGTGGTGGACAAGTGACTGGAAGCGTTATCGGCCATCCATTGCACCACCTGTTCACGCTGCTCAGGCCTTAACAGAGGTGTACCCCGCCCCCTGCATAACTGTCCCATAAAGGCAGGGAAGCTGGATGAGCGTAATGCTGGCTGCCCCTCACCAGCACGCATTGTATCCCCACTGGCTTCAACGCGGTTTGTGCCCCCACCAGCATTTCCACGCCCCCGTCCTCGTCCACGTCCCTTTGCGCTAGCCCTCCGCATTTCAGACGTTTTACTTTTTTGGCCACGCGTTATGCCAAACATAAAAATATTTTTAAGAAGAACACCTGGCTATACAGCCGTATACTGCCAGAAGGTGAAATGGTGCCTATACGCACCGTGTATAAAACAGTGTTTTGTTGGCACAGAGGACACAAAACAGTAGTGCCAAATATAAAAATATTTTTAAGAAAAACACCTGGCTATACAGCCGTATACTGCCAGAAGGTGAAATGGTGCCTATATACGCACCGGGTATATAACAAGGTTTTGTTGGTAAAGAGGACACAAAACAGTAGTGCCAAATATAAAAATATTTTTAAGAAAAACACCTGGCTATACAGCCGTATACTGCCAGAAGGTGAAATGGTGCCTATATACGCACCGGGTATATAACAAGGTTTTGTTGGTAAAGAGGACACAAAACAGTAGTGCCAAATATAAAAATATTTTTAAGAAAAACACCTGGCTATACAGCCGTATACTGCCAGAAGGTGAAATGGTGCCTATATACGCACCGGGTATATAACAAGGTTTTGTTGGTAAAGAGGACACAAAACAGTAGTGCCAAATATAAAAATATTTTTAAGAAAAACACCTGGCTATACAGCCGTATACTGCCAGAAGGTGAAATGGTGCCTATATACGCACCGGGTATATAACAAGGTTTTGTTGGTAAAGAGGACACAAAACAGTAGTGCCAAATATAAAAATATTTTTAAGAAAAACACCTGGCTATACAGCCGTATACTGCCAGAAGGTGAAATGGTGCCTATACGCACCGGGTATATAACAAGGTTTTGTTGGCACAGAGGACACAAAACAGTAGTGCAAAATATAGTTTTGTATATAGGTGCTAATACACCACTGAAGTCTTTCTGTCCCTATTCCAGCATCAGCAGCTACCCCTCACTAAAGCAGCCGTTTTGAGCAGAGTGTATATAGTTTTGTATATAGGTGCTAATACACCACTGAAGTCTTTCTGTCCCTATTCCAGCATCAGCAGCTACCCCTCACTAAAGCAGCCGTTTTGAGCAGAGTGTATATAGTTTTGTATATAGGTGCTAATACACCACTGAAGTCTTTCTGTCCCTATTCCAGCATCAGCAGCTACCCCTCACTAAAGCAGCCGTTTTGAGCAGAGTGTATATAGTTTTGTATATAGGTGCTAATACACCACTGAAGACTTTCTGTCCCTATTCTAGCAGCAGCAGCTACCCCTCACTAAAGCAGCCGTTGTGTGCAGTGTGTATATAGCTAGAATGAGCTATATACTGTTCAGCATAGTAGCCCGAATAAGGGCTCTTAATGACTCTCTTGTCTTCTGGTAGCTGGTATATATGGTGGTAAAAGCTATATTCTGAGCTTCTGGGGCCCTGCCTGACTACATAGAATATGAGCTATATACTGTTCAGCGTAGTAGCCCTAATAAGGGATTAAGGACTCTCTTGTCTTCTGGTAGCTGGTATATATGGTGGTAAAAGCTATATTCTGAGCTTCTGGGGCCCTGCCTGACTACATAGAATATGAGCTATATACTGTTCAGCGTAGTAGCCCTAATAAGGGATTAAGGACTCTCTTGTCTTCTGGTAGCTGGTATATATGGTGGTAAAAGCTATATTCTGAGCTTCTGGGGCCCTGCCTGACTACATAGGATATGATGAGCTATATACTGTTCAACGTAGCAGCACTAATAAGGGCTCTTAAGGACTCTCTTGTCTTCTGGTAGCTGGTATATATGGTGGTAAAAGCTATATTCTGAGCTTCTGGGGCCCTGCCTGACTACATAGAATATGAGCTATATACTGTTCAGCGTAGTAGCCCTAATAAGGGCTCTTAAGGACTCTCTTGTCTTCTGGTAGCTGGTATATATGGTGGTAAAAGCTATATTCTGAGCTTCTGGGGCCCTGCCTGAGTACATAGGATATGATGAGCTATATACTGTTCAACGTAGCAGCCCTAATAAGGGCTCTTAAGGACTCTCTTGTCTTCTGGTAGGTGGTATATATGGTGGTAAAAGCTATATTCTGAGCTTCTGGGGCCCTGCCTGACTACATAGAATATGAGCTATATACTGTTCAGCGTAGTAGCCCTAATAAGGGATTAAGGACTCTCTTGTCTTCTGGTAACTGGTATATATGGTGGTAAAAGCTATATTCTGAGCTTCTGGGGCCCTGCCTGACTACATAGGATATGATGAGCTATATACTGTTCAACGTAGCAGCCCTAATAAGGGCTCTTAAGGACTCTCTTGTCTTCTGGTAGCTGGTATATATGGTGGTAAAAGCTATATTCTGAGCTTCTGGGGCCCTGCCTGACTACATAGGATATGATGAGCTATATACTGTTCAACGTAGCAGCCCTAATAAGGGCTCTTAAGGACTCTCTTGTCTTCTGGTAGCTGGTATATATGGTGGTAAAAGCTATATTCTGAGCTTCTGGGGCCCTGCCTGACTACATAGGATATGATGAGCTATATACTGTTCAACGTAGCAGCCCTAATAAGGGCTCTTAAGGACTCTCTTGTCTTCTGGTAGCTGGTATATATGGTGGTAAAAGCTATATTCTGAGCTTCTGGGGCCCTGCCTGACTACATAGAATATGAGCTATATACTGTTCAGCGTAGTAGCCCTAATAAGGGATTAAGGACTCTCTTGTCTTCTGGTAGCTGGTATATATGGTGGTAAAAGCTATATTCTGAGCTTCTGGGGCCCTGCCTGACTACATAGGATATGATGAGCTATATACTGTTCAACGTAGCAGCCCTAATAAGGGCTCTTAAGGACTCTCTTGTCTTCTGGTAGCTGGTATATATGGTGGTAAAAGCTATATTCTGAGCTTCTGGGGCCCTGCCTGACTACATAGGATATGATGAGCTATATACTGTTCAACGTAGCAGCCCTAATAAGGGCTCTTAAGGACTCTCTTGTCTTCTGGTAGCTGGTATATATGGTGGTAAAAGCTATATTCTGAGCTTCTGGGGCCCTGCCTGACTACATAGGATATGATGAGCTATATACTGTTCAACGTAGCAGCCCTAATAAGGGCTCTTAAGGACTCTCTTGTCTTCTGGTAGCTGGTATATATGGTGGTAAAAGCTATATTCTGAGCTTCTGGGGCCCTGCCTGACTACATAGGATATGATGAGCTATATTATGTTCAACGTAGCAGCCCTAATAAGGGCTCTTAAGGACTCTCTTGTCTTCTGGTAGCTGGTATATATGGTGGTAAAAGCTATATTCTGAGCTTCTGGGGCCCTGCCTGACTACATAGGATATGATGAGCTATATACTGTTCAACGTAGCAGCCCTAATAAGGGCTCTTAAGGACTCTCTTGTCTTCTGGTAGCTGGTATATATGGTGGTAAAAGCTATATTCTGAGCTTCTGGGGCCCTGCCTGACTACATAGGATATGAGCTATATACTGTTCAACGTAGCAGCACTAATAAGGGCTCTTAAGGACTCTCTTGTCTTCTGGTAGCTGGTATATATGGTGGTAAAAGCTATATTCTGAGCTTCTGGGGCCCTGCCTGACTACATAGGATATGATGAGCTATATACTGTTCAGCGTAGTAGCCCTAATAAGGGCTCTTAAGGACTCTCTTGTCTTCTGGTAGCTGGTATATATGGTGGTAAAAGCTATATTCTGAGCTTCTGGGGCCCTGCCTGACTACATAGGATATGAGCTATATACTGTTCAACGTAGCAGCACTAATAAGGGCTCTTAAGGACTCTCTTGTCTTCTGGTAGCTGGTATATATGGTGGTAAAAGCTATATTCTGAGCTTCTGGGGCCCTGCCTGACTACATAGGATATGAGCTATATACTGTTCAACGTAGCAGCCCTAATAAGGGCTCTTAAGGACTCTCTTGTCTTCTGGTAGCTGGTATATATGGTGGTAAAAGCTATATTCTGAGCTTCTGGGGCCCTGCCTGACTACATAGGATATGATGAGCTATATACTGTTCAACGTAGCAGCCCTAATAAGGGCTCTTAATGACTCTCTTGTCTTCTGGTAGCTGGTATATATGGTGGTAAAAGCTATATTCTGAGCTTCTGGGGCCCTGCCTGACTACATAGGATATGATGAGCTATATACTGTTCAGCGTAGTAGCCCTAATAAGGGCTCTTAAGGACTGTCTTGTCTTCTGGTAGCTGGTATATATGGTGGTAAAAGCTATATTCTGAGCTTCTGGGGCCCTGCCTGACTACATAGGATATGAGCTATATACTGTTCAACGTAGCAGCCCTAATAAGGGCTCTTAAGGACTCTCTTGTCTTCTGGTAGCTGGTATATATGGTGGTAAAAGCTATATTCTGAGCTTCTGGGGCCCTGCCTGACTACATAGGATATGATGAGCTATATACTGTTCAACGTAGCAGCCCTAATAAGGGCTCTTAAGGACTCTCTTGTCTTCTGGTAGCTGGTATATATGGTGGTAAAAGCTATATTCTGAGCTTCTGGGGCCCTGCCTGACTACATAGGATATGAGCTATATACTGTTCAACGTAGCAGCCCTAATAAGGGCTCTTAAGGACTCTCTTGTCTTCTGGTAGCTGGTATATATGGTGGTAAAAGCTATATTCTGAGCTTCTGGGGCCCTGCCTGACTACATAGGATATGAGCTATATACTGTTCAACGTAGCAGCCCTAATAAGGGCTCTTAAGGACTCTCTTGTCTTCTGGTAGCTGGTATATATGGTGGTAAAAGCTATATTCTGAGCTTCTGGGGCCCTGCCTGACTACATAGGATATGATGAGCTATATACTGTTCAACGTAGCAGCCCTAATAAGGGCTCTTAAGGACTCTCTTGTCTTCTGGTAGCTGGTATATATGGTGGTAAAAGCTATATTCTGAGCTTCTGGGGCCCTGCCTGACTACATAGGATATGAGCTATATACTGTTCAACGTAGCAGCCCTAATAAGGGCTCTTAAGGACTCTCTTGTCTTCTGGTAGCTGGTATATATGGTGGTAAAAGCTATATTCTGAGCTTCTGGGGCCCTGCCTGACTACATAGGATATGATGAGCTATATACTGTTCAACGTAGCAGCCCTAATAAGGGCTCTTAAGGACTCTCTTGTCTTCTGGTAGCTGGTATATATGGTGGTAAAAGCTATATTCTGAGCTTCTGGGGCCCTGCCTGACTACATAGGATATGAGCTATATACTGTTCAACATAGCAGCACTAATAAGGGATTAAGGACTCTCTTGTCTTCTGGTAGCTGGTATATATGGTGGTAAAAGCTATATTCTGAGCTTCTGGGGCCCTGCCTGACTACATAGGATATGAGCTATATACTGTTCAACGTAGCAGCACTAATAAGGGCTCTTAAGGACTCTCTTGGCTTCTGGTAGCTGGTATATATGGTGGTAAAAGCTATATTCTGAGCTTCTGGGGCCCTGCCTGACTACATAGGATATGATGAGCTATATACTGTTCAGCGTAGTAGCCCTAATAAGGGCTCTTAAGGACTCTCTTGTCTTCTGGTAGCTGGTATATATGGTGGTAAAAGGTATATTCTGAGCTTCTGGGGCCCTGCCTGACTACATAGAAAATGAGCTATATACTGTTCAGCGTAGTAGCCCTAATAAGGGCTCTTAAGGACTGTCTTGTCTTCTGGTAGCTGGTATATATGGTGGTAAAAGCTATATTCTGAGCTTCTGGGGCCCTGCCTGACTACATAGGATATGATGAGCTATATACTGTTCAGCGTAGTAGCCCTAATAAGGGCTCTTAAGGACTGTCTTGTCTTCTGGTAGCTGGTATATATGGTGGTAAAAGCTATATTCTGAGCTTCTGGGGCCCTGCCTGCCTACATATGAGCCATATACCGTTCAGCGTAGTAGCCCTAATAAGGGCTCTTAATGACTCTCTTGTCTTCTGGTAGCTGGTATAGATGGTGGTAAAAGCGATATTCCGAGCTTCTGGGGCCCTGCCAGCGACAGCCTGTCTTTCCCTGCTGTGAGTGTCTGTCCCTCACTAAGTTCAAGCTGCTAATGCTGACGAAGAGGAAGTGCTGAGTTTTGTATATTCGAGGTCACATGGTTTTTCCAGCCAATGCGTGTAGACGCCGTTTTCGCGATGCCAGCGTCCTCCCAGGACCTGTCCCACCCCCCTGCATGGTGATTGGTGTAAAAAACGTGCCAGGGAAGGTGGGAGGGGAAACGAATTGTGAGTGCGCCATCGCCGCTGTACTCGATCGAAATCGAGTATGAGGAACAGCGTAGTATTCGATCGAATACCGGCTCGGTCGAATACTACTCGCTCATCACTAATCAGAAACATCATATTTAACATTGGCAGAGTGATTACTACAAATGGCAAGTAGCGACAGTGGCGTTCTGTAATAGCGATTGACGGCTCATCGGGGCGCCCACTAGCGGACGATCATAGCGCCATTGTACAGACGCTCATCTGTCGCTACCTGCCGCTAGTAATGGATCAGCCTGTAAGTTTACACACACTGCAGCAAGGAGTTTTTCCCACTCCTCTTTCAGGTTGTCAGCAAAAATGTTCTATTGAGTTCAGGAATGGAGACTGGCCAGGCCACGCCACGCCAGGATCTTGAAATACTTCTTGCTGCTCCACATCTTAGTTGTGCTCTTACTGAGGGAAGTCGTCATGTGCCCCCCCCCCCCCCCCCATACTTCATGGTCGGGACTGTGTAGTTGGGGTTGTGCTCATCCTTTTCTAAACACACAGAGACTCGGTTTTTCAGAATTGGCTTCTTCTTCTATCTGCTGTTCCAAACATCTGCATGATGTTAATTCCTCTCTATAAGCTTATGTCACTGATTGCCACAGAGGGGCTTTAGAGGGGCAATTTACTAAGCCTTGAATTTTTTATATAAATCCTAGCCAATGCACATGCTCTGCTCTGAATTCGGAGGTTCTTTTAAGTAATGGTTTTCAGAGGCACAGATTTGGTGTCATTCATTTTAACACTAAATGATCAGAAAGTAAGGGGGGTAAAAAAAAGTAGAGCACGCTAGAGTTCCTAAAACAAGTATCTTTAAATATGGCGGTTGTTCATTTTGAGATGGAATAAAAGCCTTTTTACTCAATTTTGTAAAACACAAAAAAGAGTGGAGGCCCCTATTTCTGGAATATTATTTATAGGTTCCAAGACAAATTATATACAGGTTAGCGTAGAAACACTGGAACATTCCTTGCGGTTGGAAGAAAAATGGTTTAAACTTCAGTGGAGGAAGTGCTTTACTGTATAAGCGGTAAGTCTGTGAAATATTCTCTTGATTCTAGTAGTTGTGGTAAATACCTTTTTAGGGGTGGGTGCTTTCTTTATAAATAGTATCCACCCCATCAGCTATAATCCATAGACAAGTGATTGTTGATCTAAGGATAAATCATTATATGGGGCCAGGAAGGTTTTCTTTTATAATACAGCAAATGAACTATGAGAGCTTTTTGTCTGCGTCTTTCTCTTTCTTTGGCTAGACAGACAGATGTTTTTTTTTCAACCCAAAAAACAAGTAATAAAAAAGCAAAGAGGCATCTAGGCACTAAAATGAAAAACAGTCTTAATATACAAGACTTTCTGTCCAGTTCCACATAATAATATGACTTCTGAGGCTACCCATTCTGTCTTAGTCTCATACTTTTGAGTATGCTATCAGGACTGTTCTGTATTAGTTTCTGTAGGCTACTATTTTCATGTCTGTGCCCAAAAACAATGTTGGGGTGGGTGTGACCAGAGCTTGGCAGAGACCAGCAAATTCCAACATACCACTTCTGGAAACCCCTGTTTTGGGTAAATAAGCAGGAAGAAGTACATGAAAACAAGGGTCTCCTTGTTGCGTTCAGGCAATAGCCAATACTTTCTATCGGCTGCTTCCATTTTAGTGGAGCCCCCACATGTTGCCTAGATGTTCTGTCCAGCTCCATCCCATACATATGGTGGATGAGCACTGTTCACCTGATGATGCTTCTGCTGCTTACCAGCTAACCACTTCTAGTGCTACTCCCCAGCCAGGCACTGCCTGTAGATATGTTACAGGAAATAACAGTATAATATTTGTTTGAAGACACTGAAGGTCTTAGGGAATAGTCACTTTTTGTGATTATTACTTAGGTAGCTTATCTGCAGTTATTTTATACTTGTCTACCAACTGGTTAAGGATGTGTACAGTATGTGCAGTGATATATGCAGACACTTATTGATGCACACGGCCCATCTGCCTCTACCTCCACCATGCTCCTTTTAGACTTTCTGCTCTTGCTCTTTATTTGGACATCTGAGAGTGGGTTCTGCTGGCACTTTGAATGTTATTCTTTTAGTCTGTGGTTGGGGAATTGAACCTGCTTGTGCTTTGCATATTAATAAGGGGTCCATGTGAATGCACTTGACATATGCATATTAATTTGAGCACTGGGGAACTCCATTTGTACCCTGGGCTCTGGGGGGTCTGCTAGTTACATATTGTAGTTAATATTGCACCCTGGGCTCTGGGGAGTCTGCTAGTTACATATTGTAGTTAATATTGTTGAAAAAAGTTATATGTCTATCAATTCCACCAAAGAATGGGGTAGAAGAAATTATTTAAAGGTCCAGTCCAGTCTAAATATGTCTTGTCGTTCATGGGGCACTGTCAGTTGGCATGTTCCAGCCTTCACTGAGCCACAGTCTGACTAAATTTCTCGATGGCATGGCTGTCCTGCAGGAGAAATAATCTCTCTTCCTGACAGGATGACAGCCTGGAATGCAGTGAGGTTGGCCTTTATTCGAATAGAGAATATGCCAAGTGTCATGGGCACCATCGATTGTGGTCTTGGTTCCCCCAGCTGCTCAGGAGTATATGTTTCGCTATGTTTAGGTCCACATTGCTCCTCCTTGTAACCCACTCTCCTCTCTTCCCCTTCCCCTAAACAGCTTCCTTGTGTCCCGTTTGGCCCTTGTTTGTCTTTATTTTGGCTGTTCATTTCTTGTTGCCAGCCTAGTGTCCCTTTTTTTGTGACTTTTTTTAGCAACCGCAAAATGGGCCACTTTCTTAACGTCCAATGTGTCATGGGGCCAGACTGTGCTCATGCCCCTCTTTGAATGTTCCCTTCTCCCTGCTGCAGTCTCCCTGTTTAGTCCGAGCATTCTGCCTTACCTTTTGCTTGTTTTGCCCTACTATTTTGTAATACTTACTATTTGATCTAGGCTATTTTGGTGTTGCCTTTTTCATTTGTCTTTTAGGTGATTCTGGTTATCCGTTGCTGCCCTGGCTCCTTACGCCCCCAAACACCTGGCCAGGAGGCTTATAACGGGGCCCACAGCCGTACACTGGCAGTAGTTGAACGTGCCTTCGGGTTTTTGAAGGCCAGATTTTACTGTCTTGACCACCCAGAGGGGAACCTTTCAATACATGCCTGAGAAGGTTGTGAAAATTATCTTGGCGTGCATCACCCTTCATACTTTTGCCTTGAGCGAGAGGGTGTCAGCATATTTGTAGGAGACAACCCCTACTTCTGCTCCAGATATTCCTGGGCATCTGTATGCTGGCACACAGAACTGTGCTAGCCAAAGCAGTCACCAGCATTCATTTGGTGGACTCCTCTTTCTTTTAATTTATTTTGTTTATGTGAACTTATGTCATTTGTAAATTATTCTATACCTTGCCTTGTCTGGGTGTGATTAAATAAGTACAGATTTTTTATTTATTTTTTTCTCTAATTACTTAATTGTCACAGGTTGTTTGGTTATGGTACAACTGTGGATGTAGGTCAACAGAACATTGATCACAAGAAATGTGCCTGTCCAGTGTAACTAAAGCTTGGGAACCCCCACAACCCAAAGTCCAGCATGGCAGGTTAGGGGGGTATTGCTCAACTGTGCCTCCAGCCTCTCCAGCCTTTGAAACGTGACCTGGTTGACCTCCTGCCTCTCCAGTCTCAAAAGGGTGACCTGGTTGGCCTCCACCAGAGCCCCAACCAGCGTCTCCATCTGCTGGTGGTAGCGCTGCTGCACCACAACCACTGCAGCCAGATCTTCAAAGAGAAAACTGGCGGTCTGTCGCACCACTTTAAAATATCTATTGGCATTTTGGCCAAAAAGTAGTGCTATTGGCCTGTCAGTTTGCCTCCTTGATTTGGCACCAAAGACATGTGCAGCCTGGGGCTGTCTTCCTCCTGTGGAGCTGGTGTGGCTGCTACTGGCAGAATGAAGCTGTAGCTGTAGGGAGGAGTGGTGATGGCCAGTGTCCGTGGTGCCAGCAGCTGGTGGAGGTGTACAGATGATATTGGGGGTCTCATTCAGATGTTTACAGTGCCCTTCCTCCAACTCAGTAATTTCAGATATGAGAGGTGCCGCCTGTGTGGAGAAAGGTCAACATTAGTGTTAGTTTTTCCCAATGTTACCACACAGCCTCCAGGGCCCCAAACTTTACCCTGGGACCCCCCTCCTCCTCCACCCTGCCCTTTGCTCTTTGCTTATTAAGCTACGATATTCACCTCATCACTGTTTGGACTACACTTCATGGGTGGCTGACAGGTGTGTGGGCCTGGCCTTAATGTTGTCTTGGTGGTAAGCATACCAGACAAGCCATCTGTAGCTGCAGGTAGCAGGTCTTGAGGGCGAGGCACTGCTTGCCGGGGTGTTGCTGCAAAGTCAAGGTAAATGCACTGGTAGATTCTCCTTAACAGTATATGTGCCCTACAAGGTTTGTACACTGGATCCCCCATCAACTTGGGCCCCAAAATTTTTGTCTGCTCACACCAAAGTTAGGGGTTACATGTAAAGACTGCCAAATACCCTAGGTGTGTATTGTTGGACAACATATGTTGCTCAGGCAAGCCCTCAAAGTTGGGTCTGCATGTGGGCACTCAGGTTGGGGGGTGGGGTGTTTGATTGGCCTACTCCCCCCATGTGCCAAACTACAATTTGCAAACAAGTCTTACCACTGGTGGGCACATGCCGCCTATCGGTGTCTATGGTGCACGACACCCCCTGCAAGGTGTTGGGGTGGAGCATCCTGAGTAAATTGTAGAGTTTTGGGGAGTCCCCCACCAGTTTGCAAGCTAGATTCAAACAAAAGAAAGGGTGGATTTAGTGAGTTGACCAATGTTTCCTGTACAAGCGGCCCTCTGGTTCACCACTTACAACGCTTTGGGGGTCGAGTGGGAATGGGACCCAGCCAAATCAAATTTTGGCTGACACCATCCAGCAGAACATTCAGCTGGCCATGATTAAATCAGCCACTCAACTTGCCCCTTGTTAGTTTGCACCCTGGGTGAGTGGCCGATGCTGTGTGGTGTCTTGGCTTAAGGGGGAGTCACTATGCCCACTACCAGGACTAGAACACATTGATTCCAGGCTACTGGGTGGGTATAAAGCAGGCCTGGATGTGGCAATACTGCTCAGCCTTTCGCTCCCTCGTTGGCTCCGCATGGGGCTCCGCTGTGGACTCCGCATTGGGGCCCACACTGGGGTCCGCTTAGTGCTCCAGTGTCCTGACCATTAGTTGGTCCATGGTGGGCTGTGCCGGGAGCCCCGGGAGCATTTGTTTTCTTACTCCCGCTGCTGATGCCTTACACTGCTGTGGGTGACCCTGTCAGAGTGGCTATTGTGGGTATCAGCAGGGGAGTGCCTACAGGACAAATGGCGCGGCCTGGAGCAGCGCGGCCTGGGCTCCGCCAGTTCCTTGAGTTGCCTGTGTTCCTGGCTCTGGGGGCTGTGGTGGTGTCTATGGTGTCATAGTGAGCTCCTAAGTCAGCAGTGGCAAGCAGTGGCCAGGGTGCATCGGCACTCACGCGTCTTGGCGCAGGGGTGCATCATACAGATGACATCCAAAGGTCCGATATGGCACCCACCAGATTCACCCATGAACAGCAGAAGGACATTATGATGGTAAGGCCCACTTTCATGCCATTCGTCTACGCATGTGTGCCACATTACACTCCTGCCAAGGGCAAACAGGTGACCTATGAGCGAAGGCACATGGCTCCACAGTAATGGTGGAGGCCTGGCCTTCCAACGTTTCAGGCCCACAGTACTTTGCTGCTGTCACGCTCCCAGAACCTCAATTACCACTTGGACAACTCCAGCTCTCTTGGTAAGGACCTCAACCCCCAATCTCCGCAGCCAGCTTCACCTATAGGAGCCCCCGCTTGCCGAGACGCAGAACACGCCTGCTCGGGATCGGTTGCCCCCAGGACTTTATGGCTCAAAGGATGAGGTCTTACGGTACAGAGAACTGGAGAGTCCGCGGCTGGAAGTGGAATCGGGTAGCCGGTATGTGAGCGTAAGGTGGCAGTCCAATAGACAGGCAAGGGTCGGCAACAGGAGTGGAGATCGAGGATGGTCAAGGCAAGCAAGGGTCGGCAACAGGAGTGGAGATCGAGGATGGTCAAACAAGCGAGGGTCGGCAACAGGAGTGGAGATCGAGGATGGTCAAGGCAAGCAAGGGTCGGCAACAGGAGTGGAGATCGAGGATGGTCAAACAAGCGAGGGTCGGCAACAGGAGTGGAGATCGAGGATGGTCAAGGCAAGCAAGGGTCGGCAACAGGAGTGGAGATCGAGGATGGTCAAACAAGCGAGGGTCGGCAACAGGAGTGGAGATCGAGGATGGTCAAACAAGCGAGGGTCGGCAACAGGAATCAGAATCAAAATCAGGGATAAGCAAATACAAGGAACTAGGCGCTATAACAGGCAACCAGCAACTGGCAGAAGGTGGTTATAAAGGAACTAGGTATGATTGGGCTAGGGGAACGATTCTGATGATTGGTGCAACTTAGGATCTGAAAGCTGATAGGACTGAACAGGGCGACCCGCCCAGGAATCAGAGAGGGCTGATAGGAGGGAAGTAGTGAGGGAATGACGATCTGATGAGATTGGCCAGTGACAGTGAAACATTCCCCCCACCCACACCTGTACCTTTAATTAGTTCAGTGAAACATTCCCCCCAGCCACACCTGTTCCTTTAATTAGTTCTCCTCCGGCGGCCGCGCTGAGAACAGCGGCGCCGGAGGGCATAACCACAACGTGCTCGCGCGTGTGCGCGAGCACGAGCGCCGGAGCCGGGGACGCCGGCCGAAGAAGAACCAGGCGCGCGCGCGCCAGGAGGCAGGAAGGCCGCCGCCCGCCGCGGCCGACGATCAGGAAGCCGCGCGGCGGGACGGGGAGCGCGACAGGAACGGGGCGCAGGTAAGTGAGTGCTGACAGCTGCCACTGTCACATGGACGACTCTGGCATGTTTGTATGTGATGCAGGGGTGCCTAAGTGATTTAGGTTTGACATTTCTATGCAATCCTTTTCTACTATGGGATGGGAGTGCTGCCTTGTTGCTGCTCGCGGTCTGCGAGCCCTATACAACAATAGTAGCAGAGTGGAGAGTTAGGCACGCCTTTTGGCCTAAGTTTGTCTGCACTTGCAATCCGCTACTACTGTGGGATTGGAAAGCTGGCTTCACCTTCTTGCTGGCCGGGGTCAGCGAGCTCTATCCAACAGTAGTAGCGGAATGGAGAGCAATACGCTAGCTACTACTGTGGGATGAGAGAGCTGGCTTTGCCTTGTTGCTAGCCAGGGTCAGCAAGCCCTATCCAACATTAGTAGTGGAGAGTTAGGCGCGCCTTTTGGTCTAAGTGCGTCTGCGCTTGCAATCCGCTACTACTGTTGGATGGGAGAGCTGGATTAGGTTGCTTTGGCATACACTAGCATATACAAGGTTTGGGAGCTTGCACTGTCCCAGAAAATTGCTCAAAGGGGCAGGAGCATGCATGTGGAGGTAAAGGAGACCCAAACAGAGGACATAAGTTAACAATGCACATCTGTTTGTTGTTTGCAGACATTTATTGAACAAACGCGAATGAACCGAGGACATTGGCAGGGAGGGAAGTGGCTGCACATGAGGTTTACAGACAGAACTTTCCAGGTAAGTGGATGTACAACAGAGAAGGCTGGGATATCAGGGTTATGAGTTAAATGTTTTACAAAATTATATTTTCTTTTGTAGCTGGGGAGTTATGGCTGCGGATTAAGCCCACCCAGAGGTGAGGGGTCAGACCAGTGGGGCCCAGAAGGCCCAGAAGACTTCAATGTGCTCTTCCTCCTCTGAAGCTCCACCACCACTAGCCATGGAACCCGCTGAAGAGAAGGGTGTGTTGGGCTTTGAGTTGTCTACAGCTCCAGCATGCTCTGGTAGGCCAATTCACAAAAAACACACAGGTTGTGCTGCGTGTAAAGTCTAATGACATGTTTGCTAAGTGCTGGTGCTAAAACAATACCCAAGCATTACTTTTGTTCCCTACAGGTTCTCTACAGACCCTGAAGAAGGGATGGCGCCACAGAGGAGGGTGACTTCTAAAAGTATGCTTAAACTAGTTTAAGTATGTAAAATGTGCATGCATGTACAGACACACATGAGGACAAACAAGTGGTAATGTATATTTTTTTCTTTTGCAGGTGCCATGTTGGTCCCAACATAAACTTATAAATGTATACATTTTTTAATGTAAATAAATATTTTGTTCTAAAAAGGGTAGTAAGGTTTCAATAAAATGATAGTTTAAAAAATATATGCTGCATGATGGTGTGTTTTCTATGCAACTACATAAAGCAGACGCAAACCAAACAAACAGCGGTGTAAAACAGAACACCAAACAGAAGGTGGCCAAAGAGGTGAGTAACAGTGGGTAGAAGCAGACGATAACTAAGGTACAAAGGTAAGTATATGCAAAGACTACATGGGATGCCGTAGATGCCAGAAGTATGTGCAAAGACATGCAGACTACCATAGATATGCAGTAGGAGGATAGCACCTTAAAAGAGCTGGGAGAAACAAAAAAAGGCCTACACGGAAAGCCACCGAATGACATGGCACAATGAGAACAATGTGCTCCACGGCAAGTTATGGACGAAAGCAAGTAAAAACTCAGCTTCTGAGACTACTTTGGCTGTAAATACCTTAAATGCTAGGCTAAACTGTATGCGTACGCAAAGCAAATACACACTTTTCTAGGAACGAGGCTATGAATTACACAAGCATTTGCAATTTCCAGGTTTCCAAAATCAGTTCCTTCACTGGCAGGCTCTGAATCAGACCATATGTTTGGCACTGTCCTAAACTGTTCTCTGTTTTTAAATTGAAGCATAAATGGCCCAGATATCAAGATTTACAGTTTTACCTTTTCTTTCTGAAGCATGTAGGCATGGCCCTTGGAACATGCCTTGGTCCAGGGTGGGCAGCTGTTAGTGCTGAAAGCGAGAGAGTTTGCTAGGAGGAGTCTGAGTGGGGAAGAGGGAGGGGTTAGCTGGGCTTGAATGGTAGCTCTGAAAGCTCCATTTAAGCTATCAATAAAGAGGGAATGTGGTCTAGACTAGCTCCTTGAGAGCCAATTGGTGGCCCAGGGTGGTGCTGGAGGGGCAGAAGAGGAAGCGTATTTCCTCAATCATTCAATGCCGAGCTGAGGAGGCACAGTGCTGGAGGAATGCTTGCCAAGGTAAGTTGCTCTTTATTTTATTTAACCTTTTGCATGAAAAATGCTTTTAATTGCCATTCTGTAACATTAACTACCTACATGCCACTTGCAATGCAATAGTAATTTAAGTTATTATTAAACCTCTCTATATATTACATGAAGTATCACTAAAACTAAAATCTCCAGATATAAACCCCTTATATTTGGCAGTAATTGATTCATAAAAAGGGGGCAAAGCTACAACCCTCTTTTACAGCTGGAGGCTGATGTGTCCTATATGTATATATCCACTTGGATTTCCCCTCGAGGGTAATCTTCTGAATGTCTCCTGCCCCCCGTGGGCTTTCTTGCAACCTATCTATGCCAGTAAAAGTAGTGCCTTCATATTTTTCATTATTGGATATATTATAGGCAGTGGTTCTCAACCTTTCTAATACCGTGACCCCGCAATACAGTACCTCATGTTGCGGTGACCCCAAACCAAAAAATAATTTTGGTGGCTACTTCAAAACTGTAATTTTGCTACAGTTATGATTCGGAATGTAAATACCTGATATGCATTATGTATTCTTATTGCTACAAATCAAACATAATTTAAACATAGTGATTAATCACAAAAACAATATTTAATTATATGTTGAGAATATTTATTACTAATTCCAATAAATAACATTTCACCATGGCATAGCATGTGTCGGAAGCTGTCATTTCTCTGCCTCTTATTGAAATTAATAGGAAGCTGCGGCGGATTGTGTGGTAACTCGAGATTCTCGGGAGCTCTCTTCCACAAAATCCGCCGCACTCACAATGAAATCAATAGGAGGCGGATTCAATGCCGGAAACCGCTGATTTCAGCAGTTTCCTCATTCAGAGTATGGGAAAATAGTGGGAGATATGGGAGATAATTATACATTGGAGAACAGTGTGAACTACATCTTATAGTGGTCTCTTATAGTATAAAACCAATGTAGTTCACACTGTGTAAATGTATGGTGCTTTGTGTAAGTGTAAGCTGCTTTGTGTTCTGTGTAATGATTACACACAAAGCACCTTACACAGTATTGTGTGTACTGTGTGTGTACTGTTTTTACATTATTAACCTTTTTTACGCCAGCAGGCTGTCTCGCAGGCTCTCTTGCCTCTCCGCCTCCTAGGCTTCTGTCCTCCGGCGCTTGCTGCGTCCGCCCACTGATGACGTCAGCAAGCGCCGGCCACACGTAATGCGCTGCTATGGACTGTGGAGCGTTCCCCCCCACTTCCCCCGCCCCTTAGGCCCCAGACAGATGATGCAATTAGGTCTGCGCATGCGCGCAGGCATTCAGTTTGGAACGTGCATCCATAATGGCGTGCGTTCCAGCTGAATAGTGCTGCTGCAGACGGTAGCGCGACTTCTCAGTGGCTAAAGCCATCGGAAATATGTATTTTCCGATGGCTTTAGGCGACCCCTGTGTTTTGGTCGTTCGACCCCCGCCGGGGTCCCGACCCACAGGTTGAGATCCGCAGGTCTAAGGGATATATCATGTTCCCATTTCTTATGTCTCCCATTAGTTCTTGTGTGCGTGTTTTCATTTTTCGGTTTGTCTTGCCTATATAATAGGCTCCGCATTTGCACTGCAATAAGTCAGATTGAACCAGAGCAGGGATAGCAGGAAGATAGCATGTTTGTGGCATTCATTTAATAGATCTCCAGGAAATGGCGTACCTTGACGCTTTTATATTGGGGAATGCTAGGATACAGAGTCGAGGGTGACCAGCAAGGAGTTGGGGGTAGGGCAAGACCATCCAAGACTTGCAAAATTTGTGTGGTGTCCCCTATGTAGCAAGGAAGTTCATGTACAAATGGTTGTAAAAACAGGTCATGTACTGGCTGGCTCTCTCAGTAAGGGATGACCTTACTGCATTCTTTTGCACTTTAGGCAAACAGTAAAAGTTTTGGACTACTGGATTTGGTACATGAAGAAACTCCCAGATTTGTTTAGTAATTAATTTTTCTTTAAAGCATGTTCTTTGATGGTCTGGTACTCCGCTCCATCACTGGCCAGCCTGCAGTACCATCTATTGTTATTCAAAATGGCCATGCACGTGGCCACATACTTTCAGTGCCCATTACCATGACATTACCGCCTTTGTTGGCAGCCTTTATCGTGATCCTAGTGTTACCCTTCAACTTTTTATTTGCTCTGGATTGATTCTTTGTCACTTTATGAGGATACTGGGTAAGTTCAGGGTTTCATTTTCCTTCAGTATCACATTAAGAAATGTAGAAATCCTAGCATTGCTTTTTATGTTCATCATCTGGTCTTACTGCTTTTAGTTTCTGACTTAGAAGGGATTGTGTTGGTGTGAAAGAGCCTGACTACTGATTTTGGTGTTGTTATAAACAGTGCAGGAGCACAGCTTGGCAACTAATTGAAGGTAGCTTGTTTTTGTTTCTTAGTAGTTGCTGGTATAGTAAGGGGAATTGTGTGGCCAAGATAACTATTTCACTGACATCATGTGTCACATTACATTTAGGGCCGGTCACACATATGCATTTTGGCCGTAAAACATTGTCCTGCACTGCAGCCAAAATATATAAAATACTGGCCATTATTAGTGAATCAAACTATTCACAACGGCACAGGGCGGTCCAGTACTGTATGCAGGATTTTTGAGTACGATTTGCCTGCAATTTGTGACTTTAATTTCACCACCACCCGAGTTGGACAAAATCTCTGTTTCTTCGCTACAAAGAGTAACACACAGCAAGGATAATTTGAACATTCAATTTCCCTATCTAGGAAAAAAGAAATAAAGCAATTGCACAGTTGGCTTTACATCAGAGAAAACTAGAAAAAATACAAGCACATCCAATAATTGGTACATCAATGCTAAATAATAATGTTAATTTGTGTGTAAGCTTTATTGGCTCTGCCTTTGATACTTTCAACTAAAGAAACAAAAACTGTAATTTCAGCAACTATTGGAAAACATGATAACAGAAAATGTAATCTAAACCAATTTTACTCTCAAAGTTAATAAAATATAAAATTTTAATTAAGCATCTGAGAATAAATACATGCTAAATATTAATGACCTGATTTATCAAGCACTTCTGCCAATGGGCTTGATTCATTAACCCTTTAACTGCCAGCCTACCTGGAGTTTTTGTTACGTTTTGTTGCCAGACCATTTTTCACTATTTTGCACTATGCATGTTCAACTGTAATTTTTGAAGGGATTTCCCAGGAAAATTATATATTGTTTTTTTCAGCAGAGTCTGGGCTTTAACATAAAATGTCTTGTTTGTCATTTGTCAAGTGTATTCTTAATATTTTGGGGTGAAATATGTGCAAAAAAAAAATTAAACAAAATCTATTTTTTACAATTTGTAGTGTTTTTTTGTAATAAAAAATATGTTTGTCAATAAAATCTTATTGCGTGTGAAATCCCAATTCCTCCCGGTTACAACGGTACCACATATGTATTGGTAGACACCCTTTCCTGCCCAGGAGACTCCCCCAAACTGAAACAGCACTTTAAGAGATTTTTAGATCAAATACAGCTATGCTAAGCGCTATGTGCACCTTGCAGTTTTTAAACAACCCTTTACATTTGAAATACCCCCAACAAACTATATATATTCTCTGGAAATACACACTTCAAGCTTACTAGGCGTACCAGGCTTGTTGATGTTGCCACAGTTTCCTGGAAGTTCTCCCTCAATGTATTCTTTGGTTACACAGAGCTTCCCTAAAAAAGGATAAAAAAAGCAGGATCAAAGCCACATTTTCCTAAAAAAAACTATATGCAAACAAGAAAAAACAAGTTAATCTGAAAAAGCAACATCCCCCGAACAGAACGATACCCAACATGCATAGCTACTGTCAAAAGAAGAGTTGCTAAACACCAAAAAGTAAAGCATGTGCACAATGGAAATTTTGCTTGAAAATTTCTGCAGACAAAGTGCGCACCTTGCGCTTTTCTACCAAAACAACCCTTTACATTTGGAATACCCCCCACAAACCATACATTCCTTGATAGTACACATGATAAGCTTTCTAAGCGTACCCAGCATGTTGTAGTGGGCCCATCTTTCTGAAAGTAATCCCTCAAAGAATTCTTTGGTCGCACAGGGTTTCCTTAAAAAATTTATAAAAAATGAGTTTTCCTAAAATATCAATATGCAAACAAGAAAAAACAAGCTAAATCTAAAAGTGCAAGGTCCCCCGAGCAGAACGATACCCAACATGCATAGGTACTTTTAACCCTTTTAACAGCCAGCCTACTTGAGATTTTGTCACCCTCTCTTGACAGGTTATTTAACCATTTTGCACTATGCTTAACTGTGATTTTTGCAGGTATTTCCAGGAAAATGATATATTTTATTTTTGCGGCAGAGTTTAGGCTTTAACATGAAATGTCTTGTTTGTAATTTTTTTACTGTTTTTTAAAATATTTTTGAGCAAATTAAACAAAACAAAATAAAAAAAATATTTTTTTTTAGAAAATTGTCTCCTTTATTTCAAATAAAACCTTTTTTTTTTTAAAGAAAACCATATCGCATGTGAAAGCCCCATTTCTCCCGATTACAACGGTACCACATATGTATCGGTAGCCCCCCGTTACTGTTCAGAAGACCCCCCCCCCAAACTGAAAAGAACACTTTATAACATGTAAAAATAAAATACAACTACAATCCACACTGTAAAGGGTTAAATCAAGAAAAAAATTGGCATGGGGTTCCCCTTCCAAGGGGGGGGGGTAATCCCCATTTTTTTTAATTTTAAGGGTTAAAACCCTTAAAAATTCCCATAAAAATGACATGGGGTCCCCCCTATCCAGCATAACCAGCCCAGGGATCAGCTATGCAGGGCTTGTAGAACAGGGCGCAGGGGCCAGCTTTGGTGGCCCCCCGCCCTGCCAAGTACAAGCCCGCACCGCCTAAATCAGCCCGGGCCCTTCTGCCCCCCTGGGCAGGTGACTTGACAGCCCTCCAGCCTTGTGAACTGGTATAGGGGTTTCATGGACTCCTTACAAGTTCACAATGGGTTAAAGTGGACCAACACCCAGGGCTGATCGACCCGGGAATCTATAAGATTCCCAGACCGTTCTATTCCCTCCCCCTGGGGCATCCAAAATCGGGATGCCCCTCTGTGTGAAACCCCCCGGAACACCGGCTACCACTTACCTGAATCCCGGTCCTATGGCGCATGCGCGGGCTGCATCCCCGCTATCCCTCTGGCAGGGCGCGTGCCCGCGCTGGCTATTTATGAATGGCCGGCGCGGGCACGCTCCCTGTTAGAGGGAAGTGGGGGATACGGTCTCCAGCACGCTCACAGTTGCTGAGCTTAGATGTCTCTTAGACGTCCATAACTCAGCCGCTCTGAGCGCGCTGATTGGACGAGCGGCCACGCATGTACCATAGGATCGGGGTGAGATGGGTTATTGTGGGCGATCAGGGGGGTTTCACAGAGCGGGGCATCCCCGATCGGGATGCCCTGGGGGAAAGGACCAATACCCAGGATAGTCAAAATCCTGGGTGTTGGTCCATGTTAAATGTAAAAAAAAAACACAAACACACCACACCACAAAATGCTGGAAGCATTTTATACCTGCTGTGTAACAGGACATAAGCGGTTAATTTAAAAAAAAATTGACATAGGGTCCCCCCTCCGAGGGGGGGGGGCATTTTTTGGGGGAATTTTAAGGGTTAAAAACCCTTAAAAATCCCCCTAAAAGATGACGTATGGTCCCCCCTACCCAGCGTTACCGACCCGGGCCAGCTATGGGGGCTTGTAGAACAGGGCGCAGGGGCCCCTGGCCTGGCAAGCTACTAGCCCACATAGCCACTAAGTGGCCCGGGCCCTTCTGCCCCCCTCCCGGCCGTTGGGGAGGTAGGTAATGGGGGGCTGGGGGTTAATGGCAAGTCACCCACTAGCCACAGGTGACTTGCCAGACCCAGAGCCTTGTGAACTCCCCAGTGGGGTTACAAAGCAGGACATTGCAACTCAGGATGCCGTGGGGGAAAGCCAGCATATGGCCCCAGATCCACGTTAAAGCGGACCCAATTCCGTTTAGCTGTTTTTGGAGTCTAACAAACTCCTTATCTGACCACGTGCCTATCCCTGGACCATCCCACTGTGTAAAATTCTCAGGGATAACCTGTATACTAACCTTGCCTGTGATCCCACAGTGCATCCCTGGCTTACCACAGTTTATGTTCATGCGGGAGCTCAGCCAGACAGCCTGGGAGCACACACATCAGTCGGAGGATAACCAGGGATACTGTCCACTCCACGATCTTTATTAGGGTCGGCTCTAGGTTTGTGGGGGCCCTTGAGCAAGAGAGTCTTAGTGGGCCCCAAAGCAGTGAGTCACATGATGTCACCTTTCATCTCCGCTGTCACAAATGGGTCACCTTCATCTGCTGATCGCCCTCCAGTCCTTATTGCTCTCCCTATAGCCACCAATCATCCTCTATTCCTTTTGCAGTCTCTAGCGCCACCAAGCACCCTTCAGCCCTTACTGCTTGCTCCGCTGCCACTAAAGACTTCATCATTGCTGTCAGTTGTCACCTGATTCTCTACACCTCCCTTCCATGCCACCTTCTCCATGTCTCCCTTTCCCTGTTGGTGAGGCCAGCCAAGAGCAAGTCTACACACAACACCAGCTATTCAGTGGTTCGGGACCTGAAGTTGCCCCTGAAGATGCCTGGGGCCCTGGCAATTGCTCAGGTTCGCTCTGTGCTGGTGCCAGCCCTGGTTTTTATGCCCTGCTCTGTGAAAAAACAGAATTCTATGCCCCGCATTAAAGTGGACCAAAGGTGGCAATGGAGTCTATAAGACTCCAGGACCGTCTGATTCCCTCTCCATGGGGTTCACGATTAAGTATTTGTGAATAGCTGGCACAGGCATGCCCCTAGCTGGAGGCTAACAGAGATGCAGCTGTCCATGCACTCGCTTTCATCTGGGCATTAGACGACAATACCTCTTTATGGCTGAGCAAAGCAGAATGGAGCCAAGCGCACCTGCCCATGCACCGTTGAGTTGGCAGTCATGTAGGTTTTACAGGCAAAGCGAGGGGGTTTGGATATTCCTCCCAAATAGAGTACCAAAACCCAGGATATTTAAAATCCAAGGTGGTTAACTTTAATATGTGTTTGGTGAGTTTACCGGTCATCCCAAGGGGATTCACAATGCCGCGCAAGTAACGTGACACAAGGGGCCCACAAAAGCCTGGAGCTGGCAATGGATGCAACAGCAATAGATGTAAAGCAATGCAATGCAACACTGCCAAAAGGGCAACCGAAACCACAATCATCAAAAATTATACCTCGAACACTGCAAAATTAAACCAAATTAAACATTAACAATGACATGTACTATTCCACTATAGTCTATAAGATCTATAAGATTCTAGGGCTGTTTGATTTCCTAGGCACTTTTTGGTCATGCGCCCCCCAGCCGCATACTATGATAAATTTGCCCCCCCGCCCCCCATGCACACACACTTCCTAATTAATCAATTTTTTGGGAAGATGTGGATATTGCTAATTCTAGGAGACTTAATTGTTGCATGTAATTAAAATTATCAACGCTAAATGCAGGAGCAGGAAAATTAACATTGATGGAGTGAGTATGGCCAAGTATGTCCCATTCTTTGCATGTGGTGACATAAGGGGCCATTTTTGGCAGGAAAATTTGTCAACAGCGAAAAGTAGGCAGTGTTACTGCAGAAAAAAAAATGCTATTGTGCTGCAGAGGTGACTGTAAACGGGAATCCGTAAGGTAGAGCACCACAGGTAGCAAGACAGGGGCAATAAGAAGGGGGGACAATGGGCAACAAGAAGGGAGAAAGGAGTAAACCTTGGAGTTGAAGGAAAATGGGCAGCAGGAAGTGGCAGAAAACCAATAAAAATGACTCTGGTGGCACACCCTATATTAACTATGGAAATTTGATTGATCTATTTTTAGGGCTTAAGCCCACAGATGTTACAACAACCATGCATGTGTGTGTGCACACTTGAGATTTCACAAATAAGCTATCAATATCGTAACAGTGACATATTTACTATTACAATAACTAAAAGTACTGCAGTTCCTACCATGACAAGTGGATAAGCTGTGCTCACCTGCAGTAAATCAGTGACATCCAGCATTACCCGCTGCTCCTATCATAGAAACATAAGGGTTGATTCAGAGCCTTCTCATAACCGTCTTGTTTTTGTCTCGTAATGTGTATTTTTAACTTGTTTCCGTATGTATACGTGCGTACGCATAATGCAGAGCTGCCATCGGGAGCCTTCCGTTTAATGTTCGTAGCTGCGTACACCATTGAGAATGCCATTTCCAGCTCTCGTTGCGTCCTCGAAAGGACGAGGTTTCCATTTACGTTGCTTAGTAATCCTTGTATATTACAGTTTTTCAGCGTTTTTCAACGTAGCTTCCAACGTAGATTTTCAGTGTCCCGCGATATTCAGCATGCATCTTTCTTAAAATATACGTCCAAACGAAAATCTGTTCTACAAGCTGCTATGTTTGCATGCATGTACGCATGCGCGCAGCTATTTAACTAATTCATGTCCCCCGTGTCAATGATTCTCTCACTCACTCCTGCTCCCATGCTTACCTCACTTAACTCACTTGCGGTTGTTGTTTTTTTTCTTTGTTCCACTCTATTCATGCTTACCTTAACTCAGTAGCGGTTGTTGTTTCTTTCTTTGTGCCACTCTATTCATGCTTACCTTAACTCACTAGTGGTTGTTGTTTGTTTCTTTGTGCCACTCTATTCATGCTTACCCTAACTCACTAGCGGTTGTTGTTTGTTTCTTTGTGCCACACTATTCATGCTTACCTTAACTCCCCTATAAGCAAAAGTATATCTACAAAATGGTGTGCACAGCTAAATAAGACTACTTAAATAAAAAAGGGGGGTGCTGGCAGCGTGGGAAACCATAAAGCAACAATTAATCCAAAAGAAAGGGCCCTAGAGTAGCCCAACAGCCCCACACCATATGCCGCACACCAAAATATCTCTGTATCAAAAATAGTTTATTCATTGAATCTCAAACTACATCTCTACAACAACATTGAAGACAAGTTAAAAAACATGTATATACAATTTAAAAACGTGGAGGTACATCCAAAATCAGTTCTCAAAATCAATTGATTAATGATAATGCTAACCCCTATGCATATCTTATGCACACATGTATGACTATAATATTGTTATGTACAGCTGAGGATCTTGCCGTGAAAAAGTATTTATATCTACAAGTGCTAATGTACAAAAAAAGTGGTGTCTAGACCAGTGAATAAACTGTCCACCATGTGAATATATATATATATATATACTAAAAATTAAATCCCACAAAATGATTGATATATAACAAAGAGTGCTTGTGTAATGTGTGCCCTAAATAACAATAAAAAGTGCAGTAAGACCCCTCAAACTAGAAACATGATAAACGTGTATAGTTAGCAGAGAAAATTTACATCACCGTATATTTAGAACATGGACTCCTCCAGCAATGAGAAACCGCCACCGACGCGTTGCGTGGCGCTACGCCACTTCGCCCTGGCGAAGTGGCGTAGCGCCACGCAACGCGTCGGTGGCGGTTTCTCATTGCTGGAGGAGTCCATGTTCTAAATATACGGTGATGTAAATTTTCTCTGCTAACTATACACGTTTATCATGTTTCTAGTTTGAGGGGTCTTACTGCACTTTTTATTGTTATTTAGGGCACACATTACACAAGCACTCTTTGTTATATATCAATCATTTTGTGGGATTTAATTTTTAGTATATATATATATATATATTCACATGGTGGACAGTTTATTCACTGGTCTAGACACCACTTTTTTTGTACATTAGCACTTGTAGATATAAATACTTTTTCACGGCAAGATCCTCAGCTGTACATAACAATATTATAGTCATACATGTGTGCATAAGATATGCATAGGGGTTAGCATTATCATTAATCAATTGATTTTGAGAACTGATTTTGGATGTACCTCCACGTTTTTAAATTGTATATACATGTTTTTTAACTTGTCTTCAATGTTGTTGTAGAGATGTAGTTTGAGATTCAATGAATAAACTATTTTTGATACAGAGATATTTTGGTGTGCGGCATATGGTGTGGGGCTGTTGGGCTACTCTAGGGCCCTTTCTTTTGGATTACCTTAACTCCCCTGGCACAGTTTGGTGGTTTCTATCCACATATTTTCATGCTTCCCTTAATGTTCTGGATTCTGTAGATATTTTTCATTTTCTTCTAGATGTGTTCTGATTTATATTCATATGTGTGCAAGCATTACATTTTTCGTTGTGTGAAATGAAAGACATCCGAAACCTGGTTAACTTTAAAAAAATGTATTATAACATTTTTTTTCTTAAATGTTTTTTTTTTAAATACTTAGTTTAACATTTTTGTTTACATAACATTTTTTGAATACTTTTTTTTTAAAATAAAAACTAAACATTAAAATTATTTGCAAAAACGTGGCAGGCCCCAGGATTCTATTCCTTGGTGGTCCCCAGTGAAGCTGCCAGCTCCTCTATGTCGCCCACCAGCCTATGGACAGTTGCCGTCAGAAATTGGATTCTCTGCTGTGTTGTTGCTGTGAAAACAAATCAAAAATTAATTTTTCGGATATGCATTTTGAATACCTGTTGAATGAAATATTATTAATTTTCTAGGCTAGGGATTAGGCCATAAATTAAGCTAAGTTTGTAGGCTAGGGATTGGGCCATAAATTAAGCTAAGTTTGTAGGCTAGGGATTGGGCCATAAATTAAGATAAGTTTGTAGGCTAGGGATTGGGAATACCTGTTGATGAAGGCATGTTAATGTAAATCAACTAAGGCCCTTATTTATGAAGGTATAGCGACAGGTAGCGACTGGTGAGCGACCGGTAATGACGGGCACCGCCACGAGAATGCCGGCTCCCCACCACAATCACACATTTATCAAGCCGATCCTGCTTAGCGACTGAGATAGTGCCAGATAGCCACTTATTCATCATTATTCCAGCCTCAGCCCACAGCGCCAGCGTCCGACCTTGAACAGCGACAGGTATGACCTCTCGCTACTTGGCGCTCTCCAATGCATTTCAATGGAACAATCTTTAAATATTCATAATTAATTGTTATTAATGGTTTCTTTTTTTAAATGTGAAAAATTCTGTGACCACTTCTGCCATGTTAGATAATTTTTTTAAGGTAAAAAAAAAAAAAAAAAAAATTGTGCAGAATTGATATTACAGGTCTGATATTATTGTATTCATATTACTAAATTCTTAAAAAATGTTTTTTTTTTGGTTTCCAAAACTATGGAGGTTTGGGGGTTAAAACCCTACTTTTAACACATCGCCGCCAGCGCTCTGGGGTTTAAACATGCATTTCACAGCGCAAGAATTTTTTGAGCGTGATTTTTTGATGAATATGGTGGGAGCCCGTCGCTCTGACCAGTCGCTATCATGCGCACCCATACATCGCGGAACCTGTCAAATAGCGACTTGTCACCCCGTATTCAACATTACTGCACACCGACTCAGTCGCTATCAACAACCGAACAATGGCCAAGCACAGCGACTACTAGCGGGCGCTGTGAAAATACTGCTACAGTCGCTCAACTGTCGCTACCTGCCGCTATTAATGAATCGGCCTCCCCGTTGACTACAAACTTACTAGGCAGGCCCCAGAGAGGACCACCCTCCTCTCTGGGGCCTGCCACTCCTCCTGGTCTGAGTCTGTTGAGAAAGCAAAAATATGGTTAGTTATAATGTCATATTTGTTAATGAACACATTTCAATTAGAATGTGTGTGTGACATCACCCACCTTCAGCTGATGGAGGTGCAGGTGATGGAGTCAGCATGGATTAATGACAGCCGCTACTTCAGGCAAACTACCCATAGATTAAATGAAGAGCTGGCTGGACAATTAAGTAACATAAATAACAACTTAAACTCCATGCTGGATGAAATGAGGACTAGCAACAGGAAGAGGGAGGCTATGCTGAAGCAGTGGCAGATGATGAATGCCACCCTTGCCCAGTTGGTGGCCATACAACAGCCTCCACAACAGCCATACTATGGCCACCCACCATTTTAAGAATTTGCATTGTATTTGCTCCACACCTTTTCTCTCCATGCCAGCACAATTCTCCTGTCTGGTGATCTACACCCATATTTGTGTCTTTTTGCCTTTGCTGGTGGCTTCAGAATTGCCATCATATAGCTTGTGATAGTGGTCAGAAACCCCACTTGCCAAAGCCATAGTTTGGGGCTCAGTAAAGCCGCTCAAGCTTCTACGCTGCAGTTTTAGGTCTAATGATGTCCTGGCTGGCTCATCCTGGGTCGGTGGCATAGTAGGTTACATTCTTGCATAACTTTCATCCGACGAATAGCGACACCTTTTGCTATGAAAGGATTGGGCTGGACTTGCTTGGGGGCTGGGTGTCATAGGCTGGCTGGCAAAAGAAGTTGCAGCCGTTGAGCCCGCTGACTCAGGGCTCTCAACATTGTAATGCGCAAATTGGCCTCGAGCAGGAGAGGGTGTTGTTGGGGGCTATGGATTCTTGCCCTACTCTTCCCCTTGCCCTTAATACTAGTACTCCCTATGGATCTGGATGTTGGTGGACGGGGAACATTCTGTCTGGAGGAAGTTTCCTTGGCCATCCTGGATGTGCTGGATTTTGATGGTGCTGGAGTCTCCACCACTGGATCCTTCCTTTGCCTAGTGGATGTCCTTGTAGGCTGCAAGTGCCCTTTACCTAATTTATAATTTTTTTAATTAAGCTTTCTGTCCTGTGTTTTTTTTGTGATTTGGGATCTGTTTGGTTTAAAAAAGATTTGTGTTGTTCAAGTAAATATTTTTAGATAAAAATTCCTTAACCACAAATCATTTCAAAATGTTTTTTGTAATATTTTTTGGGAATAAGCAAAGCAATGTATAAATAATAGTAAATTGTTGAGTCACAATGAAATTATATAAATAATGAAACAAACATAACAAAAATTTAATAAAGGTTAACTAAAATAATTAGAAATTAGGTGTGCCTGGACTGACTGGCCAGAAGCACTCTGGGTGTCGTCATATAATTCTGGAATGTCCATAAGTGCTGGAGAGGGGGACAAATCGATTTATATATATACCCCCTGTATGGTCCAGGTATCGGAATCTACTCTTCAGAAGCCCAAATGCCCTCTCAACCACAGCCCGGGTCTTCCGATGGGCATGATTATAGCCCTCCTGTGGCTGCATCTGTCATCTGCCACAGCAACAGTGGATAACCCGAATCCCCTTAAAATGCAAAATTAGTCTCAACTTCATAGTTATATTGTATATCATTTAATCAGAGGGAAAGGACATCATATGTTGAGACAGGGCTATCAAAAATCATTCCTAGTCATACATTGAAACCCTAATAAAGCTATTTTGTAACACTTACCCAGTAGCCAACCACCAGACAAGTTGCCAGATTCAAAACGGCCATAGAGGCTGGAATTCCTCAGGATGTAGGCATCGTGGGTGGATCCTGGAAAACCTGCCATGACACTCAGGAACCGAAGGTCAGGACCAACGACTGCTTGAACATTAATGGAGTGTCCCATCTTCTGGTTCGTGTAATATCAGAAAAAAAAGGATTTTAGTAACCAAAAAAAAATTCCCAAAATAACCACCAAAAAAACACCTTAAGGGACCATTATTCTTTCTTATTGGGTGTTAAGAAATTATAAATAGCAATAAAACAATTAATTTTTCGTTGATAACTCTTGATGAAGGTCTACATTAAAATGATTGATTTAGATCTACATTAAAGATACAGTGCTACAATGATTTATTATAAGTCAGGATGTTCATATAAACAACTAATTTTTAGCTGGTAACTCTTGATAAAGGTCTACATTAAAATGATTGATTTAGATCTACATTAAAATACGCAATCCTACAATGATTGAATATAAGTCAGGATGTTCACATAAACAACTCATTTTTAGTTGGTAACTCTTGATGAAGGTCTACATTAAAATGATTGATTTAGATCTACATTAAAATACACAGTGCTACAATGATTTAAAATTAGTCAGTATGTTCACATAAACCACATACCGATAGGGATATTCGTCAGCAGCCGGAGGCACCAGCGGTACATGGGTACAGTTGATCGCACCCATGACGTTAGGTATATCGGCTATATCATAAAAGCACAACTTAAAGTGGGCCAACACCCAGGGGTGATCGGCCCGGGAATCTATAAGATTCCCGGGCCGATCACCTCACACACCGCGGGACATCCGAGATCGGGATGTCCCGCGGGGTGTAACCCCCCCAAAACCCCGAAAAATCCTTACCTCTCCAGCCGCTGCTTCCGCCGCCGCCGCCTCTCTCGCGCTCCTCTAGACGTGCGCGCACCCACGCCGGCCGTCTCCGAATGGCCGGCGCGCGCGCGCACACGTCAAGAGTGATGTGCGGGAGGCGGCGGCGGGCGCGATCCCTTGTCCGTCGACGGACGTCACTTGTCCGTCGGCGGGCATTGGACAGCGCACTCACGTGGGAGCGTGGAGAGGTGAGTTTTCGGGGTGAATGGCCGCCGCGGGCGCGCACACGTCGAGTGACGCGCGGGAGGCGGCGGCGGGCGCGATCCCTTGTCCGTCGACGGACGTCACTTGTCCGTCGGCGGGCATTGGACAGCGCACTCACGTGGGAGCGTGGAGAGGTGAGTTTTCGGGGTGTTTGGGGGGGTTTCAGCCAGCGGGGCACCCCAAATCGGGGTGCCCCGGGGAAGTTGACCAATACCCAGGATAGTCAAAATCCTGGGTGTTGGTCCACTTTAACCGCATTCCAGGCTACCATGTTGTCAGGAAAAAAGATGTTTTTTTGACACATGATAGCCATGCCATCCAAAAACTTGTTTAGCGTGCGGCTAAGCGTAGACTGGGACATCCCCACAGAGAGGGCACCCAGCCTCTGGAACGAGCCGTTTGCTAAAAAAATGCAGGCAGACAACTATTTTGGTCATACCTGCAATTGCATGCCCCTTCCTTGTGGTGGGGGCCAACCATGGCCACAGCTCACTATACAGGTTATGGAGGGAAGCACGGTTAAGTCAGGTGAACTCGAATAGCTCAACATCATGCATGCGATCAAAGTCCAAACGTGCGTGATGCAACCTGGAATCTGCCATGCTGATGCATAGCATGCCGCGTAGCTGCAATCGCTCATGTTCCTCCACGTACTCAACAAACATCATCTCCGATCTCAACAGCTAACTTTCTGATACAAAACGACCCCGTAAGTTGAACGAAAACAAAATCGTTTTATTGGCCAGGTTCTAATCAACAATCAAGGCTCTGAATCATGCGCAAGCCCATACCAATAACGTAACTTGCCCATAACGAAATTTTTACGAAAAGTAAACGGCCATCGAAAGTGCATATTCGTGTTAACGTAAATGCATATATGCATGAAAAAAGTAACGAAAATACTGAAAAGGCATGGAAAAACTCACAAAACTTACACAAACACATGCGAAAGTGCATGTGAAAGAGGCTTTGAATCAGCCCTATAGACTGTGGAATCTTGCGCATACTGCACTTCAACAATTATAATATTTATAAAATCAAATCCTAATTTTCCATCCGCTGATGTCTATGTCATGATCAGCGGTGACTGCTGGGCCCCAAAAAGCAGAGATTGGGCAGATCCCCCTTAAATTTTGTATGGATCTGGGGATAGAAATCTCTGCAGAGACATGAGCTGCCAGAAGTCCCATGCCTGCCATATACCGTATTTTTCCACAAAAGTGAGGGGAAAGATCAGTGTGAATGTAAAAAAAGAGAAAAAAAAGAAAAAAAAGAGAAAAACAGTAAACTCACATATATATCGCTCCCGTGCTGCTGGGCAAGCCACCACAGTCACGAGAGGCCAGAAGATGGAGGAGCAGCAGGACGGGCAGGGTATCTGAACCCTGCCCGATGTCCCTGCTGTCTGTGCTGTCCCCACCGCCGCTGCTTCTTCTTCGGCTCTGTGCAGCTGATGGCCGTGGCCAATACTTGGCACAGGCCAAACCCACCTGCTGCATGGAGCCAGTTGTGTTTGCTTGCGCCACCAGAGAAATAGCTGCAGCGGGGACAGCGAGGAACATGGATGGCGGGGACATCGGGCAGGGATCAGTTACCCTGCCTGCCCACCCAACTGCTGCTCTTACATCTTCTGGCCTCCCGTGGCTTGGCCAACAGCGTGGGAGCGATGTATGTGAGAGTGTCCTTTTTTTTTTTTTTTTTGCCTATGGGAGAGTGGGAATGCCACACTGTCTATGGGAAATGGGAGGGGGATGCCACACTGTCTTAGAGGAAATGGGAGTGAGGATGCCACATTGCCCATGGGAAAAGGGAGGGGAATGCCACACTGCATATGGGGAAGGGGAGGGGCAAATGCCACACTGCCTATGGGAATGAGAGGGAGAATGCCACACTGAATATGGGAATGGGAAGGAGAATGCCACACTGACTATAAGAATGGCAGGGGGAATGCCAGACTGACTTTGGGAATGGGAGAGGGGAATGCCACACTATGCTGTCGACTGTACCACTGAGCACAAATGATCAAAAACAGGGGTACTCAAGTACTTTTAGTCATGGTCCATTTACCATGGTCTGTGCCAAGTTGAAGGTCTGGGGTGGGGGTGGTTGTAGTTGAAATCAGTGCACCAGAGAGCTATATATTCTCATGAGCAAAACTAAAATGGGGTGAATGGGAGCAGTGCTGGGAATAAGAGGGATGAATGGGGGCAGAGCTGGGAATAAGAGGGATGAATGGGGGCAGTGCTGGAATAAGAAGGTTGAATGGGGCAGAGCTGGGAATAAGAGGGATGAATGGGGGCAGAGCTGGGAATAAGAGGGATGGGTGGGGGCAGTGCTGGGAATAAGTGGAATGGATGGGGGCAGTGCTGGGAATAAGAAGGATGAATGGGGGCAGTGCTGGGAATAATAGGGATGCAATTTTAATGATTTTATTTAAGTATTTATTTCTTTTTTAGTTTTATGAGATTATTTGGAGAACTTTCCCTACCCCATTTTTGCAGGGCAATCTCTCTGTTGTTAACCCCCAATTTGCCACCTGACACTTGTAAAAAATTATTTTTATTTTATATTTTTTATTTATTTATGTATTTTTTTTGTTTTGTGTGATTATTTTGAGTACTTTCTCTCAAAGGTTTTTTTTGTACAGGACAATCCCCCAGGTGTCCCCACACACCCATTTTGCAGCCCCCTAGACCTTGCAACCCCTATTTCAGCCATTTTGGGGCTCCCAAGTTGGGGTCCAATTGATTTCAATGGGGTTTGGGTCAAGTCCGGGTACCTGAACCGAACTTTGGCGACAAGTTTGGCCAAACTTGATAAACTCGAACTTCCACAGGTTTGCTCATCGCTTAGCAGCACATGTAAAGAATATGATTTGGAGTTTCTTTCTAAGTTGAAACAAAGTTTGGCATGTAAATAGAATGTCGAGCCCACATGCACTGGGTAAGTGTTTGTCTAACATCAAAACGTAAGATATCAGCAGTGAAAACTGTAATTCAAACCAATTTCAAACAAGATGCAGCATCAATTGGAGACACAGTAAAAATTTAATTTGCTTTTTAAAATGCCAACCTGAAGGAGCTCTCTAGCTAATGTTCTGGACAGTTTTAGTTTACTCTTTGAAGGCTTCCATGAACATTACTTAACTGTAATTGCAAAGATTTGAGTCTGGTCTATATCTTTTTAAAGCTCATGTAAATTGGTTGAGTCGCTTGTGCTTACGTTCACTACCACTGCCATTTATAATAGTGAAGCCTCTGCAGAAGCAATAACACAACAATGAACAATGAAAACATTTTGGATTTAATTTTCCCAACTAAAAATTTACTAGAGGTCATCATTTAAAAAGTAAAGGTTAAATGGACTGTTCAGACTCAAAAAAAAAAGACTATACTTATCTGTTTTCCTAGAAAGCAGCTTTCTCAGGGTTCAGAGTTTTAAAACCTCCCCTCAGGGTCCCAGGATGTGCGTGCACCTGTCGATCCTTGTTGTAGCTCTCCGTTGATTGAAAGTAATCAATAGATGAAACTCCACTGCCTCATCTCACTCCTGTCAATATAACAAAGGGGGCGTGTCAGGGACTGCTTAAGGGCTCTTTCTCTGTATTAGTAGGGATGTGTAAATATTTTGTAGGGACCATTCATTAAGATTGCTATTTTTAACACTTTAAGTTTTGCTGAGGAAAGAAGTTCAGTATTTTTACTTGCCTTGACAGGGAGCTATTGGGTAAACCATTCTTTCTCAAGACAGAACTGCATTGAAGCAACAGAAATTATTTAGAGGTGCAATTTACATACCGTATATACTCGAGTATAGGTCGATCCGTGTATAAGCCGAGGCACCTAATTTTACCCCAAAAAAGTGGAACAAGCTATTGACCCGAGTATAAGCCGAGGCGGCTTTTTTTAATTGGAATTGGAGTTGACACACAGAAAGAGACACACACACACACAGAAAGAGACACACACACACACACACAGAAAGAGACACACACACACACAGAAAGAGACACACACACAGAAAGAGACACACACACACACAGAAAGACACACACACACAGAAAGACACACACACACACACACACACACACACAAAGAGACACACATACACTGTGGGTACCTGCTGCTGCAGACGCTCTCAGACGCACACTCCAGCATCCAGCTCCTCGGCGGCCGCCATCTTGGTACACCCTGCAACCTCGGGTGTAGCTGCCTTCAGCTCCTCGGCGGCCGCCATCTTGGTACACCCTGCGACCTCGGGTGTAGCTGCTTCTCTCACTTCGCCCGGCGGACGGGGAGCCGACAGCACCGTTCTCCCGACGGTGCCCGCCGCCACAACACACACCTGCCTCTCGGGGGACACAAGCTCCGTCCCAGGTGAGGTCCCATCGCCGCTCCTCCCAGGCGCCATCTCAGGTCCGGCTTCCCCTCGTCCGGGCGCCCGCCGCTCTCGTTTCCTCCGGCCCCTCCGCTCCGCCGCCGCCGTTCACGCCACCGTTGCTTCCTGGCTGCACTTCCTGGCTGTTGCGCGCTGGTGGGGCGTGCCCACCGACGACCAGCACGCAGCAGCCTGGAAGTGCTGGTCACTGTGTCGGTGGACTCGAGTATAAGCCGAGGTGGCTTTTTTCAGCCCAAAAAGTGGGCTGAAAAGCTCGGCTTATACTCGAGTATATACGGTATATAATATTCACTATGAATAAAAGAGAAAAGAGGGTACTATTTTATCATGACGCTGTCGCTGTCAGGAATGGGATTGCGGAGTTGGGGTAAGTTTTACAGCAGCGCTTTTTGCCAGTTACTTTGTGCCAACCACCACACCCGCTCCTAAAATTCAGGTTCACATTGACTTCAACATGGATCAGCTTCGGTTCGAGTCTCCGAACATGAAATTTTAGTCCAAGTTCAGCTGAACTTGCCAAACCCGAACTTTGGGGGGTTTGCTCATCCCTACTAACAACCAATCATTTTGTCTGTCTCTAAATTCTAGTCTAGATAGCCTAGACAGTTGTTTGTTTCTATATATTGGCGTGAGATACATGTACATTTTTTTGTAGGCAGGGGAATGTCTAAGGTTAGTTTTCATTAACTCAGTTATGCGGGTTATTTAATATTGCACAATGGACTACACAATATAGTTTTAATATGGTACCAGAGATGTCATCCTACTGCTCAAAAGTTGATTTGCCTAGATAGGTCCAGCATGGCACTGGCTGTGAAAGCAGCATTGCCTGGCATAATTTACAAAGATCATTATTAGGGGTGGGCTGGCCAGTAGTAGTAGACCCAGTAGAATTTCAAGTGGGCCGCACTGTTTTGGGGGGGGGGGGGGGGGGGGGCTGGACTGGGCATCCCCCCACCCTTATTCTGCGCCAGAATTCACACTCTGTACCAGAGTTCACACTCTGTACCAGAATTCACTCTTTCTGCTATTTCTAAAACTCTCCTTAACCCCTGGTCTTCCCAGCCCTCATTAGCTATTATTATTATTTACAGCAAATTTTAAACTCTCAGCAAGGTAGATTTCCTTGAGATGTGAATTTAGGAGATACTCAAAAAGCTATGTATGACAGGTAACTAGGAAACCATTGCACACTACAGTTTCACTTGTTTGGTTTTGGAGGAGGTGTGACTGTCAATCACATGAGCAGCTGTTTCCTGTACTCTATCAGATGGATGTCCAGTAGGATAAAGGTAACTCTCTAATGCGTGTCTCACTGATGGCGTGCCTTGAAACAATAAAACCTTTTTAGAAGTATCTTTCTTTAATTGTTATCCTTTTTTCCCTTTTTTTGTTTGTGTATGTATGTCGGTGTTTTATCACCTTTAATTAGAGTTTGAACCGTTCCTTGAAAACAGTTTGCATTTCTTGTAATCAGCTATAGTAATAATATAAGGCTTTTTCTTTAAAGCTTTTAAATAATTATTTGAAATATTGAACATGATGGAACATATGGCTTATTACCCTTAATATATAAAAATGTTGTTCATTTTACTTTGTTTTTTAGGCATACCAGCTTTGCATGGCAATGTTTAATTAATATTCATTTGTTGTTCTCTATTCATATTAAGTAGTAATAGTGTAAAATATGTTGTAGAAATATCTGATAGCAATTTAAATGTTCTAGCAAGTTTAAGGCCAAGCTTTCATAGAGATATGGGAGCAGCACAATCACACATATCTGTGGGTGAGGGCCATCATCAGTGGAGTGGGCCATATTTTTGGTCCCATGGCTCAGTCATGACCATAGGATGGCTGCCTAGCAAGGAAGGGGCAGGGTGACGCATACTGTATAGGACACTAGCAGCAATACAGGATAGGTGAGGGTTTCTGCCCTGACAGATATTTTGGTGGTTATTTAAGCAGGGATAGTGCCTGGTAGTGCCTCGTATCGGCAGACAGTGCCTGGTGAATGCAAAACCACATTTAAGAAAGCGAATCTGATGAGTGCCTCTAACAGTGCCATGTAGCGTCACATGTATTAATCCAGGCGGCTCAGCATATAGCGCTGCCGCTCTAGGCTCAGGAGCTGTCGCTCTGCAGCACTCTCCCATACATTTCAATGGGGCTCCATTAATTGTGTATAAATAGCGTTTTTGGCAATTTATTTATTTATTTTTGCTCAAATCATTGTGTCACCTCTTCCGGCTGCAAACAAACACTTTTATACATTTTTGGACTTTTTATATTTTTATGAAGAATTGTCATTACAGGTCTGGCAGTGTTAAAACAATGTCATTCCATGTGTTTCCATGTGTTCGCTTTGTTACTGGTGTATATGTGTTCAAAAGCAGACATATGGGTTGATTCAAAGAAACATGTAACAGCTTGGATTTGGGTCACGATCATCCTATTTTTCACGTCCGCTCGTGCGTTCGTATGAACTTGCGAGTGATTCAATAAGCAAATACGTTTCTATCCTAAAATATACGTCCGTTCGTATGATATCTCCCGAACTTGCCTCAGTCAGTTGGCAATCGTAAAAATCACGTTCATGTGCTCACCTGTTGCGGCGGCAGCCTGTTTTTTCGGCTGCTTCCATCGTCCACCTCTTCCAATTACTTGCGTTTGCCTCTGGTTTTCATTGGTTTTTGGCCTCTTAGATTCGTGCGTTCGTATGTTTATAAGATCTTGCGCATGCGCACCCTCAACCAGAAACTTACCTAAACCTCTTAGCGCCTGCATCCAACTTCATTTCTCGGTCCCTAAAACTTACCTAAACCTCTTAGCGCTTGCATCCAACTTCATTTCTCGGTCCCTAAAACTTACCTAAACCTCTTAGCGCTTGCATACAACTTCATTTCTCGGTCCCTAAAACGTACCTAAACCTCTTAGCGCTTGCATCCAACTTCATTTCTCGGTCCCTAAAACTTACCTAAACCTCTTAGCGCTTGCATCCAACTTCATTTCTCGGTCCCTAAAACTTACCTAAACCTCTTAGCGCCTGCATCCAACTTCATTTCTCGGTCCCTAAAACTTACCTAAACCTCTTAGCGCTTGCATCCAACTTCATTTCTCGGTCCCTAAAACTTACCTAAACCTCTTAGCGCTTGCATCCAACTTCATTTCTCGGTCCCTAAAACTTACCTAAACCTCTTAGCGCCTGCATCCAACTTCATTTCTCGGTCCCTAAAACTTACCTAAACCTCTTAGCGCCTGCATCCAACTTCATTTCTCGGTCCCTCAAACTTACCTAAACCCCTTAGCGCTTGCATCCTTCTTCATTTCTCGGTCCCTCAAACTTACCTAAACCCCTTAGCGCCTGCATCCAACTTCATTTCTCGGTCCCTAAAACTTACCTAAACCCCTTAGCGCTTGCATCCTTCTTCATTTCTCGGTCCCTCAAACTTACCTAAACCCCTTAGCGCTTGCATCCTTCTTCATTTCTCGGTCCCTCAAACTTACCTAAACCCCTTAGCGCCTGCATCCAACTTCATTTCTCGGTCCCTAAAACGTACCTAAACCTCTTAGCGCCTGCATCCAACTTCATTTCTCGGTCCCTAAAACTTACCTAAACCTCTTAGCGCCTGCATCCAACTTCATTTCTCGGTCCCTAAAACTTACCTAAACCTCTTAGCGCTTGCATCCAACTTCATTTCTCGGTCCCTAAAACTTACCTAAACCTCTTAGCGCCTGCATCCAACTTCATTTCTCGGTCCCTCAAACTTACCTAAACCTCTTAGCGCCTGCATCCAACTTCATTTCTCGGTCCCTCAAACTTACCTAAACCCCTTAGCGCTTGCATCCTTCTTCATTTCTCGGTCCCTCAAACTTACCTAAACCCCTTAGCGCTTGCATCCTTCTTCATTTCTCGGTCCCTCAAACTTACCTAAACCCCTTAGCGCCTGCATCCAACTTCATTTCTCGGTCCCTAAAACTTACCTAAACCTCTTAGCGCCTGCATCCAACTTCATTTCTCGGTCCCTAAAACTTACCTAAACCCCTTGGCGCTTGCATCCTTCTTCATGTTGACGACCCTAAAACTTACCCAAACCACATAATGTACATATGTCTATATGTTTCTAAGCGTGTTTTTTCTTGTTTGTGTAATTGTTTGTGTTTGCGCATATTAGAAAAGACACATTTATGAAGTCTTAAAATATAATTTATTTAAATTATTTTTTTGGATTTGGGAGATTTTTGGTTTCCACATAATTTTTTTATTGGGGTGTTTGGTTTAAAACCCCTTTTTTTTTTTTTTTTCTTTTTTTTACAAACATATAACATTTTTTTTTTGGGTTTCCTTAAAAACAGATATAAAATTGTAAGTTTTTTTTTAAACCCCAAACTTTTAAAATTTAAAAACAATTCAAAACTTTTTAAAACTTTTAACCAAAGTAGCCAGGACCAAGGGCACTAATCCTCCTCCTCTTCTTCATCTGTTGGCCCCAACGTCGCCTGTATGGCCAGCAGCTCGGCCACCAACTCCTTCATTCTTTTTTTTTTGCCAGCCAATGTTTTGGGGATCATCCCTGTAACCAATAGAGAAATAAACATAAATAGGAGTCCCAGACCGGTTTGTATGCTGGAAATAGATTTGGGGTTAATCAAATACATGTAAATGCATGACATATGTCATTCTTCCAAGGGATACAGTTAATGCATTTCCCACAGGTAAGTCTGTAAACTCCTTAAACCGGACCTTCAACATTATTTAATGAAAACCAATAACTATTCCCAAATGATTCTGCACCAGATCAAAGTAAATTTGGGATTTTTTTGGATTACAGCGCCGCCATCTGGACTCTGAAGCATAACACTTAATGAGGAGTGGAGAGTTGGATAAAGTACAGGGGAGTAGGTTACAGTGGTGCGTTGGGAATCAAGAGCATAGCTGGGTTGAGGGAAAGGTCATCACTCCCACAATGCATGGCAGCACCTTCCTTTTTTCAATCTGTATCCCATGCTGCCTGTAAATATTGCGCAATCCATATTCCGCAATATTGGTTTTGTTCAGGCTAATAACATGCATTAGATGGCTGAAGGGTGTTTTTCCATGTTTCTAATCTGTAGGTACAGTGTGTTGGCTAATTCTTAGGTTCTTAATACAAGTTAGGGTCCTCTTTAAGCTAACGAAGTGCCCACATGAAAGTGTGAACTACACATTGGCTACGCCTTTAGTTATGTGTGTGTTATTAGCTAACCAAACATTAATATGAATAATGGCATGGAGACTTACGGAGTTGGTGGCCGACAGATGGCTGGTTGGGGCCAACAGGCTGCCCTTGGTCCTGGCTATGCTGTGAAGAAGTCCCTGGAGAAACATGTGACATTTGGTTAGTACTTGTATAGAGTCACTATTCCCAACATATCTGGCTCCCAGTCTGGCTGACATCACTCACCTTCGCCAGGATCGACTTCCAGCATCTCTGCTGCCTCCTCCTCCACTATCTCACCCGCACCAGAAGCTTCTACAAATACATAATAAAGGATAACTTAGTTTTTGGCCTGCCATGTATATCTTTGTGCCTATACATGAAGAGTGACATACCAGAGCCTTCCCCATGCCTGGCCAGGTATGACTCCACGCCCACGCGGTTGGGCCCCTCCTCTGTGGTAAGGTCCAGGGGCTGGTCTGAGGAGGCCACAGAGGAGGGGTAGGTCCGTCGCCCAGGAGATCCACCACCTTCACTCACAGATGCAGACTCATGCAGCACTGGTCGGCCTGTACGCCTCCGGGTGCGGCGAATTCTGAAATCCATTTCCAACACTACCAAAGAAAAGTCATTATAAATAAAGGCATAACTTATACATTTGGAACATATACCATGCAATTGCTTTGTACTTACTTGGGAAATGGATTCCAAAAAACCTCCGCACCCGGGGCATGTGCAGACGTTTCAGGTCCGACCAATGCTGCATTATCTGGGTGTGAGTGAAGGTGGTGCTGGTGACACGGTGTATCTCCGCGATGATCTCCCGGGCGATGTCCCTTTTCTCGCACACATTGGGCGCGAAGTCATACCGGCGCTGAAGCATGATCTGAAAAACATAATGGACACAGAGCTTTTACTTTTACACACAGACCCATATGTGTTGCATCACAAGTTGAGAATTTCATGTCATTAACACACACATTTAGAGTGGCAGCCATTTTTGGGGAGTGCCTTAAAGAGGACGTTGACTGTGAATGAGAGTCTGGTCTTATGTTATATGGATCACACACCATGTACATACAGATAATAGCCAACATCAAGAATCAGGCCACCTGCATCTATGGCATGTTAGGATGGTTTAAACATCCAAGATGTAGGCTTATGCTTAGGCTTTTGGACCACGTGTGTGGCTTCCCGTTGTGTTTTTATGTCTTAGGAAAACAGTGTTCCTCAAACATCCGCATCAAGGTCCGAGACAGGCCAGGTTTGCCAGCTAGCCCCGCTACTCCACAGGTTAATTAACTGTTGCTAAGCCGGAGCAATTGCCCGAATTAGGACATCAGCATAGACAGGTGAAAACGTGGCCAGGCTCGGCCCTTGAGGATGAAGTGTGAGGAGCCAGTTATTAAACATTAAGAGACCCCAAACTAGTTCCAAACGCATCATTTACATTTAGGCCATCATTGACTATTAGATTAAAATGCACAGGCAGCCACTTACCAGCATGAGGATCTCTTCCTGTTGACGGGTGAAGATAGTGGGCGCCATCTTTATGCTTCTTCAAGGCAGCAGATAAGTGAAACCCCAGCGGTTTCCTGGTTCCGCTCGAACGTACGTTCGTACGAGCGCGTAGTCGTGCGCATAGGCGTCACACGCTGGGCTCATTATTTAAAGGTCCCTGCACCCAAAGCTCATTCTCTTTGAGCATTTGTGGAAGATGGCACCTAAAAAGGCAATGACCAAGCGACCCCAGCAAAGCCAGACCGCGGAGGGCCCAACAACCAGGTCCCAGCAAGGTAGGATAAAGCTGAGAGCCAAGACTACTACCTCTGCCCCACCAAGGGACACTGGACCCTCAGGAACCCAAAAAAGGGGCCCCAAGCCACGTGCCCCTGCAGCCAAAAAGCAGCCAACAGCAGCACCCACCACCTCTGCCCCCAGAAGAGGCCGCACAAGGGAGCCCACACCGGCCATGGGTTCAAGTAGGGCAGTTCGGCAACCCAGGCCCCGCAGCAAGGCCCGAACCCCATCCAGGGCCAGAAGCCCAGCCAGGGCCCGAACCCCATCCAGGGCCAGAAGCCCAGCCAGGGCCCGCCGAACCCCATCCAGGGCCAGAAGCCCAGCCAGGGCCCGCCGAACCCCATCCAGGGCCAGAAGCCCAGCCAGGGCCCGCCGAACCCCATCCAGGGCCAGAAGCCCAGCCAGGGCCCGCCGAACCCCATCCAGGGCCAGAAGCCCAGCCAGGGCCCGCCGAACCCCATCCAGGGTCAGAAGCCCAGCCAGGGCCCGCCGAACCCCATCCAGGGCCAGAAGCCCAGCCAGGGCCCGCCGAACCCCATCCAGGGCCAGAAGCCCAGCCAGGGCCCGAAGAACCCCATCCAGGGCCAGAAGCCCAGCCAGGGCCCGAAGAACCCCATCCAGGGCCAGAAGCCCCTACAGGGCCCGCAGAACCCCATCCAGGGCCAGAAGCCCAGCCAGGGCCCGAATAACCCCATCCAGGGCCAGAAGCCCAGCCAGGGCCCGCAGAACCCCATCCAGGGCCAGAAGCCCAGCCAGGGCCCGAAGAACCCCATCCAGGGCCAGAAGCCCCTACAGGGCCCGCAGAACCCCATCCAGGGCCAGAAGCCCAGCCAGGGCCCGCCGAACCCCATCCAGGGCCAGAAGCCCAGCCAGGGCCCGAAGAACCCCATCCAGGGCCAGAAGCCCCTACAGGGCCCGCAGAACCCCATCCAGGGCCAGAAGCCCCTACAGGGCCCGCAGCAGGGCCAGAAGCCCACGACCTGCCACCAGCCGGGAACAGAGCCCCCGACCTGGCACCAGCCGGGAACTTAGCCCCCCAAGAGGGCCCAGAATTTCAACCATGACCACATCTACACCTGGAAGTTCGGTGGCCAGCCACGCAAGAACACCCAGTCCCTTGGCCAGTCCAGTCCAGTCATTGGGAAGCCAACAATCCGGCCATTCCCCTACCCAGCCCCAGGCCAGTTGAGTGGGAGATTCTCCCATGACCAAAATATGGCATTGGCTAGTGGCCTTACATTATACTATGACGAGCTCTATGGGAGCAAATCTAAACACACCACAAAGCAGCGCAAGATGGAATTGTTTGAAACCATCCTACGACAAGTAAATGCAGCGGGGGAAGAGAGGAAAGATGTGTCCCAAATTCAGAAGAAAATCTCTGATCTGAAGTATGCTGTACGGCAAAAAGAAATTAAAAGGCATAATTACAGGTAAATAAATGATGTCTCCAAATATAATGTTTAGGATGTACTGTATGCACCTTTTCTGAGTACCAAACGATTTTCTCTTTTCAGCCTGAAAACTGGAGGTGGCTTTCCTTCAAAATTGGAGTTTACCCCTGCTGAGGAGATTGTGCTGGGACTTCTCCATCCGGTCGCGGTCGGTGGACATGCTGGTCTAAGGGACACAGACTCACCGACCCGTACCCACGGTGAGTACTCTTAAATCTGCATGTTTGCCTGTTTGGTAAATAATCTAAAGTTCACTAGTAACAAGATGACGGGATGCCCCTATGGTTTGCCTTGCTTGGCCTCGCACTACTGTGCCTGTTTGTGTCCTCTTTTGGTCCCTGTGAATCACACATTTAGGACCACATCCATTATGGCAAAGATCAAATTTCCAATTGTATTGGTCAAGTCATGAAGTTTCTCCTGAAAAGTGATATATTTTGAATCAATCACAAAACACACATCATTATGGATGGGTTGCCTATTTGTTGTGTGAGTTGTGTTTGAGTTAACAATTTAATTACCCACCCCCAAACATATCTGACCTAGAGCAGCGAGACTCAACTGGCGGCCCGGGGTCCCAATGCGGACCTTGGCACCAGATTCCAGGACCCCTGCCCAGACAGCCCTGCACTCAGTTACTTCTGTGTTGACGTGCTCAGAGCTGCCCCCTTGATCGGCGATGTAGTGGTTGTTCTCCTGCCCAATGTCATGGCTCCCTGAAACATAGCATTGCAATATGAAGTACTGCACAGGAAGTGGCATTGCAAGGTACACAGTAACTTGGTACATCTTTCTCTTGGCACAATCGTGTCCCGCTGCCCCTGCTCTGCCCCATCTGCCACAGTCCCCCCATGCCCCCCCCCCCCCACATAAGCCCCATACATTTGTAACAGATTTGCTCCATCCATCCCATCACCATCAATTCGTTAACTCCCCCCTTTAGCCATCCAATCCCTGTCCCCTCAGCTCTGCCCCATCCAGCCCAGCAAGGGCAAGCAGCCTTTATTAGTTTGCACTTTGAAATCTCAAGCCCCTCCACCAGTGTGTTTCTTTCTAACTAGACACCCCCTGCGTCAGCCCCATGGCCAGACATTCACCTCTCACCACATACCTTTAAATGGACCTTTACAAGAATTGTTTGAGTACCCCGGACCTAGCGAATGGGAGGCTAAATCCAAAAATGTGCGTAGCAAGTTGTATGCTGACTGGGTACACTTCCTGACTTAGAACTGAGGTCAGTTAGCAGTTTTTTAACAAATGTCCCCATTGCTCTAGAGTTGCTTAATATTACAAATAGTGGTTTATTTGATTACCTATCCAAAAAATGGTTATGTGTGTGTTTACGTTGTTTGTTTTTCTCTTCTTCAGCCCAGCATGATCCCTCAGCAAGGGTAAACTCACCCCCCAGTTTGGTTATGCCTACCAGGTCCGTACAGCATAGGAGCCCAGATCCGAGATTTCCGGTAAGTTAATTTAGTACCATAAATACTACCAAGTGCTTAAGAATGTGTTAAACTGTGGGAATCCCAAATTTGGACGCCAACTTACACTTTTTTTTTTATATGTCCCTACAGACCCGCACACTCATGGAAGAGATCCAAGAAATGGAGGAAGATGATGATGTCTCCATGCAGGGCACGTCGGATGACCTCCCCCTGGGTCCCAATTTGGAACTGCTCCATAATGTTTCTCTGGCCAATCCTCAGCAGCAGAGTGAATCTCCATCCATTGTGCATGCACATGGGGAGACTGACACAACAGTCCCCAGTGTTCACTCTGCTGCTGAGGATTTGCAAAGCAGGCCTGTTGCTGTTGAGGGGACGACACCACGCGGCAGGGCACGCCCAAGAGCCAGGGTAATTGTGCGGCGGACTCCATTACGCCGCCCCACAATTTCCCAGGGGAGGCAGAGTGCCCTGCTTCAATTATGGACCCAAGAAAGGGACTCTTATGAGGCACAGCTCGTTACAGAGCGTGAGGAAAGGCATGCCGACATGGTCACCATCAATACCAGTTTACAGGGCATCCTCGCGGAGTTGCGTACCCTCAACAGCAACGTGGTCACTGCAAGTAATGGCATCCAGTCAGCCATGGCTGAGATGACCAATATGCAGAGAAACATTGTGGAGCAGTTTCAAATTCACAATGCTGCCATGGCCCAGGCTAGGTCCCATTCACATGGACCTCCACCTGGACCTCCACCTGGGTATTATGGGCAGCCACCCTATTAAGCCATGGGTGTGTGGGACATCTTTTCTCTTAACCCCCACTGTATTTACTTGTCCTTTGAGGTTTCAAACAATCCATTTTGTGTTGCTCATGCAGGTTGTGTTTTGTATTTGCTCCCATATAGCTCCTTAGAGTAATGCTTAAGGCCACTAGCCAATGCCATAGGTCTATGTGGAGTGTATCTGGCCACTTATGGCTTTAAATATGTATTTGGTTGGTGCTCCTCCTGTTTGCAGACATGTTTGTGTGACATTATGGCCATGCCCAAATATCCCTGGGCACAGGCAATATTAATGACTGGACTAGGCTGGCCTTTGGACTGGGTGTCCTTGTTTGGTTGTGCCACTCACTTCCAGGTGTAGATGTGCTCGATGTTTTTTTTGTTATGTCATCCATTTGTAACCACAGATGTATGTGGAATGTTTTCTGTTAAGCACAATAATTTTTACTTTTCTAAGTAAAAAAATATTCTCACTTATACACAATACTTGTGGCGTTTTTAGTGGCAACACATTTTAAACAGCTTGGGCTAAACCAGATAATTTTGGTTTTAAGAGGTGTAACAAGGCAAATATCAAGCTAAGGAAACTACATGAAATACATTAGGCAACAATTAAGGTAAAAATGTTTTACTTTGAGGTAATGCCACATTACGGCAAAACAACATATTTAACAAAAAGGATAACACAGACACACAGAATGTTGAGACACGAAATAAAATTAACTAAAATGCTGCAAGATCAAGTTTGCTCTAACTGATTGGGCAGACTCACTGGGTGGCCCAACAAAATTCTCTACATCATCCTCTAGGGCTGTAGAGGGCAGGCTATCCACATAACGTGGGACACGTTCCAGGATCGCAAAATTGTGCAAAACAGCACATGCCATGATTATGTCGATCACTTTCTTGGGATCATATTGCAGGGCGCCCCCAGTATGGTCCAAGCAACGAAAACGTGTCTTCAACAGCCCAAAGGCCCTCTCCACAACAGCCCTGGTCTTGCGGTGCGCACGGTTGTACGCTTCCTGAGAGGCATCCTGGGGCCGCAGCACAGGCGTCATGAGCCAGGGTAGAAGTGGGTACCCGGAATCACCTTAAACAGACAATTAAATGTAATCAAAATTAAAAAGGCAACACAACAAACACAAAGAATTTTACATATATCATAATGATGTAAGGTAAAGGGCCAAAAAAAACACCCAGGGCACATTAGCAAAATAAATATTGCCACTAATGTAGTACATAATTAAAAATGGCACTTCAATATACCAATTAATTAACAAACATCTGCACGGCCAAGGGTAGTTGGAATTTAAATATATTTAGAGGTTTCTGACATGTTACAATTAGGATGCTGCTGAGGGGCTATCCACATTTAGATGAAAACTACAATGTATGCAGTTTAAGTCCACTTTGACATTTAAAGACCAATACTACAAAAGGAGCAAAAGCTCACAGATCCTTGGGTATAAACTCCCAACCAATATATTTAGGGACATGGAACTTACAGACATCCTAACTAAAGGGAAAACATTCTGAAGGACAAAGCGAGCCAAGCATTTTTTTTGGAACTTCATAATATATGACCCAACAAAAAGGCAGTTTCTGGCTTATGTAAAGAATTCAAATACAAACATATCAACAAATAAAAGATTAATCCCACATTTAATAGCACACAAATAGGACACACTTACCAAGCAGCCATGCACCCGAAAATTCACCTGCCTCAAATCTCCGAAACAACCCAGATCGCCTGAGTATATAGGAGTCGTGGGACGATCCTGGGTAGCCGGCAAGGACACTCATAAAACGCATGTCCGGACCAACCACGGCCTGGACATTAAGGGAGTGTCCCATTTTTCGATTCCTTAAGGCAAAAACATACAAAAAGGGTAATTGATATTTGACAAAAAAAACAAAAACAAAATAAAACATGTCTGCACTCTATTGGGAAAGACTAATGAAAAGCCTAGATAAAGCAGCTACACAAATGAGGGATAAACAAATATGCTGCCGCAAAGGAAAACAGGTTACATTACACGTTGGCCAACATAATAACCAATCTCAATACCTATATATATACTCGTCGGCAGCCCTAGGTACGAGTGCCACATGTGTGCAGTCAATAGCACCAATAACGTTGGGCATGTCGGCCACATTATAAAACCCAAGCTTAATGGCGTTTCTGGCTGCCATATCATCCGGAAAATAAATACATTTTGGAGTTATGGCAGCCATGCCTTCCAAAAATTTAGATCAACAGCTCAACATCATTCATGCTATCGATGTTCATGCGACGACGCAGGGGCAATCTGCTCTCAGACATCTCGATCAACTCAATGCCAAAAAGCATAAGCCCTTGATGTGCCACAAACTCGCTCCTCTCCATCCTACTCCCGAGGCCAAATAGCTGCCGGCAAACATTTCGTAAAGCAGCTCTTTAATGGGCTTCAAAACAATTAGCAATCACCTCTCTGAATTGGTCGCAAGCCCATGTGAAGGACGTAAAAAATAGGATCGGACGCAAATAATACGATTTGGACGGGAAAAACACACGAACTAACGCAAATTATACGATTCTCGTACGAAATGCGTATGTTCATATACGTCTATGCGCGAACGATCGTGCGAATACGAAATGGGCAAAAAAACAAGAAAAAATGACAAACACCCACCCAAACTTACGATTCTCGATACGAAATCAATTAACTTTTGCTCTTTGAATCGAGGGGATAGAGCGTCTATCGCTCTATGCTAGTATGCCCAGTCTAAAAATTGCCCTGACTGTGGGCAACATATAGCAAATATCAGCCATTTCCCTATTTCTTACTGCTATAGCACTATTTACCAATTTTATCATCTCCCTGATTTGAATATTGAACGGTGTGATTTTGGAAAAAAGCTTTCTTTTGAAAACACAGTTTGAGGACAAAAAACGTTTCTTGTAGTTAGTTAAACTAGTAAAACTTTCATATCATTTCCTGGAATTATACCTGCTGTGGTAACAGTCCCTTGCGGACTCTTTGCTCTGGCCATTGAAAGGTAGGTGAATGTCTTCTTCCTCTTAGCTGTCTCCAGTTCCTTACCTGACCACAAATAGAATCCTGAGGCTTGTGTCAGGTTGACACCCCCTCTGTTAGTGACTGTCACTCAAGCCCTGCTAACTCCAAGGCAATGCACACAGTGTTCATGCATCGCTTAGCCCTGCCGCTCCCATCACAGAGGACATGATGAACATAGGTGAAACTTATATATAGCTTTGTTTTCAAAAAGGAAACAAAAGAGAACATTGCCATGTGTTTAGCCCTACACAATGGGAATAATTTTGGGTGTGTCTGGGAAATTACTCCCACAGAGCATAAATCCTTGCTACTCAACTTTACATGACTTGTTTTCATGGTTACAACATATCAGGTGGTGTCTAGTCAGTTGTATAGGCACTCTTAACATTTGGCCTCAGAATATTATTTGTATCTTATAAAATGAAAAAAGAAGGTATTGCACACTAAACAAATTATCACATCCACTAGTGCTGGCTGGTGATTACAATACTGCCAGCAAAGAAAGGTGGGGAGCAAATACCTTCAACTAGTACTCAATAACTTTATTAATAAATCCACTGACATTAAAATATACATATACACATAAGAAAATTAAAAACAAATAGAGGCAGCCCAACTGCTCATATAATTAAATTCCCCTCAAGTATATATAGTATATAGTACTATTAATACTAATAGTAACAGTACCAAATCAGTTGAGATAAAGGGAGCAGGTGGGCTGCAGGCACCCACGCGTTCTGAGGTTAGCCATACCTCTTCTCCAGGGTGACACTTTATTATTTGTTTGCTCCTCTCTAATTCAGCTATAGGTGTTTTGGATCACTTTAACATGTATTTGAGATTAAGTGTTGTTTGCACTGATGCACTGCTTGGTACTTTATTAGTATTACCTGAGAAGACTTTAATTATATGAGCAGTTAAGTTCTCTCTTTTTGTTCAATTGTGTTTAATTGTCTTATGTGTATATATATATATATATATATATATATATATATATATATATATTTTTTTTAATGTTAGTAGATTTATTAATAAAGCTATTGAGTACTAACTGCGTGGTGTTTTTGTGGGTAGTCTGCTGCTGGTATTTGTTATAAAACTTTCCATATGTCAGTCTAGTATCTTTTGAGTAATAAGCAGTTGACAGATTGTTTGAGAATGTTTCCTCTACTTTAACAAATCTTTTCAATCAAAATAACAGTGGGGGACAATTCTGAACTCCTGCAAGATAAAATTAATTTCCTAGCCACAAACATATTCAAGCCTCTTTCAAAATAGGTAGATTTTGTTTGCAAGTCATGTTTAGTCTCATGTTTAATCCCTTTTTAAAACATTAAATATTACAATTACACTAAACCAGTCAGCGACTGTTGTTGGAAGGATTTAAAAAGAAGAAATTCAGTGGGATTTGTGGTGCACCCACGGTACCATAGAATTCAGCATTTATATTGTGTTTGTGGTGCCCTTACAGTTCTATCTCTAACCTTTTTTTTTCTGACAGCAGACAACATTAATAAGAAAATTACAATTTCTTAAATCTCCATTTTTACATGTTTATGATACACTACATATCAACACAATAGGGTTGATTCAGTCCTGGACAGGAGAAAAAAAATACAAAACCTTTCCTTCCCTTGCATGTGGAAAATAAGCAGGTGTTGTGCGGGTGTTTCTTTGAATCACCCATTTTGTGCCTGTTGTGCATTCGCGGCCTCTTGTCCAATCAGCATGCTCGGATCCGCTCCCGCACCTTCTTCTCGTCTAAGGCGAGCGAATCTGGTGCTGGTGGCCGCATCCCCCGTTACCCTCTAAAAGGAAGCGTGTCCGCACTGGCCATTCACAAATGCCTGGCACAGGCATGCACCCTGCTAAAGGGATAGTAGGGATGATTGCGCATGCACGTTGGACTGGGAACGGAGGTATGTTTCCGGGCAATCTGGGGGGTTTCACGAACAAAACCCACTCCCCGACAGCCCCGGAATATATAAGTTTCAAGGGCTGCTAGGCTGCTAGGGGTCTACCCCTGTTATTGGCCAGATTGGTCTGCCCTGGTTGGGGTTAGTGGTTCTGGCTGGGTAGTTTACTTGACAAACGTTATACCCTTGCCCTACCGGGCGTGGGGAGAGCTTGCGCTAGTCCCTGATGGCAAGCAGCACCTTATGCTAGGGGCCTGGGTGGCCCAGTGGGGTGTTGGTCCTCAGGGAGTTCTGCTGAGAACAGTAGGACGGTAAGTTCCCTCATGAGGACTATTTTTAACATAGTATGGTGCCTTTACTTTAGACCTACTTTAGCGTTGGCAGGATCTGGGGCTTACCCTGTTGGAGATGACAGATCTTGGGGTGTCTTGTGCCTTGGAGGCTCTGGACTTTGTCTGCCTCTTTATTTTCTTCCTTCTGCCACGCTGATTTAGCTTATGTTGTCCCTATGCTATTTCGCTGGGTCTAAGCTCCCTCCCTGGCGGGACGATATTTGCTCCTGGGATTAGGGTCCTACAAGCAGTGTTTGGTATGGGCTCACGACTTGACTCGGTCTATGGTTGGGGCCTGATCTATTCTTCTATTACGAGACCTGATCCAATCTTTTGTTTGCATTCTTCAGGGTCTGCTCAGGTGCATTCCTGGGGGATTCCTAGTTCCCCTTTTGGGGGAGGATTTATTCTGAAGCCCTACCAAGGGTTCCCATGGGTCTTAGTCAGGTCCTTGTCTGGCCTGCTCCTTCCATTATGTTGCTCTTCTGGGGAGGTTACTCCAGTCAGTGGTGTGCCATAAGGAAAGGCACTATTGGCGGGCCTAGTCATTATATATATTTATTATATATACATACCTTGGTATAGCTCTATACCATGAGGTGAGGGTACCCGCCTCACACTAAGTTGGATTCAGGCGATATTTCGTTCCCTTCTGCCTTGGCCGGATCCTCTGGTCTCTGGGCTATGGTCTAAATTACTATGAGATGAAAGGGATCTGTGCCCCTCTACTGGGGTTAGAGATCTGCCGGAACTGTCTTGTCCCTGATAGGGATCTTATCTTGGGGTCTACCGGTGCCCCCTTCTTGAAGTACTGGTTTCAGGGCCGGATTAACGTAGGGGCGGATGGAGCTGCCGCTCCAGGCCCCTACGTTAAGACAGGCCCAGCAGCCTGCAAACGCGGCCCGCATAGGCCGCCTGGTCTGCCAGTCAGCGTTCCCCCTAACGTGCGCGGCGCTGGCGCACACTCGCATTTGCCCCTCCGCGCAGCCCCGTCTGCTGCCCGCGCACAGTCGCCTTACGTCAGCCTGGAGCAGAGACAGATGCGTCCGCGGGGCCGACGGCCAGGAGGAAAGACTGTGTGCGGAGCCAGTGGGCGGGGCCGGCGAGCAGGAGGAAAGACAGGGGCGGGGCCGGCGGCCAGGAGGAAAGACTGCGTGCGTAGCTGGTGGGCGGGGCCGACGAGCAAGAGGGAAGACGCGGGGCCGACGAGCAGGAGCGGGGCGAGGCCTAATTAGTAGCACCGGGCAGATGGCAGGTGGGCAGCCATGTATGGACCTTGTTGCTGTGTCCCCAGGAGTTGGGGGGTAGTGACTGTGGCTCTGTGACTGGCACCAGGCTGAAGATTTAAGAGCAGGAAGAGAGTCCCCCTCATGGCTGCAGACCCCAGCCCGATGCTCTGGGTGTTCCTTTTCCCCTTGCTGGCAGGCCTGGGAGTGACAGTGGCAGGTAAGTGTGTGAGCTGAGTGTGTCCCCCGACGCCAACCAACTGCCTGATGTCTTCGAACTGCCCCTCAATCCATTCATTCTGTGCCACCTGTACTGCCCTTCAGTCCTTCTGTACTCCCTGTACTGTCCCTTATTCCCTCAGTGCCCCCTGTACTGCCCCTTGGCCTTTCTGTGTACCCTCTACTGCTCAGTATTTCTGTGCTACCTGTACTGCCCCTCATTCCCTCGGTGCACCCTGTACTGCCCCTCAGCCTTTCTGTGTACCCTGTACTGCCCCTCAGTCCTTCTGTGCTCCCTGTACTTCCCGCGCCGGCCATGCACAAGCAGCCGGCGAGCGTGCGCGCACGTCTAGAGGGGCGCGCGGGAGGGCATAGCGAACCCTCTACAACACCTCTTTGACACTCTGGGCCCCCCCAAAAGCGAGTTGGTTCTTTTTTTTTTTTTAGCTAAAGAACAAACTCTATGAAGATATGCACATTTTTCATACACTAACATGTATTCAGCTATCCTGGTAATTTAATGTACATTAGACATATGACAAATGCACTTGTTTTAAACAAAATTCCTTTGTGTTGCGGTTTCATTTTATATACTTCGATAAATATGCCCGTCAAAATCTACAGCACCAGGCCCGGGATGCTCTTAAACCGGCCCTGACCGGTTTGATTGCTTCCATGGGCTAAGGGCCCTCTGGCTTGGTCCTATTTGGTTGGTCGTCCTTCCGGACCTGTAGTACTCTTTCGGCTTCTGCTGAATATTGTTGTTAGCACTTCTGCTGGTTCCGTCTGCGACCTGGACATGTATTCCCCGTTGGGAAAAGTTTTGAGTTGCCATGACTACCCTCTCTTGTAGTAGCATGGTTAGGCAGTTACTTTGGCCTATTCTTTTAGGGGAAGATTCTTCCTCCCTATTGTTTTTCGTTCTCTTACTATTAGTGCTTGGCTTGCCCTGTAGCACTATGTTCTGGTGATCAAGCTGGCTAGTCCGCTGCTTGCGCTCAGTTCTCCCTTTACAAGGTTCAAAGGTTGAGGTTAGAGCATTGCTCTCGTTGTTGATAGCATGGTCAAGGGTGACAGCGCTTTACTGTTGGCTGTGCCTTTTCACGGGGATCCCACCCTATTGTGAACACTGCTATTGGATGTCCCATACGTTATGAATATGTTCTGGAGCAGGACGTGCTGTATGCTTAGAATAATACAATTCTGTGAGAATCTCACCTGTAGAATTGGTATTATATGCATACAGCACGTCCTGCTCCACCCCACCCTGGTTTCACTTGTTCTGGATCCCCTGTATGGTGATTGTACTCACTTGGTGTTATTGCCAGACATTCTGGGTGGTGCTGGGGATTGTGGGAGGTCCTCCGGCATATGTAGGGCCGGGAGGAGCTTGTTTTCTTCATGATCTGCAGTGCACGGCGCTGAAGGCGGAGGTATACCCATACGTTATGAATATGTTCTGGAGCAGGACGTGCTGTATGCATATAATACCAATTCTACAGGTGAGATTCTCACAGAACTGTATTTTTCAACTACCTCTGCTGGAAGTTTGTTCCAAGCATCTACTACTCTTTCTGTAAAAAAATATTTTCTAACATTGCTCCTGATCTTTCCCCCGACTAACTTCAGGTTGTGCCCCCTTGTTCTATCATTAAGCTTCTTCTTAAAAACACTTCCCTCCTGAACCTTATTCAATCCTTTCCCATATTTAAAGGTCTCAATCATGTCCCCCCTCTCCCTTCTTTCCTCCAGACTGTACAAATTAAGTTCTTTAAGTCTCTCCTGATAAGTTTTAAGTTTAAGTCCTTCCACCATTTTCGTTGCCCGCCTTTGGACCCGTTCTATTTGAATAATGTCTTTTTGCAGGTAAGGTCTCCAGAACTGCACACGGTATTCTAGCTGTGGCCTCACCAGGGCTCTATACAGCGGCATCACAACCTCCCTCTTCCTACTGGTGATGCCTCGAGCTATGCAGCCGAGCTTGCTTTTCCCACTGCCTGGCTACACTGTCCGCTCATCTTGCAGCTATCAGTAATCAGTACCCCTAAATCTCTCTCCTCCGAGGTCCTGGCTAACACAGTACTGCCCATACGGCAGACGGAGGTATGTTTCCGGGCAATCTGGGGGATTTCACGAACAAAACCCACTCCGCGACAGCCCCGGAATCTATAAGTTTCAAGGGCTGCTAGAATCTAGCGGCCCTGGAAACTTATAGATTCCAGGTCTGTCGGGGCATGAGTTTTGGTCCCCTTCCAAAGCCACCTTGCTGTCATGTTAAGGGGGACACAGGCCCGTTTCTTTCTTTCTTGGCATCCTGCCAAGTGTAATGTAAGCTACTGGGAAAGTGAGCTTTAATACATCGCTGAAGGAGAGGGGCATGAAATTACAGAAATCCCTTACATGCCTCTCCCCTCCGGAGATGTAGATAGTCACAATGGGGGATTCCACAGATGCCCCGGCCTCTGAAATATAAAAGCTTCCCCTACCCAGTGGTCAATATTATTCCCCATTGGATGATGACACTCTCCCCCCTTATTCCCCATTGAAAAAATGCAAGATTGTAAAGTGGATTTGTAATATCTGCTGTAGGTAGGTGTAAAAAGTAGGCACAAAAACTTGTAACAAAGACGTAACACTGCTGAATCGCCCAACTTCATAGACAAGTGAGTATTTCAGGAGAACCTTTTTGGCTTTTTGTGTATTTTGTCGGATTGAATGTGAGAATATATTTTAGTCTGGTGCTTAATTGACACTGATAAAAAAGGCTTTTATGTTTTGTTAGTTCTGGGAAAAGTGAAACACAAGTTATAGCTCTAAACAGAATTACATTTTCTTTTCAGCTTTGCAGATGACTGATTTAGAGATGCCATCTGCACTCTATACTAGACAGACTTAACGAAAAAATGGGCCAATAATAAAAATCCATATAACTTTGCTGGATGGCAGGAGGAGGGGTTACTTATACACCCGCATCAATTATTTTTATTATTGGAAGGAAGTGACAGGTTCTGTCACCCCTATTACACTAAACCTGTCACCCCTGGATTTTATTCAATACCAGGAGAAAAAAAACACATGCTTGGTGGGAGTTTTATTCAATTCGGTGACTCCTCCTCTCATTAGCCAATGTGTTTATATGGTTTTTTAATACTACACAATTTCGTGATAGTGCCCCTTTAAGTTTGGCATTATCTCATAAAGAAAAGCAAACACCAGACTGATAATGTATGCATGCCCCTGGAGGTAGTACCGGGGGAACATATTCGTTCTTCTATGCCCTGAGGTGTCCTGTGTGACACTTGTGGATATAGGGCAGTAAACATTCTGCACAGGTGTACAGAAGGTGTCACATGCAATTCTCTTCAATGTAGCACAGACTTTATTTAGCATCACTTCCATTTCATACTTTAGTGTACTCAAAGTTTAGTTCGTCTAGCATTGTTCCAGTTCACTCTCACTGGTTCTGTTCTAGCATAGTTCTAGCATAGTTGTCCTCACTCCCAGGGATAATGGTCACACAAGTTCCTTAGTGCTGACACCTTGATCTTAAGCTTCCACCTTCCACTGCAGGTCCAGGGCCCAGCCAGCTCCTTGGGCTATAGTGTTGTTGCTGTCCAGGGGTGCCACAGGCCTATACCAATAGGTACTGGCCTCTTCTGCACCCCCAATGTCTCAAATGGGGGTGGGGGAACTGCCAGGTCACCTGCCAATAATGGCAGGGGACATGGTGGCTCCTATCCCTGTGGACTGGTAAAGAAGACCCCTGGACCTCTTACCAGTGCACCCCAAGTAGTAAGAAAAAAAGACATCACACACAAAAAATAACAATGCCAGCCATTGCGGCATGGCTTTTTGCAATGAAAACAGCATGTCAGTAAGTGAAGGCAGTTCTCTCCTACTCATGGTTTGAGCAGGAGGGAAATGGTGGCACGTAAAAACCAGATTGCACACAAATGTTCCCATGCTCCCGGGAATCACTTGAGTTTACACTAATTGTGTACATTTTTGTGTGATATCTGGACCAGAGCAAAAATGTACTCAAAAAAAATGTTGAACACAAAAAAATGTTTCCTGAATCAGGAGAAAATGGACTTGTGCAGAGTTTTACCCCTAGCAACAGGTGCTAAATTAACCATATAATGAGCACCTTGGGGTTGATTCAGCCCATGGTGCAAAAAGTTGGAGTTAAAAACGCACTTTAGGTAAAAATAAAATGACAGGCTGAGCACTTTTTACACCCAGTGCTGAATTTATTCCCTATATATAGACAATTCACCTGAAGTGCACTTTATACCTCAAAGTTAACTTTTTGGACCAAGTACTGAATCAATCCCCTTGTCCAGTCATTGCTCACAGTTCAGTTCATTCCTTCATTCGTTCCTCAAAAAAATTACAAATAGAATAGTGCACTCCAGATGATAAGTGCACTTTTTACAAAGGGAATTAAAAGTTTTATCCCCAAAAATGTAGTGCAATTTCTTCACCTGGTGCTAAATGAGGGTTGATTCGGCCCCAACTGTAAAAAAGTCACTTCAAGTTTTTCAGATAAAGTGCATTTTTTTAACCGCAAAGTGACATTTTTGTACCTGGTGCTGAATCAAACTCATAGGAATCGGGAAAGTGGACTTTCCCTTTAACTTACAAAATATGGAGCAAAACTATTTCATGTAAAATCATATCTAAAGACAAGGGGGGCACTTCCTCTGTCTGCTGCCCAACCCTGTCCCTTGTTTGAACTTCTCTTTGTCAATATATTTTTTCAGCCGTATTAAATTAAACGATTCCCCAGCTAAAAATAATATATATTATTTTTTAGTCACTTACTTTTAACTCTTCCCCCCCCCCCCCCTGGGCTGCAACTCTGTTCAGCACTTTAGGATACTGGAGCCGCCACCTTGCCTCGGAAACCTCACATACTGAGGAGAGGAGAGAGGTGAAAAGCACAGGGGGGGCAGGTCATAGCTGAGCAGAGCTGGGGTCAGGAAAAAGACAGCAATCTCCGAATGCAGAGCAGCTCAGTCAGAGAAAGTTTGCAGGCAGCCTGAGACTCCATATGCAGCCATCTTGGATGTTTAAAGGCTCAGAAATTGCAGTAGATGTAGGTAGGATGATTTTTGATGTGGGCAATCTGTATGTACAGGATGGGGGAAACATATAAGAAATGCTCTTATTCAGGGTGAAGGTCTGGTTTAAATATCTTCCCCTGACACCTTATTTGTGCTTATCAGACATCACTTTAAAGTGGACCAACACCCAGGATTTTGACTATCCTGGGTTTTGGTCCACTTCGGTGGGGCACCCCGATCGAGGGTGCCCCGCTGTGTGAAACCCCCCAGAAAGCCCCGAAAACTCACCTGTCCCCGCTCCCACGTGACCGCTGCAGCCAATCCCCGCCGACGGACAAGCGAGGTCGGTCGCCGGACAAGCGAGCACGCCTGCCGCTGTCTCCCGCGCGTCACTCTTACAGGGAGCGCGCCCGCGCCAGCCATTCACAAACGGCCGGCGAGGGTGCGCGCCCTGCTAGAGGGATGCGCGAGCGGCGGCTGCGCCGCTGGATCGAGGAGCAGGTAGGGATTTCAGGGCTTTCTGGGGGGTTTCACACAGCGGGGCACTCCCGATCGGGGTGCCCCGCAGGCCCGATGCTGATCGGCCCGGGAATCTTATAGATTCCCGGGCCGATCAGCATCGGGTGTTGGTCCACTTTAAGCAGTGTTCCCCAACCCTCAGCTTGTGACCCGCCAACATGTCATGTGTTGTGGTTCTCCACATAGCTGCTCTATAGCGCTGCTGCTGCACAAATTTGTTCACCTGTACAGCTGTATGGAGATCCGGAAAACCTGACCTGTTTGTGGCTCTTGAGGAGAGGGTTGGGGAACATTGAGTTAAAGGAACAGTCCAAGTAGTGGCAATAATGAAGCAGCAAGGAGCTCATCTGAAGTCTATGCCACGTGCCTCTCCTCCATTTCCTGCAGGGCATTGAAGTTGCTGTAGCAGGTCTCCAACTTTTGCCACCTCTCTACATTCTAATTCTCCGCATCGGTGCTCCAAATGTGACCACTCAGCCGCCCCTGCATCTACAGCACAATGGAGTAAATAGAGAAGAGACACATGGGGCAGGATTTAGGTGAGCTCTTTGCAGCTTTTTTATTACCATTGCCTGGAATGACTCTTTAAGCAATTTATGTATGACACTTCTCTTTAAATCATAAAGCACACTTCTCTACAAAAAACCTCTGCCAATTCCTTGTATCTGTGTTCTCTTTCACTAAAACGTATGCAGTAATAAAATCCCCACACTCATGGAAAAACTGGAAAAAATGATCTCACAGGGTAATATGTATATAACACTTTAATTAACTTATCAAAAGCCACTCACATTTCAAGTTGACAATGCTATCTAATTTGGCAGTAAACAGGCCAAGCTGCATATCTCGTGTTATAAAAAATCATTTTCTCTATCCCCCTCCTGGTCGCACTCTGGTCAGCATAAACTAGGAAAATCTTGGCTTCTCTGCAGTATTACATTTTTTGAGAATTTATATTCTTATCCTCAGTTGGAAGGGTACACATACTATATGTCAAGCACTTTATCTCAAATGGAGTCTCAGTGGATCTATAATCTGAATGTATTTAGGGGGTAAGCCTAGTGCTGGCGTATAACTGTTGGCGAACATTAGCGAAAAGGTGAACAGAGGCACAAATGTCCTTCAGCCAAGGGAGTACAAACCGTTGCCAAACATCCAGGGCATACATGCTGATTTACAACCAGGTGGTAGTTTACAGTGCGGGTACACATGGGCAAGGTTAAACAATGGCAAAGGAGGAGGAAGAAAAGAAGGGGAAGAATGGATCGCTGAAAGAAGGAAAGAGGGGGAAGATATTCAAAGGTGAACAAGGGGAAAGAATTGAACAGGACAAGCGAAAGAAGTTAACCATGGTAAAAAAGTGAACAAGGCAAAAACTGTTACTCTGTGTTTAGGAGGGACTGTAAAAACCGCAAGGGGGTCCTCTCTACTGCCCACTCTGTGGGAGTATATGTGACAGGGACATAAACAAGTGAAGTCTATATGGGTAGAAACACTTGGAGAGAAAGAAAGTTAAATACTGATCAGGGTTTGCTACAAGCCTCCAAATATATCAGAATCCACAGAAAACCAGCTGCTAAGGCAAATATATAAAACCACTAATTTAAATGAGGTAGTTATTATGGTGGACTATCCAGACATAGATTGGGAAGATGAAAGCTGTGGATCCCAGAAATCTAAATATTTTCTATCAAAAATCAAAGATGGCTATCTTTCCCAACAAGTGCATGCTCCAACTAGGCGGAGGGCCACATTGGACTCAATTCTAACCAATGTACCAGACAAGACAGGTACAGGTCGAGAGACACCTTGGAAACAGTGAACATAATATTATTCATTTCTACTTAACTGTCACTAGGATTCCATTAAAGAAATTGTTAGTATCTTAAGGAAATAAAAAGTGTAGAAACAAGAGTAAACCTATGTGCCTGATCAGAAGGCAATAAATAACAAAAAGAGGGCATTGAACCATTTAATGTGAGTAGGCACTGTGGAAGCATTAAAAAAATATAAAGAAATTAATAAACAATGTAAAAAACAGATAAGGGCAGCAAAGCAAAGACAGAAAGACAGATTGCCAAAGAGAGTAAAAACCCCCAAGATGGTATATACAACTATGTAAACAGTAAAAGATGCAAACGTGAAAGTGTGCCCCTGCGGAAAAGCAAGGAGGATGCAACTGTATGGGGGGTTGCAGAAAAAGCCAGTGTACTAAACTTCTTCTTTGCTTCCATAATCACAGAGGAACATGATATGCCATGTGGCTCATAGCAAATGTGGTGCCATTATTTAAAAATGGGTCTTAAGGGGAACCTGGGAACTATGGACTGGTAAGTTTAACATCTGTGGCGGGCAAGCTGTTTGAAATCTTCCTAATAGATGCCATCGTGAATGTGAGTTTATTACTCCTTATCAGCTTGGTCTTATGACAAATCACTCCTGCCAGACAAACCTCATCAGCATTTATGAGGAACTAAGTTCAAGACTGGATCAGGATGAGTCACTGGATATCATATATCTTGACCTTTCTAAAGCATTGGATATTCTGCCACATAAAAGACTGGTACAAAAAATGACAATGCTTGGAGTGGGGGAAATTGTGTGTACAACACCGTTACTAATTCTGTGCAACCAAATAATTCATTGAGGGATTACTTCCAGAAAACTGTGCCCATGTCAACAACCCTGGTACACCTAGAAAGCTTGAGATGTGTACTTTCAGAGAATATATAGTTTATGGGAGGTATGTCATATGTAAAGGGTGTTTTTTCTTCAAAATCTGTAAGGTACGCATAGCAGTTGTATATTATTTGAAAATCTCCTAAAGTGATTCCAGAGCTTTCATCAGACTAAACTGCTACTGTGTGTGTCGTTTGGCCACTCATGTCTTAACCTGTACAGACTCAGCTCTCTAACACTGAAATAGCATGCTGGAGTAAAGAAATTTAACTGGGGAGTGGGGTGCATATAACCACTAAACTTATAGTGACTTAAGCTACTTATAGATATATGGGTCGATTCAAAGAAACATGTAACAGCTTGGATTTTGGTGCCGATCATCCTATTTTTCACGTCCGCTCGTGCGTTCGTATGAACTTGCGAGTGATTCTATAAGCAAATACGTTTCTATCCTAAAATGTACGTCCGTTCGTATGGCAGTTCGGGAATCAGACCTATGTCAGTTTCCATCCTGATTTTTCCGTTTCATTTCTCAGGTTGCAACATTGGTTTTGCCCTTTTTCCTTTTTTGTCTGGACGTAAATCCTTCTGATCTTGCGGCTCCGCACTACAAACTTACCTCATTAAAGTGCATTCTAAATATTTGGTCTTTTATTTTTCTTTATTTCATTCATTTTGTAGTAACCAACCATTAATGAATGCATTTGCATAAGTAAATCTTACTTTGTTTAATTTTTACTTAACTTGCATTTTTTACTTGTGGATTTAATTTTAATATTTTGGCTTCAAATGGTACAACTTTAAATTTTTGGTGTGGTTACCCACACCCTCTACATACAGATTGCTCTCAAATATTAAAAAACACCCAGCAACTTCTGCATGTTATGAGCCTAGAAACAGCCAAGATGGCGGCTCAGGTATTATCGGGCAGCCTGCAAACAGAAAGGGCCTTGTGACTGTGTTGCTCTGGATTCTTTGATTTCTGACCTTTCCGTGCCCCCAGCTCTGCTGTGTCTGTGCAAAATACAGCAGTAACCCACATCCTGCACTTTATCCCGCTCTCCTCTCCTCAGTAAGTGTGATGCATCTGACCAAAGATGTGCTTAAATAATTAAACAAAGCAAAGGTAAACAACTACACCAATAAATGCAATCTAAAAATATTATTCTAGTACATCAATTTAAAAATAAATAACAAAGGACATAAGTTTCTTTAATTAACGCAAATATATTGCCAAATAAAGGTTTACATGCAAAGGACTAATTAAGGTCCACATTAAAATGCTTTTATAAGGCATACATGAATCAGGTATGCATTGCAATACAATTTATGGGCTCGGCCATGCTGATATATGCAGTTCATTGCAGCTCAAGACGCGCAGACTCCTCCACATAGCCAAAAAACCTGTTCAAGAACAGCAATCCGACTGCTAAAAGGTGTCGGCAGTGGCTTTCTTTTAAAACGTATTTAGAGGTTGGAAAACTGTTCTCTGAATCACACCGAAACACATCCAATTATCCTAAGTTTTACGTTTTCATCCTAAGTTTTAGGATTTGATCCTAAGTTTTACGTTTTGATCCTAAAATTTAGGAATGAACTTGCGATGATCGTAAGAGCATATACGCATTCGAACGTAGGCTCGTGCGAGTCGTAAATGGCCAAAAAAACAGGAAAAAATGACTAACACCCACCCAAACTTACGATTCTCGATCCGAAATCAATTAACTTTTGCTCTTTGAATCGAGGGGATAGTTTGTGAAAAGTATTTTTAGGGCCCAGTGGCCTTTAAAGTGATAGAAAAAGCAAAGCTAATTGTGTGTCAGGCTACTTTTGGCACTGTTCTAGACTGTTTTCCATTTCTAAATTGAAAGAGAAATGGGCAAGATATATTAGTGTTTTATCTTATAACTTCTTTTCTGAAGCATGATATGGCTCTTGGAACTGGCTTTGGCCCACGGTGGGCAACTGTTGTGCTGCGAGCAAGAGAGCTTGGGAGATGGCTGGATGGGGAAGGGTTAGCTGGGCTTGAATGGTAGCTATGAGAGAACCATTCAAGCTATCAATAGAGAGTGGGACATGGTGTGGAATAGCTACTTGAACTACTACCTAGTATTGGTGACCTGACCTTCATCGGTGGGATGTATCCTTCCACCTCATAGGGTGCACACAATGTTTTAGGGCAACCTCAAGTAAGCCTGCTCCCTATTTAGCTATTGCGTTGTATGTCCCAAAGGGGGATCTCAGAAATTAGGAGTTGGAACTGCACCACATAGAGGCACCTTGGTGCTGGTGGTGCAGCTTCAGCATACTTCTGCAGATGTGTGTGGACTGAGACCCCTGTTTAGAGACAGATTATAGGTTTGTTTGCAAGCTGTGGCTCCTTTAAGACTTGAGTATCCCAATTGCCCTGCTCACATGCACCTCCCAGGTTAGTTATAAAATGGTCTGAGTGGCGGCCACCCCTCCTTTGTTTTTTTTTTACTTCGTGCAAGCACATGGGGCGTACGGTCTAGGGTTATACTACGAGATCTTCGATCCTTCCACCCCATGGACGAAGGGGAAGTGTATATCCTCATTCACAACACCGAGCTGAGAGGAGGCACAGTGCTGGAGAAACGCTTGGCAATGTAAGCTGTGTTTTTTTTTATTCAACCTTTTCAATGAAAGATCCCTTTAACCACAATAATTATTTTTCCCCTCCTTGTATGGCACCAAATGACTCAACTCATAAGGTCTTATTCAGCACTGTGAACGTGTGTTTTTCTTATATTTTTTGTGTGAAAACAATTTTTCGCATTTCCATGATTTACAGGATTTTTTGCCTCAGTGGATTCAGCACTACATTTAGCCATTTAAATATAAGAACAAGTTACTGAAATTCACTGATGTAAAAAAATCATAAGTAAAATGTTTTTTTCACACGGTGCTGAATGTGCTTTTTAATGTTGTTTGAACAGAATGGCTAGACTCAGCCCCCTCCCCATCCTCTTAGACTACTTTCTGGTGGTTCTGTAATTTGAGGTGACACATCTCAATAGTTTGTAAAATTCCAATGTCAAAGGATGCTGGGACCCTCTATATATGAGGTTTCCTACAGCCAAATAAATTAGCAGTCTGCAGATGTGGCTAACAGTGATTTTATTATCCACTTCTTAGCAGCATGAATACAGTACATGCACAAATGTGTCTATGCACAGCATGTTTGTCTATAAAAACTGTTGCTAAAAATGCATCTTTCATTTTAACAATTTAACTGTCAGCCTACCTAGAGACTTGTCATTATATATTGTTTTTTTTTTCAGCAGAATTCGGCCTTTAACATGGAATCAATCGTGATCGTGATCAAAAATCAATTGTTTAAATGTTGTAGCATTTTTTTTTAAATAAAAATGTTTTTAATGAAGATCATATTGCATGTAAAAGCTGCATATCTCCTGATTACAACAGTACCACATATGTATCAGTTAGACCTGTTCCTGCCCTAGAGACCCTGCAAACTGAAAAGAGTGTTATAAGATTTTCAAATAAAAACAACTGCACCTTGTAGTTGACTATCAGGGGTTACACCCTTGAAAGTTTAAGCAAAACAGTGTGAGGCCCTTCCCTCTCTGAGGGGGGTATCACCTTTTTAGACCTTTATAAGGGCTGAAGCCATATAGATTTTTTTTTTTAAATGTGTGGGATCTCCCCTCTCCAAAAAAAAAACAGCCTGAGCTCCAGCTATGTGGGCTGGTAGACCAAGGCACAGAGGTCAAGGGGCTGGCCCCAGGCCTGAAGGCTACTAGTACAAATAGCACACATAGGCACCAGACTCTTTTGTGCCTCCATAGACTTTGGGGATGCAGATAATGGGGTGGGGGGTTTTGGTAGCCCACCACTCCTAGAATGCACTCACTGTACAAATGGGTTAAATGCAGAGGAACATTTCCTATGTGTGTGCAATCTTACAATGGTGATATTATATGCACATAAAAAAATGCATAATTCCTAAGGTCTAATACGAGGCCTCTAACTCCTTGGCCTTGATTCAGGTCCATAAGGGCTTAGGTCACCTGAAATACAGTCCCACCTCTCTGAATTTCACTCTGAATTCAGGGAAAAGTTCTAGGGGATTCATGCTGATAGAGTTTTCCCTGAAATTCCCTTAAAATAACTAACTAATCCGCAAACCGGTCCCATCACTCCGGTCCCATGGCTGGTGGTTGACGACGAGCATTGTGTTAGTAGCAGTGGAAGCAACAAACCAATGGCTGCCCATTTTGTGGAGTATTAACATCAAACATACATGTTGAGGGGAATGGTCATTGACCAGATACAAAGACCACCAAAAGGCAGAGACAGGAATCTGCTGCTGCTTCAATGAGCAACATATTGGATACACAGGCTAGATACCGTCCAAACCAAAGGCTTAAATACATCATTTGGGTTTTTATTTAACTTTAAGACTTAATAGCTACACCCGGCCTTACTGAGGCAATTACTGTTTCTCCCTCATTAACATGTACCAGGTGCTTCCCTCATTTCTTCTTTTTCCTTCTCCTACTTTAATCCTTTGTTCCTATTTCTTTGCTCCTACCAACCAAACGGCAATGAAATGCGTTGGCATCAGCTTGTGGTGGACTTTTTGGAACCTCGGATCACAGGAATGCCTCTCAGTACCTGGGCTGGCCAGTCGGGTCTCGGGGCTGGTGACAGCTGCTTGAATTTTTATCTGTGCTTCATATATTTTTTATTCTTGTGCAATTTTGTATCATATTAAAAATTTGATAAAGTTTTGCTGAATTACACTAGATGTGTTCTTTCTTCTCTTCTTTTGCTTTTTGGCTGAGGTAACGATTATTATAAAATATGCTTTAAATGACACTTTGAGAATAATTTCTGTGATTGGAGGAGGAGACCTGGTGACTATGCCTGAAACCCCAGCAAGAGATAGAAAAAGGTAAATTAATTTTCTGTGAAGCAATCTGCATTGCACTGGAGAGCGGTGCATATGGGCACTTTTTGTTGCAAGAGTGGTTGGTCTGATTTAAGTTCTCATAGTTCAGAATGGATGTGAGAACTGCATCCTGCACGGTCACCGTTAGTGCTTCTGCAAAATTATTTGAAAGCTTTTCAAATATTGCTTCTTGTAAGGTTGTGCATAGTGTTTCATTCAGGGTAACTGCCATTTTCCTGGACATTGCCTCCATATCTCAAGTAGCCCTCCTATATAGACATATCCTACTGTAATTCTGGCCATTTAGTAGCTTCTATGGCAGGTAAATGATCAGTCACATAGTTTGAGGAGCTCGCTTCTATGTAGTCGATTTGTTGATTTCTTTTGGTGGTTACTTAGCTGAGGAGGCATGCTACCCTCATTTATCCTGTGCACAAGCATACAATGGCCATATATACACACACTTGCCCTTCACCTCTCTTATTCCACTCCACTGTTTTTCTCTCCCCCTCCTTCCCACTATTTTGACATGCTTATTCCCGTTCTTCTTCTAGAGCCCCTTTCTTTCTATCTTCCCTTCTTTTCATCCCTCTTTTCATTCTTCTTTATTTCATATGCCCATTTCCTCAAACCACATTCCCCTTTTACTTCTTTCTTTATTCCCCTAATTCTTAAAACACAGAATGCCGACACAATGTCAGACTGTGTGTGCTACTGGCGTGTGGGTTTCTGCTTGTTACCTGCATGTGAGAACAGGGAAAGTCAGCCTTGCATACAGAATGTTTTCCACCATTTCCTCTTCCCTGTGTGACAGAAACATGTAAGAGAAATGTGAGTATCTTGGTTTTGTAAGGCCAGTGAGGGGTGACAGGAGAAGATGGGTTAGGGTTCCTGTGGACATACACCCTTTCTGGAGCAAAGTTGCAAGCTTTACTGTATATCAGTTCTGATGCAAGATTGTGGTTACAGTCTGCAGTGCGATGTAAAATCTGGCCAACTGTAATCCATACTGTACTGTATGGCAAGCAGCACATGACTACTCAGCATGATTGCACATTACCTGCCACTCATGCCTGCCTGGTGTTTGGAAGAAACATATTCTTTAATAGCCTCATTTATGAGGATCACATGTTTTCATACACTGGGAACACATGGCTTCACTCAAAAGCACCTTTTTCTGACACTCTCCTGCAGACATGATGTCCATTATTTACTTGTATTTCTTTTTCATGCTCATGACCCTTCTGAGCTGGAGTCATTCGCAGATGACATGATTAAAACCAGGTTCAAGTTTGGCTAATCTGAAAGGAAAATGGTGCCCATTCATAGTGTTAAGAGTACAAAGGTGGAAAATGGTTGATACTTAGACCTGTAACATAATTCTATTAAGCACCCCCCATGCATGACATGATGTCCTTATAGTGCAAATGTGTTGAGCTGATTAAGTTTAAGCCAAAACAGAGCAACATTGACAGCAATACACTTAAAATAGTGCTGAAGTCAAGTAATTCTTTAGGTCCAAAGCATACCATTCCCCAGGGTATCCCACTCCTTAAAGAGGTAGTTGATTTGTCTTTCACTCTCTCGCTTCCTCTCTCTCTCTCTCTCTCTCTCTCTCCATGTGGCTAATGGTACAACCAAGGCAAGAAAAAAATACTATGGAGCATCCCAATATGGGATTGTCCTATAGACACTATAGGGTTGATTCATAGCCTTCTCAAAACCTTCTTGTCTTTGTCTCGAAATGTGTAATTTTCAAATTTCCAAATTTTTTCCGCATGTCTACATGCATATGCATGATACAGAGCCACCATCGGGAGCATGCCGTTTATTTTTCGTAGCTGCGTACGCCATGGTAAATGGCTGTGTGCGGCTCTCGCAGTGTACGTGAGAGGACGAGGTTTTCGTTTACGTTGCTTTGTAATCCTCGTCTACTACCGTTTTTCAAGGTACCTTCCAACGTAGATTTTCAGTGCCCTGCGATATTCAGCTTGCATGTTTCTCAAAATATACGTATTAACGTAATTTTGATGTAGAAGCTGCTATGTCTGCAGGCATGTACGCATGCGCGCAGCTTATTAACTGATTCATGTCCCCGGTTTCAACTATTCCCTCACTCACTTCTGCTCTCATGCTTACCTTAACTCCCTTGTCACTGTATTTTTTCTCTGTCCCACTCTTTTCATGCTCACCTTAACTCCCTTGTCACTGTATTTTTTCTCTGTCCCACTCTTTTCATGCTTACCTTAAATTCCTTTAGTTTTATATATTTTTGAATTCCTTGTGGCTTTTCTGGGATTTATGTGCATAAGTGTATTTGGAAACTCATTAATAAGATTGTAATTAACAATAAATGATAAACATTGTAAAGGTTTAAAAAATGTATTAAAATTGTCTACATTTTTTAATTTGTTTTGGTATAGAAATTTTCTTTTATTAGTTTTTTTTATTTTATATTAAAATTTTTTTTTATAAAAACAATAAAAATAACTATATACAAAATAAGTGGCAGGCTCCGAGTTTTTTAGTTATTCATGGTCCCCATCGAAGCTGCCAGCTCCTCGATTTCACCCACCAGCCTATGAGTAGCAGCTGTTAGGTGTTGCAGCCGCTGCTGGGCATCCTGTGTGAGGCCTGTTAAAAGAAAAATACAATTATTTTCTAGCCTATGCATTATGAATACCTGTTGAGGAAAATAAGATTATTTTCTAGCCTATGCATTGTGAATACCTGTTGAGGAAGGCATGTTAACTTAAACTAACTAAGTTGTCTACAAACTAACTAGGCTGGTGGGTGAGCTGTTGCTGGGGGACCACCCTCCTCACTGGGGCCTGCCACTCCTCTTGGTCTGAGTCTGTAGAGAAACCAAAAATATTGTTATTTATAATTTAATATTTGTTAATTATGAAATTTGATTTAGATTGTGTGTGTGACATCATCCACTTTCTCCTTGCACCTCAGGTGGTTATAGTTCTGGGCTGTCCTGTCCTCGCTCCTCACCCAAAACCTCAGCATCTAAAAGTATAGAAGTAAGAAATGAGTGTGTGTTTACAGTGCATGTACCTGTGTGTGCTTCTGTGTGATAATCATACCTGAGTGCTGCTGTTCCTCCTCCTCATCCTCCGATTCCCTGCCCAACAGCTGATGCCCCTCCTCTGCAGGCTGGTCCAGAGGTTGTCCTTGTGGCCTTGCAGAGAAGGTTGAGGCCATTGGCACTGGTCTGCCACCACCTTCCCGTCTCCCAGATTGTTCCAGCCTTGGACGGACTCCTCACCTCCGGGTGGCCCTAATTTTGTAGGGGTATTCGCTCAATAGAAGACAGATGTAATGGTAAGTTACTTACTTGGAAATAGCTTCCTGAACAATTTCTTCACCCGGGGCTTCTTCCTCCGTTTAAGGTCTGACCAGTGCTGGGTGATCTGGGTGAACGTGAAGCTGGTGTCATATTCCTCCTCCAGGGCAGCAACGATGTCCAGTGCTAATGACCATTTGGCATAGCTGTTCAGCAGGAAATCGTAGCGATGGGTCATCATCATTTAAAAGGTGGAAGAAAAACAGATGTAATTAAATAAAGCATTATACAGATCACATAAATTATGCTAGCAGGTTAATATTATCACTCCCTCAAACTTTTTAAATCATTGTTAATGGCTGTACCTATCCTTGGCTAGTACATTTTTGTGTTGCGCACATGTGCGCACAAACATTCGCTTCTAGCTCATTTTTTCTACATTTTTTGCCCACTTGTTTTGGCCGTGAAGCATGCCCCTTCCTTGTGGTGGGCACTTGATATATACTAAAATATATACTAGACGCGCACAGCCCAAAACTATCACCATGTGGGGGTGCTAGGCCAAAGTGTGCCCATCTATGCCATTATCACAACCAGTTGAAGGGGGATTCTGGAAATCCCACACGGGTCCCCAGATGGTCTGCACTCTACCCACAAAACACTTTGTAATAATATTGCACCGCAGTCACTAGTACTAAGCAAAGTATCAATTTTATTAGTAATTAAAAAGGACTCATATATACACAAATGACAATCTTAAAAAACATATACACAAAAATACAAAAATACGGAAGGGAGGGAGAGAGGAAAATAGGGCTATATATGTATTAGATACAGTAAGTGTACTTTCTACCAATAAGAATCTATCATTGACCAACAATATATATATATACAATAAAGTGCCCTAATTGTACATGTAATCACCCCAGGTAAGAATAAATACAAAATATATGTGCACAATCTACTACCGATCTCTAGAAAAAAAGGATTAGGGGGCTTGGCAAGTCACCTGCGGTTTTCGAGTGTCTTGCCATTAACCTCCAGCTCACCCATTACCTTCCTCCCCAAAGCTCAGGGAGGGGCAGAAGAGGCCAGGGCCATTTAGGCTGTGTGAGTCTGTAGCCTGCAGGGTGGGGGGACCCTGAGGCTGGCCCCTGCATCCTGTTCTACAAGCCCTGCATAGCTGATCCCCAGCCTGGTTATGCTTGATCGGGGGGACCCTATGACATTTTTTTTTATATTTTTAAGGGTTTTTAACCCGGTAACCCACGCCATTTTCTGTTAACCCAGACATTTCATGTTAAAGCCCAGACTTTGCTGAAAATAAAAAATAGTAAAAAATGGTCTGGCAACAAAGGGTTACAAAAACTCCAGGTAGGCTTGCACAAAGGGTTAAAGGAATAGCAAGGAGCTATGGGCAGAGTTTATGTAAAAAAGGAGGTTAAAAAAAAAAAGATTTTCAGCAGGAAAAGCTGACAATGGGGGATTTCAGCTCCAGGTACAAAAAGTGGAATAAAGTTTAGGTGAAAATGAAATAGAAGTACTTGGGTGCTGTATCAACCTCTAGGTAGACAATGAAAGGAAATTGCATTTTATTTATTTCTAATAGACTTTTTGCAATTACTGCTGAATTTACCCGTGTTTATTTGCAACTGAAGGAAAATGTGAAGTACACTGCCCCCAAACCAAGCACAAACAATTCTGCATGCGCTTAGGCGCATGATTCAAAGCTGCATGTGCACACTCCCATGTGCACATTCCAATCGCACCAAATGACCAGGGCACAGGTGAAGCACATATTGCCTCTTCTTGCGCCAATTTGTGCCTTTTGATCTGCTGTTTTGAGGCACAAATGGCATTTGGCCGGCTAAATGCTTAACTGCTCTCAATGGTCCCCCATATTTGTCCCCTTTCCTTTACTCTTTCTCCATAGTGACTTGATCTCTTCAGCTTCTGTGTTTTCTGCAAAATGCTATTCCCCATTTTGGAGTGTATTCTCTGAAGAACTCTATTTTTTGGTGGGGGGGGGGGGGGATATTCTGATTCCAGTTAACCCTTAGTGTTTTGTCCCTGATGTTCTCTTTAACCCTCCCTCCCCTGTTTGGTTTGCATATTAATGCTTAATAATTTAACTATTATGTTTTTGCTAAACTTTGGGGCCCAAATTCAACATTTTGTTTTTTTCCCTAATTTTAGTGATTTTTGACAAACTTTTGGCAAAAATAGGCACATCCCATTTTGCACACCGTGAATGAGGTGAAAGCCCAAGCATGAGTTGGCACACCTAAAAATGTGTGCAAATTCGTTGGTGCATGACCATGAACATCTATGATAATTAGTTTGCCATGCTCCACCTAGTTGCCAGAACCGGCGCCCTGGGAACTTGAGGCGACAGGCAGTGGTGGCTACTGGGTGGGTAGTGCAGGTTCCGGCCAGCGGATGGTGGCGATTGCAAAGGCAGCCATTGAAGCGGACATATTATACATTGTATATCCAATGGGTTGTTTTATATATATTATATAAAATGCCCATACATTGTGTAAAATGCCCATTGTATATACAATGTGCTGAGCTCTGATGTGTCAGAGAACGATTGCTATGTGTGTGTGTTGTGTGTTTTCAGTGTGAGAGCTAGGGAATGTATGTTTCTTAGGGCAAAAAATACAGTATTTTATTGTGAAAGTGTGAAGTGGTGAAATAACAGTAGTCGATATAAAGTCTAAAGTCTAAAATGTTTTTTTTTCCCTTTATTGTAGGCAGAGTGAAGGAAAGACTCTCTCATACTGAAAATCACTGAAATAACCCCCATAGTCCAGGCTAAAATCTTTGACACCCCATTTTACCATGAGGGACTAAATGAAGAGTTAATAATCAAATATCATGCTTTTCTAAGGCATAAAAAATTGATAAAACACCAAAAACAGATTAGCAGAAACTTCAGTGTCCAGCAGTAACATGACCTGATTAAGGCAAAAAAAAGCATGATAGTTGCTTCTTATTATAAACTCATAATTTTATTCATCAGGTGATGCTCTGTGGAGCTAATATTTAAACATAGCAGATGTTTTCATGTTTTGTATCTCTACCATAGCCTGTAAGTGTGAATGATTTCAACAGCATCTTTATATAATAAACCTTAGAAGTGATGATCTCATCCCCGTCTTTGAACATGTTTGAATCTGCCGGTCTAGGTACTTTTCATTTTCAAATATGTTTACTTTTTAACACCATGGGGTCGATTCAGAGCCAGGTGAGAATTCTTCCTCCTTTTTTAGGAGAGAAAACTGCCACTGTTGTTCATTGTCTTAGGACTGATTCAGAGCCAGGTGAAAATTTACACCCGATAGACAATGAAAGTCAATAGCAGTTTTATCTCTAAAAAAGGAGTGAGAATTCTCACCTGCATCTGAATTGACCCTAATGGACCCTAATTTTCAAAAAGCAGATATAATGCTAATAAGTTGGTTTGCAATTATTCGGTCTGTTTCTGAAAGTTTGCTCACTGTTGCTTTTTCTCAGGTGATGCAAGACTGTCTGCGATGTACCTGATTATAAGTCCCTGTGTCCTAGCTAACATAAATTTCATGCAGAACACCAGAGCCATAATCTAGCTGCAAAACTGGTCCGAAACCTGTGAAAAACCTTGAAAGTCTAAAAGACTCTAGGGCCAGGGGACTACTCACCCCAGTGCATCCCGATTCGGGATGCCCTGCTATGTGAAATCTCAGAGAGTAGCCATATAATCACCTTGGGCCTCGGTACCATGGTGCATGCGTGGCTAGTAGAGAAAGGGTAGCAGGGGATGTTGTTATTTACAGCTTGCTGTATGCCATAGCACCTATCAACATCTCCTATTACCCTTGCTTTACTCACTAGTGTCCACGCACTAAAATTTGCTAGGTGTGCAGAGTCACAGGCTGGTAACAGGCGGGCACAGCATGGGAACAGAAGGAAGTTGTGCCTAAAATTGCAAGTTGTCTCCTTTTTGGATTTAGTCTCAGGAGCACTAATTTGTCTGAGAACAGAGGGATACTGCTAATTAATAAGTGTGATAAGCTTCCATCTGCTTTCGCCGTAAGATGACTTTTTATATAGGCTGCATGTATATGTTTAAGTATATCTTCAATGAAATACAGTTGCCAAGTTTACACTCATTTAATTCTAGTGCTATATATAATTATATATGCTTGATTGAACTCAAAAAGTCTGGGCCACTGCTTTTATCCCACCTTATTTTGTTGTCAAACTGGATAGTAATCTTCTCAATGAATGGTTCTTCTATAAAGGTAATAATGACGTATGAAGCCGCTGGTAAAAAGCCAGTGCGAGTATATACAATTCCTCTTAGCGTTGGGAGCAAGCTTTAACGTTCTACCACTGCCGCGGATTGCAAAAGTCCTATTTTGCCACTGCTGAGGATAAAAAAATGTTGGTGGCGACACGTGTTTCCTCTATGGCGCTTTCAAGGTCCCGGCTGCGCTTATACTGAGCCTCGAGTCTAGATGCTTCTGGGAATTGTAGTCTTCTGTTAGTAGTTCCAAGCTAATAATCTTCTCATGGCCATTTGGGCTATGAAATTGTTTATAATACAGATGTTGGTTAAAACTGGATTGTGGGTCTGTGTGAGATGCCCCATGTGTTGATATATTTTAATATTGTGTGTTATATGTAGTTTTTAGCTCATAATAAAGATGAATTCTTGGGATATTTTTGACTATATGAATTGATTAATTTTGAAAGGGAGGGTGCTGCAGTTTATCGTTTGCTCTCAGTGGTTGCTGGAGCCACATTAGAAAAATTGTTGTATACATTGACCGCAAGCACACCTACAACACTTGATTGATAGTGATTATATTAGTGATTGGTGGTGCGGGATTCCAACTATTGTACTTTCATTCTCACGGCCATTTGCCGGGATCGCTCTGCGCAGGGCTCACATTTTTTTTAACCCCTGCAAAACAGAACGTCACAGAGCGGCAGTACTTCATAGATATGGCTAAGACACGGGGAGGCCAATTCATTAACAGCGGCAGGTAGCGACAGTTGAGCGACTGTAGCGGCATTTTCAGAGCGCCCGCTAGTAGTCTCTGTGCTTGGCCGTTGTTCGGTAGTTGATAGCGACTCAGTCGGTTTGCCGTAATGTTGAATATTGGGTGAGGAGTTGCTATTTGACAGGTTCCGCGCTGTATGGGAGCGCATGATAGTGACTGGCCATAGCGACTGGCTCCCACCATATTCATTAACAAATCACGCTCAAAAAATTCTCGCGCTGTAAAATGCATGTTTAAACCCCAGAGCGCTGGCGGCGATGGGTTAAAAGTAGTTTTTTAACCCCCAAACAACCATATTTTTGGAAACCAAAAAAAAAAAAGTTTTTAAAATAATTTTGTAATATGAATATATTAATATCAGACCTGTAATATCAATTCTGTACATTTTTTTTTAATTTTTTTTACCTTAAAAAAATTATTTAAAATGGCAGAAGTGGTCACAGAATTTTTCACATTTAAAAAAAAAAAAAAACACATTAATCACAATTAATTATTAATATTTAAAGATTGTTCCATTGAAATGCATTGGAGAGCGCCAGGTAGCGAGAGGTCATACCTGTCGCTGTTCAAGGTCGGACGCTGGCGCTGTGGGCTGAGGCTGGAATAATGATGAATGAGTGGCTATCTGGTGCTATCTCAGTCGCTAAGCAGGATTGCCTTGATAAATGTGTGATTGTGGTGGGGAGCCGGCATTCTCTTGGCGGAGCCCGTCACTACCAGCCGCTCACCAGTCGCTACCTGTCGCTATCCCTTGTTAAATAAGGGCCTAAATATCTAAATGGATGTCTCATATATTACAAGCTAAAATTCACAATAACAGTTATGCATTCGGACAGTTTCTACTCTGCATAAATAATTGATATTTAAAAAAAAAAAACTATTTTATAACCATTGATAACCATTAGATAAATTGGAAAATTGAAACCATTATTATTACAATTTATTTTACTCCTGGTTAATATGTGACTAAAAATATTTACTATCTTGTATGTATGTATGTAAAATCTTAGTTGTGTAAAAGTAATTTATATAAAATAATGGATATATAAGAGTTTGTTTATTTATTCTCTAAAGAACAGTTCAAATCAAGTTCAATATTCAGCCCATTAGGTGCTAATGAGTCAAGCTCAAAAATCCACCTGGTCTCTTTTTTAGATAATTCCTTTTGGATATCAGCACCTCTCCAATTGGTCACAACTTTCTCTAAAATCCAGTAGGACAAATGCTTAGGATATTTATTGTGATTTATTAAAAAATGTTTAGATACACTGTGTGTCTTCAAACCTTTTAAAAATAGTAATTATTTATGCTGAGTAGAAGCTGTCAGAATGCATAACTTTTATTGTGAATTTTAGCTTCTATTAAATGAGACATCTATTTAGATATTTGATGTCATAGCTGTATCTATGAAGTACTGCCGCTCTGTGACATTCTGTTTTGCAAGGGTTAAAAAAAAATGTGAGCCCTGAGCAGAGCGATCCCGGCAAACAGCCGTGAGAAGATTATGAACTTGGAACTACTAACAAAAGACTACAATTCCCAGAAACCTCTAGGCTCAAGGCTCAGTATAAAAGGAGACAGTCTGCGCACACCAGCCGGGGCCTTGAAAACGCCTTGGACGAAACGCACGTCTACATCAACGTTTTTTCCATCCCCAGCAGTGGCAAGACAGGACTTTTGCAATCTGCGTCTCCCAACGCTAAGAGGAATTGTATACTTGCCCTGTTTTTTTAATTTTACGTATCGCTTTACAAATCAAGGAATCTGCGATTTTGACTATCCTGGGTTTTGTTCCACTTCCGCGGGGCACCCTGATCAGCCCCGCTATGTGAAACCCCCCAGGTTAAAACTCACCTCACCCCGCTTTTACGGCGCTGCCGCTTGTCCAATCAGCATGCTCGGAGCCGCTGTGGTATGCGCGTTAAAGTGGCGTCAAACCACAGCGGCTCCGAGCACGCTGGCGGCCGCATCTCGCGCTTCCCTCTAACAGGGAGCGTGGCCGCACCGGCCATTCACTAATGGCCCTGCTAGAGAGAAGCGCAAGATGCGGCCATGGCCCACGCATGCACGGTTGGACTGGGAGTAAGGTAAGGTTAGCGGGCGTCCTGAGGGGTTTCACACAGCGGGGCATCCCGATTTTAAACGCACCCCCGGGGAAGGATCGGATTGGGAATCTTATAGCTTCCCGGGCCGATCCAGAAGGGTGTTGGCCCACTTTAAAGGCAAAGGCAATTGTTACACCATTGCGGCAGGCACTGTCCTAAAGAGTTTTCCATTTTTAAATTGAAGAACATCAAGGTTTACAATTTCAGCATATGATTTCTCTTATGAAAATAGTGGTTGTGGCCCTTGGAGCTGTGATGCTACATAATAATCAGCATAATGTAAGATTCAGGTGGTTTAGCTGGGCTTCATGATTGCTCTGAGCATCATTCAAGCCAGAGGCAGGGGAGGAAGCATGGTTCCGTTATGGAGCTTTGAAGAGGATTGCTGGCCCGTAGGGTGTGCCGAGAGCCGCAGATAAAAAAGTGGATTTTCTCATTCATGGAGTTGACCTGAGAAGAATGACAGGCATTTACTGAACTATTAGTGTACAGCAGTGCAGCACATGCCAGTACATTAGTTGTTTTTTGCTGGCACAGGACTTTCATTTCTGGTAGGATAATGCATTTTGTCTTTTTGTAATTAAAGTTTTGCACAAGGCTTTGAGAACATGAGAGAAACACAGTAATGTGTGCTTTGGCGTTTATTTGGATTTAACCAGTAAATATACTTTTTTACTCTAAGTATGTGTATTATGCGTCTGGGTATGCCACCTGCTGGAATTGTTCAGAAGGTAGGTAGGTACCTACCTACCTACCTTTTGAACTGGTTTAGCCTAGAAGCTGTTTTATGAGACAGCTTGCTGCTAGTAACCCTCACTACATCGTTGTTTTTTTACTATGGTGCTCTAAAAAACTAGCATAAAATGATGCATTGTAGAAAATATCAGGGACGGCTCCAGGTTTATGTGGGTCCTCGGGCGGCATGGTCTCAGTGGGCCCCTTTGCGGGTCAGGGGTCTATATATTGTATGGCCAAAACTAAGAAGAGCTGGCTGCCCTCCGACTCCCTATTGGAGCTATTTTTTAGTTTGGCCCCACATGAATGAAGAAGTATTGAGGAAGAGGGAGGCTGAGGGAACATAGATGAATGGGACAGAGCTAAGAGAACAAGGATAGATAGGTCAGGGCTCAGGGGATAGAGATGGATGAGGCAAGGCTGAGTGGATAGGGAAAGATGGGTCAGGGTTCAAGGGAGAGGGATAAATGGGGAAAAGCTGAGTGGATAGGGAAATATGGGTCAGGGCTCAATGAATATAAATGAATGGGTCAGAGCTCAGGGGATAGGGATGTGTGACGGGTGGAAACCATGGGCAACACTTAAAAGTAGAAAACATTAGAGCCCTGTCAGTGGAGTAGGCTCTGATAGTGAATAGAAACCATTTATAGAGTAGTTAAACCTGTAGAATGCAGTTCTTAGGCCTATTGTGCCATGAAACCACATGATGGCAGTATTGCCTAAGAAATGGATCAAACAGTACTTAAATGGTCTAGGAGCCTTCTTTAGGTTTGTAAATAGAGACTACGCCAGATGGCATTGGCAACATTCACTGCCCTGCCATTGGTTGGGACTCGCAACAGTGTTTGGAAAGGCAACAATACCAAGGTTACATAAGGGAGAGATCTACCCTTCTAGAGTGGTCTGCTAAGTTCTACTTTGTCATGAGTGGATGCAAGATAATGTAGTGTGAGGAGCTGAGAGACAGCCATGGAGGCTATTGGAATTAACGGTCATTGTAACCTGTGGATTATGCTGTACTGACTGTTTGCTGTGTTTGCCATGGAAGGAAGCTCACCAATAAAGACCAAGTTGAGTTCAACCATGATTGTCATCACTGGATCCAAGCGACGTTCTAACCAGTAAGTGCACCTCCACCCACACATGCCGCACCGACATGGGATGCCCTACCCAAGGTCCAAGAATCCCCCTTGCTCCCCAGAGGGCGTGCCCATGGCCAGGTATGCACCCGCTACAGATGAATGGGGAGAAGCTAAGTGGATAGGGAAATATGGGTCAAGGCTCAATGAATATGAATGGGTCAGGGCTCAGGGGATAGGGATGGATGTGGTGACAAACAACCAATGGGGTAGAGCTGAAGAGACAGGGATGGATGGAGCAGAGAAACAGAGAAACAAAGTGTGTGCAGTTCTTTAACCACATTGTGCCAGCTGTCAGTGGGTGCCCTGATGGGTGGCGCCCTCGGCAGCTGACTGGGCTTGCCAGGTGCTGACGCCGGCCCTGGAAAAAATGATTAAATTAAGCTCAAAATGTTTAGTCAACATAACAACCAGTACATGAGAGCAGAGTAACCCACTTAAAAAATTACTTCCATTTCCAGTAAACTAATCCGGTTATGTATCGCTATATAGAAGCAGCGTACGTTTATACTAATATCTAGTTATGTATTAGAAGCAGCTTAACACAAAAAAAAAAACAGAAGCTCTATTCATTGGAGTGTTTGGGCTGTATTGTAGGGTGTTTCATATCATAATACCAATACAGTGTTTACATGTATTTCCAGGCCTCTCTGAAGCTGTCACAGTTATGCAGAAAATTGCATCAGTATCTTAGATATCAATTAGAGACGAGCGAACTTTTGAAAAATTTGATTCGGCTGATTCGCCGAATTTTCCGGGAAAAAAACGTTTCGGTGCGAATTTATTCGGGCCGTATCGCTATTAAAAACGGCTATTTCTGGGTGTCCGAGAGCCTCCGTAAGGTTGCAGAACGTTTTGCTTGGCTGTAACATGCATAGGATGCATGCTGGGTTAGTGAAATACTATTGTAAAGAAGTATGACATGCAGATCAGAGCGGCACAATTACAGAGCCTTGAGGTGGCATCAGCATGATGAGCCCATATATTGCCTGAAAGACACACAGTGGAGTTGGCAGCAGCATAGGGAGTTCATATATTGCCTAAAAAAGCACACACTGAATTTGGCAGCAGCATAGGGAGCCCAAATATTGCCTGAAAAACACACTCTGGACTTGGCAGCAGCATAGGGAGCACATATATTGCCTGAAAAACACACCCAGGAGTTGGCAGCAGCATAGGGAGCTCATATATTGCCTGAAAGACACACTCTGGACTTTGCAGCAGCAGCAGCAGCAACAGCACAGGGAGCTCATATATTGCCTGAAAGACACACCCTGCAGTTGGCAGCAGCATTAAGGGCCCATATATTGCCTGAAAAACACACCCAAGAGTTGGCAGCAGCATAGGGAGCCCATATATTGCCTGAAAAACACACCCAAGAGTTGGCAGCAGCATAGGGAGCTCATATATTGCCTGAAAGACACACTCTGGACTTGGCAGCAGCATAGGGAGCTCATATATTGCCTGAAAAACACACCCAGGAGTTGGCAGCAGCATTAGGAGCCCATATATTGCCTGGAAAACACACTGGAATTGGCAGCAGCATTAGTAGCCCATATATTGCCTGAACGACACACCCAGGAGTTGGCAGCAGCATAGGAAGCTCATATATTGCCTGAAAGACACACCCAGGAGTTGGCAGCAGCATTGGGGGCCCATATATTGCCTGAAAGACACACCCAGGAGTTGGCAGCAGCAGCATTAGGAGCCCATATATTGCACACATTGGACTTGGCAGCAGCATAGGGAGCACATGTATTGCCTGAAAAACACACCCAGGAGTTGGCAGCAGCATAGGGAGCTCATATATTGCCTGAAAGACACACTCTGGACTTGGCAGCAGCATAGGAAGCGCATATATTGCCTGTAAAACACATTGGACTTGGCAGCAGCATTAGGAGCCCATATATTGCCTGAAAGACACACCCAGGAGTTGGCAGCAGCAGCAGCAGCATTAGGTGCCCATATATTGCCTGAAAAACACATTGGAGTTGGCAGCAGCATTAGGAGCCCATATATTGCCTGAAGGACACACTCTGGACTTGGCAGCAGCATAGAGACCACATATATTGCCTGAAAAACACACCCAGGAGTTGGCAGCAGCATAGGGAGCTCATATATTGCCTGAAAGACACACCCTGGAGTTGGCAGCAGCAGCAGCAGGAGTCCAAACATTGCTTGAAAGAGACACTGGAGTTGGCAGCAGCAGCCCAAAAATTGGCCTAAAGACGCACCCTGGATTTGGCAGCAGCAGGAGCCCAAACATTGCTTGAAAGAGACACTGGAGTTGGCAGCAGCAGCCCAAAAATTGGCCTAAAGACACACCCTGGAGTTGGCAGCAGCAGGAGCCCAAACATTGCTTGAAAGAGACACTGGAGTTGGAAGCAGCAGCCCAAAAATTGGCCTTAAGACACACACTGGAGTTGGCAGCAGCAGCAGCCCAAACATTGGCTGAAAGAGACACTGGAGTTGGCAGCAGTAGCCCAAAAATTGGCCTAAAGACACACTGGTGTTGGCAGCAGCAGCAGCAGCAGCAGGAGCCCAAACATTGCTTGAAAGAGACACTGGAGTTGGCAGCAGCAGCCCAAAAATTGGCCTAAAGACACACCCTGGAGTTGGCAGCAGCAGCAGGAGCCCAACATTGCTTGAGAGAGACACTGGAGTTGGCAGCAGCAGCCCAAAAATTGGCCTAAAGACACACCCTGGAGTTGGCGGCAGCAGCAGCTGGAGTCCAAACATTGCTTGAAAGAGACGCTGGAGTTGGCAGCAGCAGCCCAAAAATTGGCCCAAAGACACACCCTGGAGTTGGCAGCAGCAGCAGCAGGAACCCAAACATTGCTTGAAAGAGACACTGGAGTTGGCAACAGCAGCCTAAAGGTTGGCCTAAAGACACACCCTGGAGTTGGCAGCGGCAGCAGGAGCCCAAACATTGGCTGAAAGAGACACTGGAGTTGGCAGCAGCAGCCCAAAAATTGGCCTAAAGATACACCCTGGAGTTGGCAGCAGCAGGAGCCCAAACATTGGCCGAAAGAGACACTGGAGTTGGCAGCAGAAGACCAAAAATTGGCCTAAAGACACACTGGAGTTGGCAGCAGCAGCAGGAGCCCAAACATTGCTTGAAAGAGACACTGGAGTTGGCAGCAGCAGCCCAAAAATTGGCCTAAAGACACACCCTGGAGTTGGCAGCAGCGGGAGCCCAAACATTGCTTGAAAGAGACACTGGAGTTGGCAGCAGCAGCCCAAAAAGTGGCCTAAAGACACACCCTGGAGTTGGCAGCAGCAGCAGGAGCCCAAACATTGACTGAAAGAGACACTGGAGTTGGCAGCAGCAGCCCAAAATTGTCCTAAAGACACACCCTGGAGTTGGCAGCAGCAGCAGGAGCCCAAACATTGGCTGAAAGAGACACTGGAGTTGGCAGCAGCAGCCCAAAAATTGGCCTAAAGACACACCCTGGAGTTGGCGGCAGCAGCAGCTGGAGTCCAAACATTGCTTGAAAGAGACGCTGGAGTTGGCAGCAACAGCCCAAAAATTGGCCCAAAGACACACCCTGGAGTTGGCAGCAGCAGCAGCAGGAACCCAAACATTGCTTGAAAGAGACACTGGAGTTGGCAACAGCAGCCTAAAAGTTGGCCTAAAGACACACCCTGGAGTTGGCAGCGGCAGCAGGACCCCAAACATTGGCTGAAAGAGACACTGGAGTTGGCAGCAGCAGCCCAAAAATTGGCCTAAAGATACACCCTGAAGTTGGCAGCAGCAGGAGCCCAAACATTGGCCGAAAGAGACACTGGAGTTGGCAGCAGAAGCCCAAAAATTGGCCTAAAGACACACTGGAGTTTTTCAGCAGCAGCAGGAGCCCAAACATTGCTTGAAAGAGACACTGGAGTTGGCAGCAGCAGCCCAAAAATTGGCCTAAAGACACACCCTGGAGTTGGCAGCAGCAGCAGCGGGAGCCCAAACAGTGCTTGAAAGAGACACTGGAGTTGGCAGCAGCAGCCCAAAAAGTGGCCTAAAGACACACCCTGGAGTTGGCAGCAGCAGCAGGAGCCCAAACATTGACTGAAAGAGACACTGGAGTTGGCAGCAGCAGCCCAAAAATTGGCCTAAAGACACACCCTGGAGTTGGCAGCAGCAGCAGGAGCCCAAACATTGCTTGAAAGAGACACTGAAGTTGGCAGCAGGAGCCCAAAAATTGGCCTAAAGACACACTGGAGTTGGCAGCAGCAGGAGCCCAAACATTGCTTGAAAGAGACACTGGAGTTGGCAGCAGGAGCCCAAAAATTGGCTGAAAGAGACACTGCAGTTGTCACCAGGAGCCCAAAAATTGGCCTAAAGACACATTGGAGTTGGCAGCAACAGCAGCAGGAGCCCAAACATTGCTTGAAAGAGACACTGGAGTTGGCAGCAGCAGCCCAAAAATTGGCCTAAAGACACATCCTGGAGTTGGCAGCAGCAGCAGGAGCCCAAACATTGCTTGAAAGAGACACTGGAGTTGGCAGCAGCAGCCCAAAAATTGGCCTAAAGACACACACTGGAGTTGGCGGCAGCAGCAGCAGGAGCCCAAACATTGGCTGAAAGAGACATTGGAGTTGGCAGCAGGAGCCCAAAAATTGGCCTAAAGACACACCCTGGAGTTGGCAGTAGCAGCAGCAGCAGGAGCCCAAACATTGCTTGAAAGAGACACTGGAGTTGGCAGCAGGAGCCCAATAATTGGCCTAAAGACACACTGGCGTTGGCAGCAGCAGCAGCAGGAGCTGCAGGGAAGCAAAGTGCCCAGGGGTTTTTAAAGCAGACACAAAAACAATTAAAACTGCGCTCTAGTTAGATGAAATCAGCTTTAAGACCTGCTTGTGTGTAACAGATAGGGTTAAATGTGCAAACATGGGATGCCCAGTGGCCAGGGGCTTTTACAGCAGACACAAAAACAATTAAAACTGTGCTCTAGTTAGATTAAATCAGCTGAAAGACCTGCTTCTGTGTAACAGATGGGGTTAAATGTGCAAACATGGGAAGCAAAGTGCCCAGGGGTTTTTACAGCAGACATAAAAAACAATTAAAACTGTGGTCTAGTTAGATGAATCAGCTTTAAGACCTGCCTGTGTGTAACAGATAGGGTTAAATGTGCTAACATGGGATGCCCAGTGGCCAGGGTTTTTAAAGCAGACACAAAAACAATTAAAACTGTGCTCTAGTTAGATGAAATTAGCTTTAAGACCTGCTTGTGTGTAACAGATAGGGTTAAATGTGCAAACATGGGATGCCCAGTGGCCAGAGGTTTTTACAGCAGACACAAAAACAATTAAAACTGCGCTCTAGTTAGATGAAATTAGCTTTAAGAACTGCTTGTGTGTAACAGATAAGGTTAAATGTCCAAAGTGGCCAGGGGTTTTTACAGCAGAAACAAAAGCAATTTAAAACTGTGATCTGGCTATTAAATCAAATGAAAATAAAAATAGGCTTTCTCTGTCACTTTACCTGCTGTCCCTGCCTTGATCTTTCCCTGGCTCTCTGTGGCTCTCTGTCTTTCCCTGTCTTTCCCTGTCTCTACCCAGCTCCGTTCTCGCCGCAATACAACGCTGAAGCAAGATGGCCGCTGCTTACATACCGCTGTGGCGTCACCGGGGTTCCTGGCTGCTGATAGGCTGCATGTGACCTTCCCATGATACCTTGCCCCAGGGGATATGTCCAGACACGTCCCTCCACCATTTTACAATGCCTGTAATTGCAGTAAATGGAGTTTAAAGAAAAAATTTGATTGATCGAAACGCGGGGAAATTCGGATTCGTTCAGAATTGAATATTTCATGAAATTCGGAACGAATTCGGGTTCGTCTGAATCGATTCGCTAATATCAATCATGAAGTGCCACATTTTACTTGCTTCATTTTGGTGCAAACATTGTACCATTGCATTACTGACGCTGATCCATCAAATGCTAAATAACAATGTGTGTATGTTTAGAGATGTGGCTGAGGTTTAAAACTGGTTCCAACAGCTCCCTGTGTGGAACAACAGTTTTCAGATTCAACCCCCAAAATGTGTATTAACCATTGCTAAGAAAAGGAAACTCCTTTGGGATCTCAATGTATTTACGCAATGATGACATACTTGTCTTAGTGTCTTGTTAAAATTAAAAATAGGAACAGTTAGAAACTAATTGCCTGGTTTATGATGCTGTAGCTGCCACATTTTGTTTTTTTAAAGGGAAAGTCCACTTTTGATTAAAATTTTAAAAGTGTATATTTTTGTGTGGCAAAATGATTTGCTAAGGTGCTGAGCTGGTTTTTTCTAATGTTGGCAAATGTGTGTTTTATGGAAGCAATCTGCAATCTGTTGCTCTAGGCAACATGCCCAGGTGCAGACTTGGTGTACATTACCAACGGCAACAGACTGCAGATAGTTGCACAGAACACTGCTGCTGGGCATGTGTAAGGTTGAGTGAGTTCCCTCACCTCCACAGAAGCCATAGCAGTAGTGTTCTGTGTGTGCAGGCCTCACTGCTCCCTTCTTGGTGTACAGACTTGGTGTACGTTGCAAGTGGAAAGCTGCTTCCATGAAACCCACATTTACTTACATGTAAATAAAAAATACTAAACTAGCTCAGCACCTTGTGCACATACTTGGGGCACAAAAAATGCCACTATTACTGTCTCTAATGTGTTTTTGCAGGCAGCTTGAAGACACATTCCACTAGTTAACATCACTTCTCACTATTGGTAAACTATAACATTTATCAAATAATAGTGTATGGCGAAGGCAAGTGCAGGTTTTTTTTTTATCAATTTGGGAGGCATTTTTTTTTTTACTCTGGGCGGTTGAACCTAAGACATCTCTTAATTGCTAGAGGAACTAGGGGCATTAAGCCACGCTCACCTCACCCACTCAAACTTGTCTGGGCAGCCCCTGGCCAGGTAGGTCAATTTATATAATGTTATAATATAATAATATAATAATATATATAATAATAAATTCTTCCATCCTGCTCGGCTAGGTACATTTGGGTGTTTCCAGTTCAGAAGAATGCATTTCCTAGCATAGAACAATGTGTCTGGGAGGGCCATCAGCTCTGGCAATTGGGGTTATCCCATAGAGGGGTATTGAGGGAGCACTCCGAAGGAGGATGGGGGGGTCCCTCATATCCTGTGTCTTCTGCCATACAAGTAAAGTGCCATCCTCATGCACGTAGGGGCACGTGGGAGTCCCCTTGACCCTCTATACACTTAACTCTGTAATGGAGTTTCCGAACCTAATGAAGCCTCAAGGGCCACCACAGGGTTATTAGGGGGAGGATTCATCCACCATGCTGCATAGATCAACTGAGCGGCATAGTATAATATAGTAGCATGTGCGGCATGACCAGGCTCCCCAACCCCTAAGGATGGGCTTATTCATTTTAGTGGGGAGGCCCCCAAATGAAGTTGAACATAATGGAGACTAAGAGCTGAAAGTTGGATGATGGCAGCACTACAGGCGATGCTTGGTACATATACAGAAACTTGGGGAGAAAGATCATTTTGAATAGGTTAATACGACCAATAATTGATAGGGGGAGGGCCACCCACTGGGTCATCAACTACTCAACTACTGGACATATATTGAGATCAATTAATTTAGAGGGGACTGCATGCACAACCACCCCCAGGTCGGTCTACTCTCTGGAGCAACAATGCCTGGGAGATCTGGGCGCCCCCATTTTCATCCACCACATACAAGCTGGATTTCCACCAATTAACCTTTAAACTGGAGAACGACCTGAATTTGGTTATTACTCCCAGCAAAGCCTCTAAAGAGCCCATAGAATCAGCCAGGTAGACCAAGTTGTCATCCGCATACATGTTGACTTTCTCAACCGTATGTCCCAGTCTCCATCCTTGGATTCTGGGGAATTCCCTGATTAGCAACGACAAGGGCTCGATAGCCAGCGCAAACAACAAAGGGGAGAGCGGACACCTTTGGCGCGCACCGTGACTCAACATCATTTCAGCGGTTGTGACTCTGTTCACCCTGATCCTTGCCTTTGTATTCCTGTAGAGTAACTGCACATATTTGATGTAGGTTTGGGGGAAGCTGAGTTTAGTTAAAACAGCCCACAAGTAGGGTTAACTCTACATTCCATCCTAATTTAGAAGAATAAACCGCATATCCCGTGAATGTGCACAGTACCAATGGCTTCCTTTCGGCAGCAGGTCACACCAACACACACCCACACTCGTACCTTACAGAACCAAAGTGCATATAAAGATAAAACGCAGTGCAGGGGTTTAAATGTTTTCAGTTTACAAGTCAACAGCATAGAAAATGCCCTGAAACATGATTATATAGGAAGCAGACACCCCTTGGTGGTGTAAGAAGATGATAGTTACATAGTTAATACGGTTTAAAAAAGAGATATATCCATCAAGTTTAACAAAGAAGTTGGGGTAGGGAAAGTTATTTTTTATTTTGTTTTTGTTTTTTATTTACTGATAACAGATAATAGTAAATGTTATTGTTATTTTTTTCTAAATAAGCATCTAATCCTTTTTCGAAGCTGTCAGCGGTTGATGCTGTAGCAAGCTTCTGTGAGAGGCTGTTCCACAGATTTATAGTTCTTAGGGTAAACAAATGATCGTCACCTCCGGAGACTGTATCTTTTTTTCCAGTCGATGGGAGTGTCCCCTTGTCTTTAGAGAGGATTTTACCTGAAATAGTGTTTCCCCATATAATTTGCATTGCTTATTTATTGTTAAACCCCAGGGACACCCGTCTTCTTAGTGAGTTTACAACCCCCAATCTCCGCAGCTAGCTTCACTTATAGCCAAGCCCCCATTTGCCGGGGGAACTTTAAACGCCTCATTTGACAAGCTTGCCCCCAGCACTTGTAAGCTCAAAGGATGTAAACTCACGGGGTGAAGATGGATGAACCGAAGGTAATCTGCAAAAAAAAAATCACCTGCAAAAATAGAGACAGTGCATGTCATTTATAAACAAGTTGAATAATAGTGGGCCCAGCACTGAACCCTGGGGTACACCACTTACAACTGGTAACCATTCAGAGTAGGTATTATTACCCACAACTCTCTGAACACGATCCTTCAGCCATTTTTCATTCCCAAGACTTCAATTTCCCCAATAGGCATCTATGGGGGACCAGTGTCATATGCTTTTGCAAAATCCAGAAAAAATATATCTACAGCCACCCCTCTGTCTACTCACCTCCTCACAGAAGTGAATCAGGTTTGTCTGGTAGCTTCTGTCCTTAGTATAACTGTGCTGGTTTTCGCTTATTATGCATAGTTACATATTCATGTATGTAGTCCCTTAGTAGCCCCCCAAGCAATTTCCTCACAACAGATGTTAAACTTACAGGTCTGTAATTGCCCGGAAGAGACCTAGAGCCCTTTTTAAAATGGGCACCACATTTGCCTTATGCCATTCCTTGAGCACTATACCAGTTGTTAGTGAGTCTTTAACCCTTTCAGTGCCAAGCACGTAGATTCTACGTGCTTGCTTCCACTCCACTTAAGTGCCAATCACGTAGAATCTACGTGCTTGACTTCTCCCCCTGCTACAGTAAAAAGTAAAATAACAAAAATACTCACCTGGCCCGGAATAGCCACCCCCCCTTCAGCAGCCGCCGAAATACATGTAAAAAATAAATAAATTAAAATGACATTTACTTACCTCAATGCTCGATCGCTCCCGCAGGGTCTCCTCTTCCCCAGGGGGGCCTCCGATTGCCCCCCCCCTGGCTCTCCAGCTTCAGGCCCTCTCCCTGTCCTCCTCGATGGGCGCCGCCATCTTGCCGCTAAGCCCCGCCCGGGTGTCGTCCTGTCTCCGGGCTGTCATTTCTGACACTTGTCATCACTGGCCACAGGAGGAGGAAGGCAGGTGATGATCTGATCCACTGGCCAGTGATGACAACAACTGTCTTCAGAGCTGCGAGGGACACAGGAGCTGAGTATCAGAGGTGAGTAAAGTAAAAAAAAAGTTTTTATTTTTTAATAAAGTCATTCTTTATTCTGTGTGTGTGTGTTTTTTTTTTTTTTTTACTGTTAACTCCTTGTGAACTGGTAAGGGGTCCATGAGACCCCTTATGCCAGTTCACAAGACTCGGGGGTCTGGCAAGTCACCTGCGGCTAGCGGGTGACTTGCCATTAACCCCCGGCACCCCCATTACCTGCCTCCCCAAAGCCCAGGGGGGGCAGAAGAGCCCGTGGCCACGGGCTATGCGGGCTTGTAGCCTGCAGGGCCAGGGGCCACAAAAGCTGGCCCCTGTGCTGTGTTCCTACAAGCCCTGCATAGCTGGTCCCGGGCAGGTTAATTCGGGTAAGGGGGACCCCATGTCATTTTTTTTTGGATTTTTAAGGGTTTTTAAAAAATCAAAAATAAAAAATAAAATGGCCCCCCCTCTACTCTATGTCATCTTTTTTCCTGATTTAACCCTTTTCAGTGTGGATGGTAGATGTATTTTATTTGTAAATGTTATAAAGTACTTGTTTCAGTTTGGGGGGTCTCCTGGGCAGGAGCAGGGGGCTACCGATAAATATGTGGTACCATTCTAATCGGTAGAAATGGGGCTTTCTCATGCAATATAGTTTTCTTTAATAAAATACATTTTTTATTTAAAATAAAGGAGGCGATTTTCTAAATTCTATTCTAAAATTCTATTCTAATTCTAAAATTTTCTATTTTTTACTTAATAATAACATTGTAAAAAACATAATAAAATTTACAAACAAGACATTTCATGTTAAAGCCTAAACTCTGCTGCAAAAAAATATATATATAACTTTCCAGACAATTCCAGCAAAAATGGCGTAAAACATGGCGCAAAATGGGGAAAAATGACCTGTCAACAGAGGGTGACAAAATCTCAAGTAGGCTGTCAATTAAAAGAGTTAAAAGTAGCTATGCATGTTGGGTATTGTTCTGTTCGGGGGACTTTGCGCTTTCAGACTTAGCTTGTTTTTTCGTGTTTTAGTAAAAGGTGTTTTTTATTCAGCTTTTTTATAATTTTTTTAGGGAAACCCTGCGCAACCAAAGAATTCTTTGAGGGATTAATTCCAGAAAGATGAGCCCACTACAACAAGCTGGATACGCTTAGAAAGCTTAACATGTGTACTTTCAGGGAATATATTGTTTATGGGGGATATTACAAATGTAAAGGGTTGTTTTGGTTGAAAAAATGCAAGGTGCACACTTCGTCTGCAGAGCTGAAATGCTTTACTTTGGGGTGTTTGGCAACTCTTCCCTTGACAGTAGCAATGCATGTTGGGTATTGTTCTGTTCGGGCGATGTTGCTTTTTCAGATTTTACTTGTTTTTTCTTGTTTGTATATAGTTTTTTTAGGAAAACGTGGCTTTGATTTAGCTTTTTTATCCTTTTTTTAGGGAAACTCTTTGAAACCAAAGATTACATTGAGGGATTACTTCCAGAAAACTGTGGCCACATCAACAAGCCTGGTACACCTAGAAAGCCTGAGGTGTGTACTTCCAGAGAATATATAGTTTGTTGGGGGTATTTCAAATGTATCGGGTTGTTTTTCTGGAAAAACTTCAAGGTGCGCATAGCGCATAGCATAGTTGTATTTTATCTGAAAATCCCCTAAAGAGCTGTTTCAGTTTGGGGGAGTCTCCTGGGCAGGAAAGGGTGTCTACCTATACATATGTGATACCGCTGTAACTGGGAGAAATCGGGATTTCACACGCAATAAGATTTTTTTTACAAACTTACATTTTTCTATTACAAAAAAAACTACAAATACTAAAAAATAGATTTTTTTTATTTCTTTTTCACATATTTCACCCAAAAATATTGAGAATACACCTAAAAAATTACAAACAAGACATTTCATGTTAAAGCCCAGACTCTGCTGAAAAAAAACAATATATCATTTTCCTGGGAAATCCCTGGAAATCCCTTCAAAAATCACATTGGAACATGGGGAGCGCAAAATAGTACAAAATGGTCTGGCAACAGAGTGTGACAAAAACTCCAGGTAGGCTGGCCTCGAAAGGGTTTAAGATCAAGAACAGGAGTGATGAGGCAACTGAGCTGAGTTCTTTATGAACTCTTGGGTGGTCTACCTGGTCCTACAGTCTTATTCACATTTAAATTATTTAGTGTTTCTTGGATAATATTTGTGACATCCAATGTCCTAACTCTATGTCATGATTCCCCCCTCTGCCTCATCTCCAGCATTTCTACAGACATCCTATAACAAAAATAAACAGAGTTCTTTAAAGTCTTCCTGCACAGGAGCAATAAATCCTTATCTAAGAAACAGAAAGCACCACTGATAAGGAAATGTGGGGGGGAGCAACTTGGAGAAAAAGTAACTAGGGGGAGAAATGGTACAGAGGGTCCAATCCTTGATCGTGGTGTGTCTGATCCATTGCTCCTTCTAACCCTCGGAAAACTGAAGACTTTGTATCCGTTTATGAGATATAGGATTTTCAGTGTTTTCTTCCCTTTTATTTTCTGTTTTTCTGCACATTTGTACATTGTCTTTTTTTTGTTCATTATTTGTATTTTTGTCTTTCTTTTTTTTGTTATTATTAAAATTTTAACATTTCCATTTTGCACGAGCCTACCTTTTTGGCAATTAGAAATCCTCTAACCTGGTTTCCTTGGAGCTCTAAGAGCTACCCTGGTTTCTGAAGATTGTATGACCGCTTGTAACTGTGTATTAACCCATAGACTGTGAGATTGATTCTAAATGTGTATTAACCTCATGGAGTGCTGCATGGTGACTGTGTGTGAACCAGCAGATTGCAAGCTGATTGTACCTGATCGTTCCACAGCAGAACTGATCAGACTCTCCACGAGGTAAGTGTGGGACAGAATCAGTGTGGATTGCCTGTTCCCTGCTTGTAGGTGGAGAGGGGTCTGTAGGTGTGTGGCGACTGTTTCGATTACTCGCCAGCAGAGTTTGATTGGATGTTGACTGAGGAGGGTTCCACCGGCCCGATTTAATCGTTTAAAGTTTGCTTCGGTGGTGGCAGCTTGTTGTAATTGGTGTGACGTTGAACGATCGATTTTGTGCCATTATTCATGTTTAACTTGTTGAGTATTATACTTTGGCCTTTTGTGTACACAGAACTAATGACCCCATTTAACAGCTCTGCCTTCTCTTCATCCCCAGTGACCATTTCAACATCATCATTAATCAGGGCACCTACCTGTTCTGATTTATTTTTCTTTGAATTTAGATATTTAAAAAATGTTTAGGGTTTGTTTTTCTTTCTTTGGCCACATCTCTTAATAAATATATGCTTTGAATTCTTGCTTTACATAGAGACACACTCCGCCCCTTTCCTGTTTGCTGCGTCTTTCCAAAAGAGAGCAAAACCTTGAAGATTGAAAATCCAGTCATGTGTGGAATCCAGCCATGTCTCAGCCACACCAATAACATCAATATTTTCTTCCAGTACCAGAGCCTCAATCTCCCCCACTTTACTTGCCAGACTTCTGGCATTTGTGAACATACATTTTAAGTTCCTATCTAGTTGGTGATTTCCAAAATCTTATTTAAATAAAAAACTATAAAATTATATATTGTAAGTGTATTGTAACAAGTGTTATATTTTATACACTGTCTGCTATTTACCCCAAGGGCCTTTCCTTAAAATATCTCACAAAAATAAAAGCCATTTTATTATTCATTTTAGGATAAGGCACAAGATTAGATAAAGTGGGATCCAGAGAAAATATTCACAGAATATTTTTAAAAGGGCACATTTACTAGTTAATAACATCTAAAACAGTTACCCGGGGAGGTTTAAAGAATTAGTGGCTATAAAACATAAAACTTACCTAAGAATTACTTTAAAAAGCAATTGAAATAAGTTTTTAAACTACTCTAGTACAAATGTTATATGTGAATCTTGCTCTAAAATCCCCTTTTACTGAATAAACCTAAATTTTAACTCACTCCTCATTTTAACCTAAAAAAAAGAACAGTGCTAATTTTCATGGGATATTTGAAAGCAAGTTTACTCTATTGAGGTCAATGTGTTAATGATAATAGAACACCGATTTGAAAACCAATACGAAAATTAGATAAACAAAAAGAATAAGGGGGTTAAACTACCATTGATTTCTATGGTCCACACCAGTAACACCAGACTACCCAGCTAGTTTCCACCAATCATCACCAGGTTTCCCCACCTTATTGGTGGTATTTTATGCAAGCTTGTGCCTGAAGAGCCCCACAGGCCAGTTTTTATTTGTTAAATACAGCTTTAGCAGATGCCAGATTAGAGGTTCCTTGTTAAGGCCCCAAATTTCAGTAATGCCTTAACCAATCCACCCATCTAAACAAGTATGAAGAATGAACGAATGACTGGGGGTATCTTTATTTTCTCTCAAGGCTACATATGTTGTGTATGTTGTATTGAAAGATAACCATCGTTTTGCAATATGTTTTCTTGATATTTTCTATAGTAGGCGAAAAAAACTTTTGCCTGGTACTAAATTATCCTCAAGGTACACAGTATAAGTGAATGGCCCTTTTTACTCCAAATAAAGAAGCACTTTTTCCACCTGATGCTACCGTTGTTAATTACACCTCATTTTTTTTTAACTGAAGTGAACTTTTTACAAATGGTGATGAACTGACACCAAGGTAGCAGATATGTGTGAGATGTAAAGAAAATGATACATGCTTTTCAAAATTTTCTAAAACTAAAAAAAATGAAAAATATGATGCAAATGTATTCAGCCTTCTGTACTCGGATGCCCTAAATAAAACCCAGTGTGGCCAATTGCCTTCAGAAATCACCTAATTAGTAAATAAAATCCACCAGTATGTAATTTCATCTCAGTATAACTACAGCTGTTTTGTAAAGACCTCAGAGATTTGTTAGAGAACATTAGTAAAGAAACAGCAACATTAGTTCCAAGGAACAAACCAGGCAATTCAGGGATAAACTTGTAGTGAAGTGTATTGAGAGATAGGTTATGAACAAACAGACCAAGAACAAACAAGTTATGAACATCTCACAGGGCAATAGAAGGCAAGGAGATCACTGATTAAAGAAGCAGCTCAGAGGCCCGGCTTCACTCTAGAAGCTGCAAAGGTTCACGGCTCAGGTCCGAGAATCAGTCCAAAGGACAAATTTTAAACGTGTATTCCACAAATCTTGCCTTTATTTAGGAGTGACAGTTTGCAGTTTGCCTCAAGGGACACACCACGCATGTGTAATTGGGCTTATTACAGAGAGGAGAGAGGGAGGAGAGGGTGGAGTGTTACAAAATGCTTGGACTTAATGTAATAAAAAATGAAAACTCCTGTAATTAATAATGGTGGCATTCCTTGTCAGTTATCTACTTTATTCAAGTAAAAAAAACAGAAAAATCCCTTTTATCTTGAGAGATACATCCATAGACGTGTACTCCACAAATCTTGCCTTTATTTTGGAGTGGCAAGAATTTTTGAAAGCAAGCCATAAGAAAGTTTGTTTGCAGTTTGTCTCAAGCTATGTAGGGGACACACCAAGCATGTGTAAAGAAGGTGCTCTGATCATATGAGACCCAATTTGAACTTTTCTGCCTAAATGCCACATTATGTGTAGAGGAAAGCTAACACTTCACACCATCCTGAACACATTATAGTCACTGTAAGATATGTCAAACAGTCCTGGTCCTTTTTAGACTCCAGGACTACACCACACGGCTTTACGGCTACTTTGAAAGGAAGTTTACTGAATCAAGGTCATTGCGTCGAATAAATATTGTGAGAAATTGGTGTATTTAACTACAATCAAGCTAAGGTAAAGTCAGACACAGCTGTTTGAGATAAATGCAAATAAATACAATACACATTCATATAAAAAGTGATAACATTAACAATAGATTAACATTACAAAAAAAAAACAAAAACATTGACATACTCATAAGGTACTCAGGGTCAGGGTAAGTCTATGTTGCCCCTTGGATAATAGAGTTTCAGTGGGTTTGCATTATGTCACAACATATGCAGCAGTTAAATTGCATATTAAATTAGTGAAATCTATTAAAACTCTGCAACAATATTTTCAGGACTCTGTGTGTGCAACACAAATATTGGGGGTCCTAAACCCTATCCTCTTTTTGTTCCTGGTCGAACAATTTAGCTGAGTGTGATATTCCTGAGACTCCAGTGTTGTTTATCCGTTGCCAATCTTGGTAGCCTGACTATTCCTGACTGCCGCCTGTACTGACCTCTGCCTGAATTATGTCTTCATACCCCTCTCATCTCTGGTGCTGCGAAGCTCTCTGATCTTGTGGTTTGACCCTTGGCATGACCTTTGATCATACCCGTGTTCTCCCTTGGAGCTGCTATTACAAGAGCTGTAATCTGTGTTTACATCGGCTACCCAGTTACCCCCAGTCGTACCTTTGGTTCATCCGTCTTCACCCCCGTGAGTTTAAATCTTTTTAGCTAACAAGTCCTGGGGGCAATTGTGTCCTGTGAGGCGTTTAAATCGCCCCCGCAAACGGGGGCTTGGCTATAAGTGAAGCTAGCTGCGGAGATTAGGGGTTGTAAACTCAGGGTTTTTCAGGGCTCTGTGCAACACAGATATTGGGAGTCCTAAACCTTATCCTCTTTTTGTTCCTGGTCAAACAATCCTCATCCTTGTTCTGCTTAACCTTTGGTGAGGATGGCACCTCTAGATGCCCCCTTAGCATCCAAAAATGCTCCAGTAAAGGCATGTCTCTCTCAAGTCCAATGCTAGTATACACATTAATTGAATGTATTGGCTATCAGTGGGCCCACCCATGTCTCAATGGACCTTCCCAGGTTTGCCTGTGTTTTTAGCTGGCCATAATAGGACAATATAATTGATACAAAATATTTCAGGTACAAGTAAAATGAATGTACTCTATTCACCAGGTCTACTCTCACAGACACAAGAATCATATAAAATATAACAACCAATTGATGCACATCAAAACAATCAAACTAAAAAAAAGATTGTAGGGAACACATCCAAAAGCATACATGTAATACCCATATATATATATGTTGCCCATGTATAATTTCCGTGTTACTGCCTTAGCCCATAGAATTGTTGAATGAAACAAGGTATGTGCTCATTTTGGACAGGTATCCTATATTCCTTCTATTAAAAGAAATAAACAAGCCTGTCTAACTATTTCTTGATTTGTATAACTGCTAAGGCATCCTCCCACTTTCAAGCATACCTATATGGATTCTTATCATTGGGTAATCTGTCCTACCGAATCCAGGACAGCTAATTTATTTACAACTGGAGCCCTTCTCTGACCCATTGGTAATGGAATGGCTTGCCTAAACATTAGATCACTCACCAACATCCTTTATGGACTGAAGATATCCAAATTTTGCTTTAAACATATGTCCAAGGGCAGGGCTACACCTACTTATACAGAGAAGCATAGTATAGAATGCTGTGGGTGGTTGTTCCTCCAAATCCAATGGATTAGCCACTCCACCAAATCACCCCCACATCCCACCCCCAAACCACACCCATTAACCTGTAAAGTGGTCAGTTTGACAAAATGTCCCACTTTGAGTTTTGGATGTGTTCCCTACTAAATATATATAATACACACTGATACATACAAACCAATACAACAGCAACTACAAATACGTGCATATATAGTGCATATATGGCCATTATATCACCTTTCCTGACTGCTGTGAGGTGAGTCACGGGTAGGGTGGACCCTTGGTGTTCTATAACATGTGACATCAGCCAGTAGATCTGTAAACACCTACAGTATAACACACTGAAATATTTTAGATGTATATGTAAATAAAAATATTAGATTTTTTTCATAGTTTTCAGTCAACTTACATACAGTGCAACACTCCATAAAAAACAAGTCATTTTCGCCATCCAGCTGTACTTATATAGTAGTTGAAATAGTTTAGCCAGAGAAGCAGTGAAGTATCAAGTGATCAACAGCTATAAATAACTCTCTCTCTCTAGCTGTACTGCAAACTTTCTTTGACTGTCAGCTGCTGTTGCAATAATTCCCTTGTGATAAGACCATCTTTTTGCTATGTCCTTATTCATAGGGAGTGGGGGCAATTTTTCATTCATAGATCCAGAGACATCATCAGCTGCCATGTTGAGCTCAAATCAACAAGTGGTTCTAATGCTGTAATTCCATGGATCAAAGGGGAAGCTACAAAAGTCAGAGGTCGTAAGATCTCACTTACAGCTCATTAAAATGTTATAAGCCACTTGAGAGCAATCAGGTGTCATGACCAAAATGTATTTAAAGTTAATCTTCCAAAAATTTGACAGTAATTAACCTTTATGCACACATTAGAACAGCACCTAATTTTATCTGAGGGCAACCAAAATAACATACATGAAAACTTACTTTACAACTGCTTCAGGGATTCAGCTTTACCTGCTGTTATATACTTGTCATGTGCCCCACGCTCAGCTTGCCCTGAGCAGCAACACCTAGCTTAGAACACATGGCATTGTCTGTCAGCCAAGAGTGCTTCTCCTTTCAATCAGCAAGCAATCTGCTCCCTTGTGGTTGGAGCCAGAACAGCACCCTGGGTAAGATGGTTGTTATTGTAGGAAAGAGGAAGATGGTGATTTAAAGTAAAGATGTATCATACAAATGTCATACAAATGTCCCCAGCAGTTATGTGTTAGCCTAAAACCACTGGAAATCTAGATACCAGCTTGAAAGTATATAGAGTACAAATATAATTACCCTAACCAGTTCAAGTGGATAAATACTCCTTAGGTTTTATATTATGGTTTCAAAACAGTGTCAGGGTACTTTTCCGAAGAGCTTCAATTATATACAGCCACTGGATGCCCCTCATAAACTTACAGTGGAATAGACTAGAAGAACATGTCATGCCATGGTCAAGGGTCATCCCACAATATAAATCTCTAGGGGAACAGCCAAAGATGGACATGTCTTTATATAGAAAAAAAACGTCTGGACTGGTGATGCAGACCCAAACCATCCACCATCTACAGTCAGGCTATAATACAGTGTATAATAGCATTTGATCTGAAAAAGCACACCTGGGCAAATAGCTAGGGAATCTCAGGATATAAAAATGGAATTAAACTAAAGGGACAGACTAGGTAATGGCAATAATCAGGCTGCTGGTAATTTGAAACCTGTCCCATGTGCTCCATTTCCTGCAGCACCGTATAGAAGCCCTAGAAAGGCTCCAGAATTTGCCCCCCTTTGAATTCCATTCCTCTTTTCCCAACTCTAAATGTGGTTGCATACCTGTCTCGGTACCTCATTGCTTCCAATATGAGCAAACCCAGCAAACCACAGTGATCACTCTTGCTGGGCTCACTCACATTGGGAGGCTGAGGGACAGTGGCAGCTGTTGAACCACACTTGAAGGGTGGTTGTGCAAAAATGAAAATGTAAAGAAAGGGAAACTTTGGAGACTTGCTACAGCATCTACAGCCTGCTACCGGAAATGGAGGAGAGACACACCGGACAAGCTTCAAGTGAGCTCCTGGCTGTCCATTACTACAGTTATATCTCAGTTCAGTGGTATTCCCCACTTCAACCACTTGCAACACACACGGTGCATAAAGGGAAGGCGAAACTCATGGAAAGCCATGAACGCAGTAAATCAGGCCCTAAATATGAGGCACATAACCTGAATTCACAGCTGCAATGGAAGATTTGCATTGTTCCTCCACATTGTTCATGCTTAGCAGAAATAAAGAGACTTGATCTTTGGTATACACCAAAAGTTTTTCAACAAGAACACTCTAGGAGCCCATAGCTCACCCTCAAACAGGGAAACGAAAGCAGGGCAAGCTCGGTTTTCACACCTGTCAAACTAACTAAAACTATTTGCATTTGTAAGATCTTTACAGACCATGGTTCTGTATTACATCATGGCCACAATTCAGGAAACTTGGTTTATTTCAAAATAAGGCATGAGCTAAAATAAGGTGTGAGTAACCATATTTTTCGACCCTATAAGACGCACCTGCATATAAGACGCACCCTGGATTTGGAGGAGAAAAATTAGAAAATATTCTGAAAAAAATGGTGTGCTAAAATCCCCCCTACCAAACACCCTATTAATGACAGTGTGCAGAATTCCACCAATCACACCATTACAGACCCCACATTATAGGCAGTGGCCTGAATTACATATTAAAGGCAAAGAGGCAGTGTGTGGGCATCCCCAATGCAGGCAGTGTGCGGACATCCCCAATACAGGCAGTGTGTAGGCATCCACAATACAGGAAGTGTGCTGGCATCCACAATACTGGTAGTGTGCAAGCATCCCCAATACAGGCAGTGTGCAGGCATCCCCAATACAGGCAGTGTGCGGTCATCCCCAATACTGGCAGTGTGTGAGCATCCCCAATACTGGCAGTGTGTGGGCATCCCCAATACAGGCAGTGTGCGAGCATCCCCAATACAGGCAGTGTTGGGGCATCCCCAATACAGTCAGTGTGGAGGCACCCTCAATACAGGCAGTGTGGGGGCACCCCCAATATAGGTCTCTGCTAAGGAAGCGGCACCCAGCAGCCCCAAGCTCAGAGCGATCTGGTTCTGGCTTCTGGGTGGGCGTGGCCTGTGACTCGTGCCAGCGTCATTAGATGGTTTGGGTTAAATTTGCCTTTGCAAAGCCCGGAAGCCCGGAAGGGAAGCCTGGCCCGTTTCGGCTGTGCACGCTTGTAGTCTGCAGGGCGTGGGACCACCGAAGCTGCCCCCTGGGCCATGTTCTACAAGCAGTGCATAGCTGGTCCTCAGCTTGGTTATGCTCGGTAGGTGGAGCCCCACGTAATTTTTTCTTTTAGCTTTAACCCTTAAAATTCCCCCAAAAATGGGTTCCCCCCGGAAGAGGGTACCCGGGGCAATTTTTTTTAACATTGAATCCTTTATAGTGTGTATTTTTATTTGTAAATGTTATAAAGTGCTCTTTTCAGTTTGGGGAAACGGGGGTACCAATACATATGTGGTACCATTGCATTCAGGAGAAATGCGTCTTTCTAATGCAATAAAATGAAATAAATGAGACAATTTAAAAAATATATCTTTTTTAACCTTTTTACTCAAAAATATTTAAAAAAATGTAGTGGGCGGGGTAAAATATAAAAATATTTCCTGGCAACATTTTTTTTTTTAAAAGCATAAAAGCTCTAAGCATTACCAGCCTGGCAAACCAAGCAAAGGACATAGGGGCTTGTAATTCCAGGGCTCATGGGCCACCCAGTCGGCCCCTGGCCCTGAACATTACAAGCCCATATGCCGTCTAGCACAGATCTGGTCCCCCGCAACGGCCTATGCTATGGGCTGCCTGGCTAATCCGTACCCCCCTTGCAATTGGTTGTATGTGTAATGGAGTATGAACTAGTATAGTGGTAGTAATGGAACCCATTGCCAGCACACTTGGAAATTGTAAAATACACTCACACACGTTTGAAAAAAAAAACTGTATTCTTCTTAACTAACTTATACTAGCCTTCCCCCTCCAGGCTCCCACGCAGGCTTCTCTAAATGTATGCCACTGGGGTTTTAAGGAAGCTATGGTGGCTTTTAGAAAGGAGGGGAACCCCTCCTGTTCACTCCGGCTCCTGGTAGGGGACACAATCATGGATTTTATATTAAGAGGTAGGGCCTTTCTGGAATCTCCCCGAAGTCACTTATGGTGTCACAAAAGGGGAGGGGCTGAGAGTGGTGGTACGGGAAAAATCCTTTTGTCACATCAACAATGATGTCAGGGAGTTTCCATGGAGCCCACACCCCCAAGAATAAAAGCTGGATCCCCTGGCCCTTACTTCAGTCCCTTCCCGGGTAGCGAAGATGAAAGAAGGGGGACCCTATGTTGACCCTTCATCCAAATGGCAGTGCAGCTGTCAGCTTCTGACAGTCGTCTGCACCACATCTACCCAATAGACGTGGCCCTGAAGAAGAAAGAGGCTATGGCGCAGGACGAAGAAGACCCAGCAGACTCAAGGAAAACAGCCCTGACAGGGGACAGAATATGGAAGGCTAGGATAAAATGATGCACACCCCCATTTGGGGCATAGGGGTGCGGAAGAGCCCAGGCACCCCTGAAAAAGCCCCAATCCCATACCAAAGGGCAAAAGGGCTAGTAACTTGCAGTGACAGGGGCTGCCAATAGTGCGGCCTCTGAGCCCTGAGTTTCAAGCCTATATGCTTGGTGCCTGGGCTGGTAGCCTTTGCTTGGGGGAGGAAAAATGTCATAAGTATGCTGGGAAGCACAGGAAAAGTGAAATTACAAAGTGGTGATCACTGGCGCTGGCTGGCGGGTCCAACAGGCCAGGCCAGGCGAGCCAATATCTCAGTGCAACAATCAAAGCTAATTAATTAGTGTTCGGCCCAAACCTTTCAGTGCCAATGTAGTATCCCTAGGCCACCCCCCTTCTGTGACATCAGTAATGATGCCAGGGAGTTTCCATGGAGGCCATGCCTCCAAGTATTAAAGACAGCTCTCCCCTCACTTCTACCCCTTGCTGGGTAGCGAGGATAAAAGACGGGGGAACCTATGTTTACAACAAATGGCGGTGCAGCCATCAGCTTCTGACAGCCAGTGCCACAACATCAACATTCTGGAGGGGCCAAAGAGCCCTGGATAAGGGAGAGGAAACAAAGTTGCCCCAATGGGTCCTAAGAAGACGGTGCCCGGAGGGGGACAAAAGATGGAAGACTGGGATGGGAGAGTATAAGTTCAATTAAAAACAATTTAAATATTTTGGTGTGGTGTTGATGAACTGATAAGGGGTCCAGAGGACTCCTATACCGGTTCACCATGGTCAAGAGCCGGCCCCCTACTGGGTTTGGCGGGTGTCATGCTGGTAAAATGACACACTACCGCACCCGCCATTTGGGCCACTGCAGCCCGGTGCTCATTGGTGTGGGCATAGGGTTCTTCCAGGGGTGTTCAAGGCACCTCTGGAATTGTTTTGAGCCCATACCAAAGGGCATAGGGCTATTAACTTGCAGGGACAAGTGCCATCAATAGTGCGCCCTCTGAGCCCTGGGTTACAAGCCCTTATGCTTGGGCTGGTAGCCTTTGGGGGGGGGGGGTTGTAAAAACGGAACAAACAAAATAATTAACAAAAAAATGCTGCTTAAGATGGCGCTTAAGTGGCATTCATTAAATCAAGGAAAAATGCCCCAGAAAAAGTTGGAAAACAATTTGTATCTAACGAAAAATGTCAAGAAAATAACAAAAAAAAATAAAATAAAAAATCTTCCTTTAAAATAAAAAAAAACAAGCCTGGCTGGATAATTCTTGATGCTGTGTGTATAGGTAACCTATGCTCCTGCCATCCAGCATAATTCGATGGATTTTCTATCATTAGGCCATTTTTTGCGATAGTTCCCCTTTAAGAAGCATTTGCGCCACACAGAGATAAACAGTGCCACACAGCGCCACTTTTTTTGGCCTCAGCAGCACTCAGAGTCTGATTTAACAACTAAAAAAATGATAACGCCGCTGATGTGACCAATGGCTAGTGTCTTATTTAACAGTAGTGCCGGAAAGAATGCTCTTTATATATATATACAGGATATTTTAATGGCTTATTTTGTTTACCAAGGTGTAATTTGGAGAACAACAACTAAAACGCAGCTGATGGGTCCAACAGTCTCAGTGCAACAATCAAAGCTAATTAGTTAGAATTCGGCACAACGCCTGCTAGTGTCAGTGTTGCACACAGTAGAACTCCAGATAAGACGGGAATGCCGGCACTTTGAAGCTGGTGCTATAGTGAGAAAAATGATGCTTACAGATGCACACCATAAATTAAGCTCTTAGTAAAACCCTTAAAAGTGAAAAAATAAAATTACAAAATAAACAGTCATGATATTTTTCGTTAGATAAAAATTGTATCTAACCAAAAATGCCCAAAAATGTGAAATGGGATGACTTTAAAAGCATCATTTAGTAAAACACTTAAAACTGAAAAAATACAATCAAAAATCCCATGTCAGGCTATTCTTCATTATATAAACATTGCATCCAACCAATGTTAAAATAAACGCCTTTTATAAGCGGCATTTAGTAAAACACTTTGAACTAAAAAAATGCAATTGAAAAATAAAATTTCAGGCTCTTCTTCATTACATAAAAAATGTATCACAGCAAAAACTTCAAAGAAATTACCAAAAAATATTAAAAATAATCCTGCAGGCAGTTTCAATGTTAAATACCTTTCATAAGCAGCATTTAGTAAAATACTTAAAACTAGAAAAATACAATAAAAAAAATAAAATTCAGGCTATTCTTCATCAGATAAAAATTGTATTCACCCAAAAAATACTAAACATCAGGTATTTGGACGCATTAGCACCATTCTGTTAAAATAGCAGGGCCAAAATATAAAAAGACATGAGTGATCCAAGATGGGTGCATATACCAGCAAAATTAACACACACAAAAGGGCAATAAAAATGTGTTTTCTAATTCTTTCCCAAAGACCAGCTGTCCTTATTATAGGTTCTTAAGTTCTTCACTTTCTCAATAAGGTAAAGATATTTTTTTGATCTTTAGCATAACCCATAGGGTGCCGTTGTTTTCAAACTTTCGAAAAAATCGTTACCTCATAGGAAATTAATTTAATCTTTTGGGGAAAAATAGAACAAACATTTTTATTGCAATTTGTGGTGTGTTATAGTATAAGAAACTCACTCAGATATAAATTTCAGTTCGCTCGCAAGATTTCACCTAAAGTTTAACTTGCTTCATCATATAATTAGGATGACCCCCACTTGATATCTGGGAGGTCAAATAAGAATATAACAGGTATGATTTGAAAGAAAATTGTGGGTTTGTTTTGCAATATTATTTCTTTGATCCCTATATACTACTTTTGTTATGTTTCTATATCTTCCTTTCTGTCAGTATAGAGGAGATCAGTTGTAATGCTGGTCTGGCAACAGTCTTGTTTTGGTCTTTTTTTCATTCGATTTGATTCAATTATAGTTTCTGAGGAAAATTAAATTTTTCTGGTTAGTCCATTTAAAATGGACTCTGTAACCTCAGATTCAATGCTTGTATTTGAAACTTTGTAATACATTTGTTCTTTAGGAATCCCTGATAATATTGAAGAAAATTGCATGTTTTTGTGGTCTTATTCAAATTATCTTGTCAAAGGCTAAGATGAGGACTTTCTTTTTTAAAGTGAAACTTCAGTGACCGGACCCTGGGTGTTGCCATCTTTATTCAAAGCACAGAGCCACATCCCCCAGCTCCATGTGCACTCCTGTCCACACATTCAAGTGAATAGGCGACGAGAGCGCATATGGCCCTGGGGGATTCCGCTTTGCACCAATTTCATAGGTGGCGCACAGAGTTTTTTTTCTTTGTAACCCCCCATCCTGCCTCAGTGCCAGGGTAGGGTGGTAGGGTGGGAGCCTTGTCACTGAAGTTCTGCTTTAAGCCTTTGCTGATGTCACTGTACACTGAACAGCTATATACTCCAAACAGCTGTGGCAAAATTACCTCCTTATTGATTCTTTTAAAAAATGAATACATTTGTTAATACCTTAGCATAGTTTAATTGGTCCTTCAGGAATAAGGGAAAGCCCTTTTTTGTGATGTCTTTTTTGGCGCTGACACTCTTCAGTCCGGCGCTAAACTGCCACTGTACCTTGTGAGTCTTGATTGAGAAATTGCTGAATCTGGTGGCTCTGTACACATATCCAAGAATGCCAATTTGCAGTTGTTTTTAACCCCACTAAGCGTTTGTTCTCAATGCAACATTAATGTTAAATAAAAGAGGATTAAACACATGAGATTTAGATTAGTTTTTGGGAACAAAACATCAACAAATGAAAAAGAAAAGAATCTTACGACTTAGGCTCTGTGTCCGATTCTTCCCTTCTTCTGTTAATGACTGTGAGAAAAAAAGAAAGTTAGTTTTGTGTTTTTTTTTTGTATTTTGTTTTTGCTTTATTTACATTTTGAGTCTTGTAGTTATCTAATGTTTTCATTGCATGGCCTGAGCCAAAATAAGAACCATGCTTTGAGCAGTCCAATTGTTCTTTCGGAAATCTTCTTTTTCGGTGTGTTACATTATATCTCACTTCAGTACCGGTGTCATAAGCTTGCATACCAGTGTCATAAGCCAGGTCATCTGGCAGTGGCCCGAATCACCTAAAGAAAAGTACTGGTTTTATTATTTTGAAAACAAATTATTTGAACACAACCATAATCTACCTAAATTCAGAGAGGTTAGGACCGTCCCATCAATGTAACCACACTTCTGCATTGTTCAGGGTTCCACCTTGCAGCCTTACTTACCCAGAAACCAACCCACGGGCATTTCCTGGTTCTCAAATTTGCAGTACAGTGCAGATTACTGGCAGGCATATGCCTTGTGGCCTGAACCAGGAAGGTGGGGGTAACAATGGGATATGCGTCCCATCCATGCACTCCAGCACATTGGGGATACCCGTCATGCAATAAAATGACAGCTTTATCTGGTTTACCTCATTCTCATCTGTTGAGGTCACATATGGCCATAATCACCTCATAAAAAATAAGACATATAGTTGGTTGGCTTATGCCACATAATAGAGCCGCTGTAGCTTGGAAAGTACCTCTAGCCGGTATATTCAAAGAGGACCGGTTCTGATACCGAGTTGCTACGAACAGTTGCTGGGATGATTATGTGCCGATTCTGGTCATAAAGGGACAACAAAGTGGCTCTACTGAGGCAGAATTGGCTGCGGATCTGCTAATCACTTAAATTCTCCACACTCACCTTATGGCAAACACTCTATCTGCACGTAGTCGGCCCACTGTGTCTTTGCCTGAAAACACTGCCCCATCTGAGGATGTCCCTGAGGATTCTGTTGTGCCACCTACAGAACGGGTTGCTTCACCAGTGATATGTTTCATTGTCCTGAGATCTGTCTGTCAACACAGCTTGCTGTGTATTACCTAACTAGAACACTTTCATGTCTACTTCCCTAAATTGCTGTAAAATACATGCTATGCACTTCTTCAGGCAGATTCCAAATGTTGGCCTACTACCTACCAAATAAGCCGCCTAACATGCCTGACCCTGATCCCTCGGATTCAGTTGTTGGACCTGTATCCACATTTTTATTGTGTTGTGCCACTAACTACAGACCTACTATTGTGTTCCTTTCAATGGTTGAAACATGTGAATGTTTTGCCACCCAAACCTCCCTATCAAAATAACAGGGACATGACAAGGAAGACACACCCAACATAAGTTAGAAACAATGAAAACTTTAGTGAAAATAATATTAGTAATAATATTGCCAACAGGTGAAGCTTTACATTTTTGGTTAAACAGAGATATGGTGTAGCATCATCCACAGGAAAAAAGAAATAAACCAGAAGAAACATTAGACTACAATGTAATTAACATTGTGTATCTGACAAATCTCGTACAGCAAGCAACAAATAACAATACATTGACAGCAGTGAAAATAAGCAACAGCCCTATATCAAACACACAAAATAATGACTCACAGCGCCGGCGCTGAAATGCTAACTCATGCAAATAATAAATTAGATGCTGAGACTGGCAGTTTTGTAGGCGCTACTGGATTTTAGCATCATAAATCGTAGAGGGGCTACAGCAAAATAACAGGTGCTGAGTGGCACTGACAGGTGCTAGCACTTAATAAATAGGGCCCTTAGTGAGTCTGTTCTCCTGAACAGGATGACCAAGTCCTGGCCCAACAGTGCCCCTATAGCCAATTTGAGAAGGAAACCAGAAGGAAAGAGAAAAAAGTAAAAATAAGAAAGAAAGAGGAAAAGGGGAGAAAAAAGACAAAAGAAGAATGGGTAGGGGACCTCTATGTTTTGGCCTGGACTTGTCAAATCACATCAGCTTTCTGTAGACGGGGCTAGGTAGGTAGCGCATACGCATACGCTCCTTGATATGAACTTTTTATGGGAAATTAGAATAACTGTAAGCAACTCATTATGTGAATAAACTGTTCAGTATTGCTGATACATTAGTTAGGGGATTCAATAGTTCCTTTTACATACTTTAACTATTGTTTGTTCAACTGCAAGAAGTGGTTGTATTTTGTTATTTTGTCTGTGTGTAAGCTCCGGTACCTTACAGTGCAAAAGAGCCACCCAGGGTCAGGGGCGGAGTGGGGTTAATAAACAGCCCAGGACTTTTTAGGGCCCTGCCGTACTGTACTTGGCAAAAGCGAGAGCTGCCACTTCCCCTGCAGCGAGCACACTCCTGTCCCCAACCCATTTGAATGGCTGGCGCAGACGTGCACTCACAGCTGGAAGATGCAGCTGCCCGATATTTAAATCTGCGAGGGAGCCAGAATGCAGGTGAGCATAGTGGTGCCCTGGGGGGATTTGCACAGTGGGGTATCCTTATCTGGGAAGCCCCAGGGGAAGGCTAGTGGTTGGCTCTGGAATATTTTAGATTCCAAGGCTGTGTCTTGTGGGTTTGGTTCCTCTTTAATATGGCCAAATGCATCCGAGAAGCCTGGCAGCACACATTGGAGAAGGCTAAATATCATTGCAGAGATCACAATGCCCTTTGTAGGTAAGGTTGCCACCATGGAAAACCCCCCTTAGCATGTCTGTTGGCAGCTTAAGGGATCAACACATACGTAACAGAAGCAGCAGCAGTGTGCACATACGTCAGATCACCAAGCTTCTGATGCTTTGAATCATCCCTGTCAGCAGCGCAGCCACTCCAACCTGCAGGTCTTCTTTCCACCTCACCTGTGCTGACTCCTGTGTTAACAGAGTGACCCTCCCCTCCCCCTGTAAGCTCTGCTGAGAAGTTCTGCTCTCCTCCCCTGCCCGTCTCTGAGCAATGTACCAGGAAGTGCACACATGCTGTACTCACAGCAGCCGCTCTTTGGCTAGAACCTCTACCCTGTATCTATATTCTGTCTGTGTGGCTGGCCGCTGCAGCACCAATCTTCGAGTGTGCCCCCTTCATCAAGCGCTCACCAGCCACCACCCGTCTGCATCTGACACTCAAACGATCCGCGGCTCACTGGCCACCACCCACTCTACGGCTCACTGGCTACCACCTGCATCCATCATTCACAGGCCCGCAGTCTTCCGAGATATCGGCCTACTGGGATTTTGCCCGGTATGCCCTATGACCAGTCTATCCCTGCCCAGGGTCTATTTGCATCACTATTTAAAAAATGTGTTAAAATGATTTAAATACTTGGACCCAGAAGCAGACGTTTATGGAGCATGACCACCAGATGTGGAGGAAACCTCTTTCAAAATTACAGCCACTAAAGCACAAACTATATATTGAAGGTGCACGTTATGGATAGGGCTCAGTACCATGTACCAGCGGAAAAGGACTTTTTATGTCGATTCCATTGTATTCAAAAGAACACTTTGCAACTGTCTTCCAACATCCATCAAATCCTTTCCTGATTAACAAAGATCTTTTTCCCAGCTTGCAACATATGATTGATATGTGTGGACAGAGAAATTATTAATTATTATTGATAGAGTAGAATATTGGGACAAGATAACTTTACTCCTTCGCACCTGCATTCTTGAAGAATGGCTATTTCCTGAAAAAAGGTGCCAACTTTGTGAAGGGAAGCAGTTAATGTCAGAGGTGAAGGTACCTATAATATTAATTTTAAGGAATATTAAACCTCTTTCTGAGACCATTAAACTTGTACATTTTATCAAAAGAGGAATTTACATTGGTGATATTGTGTGCAAGGGTTTTGTGAACGTCAGCTAGCTTAGTCCACATCAATGACTCAAAGTATCAAATTGGTATAGGATGGATATCTGAAAGCCTCAAGAAGACCACAGGGGGGACCAGGTGCATAGGGGCATTTGTGCACATTTAGAATAACTAGTAAGACTGGGGACCCCCAGGACCCTCTGTAGCCTAGGAAAATACATGGTTCATTCAGAGAGTCAGTTAAGCTGAAGAACATTTTACATTGCATTAAATGGAGCACATAGAATGGGACCCTTATAAGAGCAACAATTTAGAAACAAAGTCATTTCTAGGGGCATTTCAGCACTGCATCCGTAATGGGTAGTATTCCCTGGATTCTAGGGGCCTAATTTATCAAGGAACTATAGCAGTTAGCTTTGATTAGATATGCATGGTGTGCAGGTTTGGGTAAACAAATTGCATAAATCATTTTTTTCACATTAGCACATGTCAGCCCAGTGTAAAACAGTAATTTATTGATCCATAAGCACACAGCAGTGCTGTCATGTCAGTGTGCCTGTTTTCTCTAGTGCACACATTGCAACTTCCATAGCATATCATAGACAAATGATTCAGCATGTTATTTTACCATTTTTTTATTGTTTTAAATCAAAATGTCATCGATTGCTTTTGGAACATAAGAGGAACGCAAAAATAGGTACAATGCAGTTGCTAATATTTTTTTGTTGTTATTGTGCATAATTCTCTCCAAAATGCTCTTATTATTACACCAAAAATTTTGTAGAGGAGGAAAATGCTTTCTTAGAAGCTATAATTGTAAAAATGGATTTCTGTTAAGAAAAACTGACTTCACAGTAAGCTCACATAATTAAGTGTTGCCTTTCTGGTTTTGATAGTTAATAAATAACATTGTTGCACCCTGATTATATGTCATGGCATTGAAAATCAGAACTCTGCTTTTACTTTTTATTGGCTGGGGTGGGAGTACTGTATGGTAGGTGAAGGTGGTAGGTTGTAAAGAGGAGAAGAAAACGTTACCATGATTTGGTTTGGTGTGCAATGACATTATCTCCTGTTACATTTTTTTGACAGCCGTGACAGGAAATGCCTGTGACAACTACTGGCAGTCTGCAGAAGGTAAGGATACATCAAGCTTAAGTAATGAATTGCCCATGTCATAGAATTTGATGCATAAAACCTACAGTGATTTCACTTTTTATAATAGCAAGAAGAAATGGCTGTGATGACTACTGGGGCGACTGTTACATAGACTGCAGAAATAATGATGTTTCTCTTTTTAGTTAGATTACATAAAATTACAGAGGATTACAGAAATTATTGCACAGCAGTGATTTCTTACCTTTTTTTGTTTACAGCTCAGAGTTTACACACAAAAAATTTACACACAAAAATGCAGTGACTTTAGACAATGGAGAGAACGAGCAGCTGTGATGACTAGCAACACAAGAAGCTGTATCGTGTATTTACTACTATATAAATATGTATGTTTTACTATCCTCAATGCCTGCTCAAAGCAAGGATGATAAGCATGTGCTTACAATTAGAGATGAGCGAACTTCTCAAAACTTCGATTCGGGCGATTCGCCGAATTTCTCAGAGAAATTTGGGTTCGTCCGAATCGAACTTTAGCGAATCGCTCATCTCTGGTGGGAGCGGGGAGGCCGACTGCGCTGTCAGCGGGCGGTGGGAGCGGGGAGGCCGGCTGCGTTGTCAGCGGGCGGCGGAAGCCGGCTTCCTCTGATGACGCGTCCTCTGATGACAGCTGACAGCGCAGCCGGTCTCCCCGCTCCCACCATGCCGGCATTTTTTTTTTTTTATTTCAGGGTAAATTCGGTCAGCACGAACCACTAAAAATTCGGGTTCGTGCTGAATCGAATTTTCCCTGAAATTTGCAGTGAATTCAGGTTCGTTAGAACCGATTTGCTCATCCCTACTTACAATACACTGGATGTGCATTACAGTAACACTGCTGCGCTTACCGTCTAAATAGCTCTCTGTGCTTTGTACTTCTACGAAACTGAGTCTTCCCTATTGAAATAGAAGTCAATTATTTCACTGAAAACCTTCTTGCTGAATTCTTAAAATGATGTGGAGGCTGATCTAAACCGGACCTTCAGCATGATTTATTGAAAAGCCCAAACCTTAAAAAACGATTCCCCAGCATCTACAATTAATATATTTTAGGTTTTTAATCACCCAGCATCTAAAATTAATATATTTTAATCACTTACTTATTATTCTTTCCCCCCCTGGGCTGCAAATCTATTAAGGACTTTAGGATACGGGTGCCGCCATCTTGACTCAGAAGCATCACACTTGCTGAGGAAAGGAGAGGGGGATAAAATACAGGGGGCAGGTTATAGCTGTGCTTTGCTCAGACAGAGCAGAGCTGGGGTCAGGAAATGGACAGCAATCCCAGAATGCAGAGCAGCACAGTCAGAAGGCACTTCCTGTTTGCAGGCTAGCTGATGTTGCATGAGCCACCATCTTGGATGTTTAAAGGCTCATAACATGCAGTAGATGCAGGTAGGAAGATTTTTTATGTGGGCAATCTGTGTGTGCAGGGTGGAGGAAACATATAAGATAAGCTCTTATTCAGAGTGAAGGTCTGCTTTAAGACACCACATATTGCCATTTGAGCATCTATGTAGTTACGCTTAGAGTGCCTGCTAGTGGACGCTGCAAGCGGTTGTCTGGTGCTATAACCTAGCATAGTGGGCTGACAAGTAACGCTGTAGTATCCTGTCCCCCAATGATAAATGTAATGTCTGGGGGGGCTGTAGAAGCGCTCTCCCTCAATCAATGCATATGTAGCGCCCCAAGGAAAAAGCACCCAGGGCAACTCCACATATAACAATAGGACAACCCTGCAGCGAACGATAGGTAGTGCCAGATAACTGCATCCAGCACTTGGCATTGAAGCCCATATTTAAGAAAATCAAACACAAAACCAGCGTTGGCGCTCTAAAACTGGGCGCACTAGCGCTGAGCACCGGACACTATATGAAAAAGTCTGTTTCTCAACACATATACACCAGCACCAGAGCAAAAACATATGGAATGACATTGTTTTAACACTGTAACACTGACACTGCAATGGCAGACCTGCACATATAATTCTGCATAAAAAACCCAAAGTAACTATATACGTGTTTGGTTGCTGGGCAGGTGAGGTAACACAATAATCTGATCCTAAAATTGAGAAAAATAATTAATTAAAACACTATTTATACAAAAGCAAAAAAAAACACCATTGAAATGTATGGATAACACTGCCAAGAGAGAGGTGCTACATGGCGCTGCAGAACATACAACGCTGGTGCTTTACACTGAGATGCCACTAGTAATACATTCAACGCTACATGACCAGTCTGACTTTCATATATATGATTTTCACATACTGTGCCTTGCATTCACCTGACACTACGTGGTGCTACGCGGCATTAGGGGGTCTTAAATAACCCCCATACTGTACATAGGAAGAATGAGGCTGTCTCCCATTCCTGTGATTTACTTATAAGCATGTTGTTTCCAAGTTTTTTATATTCCTTTGTATCCGTGATCCTAAGGTGGGAGTGGTTTTCCTGGCCTAAAACTACAGTAACAACTACTGACTACAAATCCAAAAAATCCTTCCACCGTAACAGGTGAGCTCATCATCAGCTTTGGCAAGCAGCAGTTATTACTTCCCCAGGTGGGTTGCAGTAATGAGTGCTCATACATTGCTACAGGGACAGCTATATGGAGATCTACAAAACATGACATATTTCTGCCCCTTCATAAGTGAGTTTGAGACCCCTGCTTTAAAGGTTTCTGGTCTGTTTGACAAGGCTTCATGGTGTCTTCATAGACTATTGACTTAGCACTTAGCATGTAGATGTGTACTGGTGGATGCCCAATGCTTGCCCCATTTTACTATTGAAGTACATTTCCATTAGTATGCTTACAACTTTATATTATCTGATGCCACATACTTGTACTGTCATCTTTTGTTTGCTTTGTGTAAAATAGTAGGTAGTAGGTCACATTAACCAAGCACTTGCATTGTTTTGTTAAAGGTTAATTACAAGATTGCTTGCTGGAAAGGCTCTGAAGAGATTGAATACTAAATATTTCACTTACATTTATGTCCTTATCCACACCAAGAAAATATTGATTTATTTTGTTCTTCTTTTTCAAACTTTAAAAGGATTCACAAAGAGTCGTCATTTATCAACACCCTTTTCCATCTACACCTTCAGGCGGAATTCAAATATCTCAAGCGAGCACGACCCGTGCATAGCACCGCTGAAAAAATACTGGCCTCCTCTCCACTTTCAGGATCCTCTTCTACAGCTGCCATGAAGCTTATCAGCGCTACCGACGCTGGAACTGCAAAAGCTAGAAGAAATATTCCTACTTAGTCCTTCTAACTCCCCCATACTGAGAACTGTTCAGGACATGATCTCTCTGTAACACTGTAAATGACACATATTAACTGGCTGATATGAACCTTTCTTCCTATCTGTGCTTGTTGTGCTGGGTAAAGCTGGAGTCTAGTCCATCTGAAGAGAAAAGAATATCTTGACCTCCATGGCCCCCTACTGATTGGGTGTTTCACAAAAATTAAGAAGACCCTAAGTCTTGTGGGATATCTTGTTTGTGGTTTTGGCACTCAGTACTTGCCAAGTTGATTGCCCGATTGCGACTCTTTAGCCTGATTAGCTGCACACAGTCTTACATTTACATCACTACACAAAGGGGTTAATACAGAGTTGGGTAATGGATTGTGCTCAATTCAAACTTTTACATACTCAGGATAGACACTATGCATTACATACAGTACTTTAAAAGGAGGCCGTTGAGTAATGTGTAGTGCTGACTTTATTTTCAGGTCCTCACGCAATTCCTTTTTTTGTTTAAACTTACATGTTGGTACAAATATAATTGGAATCAACACTTGGAGATGCCATGTTCTGTTTTTTTATAATAGATCTATTAATGTGTGGACTACTCTAGCCCACCTCTTGTACACATGTTCATGTGTCTTCTCTGATAAGCAGGTCGATCAGATTAGGTACTAAGAACAGTCTTAAGGTAGCCATTGTTTTTGATTCATGAACTTTGATAATGTTTTGAAGCTTTTATATGTAATTTTATTGTTTGTCAAGTTTGAAATTGAAGCTGGAGATGGCCCTATAATATTTCAGATGCTTTTACAATAAAGGCTCTTATAATATCTGCAGAATGCTGTTAAACCTTGTGACTGCATCATAGGCTTTTATTTTTATTATGTTTGAGCAGTATACTGTACAGTATATTGCTTGAAATAATTGCTTTTCCAGAAAGCAATGTCAGAAACATCAGTTAACAACACTACATTCTACAACAAACAGCTAAGCCTGGGGTGTCGTCACCTGAGGGCTAATAAAGGGGGTGCCCGGGAACACTTAAGACCCATGCGGCTGCCTGTTACCCTCTGGGAGCTAAGTTCACTGCATCAAAATGCCTGTTCTCTGATCAATTCATGTTTTTTCTGGAGTAGGCTACATGTGTTGGATTGTTTGTAGGCTGAAGAAAGCTGATGTTTTACTGTTGGAATGAATAAAGGCTGTTGATGTAAAATATTGCCTAATAGAAGAGTATATTCCCTGATTCCTGAAATGTGTTTCAGTGTGCACCTCTGTGGGTGTATTGGGTAAAGCCTGTAGCCTTTGGCCCTTGACACAGCAGCAACATGTTATGACCTAGTGTCAGCAAGCACTATTTGCACGGCAAAAAAATATGCTCCAGCAGCCGCGTCATTATCAGTTGGTGGAAAACAAGAGACTATGCTTCAGCAGCAAATGCAGCAGCAAACTCAAAAGCAGCAAAGAATGACTGTACAACACAGGAAACCAACCTGCTTGACAAGCAGATTTCAGACTACTGGGGCCCAACATGTGGTGGTGGCCAAGGAGTGGCCCCAATGTGGTCTGCGGAGTGCAACAGTCCCTACAAAATAATACCACCGCTGACAACGTGAAGTCATGCTTTACCTTATTCGAGTAGGTTGTATATCGAAGCTATCTGAACCATGTGCAGACCTCTATGTACCGTCAACAATCTGAAGGCTTAGTTCATTCAACAAAACCATAACAAAAACCTAAAGAGGATGCTTAAGCAGGTGGTTGCAAAACGCCACTGCACAGGGACTGCTTACTACCTTGCTTGTTTTTTGCCCTATGTGACGTTCCTCAGGCTTCTCGACCCATGAGATGCTTTATGGATAGCATCCCAATGTATTACTAGATGTGGTTAAAGAATCACTGAAGTAAGAAGCTATACCCCAGCCTAGATCACGGTGAACAGGTGCAGGATAGAATAGCTCAAGTAATACACATAGAGGGCCGCTCAACAGGCTCAGAGTAGAGCCTTCTAGAACCTTCTGTCACATGTTCATCAACGTGCCAAACATGTGATAGGCTTTTCCCTCACAGACCTTTCAACCAATCTAAAGTGCCTTGATTCATTTCCAAAGATACATACAGTGTATATGATCAGATTCAGTTGCTCTATAGTCCCCTAAGTGCATAGTATTTAGATAATGCAGTGAGGAGATACTAGTCACCAAACACAGGTCACAGGCAGCCATGGTCATCTGATCACATGATCATCATACCTGTTGGATTCAAAGCTACCTAAATGCTACCAGTAGCAATTTATGTGAAGTTAAAGGAGCACTATCGCGAAAAAATGGACCAATGCTAAAAATCCATATAAATATGCTGAATGGAGGGTTGAGGTGTCACTTATACACCCGGTATCGAGAAATATCCAGCCAGGCTTGTTTTTTTTAGTTTAATGAAAGGAAAAGGACATCTCGGGTGACAGACTCTGTCACCCCTCATAGACTAAACCTGTAACCCCAGGATTTTATTCCTACCAGGGGAAGAAAACCACAAGCTTGGCGGGAGTTTTATTCAGATTGGGTGTATAAGTGATCCCTCCCCTTATTAGCTAAAGTGTTTATATGAATTATTAATATTACACAATTTCACGATAGTGCTCCTTTAAGGAAAAAATAGGTGGCCACCCAAAGTACTTTAACTTAAGTTAAGAGGCTTTCCGTACACCCAATGTGGTATTCATGTATCTCTCCTTATGCTGTATGTTGTCTTAATAGGAAAATGCAGAAGCAGACTAAATCCCTGGATTTTTACCCCCTTCCCTGGGTTTGACCCACTTTACAGGGGCATTCCTTTGAGTGAAACCCCATGGTTCGCCCGATAAAACACCTTGATTTCCCTTTCCATGCTGCATGCACAAGCTCTCCCTGCCTGCCCCCCCCCAGGCTGCCTGTAATAATCACCATCCAATCATTTATGTGTGGTTTAAGTATTGGGGGTGCCATTGGGTGCCACCACAGAGGGTGACCATAACCATGCCTACTGAGAAGCTGCACCAATCCCAGGGCTAGTAGGATCATCCAGAGCAGCTTCCTGGCCCGCGATGCCACAAATAATAGGGACACCCTCCAGGCAGCACAGGAAAACACACTATAAGGGCAAAACATAACAGAAAAAATGTGTCAATAAATGTAATGTGGGTGATCTTAAAGCGGAACTTCAGTGACCAAGTAACCCCAGCACCAGGGTAGGGCGCGGGGGTCACTTGGTCGCTGAGGTTCCACTTTAAGATCACACACATTACATTTATTGACACATAGGTTACAAAGTAAAAAACCCTCGCCTCATCATTGGGCCAGTGCTGCTCCTCCAGTCTCTGTGCGGCCACCACTGAGACTGACACAAAGCTTCATCCCCCAGGTCCATGCACGCCACTGATATGCATTCACTTGGGCGGGCGAAGCGGTGGGGATGCAGCTCCGTGTTTCGACATGGGCCCCTTGATAAGGTTTTTTTCCCTTTGTAACCCCTTCATTCTATCTCAGCACAAGGGTAGGGTGGCAGGGAGGGTTGGTTACTTGTTCACTGAAGTTCCGCTTTAATGGGTGCTTAGCTGCAGCTGGTTATTTCGTATAGTGTACTCTGCTAGCCAGGTACTGCCACTGTTACCCAGCGTTTTGTTCTTTCCATTCTTTGGCCCCAGTGACATCATTACATTTTCTGTCTTCAGTAACCATATTGCCAATTTCTCCAAAATAATCAGGAGCTGACACCTATGTTTTTTAGCTTCTATATGATACTATTGGAGAGACAGAATTTCATGTGACCAGATGTTCTTTTTGTCAGGGTATTTTAGGAGAAGATTTAGGAGGCCTAAAAGATTTAGGAGCAGCACCTCTACTGACATATCTTAATTATATCTGCCATTAGCAGAACATTAGATCTGGAACGCAGGAGAGTGGGCTAAGAATGGTCTACAGTTTTACATTTCTCTTTCAAGTGGTTCTGACTGTGCGGCGCTAGTGATCTTTTGTGGTTATGGGATGTAAAATCAGAGATGAGGATGACAGAAAACATTAGGATCTGTCAGAGAGGAGCTGAATATGATAGCTAGGGAGCCTTAAGCGTGTTACAGTCTTGTAGTAAGGAATGATGTCTGCCAGTGGGTAAAATGATTTATGAAGCCAGCAGACCTCTAAATCTGCTCCATGAGTTATCATACATACTGAAATATTTGTATGGGAATAATTTGAGATTTTTGCTCCATTTTTTACGTCTGTATTTGTAAATCACTTATATCGAATAATTTCTTGTTTATATGACCCTCATTGGGGATTTTAAATATGCTTGTATGTCTAAAATATGTGGTTTATTTAAGAAACGCTAAGGCCAGGTAGTGCCAGATCAGATTCAGGTGAATCTCAGGTCCCAGTGAAAATGGTGAATTTATAGGCAGGCTGAATCATGACTAGCCGGTAGATGAGCGTCTGTACAGCGGCGCTAAGAGTGACTGCTAGTATACGCTGTGATCGGCTATCGGGCGCTGTAACAGAGCACCTCAGTCACTGTAGTGAATGAGATGTATGTTGGGCATTCTAACACCAGTACAGCGCTGCAGGGAGCGAAAGGTAGCGCGAAAGGTAGCGCCAGCTCATTGCGACCAACTCTCGCTATAGCATAGAGCGGCAGAAGCTTTGTGATTAAAGTCTGTTTTTGAACACATATCCACCAGTAACAAAGCGAAAACACATGGAATTACATTGTTGTAACATTGTGACATTAATACTTTAATGCCAGGCCTGTAATGACAATTCTGCATAAAAATATAAAAAATCCTAAAAGTTTTCAAAAATGACCTTTTCTAGGCCAGGAGAGGTGACACAATTATTTCAGAGAAAAAAAAATAAAATAAAAAAAAAAAACTCTGTTTAAACAGAAGAAAAGGAACGTTGATTGAACTGTATTGGAGAGCGACAGAAAGTGACAGGTAATACCTGGCGCTCTGGAAGCTAGAGCTCCGGCGCTATACTCTGAGCCACCTGTAATGAAGAATTGGACGCTACATGACGCTGTTAGAGTCACTCACCAGAATCACTTTCATAAATGTGGTATTGCGTACAGCGCCCGGCATTCACCCTGCCTGCCGCTACTAGGCACTACCTGGAGTTATCCCTTGATGAATAAACCCCAATGTCAAGAAGCTACATTGCCTCTGATAGTTTTGCATCTATCAACAGTGCCATACAGCGCCAGCTAAAAAATAAATTCCATGGCCCTAAAAAATTAAAAATTGAGATTCCAACAGGTGCTGTGTTCCTGGAATACCATTTTTCTGCCTCTGGGAGCGCTATGTATTTTTTTCTTAAATAATTTCAACTTGTGGCGCTCCTGGCCGGCACTAGGTGTCGCTAGCACATAGGCATATAAAAGCCATGTTCTGAGAACTTTGCCTGGCAGGGAGCGCTGCAGCTGATAGTGCCGGCAGCCTGAAGCCAGCATTGCGATATGGGCCTCGGATGAAGTGCTGCCCACACCTAAAATGTATTAAATTAGCCTCCCCATTTGGCACCATGTACCGCAGATTAACTCTAAGGAGAAGCCTGTCTACCTGAGCTGGTCATGTTTAATGATTGTTCATGTATTGTGTTCTGGTCTCCGGGGGTTTATTTAAGAATTGCTAGTGGCAGGTAGTGCTAGATGAGCATCAGGGCTGGCGAGTATATGAGTGCTGATGCTGTGTTCCCTACAGTGCCACATAAGACCAGGCAATCACCCTGCACTGTGTGGCCTTATTCCATCAATTTCTATGGGATGGGTTGCTTATAATTTTTTTGACAATTATTTTTTATTTTTTTTTGGGGGGGGGGGGGGGGTGGTGCATGTGCCACAAGGTCCCTGGGCTGTTTGGAATTGTATTTGTATGCATTTTTTGCAATTTTGGGTTGCACTCAAAACACACGATCTGGGTCATGCAAACCTGTGTCATTCAAGTGTCCCCAAAAAAACTCCTGGTGTTTCCGGAGTGAAGATGGGCAGTCATCACCCATTGGCTTCAAGCTTTGTTCTGTGCCCCTGGGACATCTTGAAGTAGGATGCCCAACTGTGTGAAACCCCCCAGGAAGCCCAAAAAAACTCAATTCGCCATTCTCTAATGAAGCATGCACGGGCTCTCGTCCAGTGAGAGCCGCCTGCTATTACAACATAATTCAACAGATGGCTCTCAGCCGGGGAGGCAGAGGAAGTGGCAGGACATTGATTAGAATGAGAGCCACCTGCCAAATGACGCTGTCATAGCAGGGACGCCCCAGAAAAATTCCAGCGGCCATATACATACCCTCTTATGGGTGAAGCAGTGCTTACTGGGCCGGAGAAAGGCAGTCCTTATTACCAAATGAAGTGGCAAGAGCCATCGGAATCTCCCTCTTGATGAGTGCATTGAGGGTAAATATGCACTTTTATGGTTCCTAACTGCCCTGAAGCATAACTGCTGTACTGTATTCAGTATAGTTTTGTATTCTGTTTTACCCCATCCCTACAACCCGGTTATTAAAGTTACAGACTTCAACTTGGTCTTGAATATTAACCCGTAGGAGAGTGTTATGTGCCTGTAAAACTGCACATAGAAGGGGGTTATTTAAGAAGGGATAGCGCCAGGTAGTGACTTGTAGCAGCAGGCAGCGTCTGGTGAACCACATTTATGAAAGCGAATCTAACAGTGCCATGTAGCGTCCGATGTATTATTACAGGCAGCTCAGTGTATAGCGCCAGTGCTTTAGCTTCCAGAGCGCCATGTAGTACCTTTCGTTCACTGTCGCTCTCCCATAAATTTCAATGACCGTTCATTTGCTTGTGTTTAAACATTTTTAGAAACTTTTTGGACTTTTTATATTTTTATGCAGAATTGTCATTACAGGTCTGTAACAAAATTGTTATTGTCACAGTGTTAAAACAATGTCATTCCATGTGTTTTCGCTTTGTTACTGGTGGATATGTGTTCAAAAACAGATTTTTATCACACAGCGTATGGCGCTCTATATTATAGCGACCAGATTTAGAACGCCAACGCTGTTTGTGTGTGTCCTTTTTTGATAGTATGGTATGGAGTGCCAAGAATCAGTTGCACTGAGCTGGCGCTACCTCTCGTTCCCTGCAGGGCTGTACTGGTGTTAGAGCGCCCAACATACATCACATTCATCACTGCCAGCCAAGTTACTACAGCGTCTGAGGTGCTCTGTTACAGTGCCCAATACCCGCTTACAGTGTCTACTAGAGGTCGCTCTTAGCGCCGCTATACAGATGCTCATCTGCCGATACCTGGCGTTAGTAATGAATTAGCTTCTAAGAATCAGTGTAGTGGGAGCAGGATGCATTATGACTAAAGATTTAACTGCAAATGGCATAGCGAATCGTTTCTACATTCTCCAGACAATTTCCTGACAAAAAATAGAACACTCACTTAGTAGAAAGCGCAATGTGATCTTATTGTGAATTTATGTGTATTTGTCTGTGTAATGATAATGATAATGATAATATGCACCCATGACCAATTGTGTGCCCTGCTTTCCCCCCATCCATGCAGTGTGCAACCCATAAAGTAAACCACACTAGTGAAACATACCAAGGGGCAGTGAGTATACATGCCCAGAATGGTGGGCTGCCCTAGCTACAGCACAGGGAACAGTTGGGGGTGAGGTGCCTTATCTATATATTGTGGGGATTCAACTCACAGTTCCGAGCAAGTTTACTGTAACATTGATACGGGTAGGTTTCTCAGATCCAACGCTTGGCTCCTGAGCTTTTACTGGCAGTATTCAAATAGAAAAAGCTCATCCATAGAATTTATCAGGCCTACCCAAGCTGTACTTCTTAACAAGATCCAATGCCATGAAAAGACCCAGACTGGCCGGGGGTTTCATAAATGCAGATAGATAGAAGCATATATGCATGATTTGCAACAATGCAGATGTACAGAATAGAAACAAGTTGTTTTACGCTTTAAGAAAACAAATAGCTTTCTGCCAGTAAGTGTAATTGAACAATCCTCAGTATAGTGAACTTTTAATATTCTGAGGGGACAACACATGTTCAGCCGGCTACTATTTGAATTCCATCTACTGAAGAGATTCCTCAGGAAACAAAGTGTTTAGACACATGGGAGCTATCTACATAACAGCAGATTGTTACTCAATGTTATTTTCTGATTTCATCTTCAGATTTCAGACTCATTGTTCTGTATAATTTTGTTCTGTCTTCTGGACCAATGTTTTTCAGTTTCCACCCAGTTACCTCACTTTTCTCCCCCAAGTCTGTGTATTACCTTTTCCTTTACTATTAGTTCTCTTAGATTACAATATAATATAATACATACACAGGAGATTTGTCTCTTGGGTTTCAGATATCCGAAACCCCAGCCAGTATTCAAAAACAGAAAAAGGTTCTGGAAACTTAAATGAGTGATATCTATCCTAAAGTACATTTTCCTTTCGTTGCAGCTCCTTGCAGCTCTGCCAATTGATTTTTGTGTATGGAAGGGGCCACAGGCCACAGGCCAACTTGTTTATTTAATATTGGGTCTGGGGGGGGGGATTGTCATCTTCACCTTCCATAGGCCTATGATGTACCTTTGATTATATATGTTTAAATATATATATAAATATATATATATATATATATATATATATATATATATACAGTGCTTTTTGATTACAGCATGTTATGCATGTTGCCAGCTTCTGTTTTATTGAGGCCCCTTGAATAAGACAGCGTGCAAAAAAAGTTTTTGGCCCCTGAACTATATTCCACCTCTAAACTATTTGTAGTTTAAAATTGCAATTTTTGTAATGTTTATAGTTTCAGTCCTATACTCGCCAAAGCAAGGCGCCCTGGAAGCCATATTTATCACTGAGAGGTGTAGTAGGTCAATGGTTGAGAGAGAAGTGACAGGTACTTAAAGTGGACCGAAACCCATCGGACTTGTAAAAATACATTTAACCATAGCCCCTGTCAATATTCCCTCCTTAGGGTGTAGAACTAGAAATTTTTGATTTGTCCTGATGCTGTCCCTCTCTGTAGGATGGCAGGCGATCAGTCATTGCATTGGTATGACATCATTGCCACACACAACAATGGCAATGAATGGAGGAGGCGGAGCTTTACAGGCGCCATTATGTTGGATTAGAGTGAAGCAGGAGCACTAAAAATTGGCAAAAGGTGCTCTTCATAGAGGGAGCAATTCAGGGGAAAAATGTGGGTTTTGGTCTGCTTTGTTAATATTCCTATATGCCTGTTATATTCCAGTCCAGTCCTTGTGAATCCCTCCTGTTCCCAAAATGTAATAAGCAGAATGTATGCAGACTTCCCTAAGCCAACAAAACAAAGTCTGATTTGGGTTTGGAGTATATAAATGGTTCGCCACCATTCACTGAACCCATGATGTAAAGCGGATCAACATTAAAAAATAAATCAGACCAACACAACACACAGTGCTCATATGCATCCCTCCGCAGGGCAATTTAGATTGCAGCACATATAAAATAATTTACCTTTTTATAACGTCTGCTGGGATAAATTTTGGGCTTGCAGGCCACTTGCAAACAGGAAGTCATGCTGGGCTTCCTGTTACTTTGCATTTCAGTTATGTCAGTTGGGAGAGGCCGCTCCAAAATGGCCACTACCTTTTTTTTTTCAACTGTGCCAGGCTGTTGGTCCGCTTCAAGTAGTGCACCTGGATTCGCAGCTGCTGCTCCACTGATCATTTGACTAAGCAGTCAGGCTCTGAGCAACAATCTGTTGATTTGCCTTCTGGGGTGTGGCCACCTCCTTTTAGGAGGGGCCATTTAACTCTTCCTTTGCATATAAGCATATGCCTTCCCAGTTTCTTTATGTTGCAATTTCCATTTGTGACCCCAGAACTTGGCACGGCACTTCATATAAGAAAATGAGTGAGATCATTTTTTATTGGTTAAGCAATATACTAAAAAATTGTCTCCCTCAATTTATATAATATACATCATTTTATGGCTGCCACAGGGTCGTTGGTGGGCTTTTGGGGGGATCCCTGCCAGGCTGCTGCTGTTAGGCTGATGTAGGGTCAGACTGTTGTGGGAGGTATTTTGGGCTGCTGCAGGGACCAATCTTTTGTGGGGATGCTGTTAGGCTGCTGTGGGGCTTTGTTAGGCTACTACAGAGATCAGACTACTGGGTAAAGACTTTTAAGGCTGATGTGAGGGCCGTGTAAGGCTGCTATGAAATCAGGTTGCGGTAAAGGCTTTTAAGGTTGATGTGAGGGCCCTGTAAGGCTGCTATGAAATCAGGTTACAGTAAAGGCTTTTAAGGTTGATGTGAGGGCCCTGTAAGGCTGCTATGAAATCAGGTTGAGGTAGGGCCAGGCGAATCAGTATGTAGAGGTCAGCAGAAAACTGTATAACTCATGTGATTTCAGTTACATCAAAAAGGAATATGTAATATCATGCTCATGCCCCCTGTCATTTGGCAAACGTCAACAAAGTCAGCAAAGCATGGGCTGAAACTCCATGCTAGAATGCTTTCCACTGTCATCTCTTTGCGTAAACTGATAAAAATAAGCTAGTACGTTTTGATTTGGAAGAATGTTTGGAAGAAATTTTTTGGGACTAAAACTTCTTGCTTTGAGAGGGCGTGTTTGGAGCATGAGACCAGAAAGAGACACCTTACCTGAGCTTCGTACACTGCCATATACCTTGGAAAGTAGGAAAAGGTACCAAGGCAACCGAGAATGCAATTGATGCCACAGGATCAGGTGAGGGTAAGCAGGGGAGCACCAGCCCTCCCATCTAAGGTCTGATTGGAAACTCCATGAGTTAAACATTTTTGCATATATCTATCTCTGAGGTGACAAGACAAATTGTTAACACTGGGGAAGACTCCAACCCCCCCCCCACCCCAGTTTGCTATTTTAAACCCAAAAAAACCTACCTGATCTGCATGATTAGCCCCCCTTCGATATCACTGTAGCAGAAATGGACCATTGCTTGCCACCACTTGTTTCCCACTTCATGCATAGGGGAGAAAGCAGCTGCCAGCAGCACTGCAGAACACCGGGACTGCCATGTTGCTATATCAAATTCGCAAGTTGTTCCTGTGCAGCCTATGAAATTATCAATGCTAAGAAATGAAGGAAGAAATCTTTAAAAAGGCTAAACCTTCAGGGAAGCACTCTTTCTTCTCCCTCCGATTTTATTTCAGTTCTTCCCAAAAGAAAAACTAGTTACAAAGTTACGTCAGGGCATAGTATAAACAGGGTCTGCTGCAAGAGAAATCCTTATATAGGCCCTAGGCCAAGGCTATTGGCCCACTGAGCTCAGTTGATGAGATTCCCATTTTCCTGTGCCGCCTTGGGACTTCTCCATTACCTGAATCCGTGGTACCTTTGCATCCATTTATGTATGACTTTTGACTTTCATTTATGGACCCTCTTGGACTTTGCCGACTCTCCCATGTATGATCCACCATTAATCAGTTGGACTCTGCTTCCAGATTTACTCTGTAGTGACTGGCTCTCCCATGTATGATCTAGGCTTCCTTTTCTGGATCTCCCTTTGGATTATCCCTTCATTGGTCTGCTACCATGCACTTGACCTCAGCTAATGTTCCTGACCCTGCCACTCTGCCTGTGACCTATTGATCTCGGCTACTCATCTTGTCTGCTTCTTGCCACCTGCCCAGAACCACTGCTGGTGGTCACGGCCAGGCCCTTGAATTCCTGGGGCATGACCTGGGGCTTCCCAAGCTGCCAAACCTATCCTCCCTTGCGGGGGGCACTAGTGAAGACCGGGGTTGGCGTTGGCCTCCAGGCTCACAGGTCGAGAATAGGGTTCTGATGAGTAGTCTCCGTTGTCCGCCGTCAGCAGTGGAACTGGGTCTCTCCACCAACAGTGCTCACCTCAGGTCAGTATCCGTGACAGTTTTGCTTTATTAGTAATTTAACCCCTTCCTGTCCCGACTATGTGGAATATACAAAATGTAATTCCATTCAGTTTTTTTTTTAAAGCCAAAAGTCGAAATGTCCAAATCTCCCCAAGATTAATACGTTAGGGGTTAAAAAGTAGTCTGTGTGTATCTAATAACACAAATGAAAAGTTTGCAATGAAAAATAATAAGTAATACCTTTGCAGTTAGACCCATTGCTAAAATTTAAAAAACGGTCTGGTAAGGAGGGAAGATAAACAATCTGGTAATTAAGTAGCTAGCATGCCAAATTTAGGTTGGTGGTGGGCGTTTTTGTATAGACTTGCGGACCATATGGCTCAAGCATAAGCAATGTAAATGTCTATATTAACTAACTTATGGTTCTGAGGCCCCTGCTAGCAGGGTTTAGGTGGGTAGTCATTTGGCCCATTAGTTTGCATAGTGTATACCTAAGGGGATTTATAACTATGATTTAGAAGACTTTGCACTAAAGACTAATGTCTTATAGAAAAATGTTTGAAGTTCGCCAAAGTGAATTTAGTCACAGTTTGTTTTTAAATTATATAAACCTAAATAATGTCAATAGCTAGAATTGTTGCCAACACTTTCATCTCCTGCAATATTTTGCATTAATGAAATAGAAGTGTATTTATTTTCTTCACTAAAATGTAGCAGATGTCTATTAAAGTTATGTAGTCCCAAAATTAAAATGAACTGCAACTCAGCATACTTCAAATCCATCTTGATGTTTATTACTTTATTCCTTCTTTATGAAATTTTAATTTTGGTATTTGCTGTTCGGTTACTAATTATTTTATAAACCCAATAAATGTCCTCTTGGGGGAAAAATTAATTCTCACCTTTGATCCCCAAAGTACAACCCTCCATTTTTGGATTTTCAGTACCTTGACATTGAGAAGTTCTTGCCTTAGGATATATCCTTGCCACCAATGACTGCTGAGATCTGGCCATGTTCTGCAAATGCTGCAACCCAATGTGGTCATCTGTAGAAGTCCTAGTGAATGTAAGTGCACAGCACTATTAACTGCGCACAGAGGATATGCATCATGCACTATAGGAAAGTGGGAGGCTCCATATCTACAGTAGAGACATTCTGCAGGGGGATTAAAATTAGAAAAAGTATTTCGTATTTTGTATTGCCCAGAGAAGCTTTTAAAAATTAATCAAATACTTAATTGTGTTTGATTTGATGTTGCAATTTGTCAAATTCCTGCCATGAAATATCCTAAATAAATACAATAAATGAATCCAGCAGAATTAACCATCCTTCCACATGCCTGGGATGAGGCAGACACATTTTGCATCGTTCTTAAAGTGGTCCAACAGCCATTTTATAGAAAATGGGTGTTGGATGGCATTGTCATGAGCACTGGAGGCATCCAGATTGCTGACCCCCCCCCCCCCCCCCCCCATCATCCAGAATAATCTCTGCAATGGGCACATAATCTGGATTTTCCTCTGTGTCCAGAAAAATGGAAGAGACTCTGAATCACTGTGGAAGTAAGTGAAACTGGGGATTGTGGGTTGGAGATCAGTACCCAACACCCATTTTCTAAAAAATGTATCAGACTGCTTTAGCCAGTGATCCATTTAATTTTTCCTGTGGGTGTGCATGCACCATGCATGGTGCTATGTACATGTGCCCATCAAGTGCCATTGGCTGCTTTTGATTACATGAGGTGCAGTAGTGGAGCAGTGTGTTTGTGGCACAAGACTATCTGATTCTGAGCTTCCTAGTAATGTTTAATTGAAGGGGAATCTCAAATCAGGATTCAAGGGGGCCTAAATTAAATGTTTACTTTAGTTATGCTTTAGCTACAATTTTTATCACTTAAGTTACACCTGAATTTGCAAGCATGTCCATAAGCAAAATTACATTCTTTACAGACATTAATGTACTCTTTTGCTGCTTTTGATTGCCTTCACACCCAAATACATGACATAATCACACTCATAGACGTTGGATGCTTAGTTGAGCCCCATGAGTGTTTCAGTGAAATGGAATGCAAGCCAGGACATTAATGGATCAATGGCTTCAATCCTGAGGGCAGGAATGTTAGCCCAGTGTACTCTTTGATGCAATCTTGTGGCTGCTTCTAGTCCCCCACATTATAGAAGTGTGCAGCTAAGTGCAGTCTCTGGTTACTGTGTGAACTTAGAGTATATTTACTTGCAGTTGTGGTATGTTTTGCATCGGCAAAATGGCAAATGTTATGCTCCAGTCATACTGATATATTTTTCTAACCTCTCAAGCTCACTTGTGTCTCTTAGTTCTTTTCTACAGATACAATCAAACAAAAGCCAAACGGGATACCATTTGCTGAGGGCATATTTATATTAACCTAATACTGATAACAGCCTAGCAAATGTCTACATGTGCTACCTTGGTTATTATTTTTGTTTTTTTATTTTGTTTTCTGTAGCACTGTACAAAGTAGTAATTACAGACAGGGTAAAACAAGCAGTACATAGAGGATTAAAAACAAGATGCTACAAAGTTCAAAGCGATTGCTATGAAAATGAGATACAATAGGAGGTAACACTCTCCTCTTACGAGTTTAAGGGTTGATTCAGAGCCCCTTTCTCGCCATTTTGTTGCGTGAAAATTTTCGTTCTCGTTCATTTTTCCTCCTCATCTGATTCAGCAGAGCCTCTTTTCTGCGTGAATTTTTGCGTGAAATGTTTTCATTTTTCTGTGATTTTTCGTTTGGTGGCAAGACCTCCATGAAAATGTTGTGAAAGGGGCTCTGAATCAACCCTTTAGAGTCTAAAGCATGGTTGTGCAACCTTTTTGGGTCCCCATTCTGGAATGGGCATGTGGAAATCCAAGAAATATGAATGAAAAAGTCTTATCGGTGTGATAATACATGCTTTTGTTGTAAAATATTTGCTATTTATGTCAAATCTTTTATCTTTCATATGTAATGTGTAGTCTTATTTTTTTCATAACGATTAATTTATTTTTTGATTTGTTTATGCATCCCTAATCTATCTATCTATCTATCTATCTATCTATCTATCTATCTATCTTCAATGTACATTTTTGGGAGGAAGGGTTTCTAGTGGTCTTTATATAGGCTCTTGCATGTTACACTTATCAATACTCACCCCAGGTCAACCATTGATCAAGTTCCTCTATGCATGTTCTCTGTGTCTGGCCCTCACGACCCGGTGGCCTCGTCTGCTGTTGCTGAAATTCTTCTGGACAGCAGCCCCCTTCTTCTACCCTGCTCTTTTCAAGTGTTGTGTGTCATGAACTGCCCCATTTTCTGTTGATATGGACAAATATATAAAATAAAAAAATAAACAGAACCATATACACCAATATGGGGGTGGTTGCAGACTGCTCCTCAAGGCCTGGATAGGGAATTGCATTAGCACGGAAGCATCAGAAAGGTGACATACTGTCTTTTCCAGAAAATAGGACAGGGTCATATATATATATATATATATATATATATATATATAGCTACAAAATATGCATTAGGACTTATTTTCAGGTTATGTCTTGCTTTTCCATAAACATTCTATAGTTGTTCTTCATTTTTATCCCAAAATTGATGGAGCTACCAAAATATGGCAGCCCAATTGCCCTTTCCCCATGTTCCTGGTGGGTGGCACTCCTTAAAAAACATTGATAATTGCTTTAGTGGGCTTGGGTGGCGGACAGGCCAATTGCAGTGTGCACTGCATACTGACCTGCCTACTGCATGCGGCTCCACAATATGACACAGGCTGTCAATGTGACACCTGTGCCATATTGGCATGGCAGGTTGCTGGCGTACTGAGGTGCCTGGTGCCCGGGACAAGAAATGCCCCTGTCTGGGGCCCTGATGGCAGGCCATCTCATCCTGGTGTTCTAGGCAATTGCCATATTTGGCCTTGCAATAAGTGCCGAGCTCTTTGTGCATGGGAGAGCAGAACGTGCCTACCTTATGAGTGGGTTTTTTATGAACTATCATTAGTGTCTATTTTTGGGGTAGGGCTTATATTCTAACCATCCTCAAAAATTCTTAAAAATCATGCCAGGGCTTTTTTCTGGGAAGGTCTAATTTTTAGGTGGAAACCTACTTGCAATGTGTGCCTAGCCTTAATACATTAGAAGTCATTTTGAAGGTTGTTTTCTCTTCCTAGCTACTTACTTATTAGGTAATTTGAGAGTGATAGCACAGCATGTGGAAGACTCTATTTTCTCATAGAAAAAAACAAACTAAACAAGCAATTACGCATACATTGCCACTTTAAGTGAACATTCGCACCATGCTGAATCGGCCCCATTGTCTTATTGTTCCACTTAAAGAGGCCACAATAAAATGAAAGCAGCAATAAGTTGTTATTTAAAGAAAAAAAGAACATTACAGACATTCTTAAATGCTTAAAAATGCTTAAAAGTAGCACATCTAATTTGACTTTTTTTTACTAAATTTTTAGATGTATTATCACACTCGATTTTCTTCCCATTACTGAATCACACCTTATTTTATAAAGCAAGAAACAGAAACGTCAGGCTGTGAGTCAGGCTTACTCTGCTAAGGGGAAGAATCCTCCCTTCCGCCTTACTGCTTACTCCACTCGTGCTATTGGTGCCTCTTGGGCTTTTCAGCACCAGGCTTCTGTTGAACAAGTTTGCAAGGCCGCTACTTGGTCTTCTGTTCATACCTTTTCAAAGTTTTAGAAGGTTGATGTTAGGGCCTCAGCTGATGCTGTTTTTGGACGCAAGGTTCTGCAGGCGGCAGTGGTTTAAACTGCCTGCTGCTGATTTTTCTTGGGGATCCCACCCTACTTTATGGACACTGCCATTGGATGTCCCAACTGTAAGTATTAGATTTGGAGCAGGACGTACTGTATACTAAGAATAATACAATTCTGTGATTACTCACCTGTAGAATTGGTATTATGAGTATACAGTACGTCCTGCTCCAACCCACCCTTGGTTTGCATTTTCTTGGATCCCCTGTATGGTGATTGTTATCATTGTTATAGTTGATAGTTTGGATTGTTTAATTCTCCAGGCTTCTCCTTAACTGATTTTCAATGCTGGGGATTTGTGGGAGGTCCCTGGGTATTTGAGGGGCGGGAGGAGCCTATTTTCGATGTCTCTGCAGTCCAGCGCCATCTGGCGGAGTATATCCCAACTGTAAGTATTAGATTTGGAGCAGGGCGTACTGTATACTAAGAATACATTATTTGGCTAAGCTGATTTTTTTTTACTTTTTCAGTTTAATTTTGTGCTTTCCCATCATGCAAATAGGCGCACTTTGGTTGCTTTAGTTGATTTCCAGAGAAATTTATGAAGGATTTGGATTTGGGTGATGCAGAACTGGAATATTGTAAATTATATGGAAGAACTGCACCAGAACAGAATAGACACAGATTCGACTCATTGCTAGAAATAACTGTTTTACATTTTAACATATCCTTATGCCAAAGAAAAAAACTCTACAAATTCTTTGCATGTTTACATGTTTCTACTTTTATTTCTAATGCCCTTGCTGTGCAACTCCTATAGCCTTGAAAGAAATGGTATGCCTAGTTCTTTCTGTGACTAGACATCACTCTGATAAATGGCATTTTTTAAAAACTCATTATCAAGAACTTTCATATTCAATTCAAAGCATTTTAGGAATGAGACACTATGATGAATTAGGTTGTTAATGGTGAGAGTGCTTGAAGCAAACAGTAAAATAAATGTTAACACGGTAACAGATTATATAATTTTTCTTCAGCTGGAGCAAGATGTTTAGATGGATTAATATTAACACAAATGCATAAGTAGTATGACAGCTTAATGCAATAAAGATGAAGAAAGTATGCCCATTCTTTGGATGAAAAAATGAAAAAGAAAAAAGTAAACAGGTGTTAGAATGTTTCATTGTATTGATGTAAAAGAAATGTATGGTACGGTTAAAGTGGTGCCAAAAAGGAGGTCACTGAAAAAAAAAAAAACTGACATTGCCAGAATTAAGGGTCATCTATTGTCAGCTTAAGGTACACATTAATCAACTCATTCATGTATTTTAAACAAAGTCACATTCTTCACTTCAATTGCTGAGTTGTGGATGAGCTGGGAAGGGCATGTCATGATGGAGCTTTATGAGTCATGAGCACATGCTCTGCTGTGGTCAGAGACACCTGCTACTTTGATCAGTCTAGTTCCACCACAGAGAAGACAAGCTTTGGTATTGAAGATCTATCACTTTTAAACTTACCGTCTCTGACTCTGAGGATGACCAACTTTCAGGCCTAAAAAGGTTGTTTCTTGTCATATTTAACAACGCTATAGGGTGGCTCGCAACTATTTATAGACCAGCCCCTTGCCCCTCTTTTTGTTCCACAGGGGAACCTCACAAAGCACCAGATTGGACAAAACTTTGATCATTTTTTCAAATGCTACAAATGTGTCATTCTGAAGAGAGAATTTCTTTTCCTCTCTTGCATCATATCCAACCTTGATTAACTGATCTATCCACATGGAAGTATCTGTTTTTTATTATTTTATTATTGTTTTTTATTCTATAGGACCTGTCTCTCCTTTATATTTTTCACTTGTGTGTATACTTAGGCCCTTATTTAAGAAGGGATAGCGTCAGGTAGCGCCTGGTTAATGAGATGTAGCGACAGATAGCGACTGGTCAACGCCGGACACGGCACGCAATTACTCATTTATCAAGCAGAATCTGTTTAGCAACTGGGATAGCGCCATGTAGCGTCTGATTCATCATTTTCGCAGCCTCATCGAACAGCGCTAGCGGTTAGCCTTGCACAGCGCCAGGTATGACCTCTCGCTACCTGGCGCTCTCCCATACATTTCAATGGACGATCCTTTTCTTCTCTTTAAACTGTTTTTTTTTCTTTTTCCAAAAAATCACAAATAATTCTTTGACCTCTTCTGGCACTGAAAAAGCAGTTTTTTCATAATTTTTTAATTTTTAAAATATTTCTTCAGAAATGACATTACAGGTCTGACATTAAAGTGTTCATGTTACAATGTTGCTACAATGTAATTCCATATGTTTTCGCTTTGTTACTAGTTGATAGATGCTGAAAAACACACTTTAAACACACCGCCTCCTGCGCTCTGGGCTTCAAACAACTATTTTTCAGCGCCAGAGATTTGTGAACCTGTTTTTTTGCTGAATATGGTGTGATTCGGTCGCTATGAGCAGTCGCTAACATGCGCTCCCATACAGCACTGTACTGGTCAAATTGCGACTCCTCACAATGTATTCAACATTACTGAACAGCGACTGAGTCGCTATAAAGTAGCGACCCATGGCCGAGCACTGCGACTACTAGCGGGCGCTCTGAAAATGCCTGCTACAGACGCTCATCTTTCGCTACCTGCCGCTAATGATGAATCAGCCTGCCCGTATTGAGGGGTATTGATTTGTAAAGTCAAGTCTGTGTGGATCTGCCTTGTTTGGCTCTCCCTCCTTATTCATTTGCTTTATTGCACTTAATTGTCACCTTCATATAGTCTCTATAGTTATGGTTTATGAATTATTGTTTTCATATGTAATATATTCTAGATTTGCACATGCTGTGCTGATTGGTACACGTCATGCTGATTTGAAGTTATTGTGTTGCACATTGACACTTTGGGTCTTATTCATGAAGGGATAGCGACAGGTAGTGCCTGTTAAGCGCCAGGTAGCGGCAGGTGAACGCCGGAGACGGTACGCAATTCTACATTTATGAAGCTGAATCTGGTGAGCAACTGGAACAACGCCATGTAGCATACGATTCATCATTATCCCAGGCTCAGCGTACAGCGCCGGCGTTCAGCCTTGCAGAGCATCACGTATTACCTCTCGCTACCTGGCACTCTCCCATACATTTCTCTGGACGATCCTTAAATTCTGATCCCATTTTTTTTTTTTAAATAAAATCTCAAATCTTTCTGACACGTATCCTGGGCTAGAAAATGACATTTTTGAAAACTTTTTTGATTAATAATATTTTTATGCAGAATTGTCCTTACATGTCTGGTATTAAAGTGTTCATGTTACGATGTATTAACAATGTAATTTCATATGTTATGTTCACTTTGTTACTAGTGGATACATGTTCAAAAACAGACTTTAAACACACAGCTTCTGGCGCTGTGGGCTACAACGATCTGATTTAGAGCGCTGACGCTGTTTGAGGCTGTTTTTTTGATGAATGTGGAGTGAGTCGGTCACACTGAGCTGGCGCTACCATTCGCTCCCATACAGCGCGGTACTGCGACTCACACATCATGTTCATCAAGGCGCTCTGAAACAAAGAACCATGGCCGAGCACAGCGACTACTAGCGGTCACTCTGAAATCTACAGACCCTCATCTGTCGCTATCTGGCGTTAGTAATGAATCAGCCTGCCCATTTTATTGGTGTGATATATTGAGACTGATTGAGCATTGTGTCCAGCAACAAAGCATTTATGGTTTGCCCTATATGTATATTTTGTAGTAGATGTATTACCATCCAGTCTGATGGTCAGTGTTTATCTTATTAACTGTTGCTGTCCTGGAATTGTATTTAATCTTTGTGTGTGATCAGTTAAAATTAATTATTTTTTATAATTGGTTGTACTGTGGAGGCTGTGTCCAGGGGTGCACGCACAAGTGTTGTTATTGCAAGCAGTGCCTGCTGATTTCTGTTTGGATATTCTAAATGATACATCTTAAAAATGTAGCAACTGTTGACCAAAGTAACAGTGGCAAATATACTCAGATTGTACTGCTCTGTCTGAGATCCCAGGCTCAGTCTCTTTGGTTAAAAAAGGACTCCTGAGGCACCTCTTCCTAGCTGTCAGATGATTGGCAACACTAAACTGGCCTTCTCAGGTTGTTCTGCTGTTAAATAGCTGCAGGAGTTAGGTCACCCTAAAAAAGCCTTTTTTCAGCAGTACTGGTACGATCGCCTCTCCTTTCCCTTACCTCATTTCTTTTTTTCATTCTTCTCTTCTTTTTGATTTACTGGTCTCTACTATCCCCTTCTTTTCTATTGTGTGGTACACTTAAAAAGACAAGAGGGTTTATTGTTTTTTTTATTTGAATTCGCAAGTACATTGAAAAAATATGTAAGTGAAAAATCGGTTCAGTGTTAATCCAGCAGTCCTTTATTAAATTCTGGCATTCAGGTCACTCTCCTCGCTGACACCCAAGGTTTGTCCTTGTCTGGTGCACCCTCCAGGTTTTCCCTGGAAAATGCAGAACGTGGCTTTTCTCTCCATCCCATGCATAGGGGGTAGTCCTACCAAGGTCTTCCAGGTGGGCAGTCTAGTATGTCTAGTATGCTCCGCCCAGAGCATGCCCCACCAAACTCTACCATTGTCTCCACCCAAACCTTTTTAATGGCTTTTTTGCCAACCAACAGGCTGAAACTGAAATTCCCCTATTTGGGGCCTACCATTTTCTACTGTGGATTGAGGGGAACACCCAGAGTTTAAATTCCCTCGAAGATGTTCATGCATTCTATCCTTTTCCTACTTTATTTTCTATACAATACTAATTCTATCTTATTATAAATAGTAATAGTTAAAAGTATTCAAAGGTCCTCAAATAATTATTGTTGCCTACCCTTAAAGTGGACTAACACCCAGGATTTTGACACTGCGTGAAACCCCCCAAAACACACTATTCAACTCACCTCACCCTGCTCCTACGGCACATGCGCGGCCGCTCGTCCAATCAGCGTGCAGAGGTATGCGCGTAAATGCAACGTCTTACCTCTGCGGCTCCGAGCACGCTGGCGGCCGCATCTCGCGCGTCTCTCTAACAGGGAGCGTGCCCGCGCTGGCCATTCACAAATGCTAGAGAAGAGCGAGATGCGACTGCGGCCCACGCATGCGCCGTTGGACCGGGAGTCAGGTAAGGTTTGCTCACGTCCTGGGGGGTTACACACAGCGGGGCATCCCGATCTTGTATGCCCCACGGGGAGGGATTGGAACGGCCTGGGAATCTTATAGATTCCCGGGCCGATCCTCCTGGGTGTTGGTCCGCTTTAATATATATCAGATGGACCTCTGCCACTATAAGTTTAACTCGCACCAGTGGTGTAGCTTAAGAGAGGTCTTAGATTCTTAAAATAACATACATTTATTGGTACAAATTTGTTTATCAAAAGCAGCAATATGGAACACAAAAACATTAAAATACAATAGCTATTTTTAAAGGCCTAGCCCTACCGTGGGGGATCCTCCATTCACCCATACATACATGCAACACCAGTCAGCTAATGCTTATTGTGAGCTCAGGTCCGTTGGGCACCTTTAAGATATATTGGGAGCATGAAGGCCATCAGGAGCTTGGTAGCATTGTTGTTGCAAGTAAAAGTTACATGTAAAGTCACCACAATATTAAATTCTGCTGAATTGCCTTCAAAGGGAATATGATTACTATGTAGACATCAAAAAGAGACACAATTCTCAACCTCCCCCCAGCTGGAGGTAGGTTGGAGGGGTAGGGGTCTGTAAACCCCTGTCTCCCCAATTCCCCTCCTCAGTTCACAAGGCTCAGGGGGCTGGAAAGTCACCTGACTTGCCATTAACCCTGTCCCCCCATTACCTGGCTGCCCAAAGCCCGGGGGGGGGGGGGCAGAAGAGCTTGAAGCTATGATTACTTTGTAAACATCAAAAGTCACATAAACCCACCACTCAAGAAGCAAGCGGGATGCGGGAATACCCCAGTTATGGTGGTATGTAGTTCCAGGGTTCTCTAGCTCACGCTATATACCCTAAATGGGTGTTATTTGTGGAGTTGTGCCCCTTTCTTATGACCCTTGTCAATTTGGTTTGGCCCATGTTCTAGTAGCTTGACGGGTTGGGCAGCACACTCAGTTATCAATATTAAAAGCTGTGCCTGCTATTTTGTATAAGTATATACCCTAAATGAGGATGGATCCATCAAGCATCCTTGCACGCTCACGCTGGCCAGTGCATCCAAGCGGTGGATAGAGTAATCCTCCTTCCGCATAAATTCTATCTAACCCTATTAACAGGAGTAATGCTTAATAGGCCACCCTGATTCAAATATAATTATTATTATAATTGTTTATTTATATAGCGACATCTCCTTCCCTAGAACTGTACAAGGTACAATAACATACAAAGTAAAACATACTGTCCAGGGATCATTATAAACTAGATATTACAAAGTTCAAACCAAATGTGTTCAAACCAAGAGACAATAGGAAAGACAGCTCTGCCCTTGCGAGCTTACAATCTAAAGAATCTGGGGTGGAGACAAAAAGGGGTGGGATCACAAGTGGTAGTAGTTTGTCGACATGTGTCCAGTGAAGGTAGTGCTTAAACCAGACTTTTAGCATCAAACCCTTAAAAAACTATTCCCCAGCATCTAAAATGAATATAGTTTATGTTTTTAGTCACTTACTTTTATTCTTTACCCCACTGGGCTTCAACTGTGTTCAAGACTAGGTAATGTGTGCCGCCATCTTGTCTCAGAAGCATCACATGCTGAGGAGAGGAAGGGGTGGGGGGAGTGCAGGGCACGGGTTATAGCTGTGCTTTGCACACACAGAGCAAAGCTGGGGTCAGGAAAAGGACAACAATTCCAGAATGCAGAGCAGCTTATTCAGAAGACACTTCCTGTCTTCAGGCAGCCTAAGACTCCATGGGCTGTCATGTTGGATGTTAAAAGGTTCAAAAAACGCAATAGGTGCAGGTAGGATGATTATTAATGTGGGCAATCTGTATGTACGGGGTGGGGGAAACATATAAGATAGACTCTTATTCAGGGTGAAGGTCTGCTTTAAGCAAGGTTATATGCTTGTCTGAAGAGGTGAGTTTTGAGGGCACTTTTAAATGGTTGGAGTGTTTGAGAATGGCGTATTGAGCGGGGACATGCGTTCCAAAGAAGTGGGGAGGCACAGGAGAAGACTTGAAGGCGGGAGTATGAGGAGATGACCAAGGAGGAGGACAAGAGAATGTTCGAGGCAGAGCGGTGGTTGCGCCTAGGTTGGTTACGCTGAATTATAGAAGTGATGTAGGGAGGGGCCTGGTTGGAGAGAGCTTTGTAGGTTAGTGGAGATATAATATACAGAAACAATTGGTCCTTGGTTTTCACATGCATCCTTTCTGACTTAAACAAATATAGCAATGTCTGGCATCCTCCTTCTACACAGACTATAGCTCATTGCTACTGTCAGAAGTATGTGGCATTCTGGCGATTTTAGCAGCACATGGCTGGATTAGATGTGTTGTGGGCATATGTTTAATTCAGAGCCAGATCCCCTGAATTATGAAAGGACTGCAGAACTGGGCCAGGCACACTGCCATGCAGGGGAGCGGTATCCTCTTTAAAGTCTAAGTTAATGCTGACTATTTTACAGAGATTATGCTGAATCTATTCTGCCACTAAAAGAAAGGGAAAATTCTGGTAACTTACAGCTTTCAACTTGTATCATGCAACACATCTATGCCTTTTAGCCCTTCTAACACCAGCTACGTAAAATTTATGCAGCTGCCTCCCATAAATTTTGCGTACCTGGCTTTCCCCTCTGCTAGTGGGCAAAAAAATAGTCACCTGATCCCTCGATCAATCTGGCTGTATCTCCTCTTCACCTGGGGGCATCTGATCCCCCCTGGGCTCTTCCAGCTTCAGGAGAGAGCCCAAAATAGCCCCCCCCCCCCCAGTTTACTGTAAAAAAATAAATTACCTCCAATCCCCCAGGCTCTTCTGTAGTGAAGAGAGCACCAAAAGAGGCCACCTCTTGTGGGCAGGGTTGTTGACATCATCTTGTGATGTCATCACACTCCCGACACTGAGCTGTCATATGCTGAGGGTGATAACTGGAGGGAGGTTGGAGGAGTAGGGGGCTGTGATCCCCTGCCTCCCCAGCCCCCTCCAGTGATCACCCCCAGCTGTCATCGGATTACCGTGGGACACATTGGATCAGCAGGGGACACAGGATTGGAGCTGAGTATTAAAAAAAATAAAGGTATTTTTTTTCTGTGTGTGTGTTTATTTACACTTGACCATATTTATTTTAGGATGGGATCTTAAAATAAATATGAATAGAGTAGAAAATCACCCAGTAACCCTCTTACTCTTGGTCTCCTCCTCCTCCGGGTTGCAGGTGTGTATTTCAAGCCCAGAGACACTGCGTAACTACTTTAAGCAGTTACTAAGCTCAGCACTGCTGTCTCTGCCCTGGTATTGGTTGTTCTCCAACACTCACATTGGTAAAAAGATCCACAATTTTCTGGCATTGTGATTTTTTTTTCACTTTGGATGGGGAATAGTTTCAAAAAGTGCAATTTAACTCAACCCTTACATATAGTCCAAGGTACTGTGGAGCATGGATGAAGCTTCTGGTCAATATTTGTATGTTTTAACCTGAAGCATTAAAGATGGATTTTACTGGGCAACTGAGGCGCTGAATTTCCTTTCCAGATACTTCTGTTCATGTGGCCTGAATCATCTATCTATCATCAATCATCAATGCTCTACACTACCCTGGACTATATGCAAGGTTTGAGCTAAGTTGCACTTTTTGTGTCTATTCCCCATTTGTCATGGAACTAAATGGAGCAACTTGCACTTGTTATTATTATTATTATTGTTTATTTATGTAGCGCCATCATCTTCCGTAGCGCTTTACAAAGTAGTAGTTACAGACAGGGTAGAAACATACGGTACATATACTATATCAAGTGCAGTTTTACAGAGTTGACAATGGATATTCTGAGTACAAGATACAATAGGAAAGAGAGCCCTGCCTTTGCGAGCTTACAGTCTAAAGGAAGAGGGGTGAAGACGAGGGGGTTAAACCAGATTATATGCTTGTCTGTATAAGTGAGTTTTAAGGGCACCTTTAAAGGTTTGGAGTGTTGTGGAGTGGCGGATTGGGTGGGCGAGGGCCTTCCAGAAGATTGGAGTTGCACGTGAGAAGTCTTGGAGGCGGGCATGAGAGGAGGTGACCAGGGTGGAGGACAGGAGAAGGTCAGCAGCAGAGCGAAGACAGCGTCTAGGTTGATATTGTTGGATTAGAGATGAAATGTAGGGAGGGGCCTGGTTGGAGCTAGCTTTGTATGCAAGAGTTAGAGTTTTGAACAGGATTCGCTGTGGGACTGGCAGCCAGTGTAGGGATTGGCAGAGAGGCGCAGAACTGGAGGAGCGAGAGGAGAGATGGATGAGGCTAGCAGCAGAGTTCAGGATAGATTGGAGGGGTGCCAGTCTGTTAGTTGGTAAGCCACAAAGAAGAATGTTGCAGTAATCCAGTCGAGATATGACCAGGGAATGCACTAGCATTTCAGTGGTGTCAGGTGAGAGGAAGGGACGGATGCGTGAGATGTTTTTAAGTTGGAGGCGACACGAGGTGGCCAGGGAGTGAATATGTGGTTTGAAAGAGAGGGCAGAGTCCAGAATGACTCCCAAGCACCGAGCTTGGGGAGTTGCTGCTATTGTGTAATTGTTGACAGAAATAGACGTGTTAGAGAGGGGAGAGGAGTTAGATGGTGGGAAAATCACCAGTTCTGTCTTGTCCATGTTTAGCTTGAGGTAGCGAGATGACATGAATGAAGAAATAGCTGCAAGGCAGTTGGGGAGGCGAGATAGGAGAGAGGAGAGATTGGGGCCTGAGAGATATATCTGAGTGTCATCCGCATAGAAGTGGTATTGAAAGCCTAGTGAGTTTATAAGTTTACCAAGGCCATAGGTGTAGACTGAGAAAAGTAGGCGGCCTAGAACAGAACCTTGCGGCACACCAACAGAAAGGGAACGTGAGGATGAGACTGTGTTAGAATAGGATACACTGAATGATCTGTCAGAGAGGTAAGACATGAGCCAAGAGAGTGCAAGACCTTGAACCCCAAGAGAGGAGAGAATATCAAGAAGCAGAGAGTGGTCGACAGTGTCAAAGGCTAAAGAGAGGTCAAGAAGGATGAGGATGAAGTAGTGACCAATGCTTTTGGCAGTGAGCAGATCATTGGTAACTTTGGTGAGGGCAGTTTCAGTGGAGTGGTTACGGCGGAATCCTGATTGTAAGGGGTCAAGTAAGTTCTTAGTGGATAAGTATTGTGACAGTTCTGAGTGGACATGTTGTTCAAGAAGTTTGGAGGAGAAAAGGAGTAGTGAAATAGGGCGGTAGCTGGAGAGGGCAGAGGGGTTGAGAGAAGGTTTCTTGATTATCGGAGTAATAACTGCATGTAGGAGGAAGGAAAGGTACCAATGGAGAGGGAAATGTTGAATATATAGATTAAGGCAGGAGTGAGGGATGGACAGTTGAGGAATAAGGTGGGATGGAATAGGATCGAGGGAGGGGTAGTCAGGTGGGCCCTAGAAATGAGAGAGGTTAGTCCAAGCTCAGTTATTGGAGTGAAGAAGGTAAGAGAGTAAGGCAGGGGGATTGTTTGAAGTTGTGAGGGATTCTGAGGGGCAAAGCCAAGTCGAATGTTGTCAATTTTTTATTTGAAGAATGTAGAAAATTCTTCTGCTGTTATTTGGGAGGTTGGAGAAGGGGGTGGTGAGCGGAGTAGGGAACTGAAAGTGTTGAAGAGTTGTTTGGGATTCTGGGCTTGTGCAGAAATCAGTAAAGAGAAATATGCTTGCTTAGCAGATGAACAGGCAGTCCTGAGTTCCTGAAGGGCTTGTTTATAGAATTGAAAGTCACAACTGGATTTGGTTTTCCTCCATCAGCAGCTCGCGACAGCTGTTTCAATCTGGTTGTGCTTGCATTTAGCCAGGGTTGGCGATTTTTGGGGCGGGGACAGCTATGGGTGAGGGGGGCGGCAGAGTCTAGAGCTGAGGAGAGTGTATTATGGTAGTGTGATGATGCAGCGTCTATATCCGTGAATGAGGTCAAGGACTGAAGAGGGTGAAGTGAGGCAGAAAGGGACCAAAGATCTAGGTTTCTTAAGCCTGCGTTGAATTGTAGGCGTGGAGGGGGGTTAGCGGGCATTGGGGAGAAGGTCATAGTCAGCAGATTATGGTCAGAGAGGGGGAGCAAAGAGGATAAGAGGTTTGATAAAGAGCAGAGGTTAGTGAAGAGGAGGTCAATTGTGTGGCCGTCTTTGTGGGTGGGTGCAGTAGACCATTGCTTTAGTCTGAAAGATGAGGTTAGTGACAGTAGTCTGGTGGCAGCAGGGTTGATAGTGTCAACAGGTATGTTGAAGTCACCCATGATGATTGCAGGGATGTCTGTGGACAGAAACTGAAGGAGCCAGGTAGAAAAGTGATCGAAGAAAAGAGTAGTAGCTCCAGGAGGGCGGTAGATTTTCAGGTTACAGGGAGAATATAAACGGACGCAGTGAACTTCAAAAGATGAGAAGGATAGAGATGGCAGGGCAGGGAGTGGGTTAAAGGAGCAGAGTTCAGATAGAAGGATGCCCACACTCCCACCCTGTTTGTTGTTGGATCTAGGGGCAGAGCTGTAGCTAGCTTCTTTTGCGCCCGAGGCAAGGCCAGAGAACCGCGCCCCCCCCCCGCAAAAAAAAAAAAAAAAGAAAAAAAAAAAGAAAAAAAAAAAAATATATATATATATATATATATATATATATATTCTTTTTGTTTTGTTTCTCGTTTACTGGATTATTTTGAGAGACATTAAAGCAGACCAACACCCGGGCCGATTTGATCCCTCCCCGCGGGGCATCCGAAATCGGAATGTCCCGCGGGGTGAAACCCCCCAGGAAGCCCACAATCCTACCTTCTCCCCGTTCCAGCGGCGCATGCGCGTCCGCCGCCGCCTCCTGTGCGTCCCTCTAGAAGGTGAGTATACTTTTATTTTTTTTAAATAAGGTGGCCACTTTTTATAATAATATAAATAAATATAAATACAAGCATCTTCTCACCACTATGCTTGACTGGGATTTTTTTTTGCTGGTACCAACAGTTGTACTGGTTCCACCTGGAACAGTGCAGGACTAGGGAAGGAAAACCCAGTGTTCAGGCCCAGATTAAGGACATTCATGGTATGGAGTAGTTCTTTCTTGGGGGCCCCCATCTTTTATGGGGGGGGCCATCATCACACCCTCCATCACAAGCCCCCTATGCCCCCAACTGTCTTAGCTCACAACCAAAGACAAAAACAACAAAAAAGAGATTATGGTGACATAAAGGAGAGAATGGGGTGATATAGAGGGGAGAAAAGGGGGGAATAAAGAGTTATGAAGAAGAGAAAGAGGAAATATAGAAAGAGGTTAGAATAGGGGGATATGGAGAGATGGGAAATAAGGGGGGGTATGATGAGAAGAAAAAGAGAAAGGGAGGATAAGGAGAGGAGAGAAAGGGGGATATGGAGAAACTTAGGAAAGAAAGGGGGAATATGAGGAGACAGAGGAGACAAAGGCGGATATGGGGAGAAGGAGGAGAGAAAGGGGGGCTATGGAGATATACAGGAGAGAAAAGGGAATATGGAGAGACTAGGCAGAGAAAGGAAACATGGAGAGAAGGAAGACAGAGAGGGAATATGGAGAGAAGGAGGAGAGAAGGAGTAGAGATAGAGGGAATATGGAGAGGAGGAGATATAGAGGGAATATGGAGAGAAAGGTGAATACAGGGGGAATGAGGAGAGAAGGGGGGAATATTGAGAGGAGGAGAGAAAGTGGGAAAGTGAGAGAAGGGGGAGAGAAAGGGGGTCATGGAGAAAAGGAGGAGACACGGGAGAAAATGGAGAGAAGGAGAGAAAGACAGAATATGGAAAGGGGGATATGAGAAGATGGGAGAGAGAAACAGGGAATACGGAGATATGTAGGAGAGCAAGGGGGAATGTGGAAAAAAGTAGGAGACAAAGAGGGAATATGGAAAAAAGGGGTAGAGAAAGAGGGGATATGGAGAGAAGGATGAGAGAAAGAGGGAATTTGAATAGAAAGATGAGAGAAAGGTGGAATGGGGAGAAGAAGCAGAGAATGGGGGGATATTGAGATACACAGGAGAGAAAGGGGGATATGAGGAGAAGGGGGAGAGAAAGGGGAAATATGGAAATAAGGAGGAGTAAATGTAAATGGGCACTTGGGGGGGGGGGGGGGGTGACATACATCCACCAGAGACCAGTTTACAGGGTGCTGAGTGTGGTGGTGGTGGGGGGGTTATACATAGTGCAAGTAAGATATAAATACATAGCACTTTACTATCAAAGTCGACACTACAAAGAAACTAAAAAACAACCCCCCCCCCCTAATATGAGTGAATAAGCTGTGCTCTTCTTCTGCAAAGCAACAACACCCAGCATTAGCCACTGATCCCATCATTGAAAAATATCACCAAAATCACCACAAAGCCTCCATTTAACCCAAAAAATGATCAGATCCCCAAATTCATTATTAAAGGAACAGTCCGGTTTTGGGAACCATTCCCCCAGACCTCAGATCAGCTAGTGCCAGTGGGCACACAGCAACCCACTTATTTCATTGCTGTACCTGTGTCGCTTATCAGTCTTCTGCAGTTGGTAAAAGCGGGAGTTACGCTTCCTGGTTCCAGCTGTCGGGTTGGCAAGGCCTGTGTACAGCCCAGTTTCCAATATATACAGCCTTCCAATAATAGGCTGGTAAACTCTAGAGTTGGTGCAGGAGCGGTGCCAAGGATTATGGGTTACTTTGTACCCACACTCGCTAGCTTGCCTGAGGTCTGTGGATATTTCCATTCAAGACCACCAACCATGTTATTGGTCCCCTGGCAAAATTGAGCATTGTTATTAGCCGCCACAGTCACTGGCTTCTTTTGGGTATCTGGCCATCAGCAACCAGATGACTATGACGGCCAATCGCATTTCTCGATTTCATGAGGGACTGAGGCGAAAGAAAAGATTTTGAGGGTTCACTGGGGTTAATGTGCAGGGGGCACTGGCAAGAAATGCCCCCTGCCCTAGGAACCACGCCCATTTTGTAAAAATGTTTAAGTAACCCTCAGGCATCCCCATTCGGAATACCCCATGGTGTGAACCTCCCCGGTATTGCCCTGCAAACACTTACCTTTCATGTTTTGCACCAGAGGTGTGCTCCCCTGCCCAGACATTCAGATAGGCCACAGACCACAGGACCTCCAGTGTCACTGTGCCAACACTTTGTCCAAACAGAGCTGTATATCAAGCCTTATACATGGCATACAGTGCTGCACATGCACCATGGGACTAGGTGAAAGGTACATTTTTAGGGCACCCCAGGGGGTGAAGCATGCCATAATGCAGCTTACAGTCCTGAACTTATACTTATCTAGTAAATGGTCTCCAAGATGGGGGACTGGATATCAGAGCACACACACCTACTAACTGCTAAAATGTGTGCTGCAGTTTCCTGTCCACCTTCTCAGAGACCAAGCCTGGACTAGAGAGGGGTATATACAAGTGTAGTTTGGCTGAGGTAATCAACCATTTGCCATAACCTTCTTCATGCAAAGCTCATCACCCCTCTCCTCCAAGTTGCTGCATGTGGCTCAGCAGCCAGTGACCCTGGGAGGGGGGGGGGGGGGTGCCAGAAGGAAGGCCCTTATCTGTCTTGGCAGTGCCAGAGTGGCCACAGCAATTCTCCCTTCTCTAAAAACCCAGCACTGGTTTCGATCAGACCAACAACAAGACCCAGCCAACTGCTCACCTGTTAGAGGAGATCCAGGGAAGCTCCTGGCAGATGGTGCTGTGAGAGAGCAGCCATGTCTCACCCATGTCTCACAGGAGCGCTGGGGCAGGTCGCTATTCACACACAAGGATCTGGATTCCCTGCACTTCCTATGCTGGCCACAGAGGAGAAGTTAGAGCAGCAGCAGGAAATACACCAGCGACCCCTGCTGGCCGGAGGAGCGAGCTGTAGTACATTTACTATAACGACTTCCGACCTGTAGAATTGATCAGCTCCTCTCAGCAGCGGCTGTTCAGGCGCGCACCTTAAAGGGAACACTGGAGCCCCTTGCGCCCCTCCTTTAATCCAGCCCTGGCTGCACCCGAGGCCAGTGCCTCATTCGCCTCATGGCTGCTACGGCTCTGTCTAGGGGTGTGGTTTAGATGTAGTCCCCCATTGTGAAAGGGCAGTGGGTGAAGCTGTGTCTGATGGGGTAATCCATGTTTCTGTGAGTCCCATGAAGGTAAAAGAGTTAGAGTGTAACAGGTCATGAATATAGGTGAGTTTGTTGCGCACTCAGCGTGCATTCCACAGTGAGCAGGTGACAGTGGCGGGAAGGGATGGAGAGGGAGTAAGCTGTATCAGATTACATATGTTGCGTGTGTATCCAGGTTTAATACGGTTGCAGATTTTTGGCTTTGATGAAAAGGGAATCGTTCTGGAGGAGAGGGGTGGAGAGAGTGGGCCTGGATTAGGGTTGATGTCCCCAGCGGCAAGTAAGAGTAAAAGGAGAGTGAAGAGATGGTTGTGGCTTTTGAGAGTGGAGTAATGTGTCTTGTGCTTGGATGTAGAGGTGGTGATTGATTTTGCCAAAGAAAGGAATTCGTTAGCAGAGAGGTAGGAGGTTGAGAGCAGAGTGGGGGAGATATATAGGGACTTACCAGGAGCAGGGGGATACTGTGAGCCTAGGAATCTGAGGGTAAGAGGAGGTAGTGTGATGAGATAAAAGGTAATCATTTTAGCTGAGGCTGGGCTATTCAGACAAGCAGAATCCGGTGCAGGTTTCCTTCAGGTTGGATTCAGGTTAAATTCGCTGCAGACTGAGAAAGATTCAGACTTGGAAAGGAGTCCGAATTGCAGCCATATTGACTTGCAGCCACTGCCACTCAATATGAACAGTTTCTAAGTGCCATTGATTAGCTCATGCACAACAGTTGGGCCTAAGGGGTGGGGCTCAGGTCAGGCCTAAAGGTTTGGTCTGGGAGGGCACAAAGTAATAAAACTCCAAATGAAATGTTGCTAGATGCTATGGGTCAGTGAACACACAAGGGGCAATATTGGTCAATAAAAATTTCGTAGATAGTAAAAGATGATAGTTTCACAAATATAGATATGGCCAGGGGAACCAGATGGGGCATTCAAAATAATCACACAACTCAGGATTAGATAAAAACAGCAGAATTGACATGGGTAGCAAAGGGTTAATAGTTGCAGATGAAATCAAATGATGAATGCATACCAGGATTAGATAAAAACAGCAGGATTGACATGGGCAGCAAAGGGTTAATAGATGCAGATGAAATCAAATGATATTCCCAATTCTGATTCCAGGACTAGGTCCAGTCCAGGCAATAGTGTGCAGGACCCAATTCAGTACGGAATATCTTGCAATCAAACTGGTCTATCCTACTGAATGACCCCTTTTTAAAAACATTTTTACCACCCAAGCCAAGAATAATCTATAGACGACCAAACAACTTAAAAGATAGACTGGTGCACAGCCATTTTTCTGGAGGTAAAAGGGACCAATGTTGTAGTATTAGGGGCACCTATAGGTGTGATAACTGTAGTATGTGTCCATATATACTTTCAGGCAAGGAAATATCACTCAATGGTAAGACATATAATACAAAACATTTCGTCAATTGCAACACTAGTAATATCATTTATTTACTTACGTGTGGGTGTGGCGGATTTTACGTAGGGAAGACTAACCGTCCCTTTAAAAAACGGATGTATGAGCACTTATACAGCATTAAATCTAACAATGAGAAAACCCCGATAGGACGCCACTTCAAAAGACATCACGATAGTAATCCGGCAACCCTACAATTTCAAGGATTGGACCGGATACACCCCTCCATTAGAGGGGGGAATCTGGAGAAAGTCACTCTAAAAATAGAGACTCGCTGGATACACCGAATGAAGGCCCATAAATTCCCGGGATTGAATGACACCTTGACATTTGCCCCATTTCTATGATGTGGGAAATCGGCTGGTGCTGAGCTAAAAGGAGTCTTTCAAAACTCTGAGAAACAATAGGAGGACCCAGAGGGAAGGACAGGATAGAGGGGTAAAAACATCATAAAATGGGATCCACCTAGAATAAACAATGATTTTTGATATATTGATATATATATAACGATTTTTGATATACTGATATCATAGGTTCCTATGTACTGTATTATGGTGACAAACTAAGGTATCCCGCCTCACGAAATACTATATAAACTATACAGATTAACACCAATTGGACCTTTAGGTTACGCACAAACCTAGGAGGAGATGACTGCCACCCTAGGGACATAGGGATAATGGGGAGAAAAGGGAATGCAGGGGCCCCATACTGGAGGACAAAGGAGGGTTCACGGATAGGGTGACTTTGCAGTGGCTCTCCCGGACCATGTTTATCCATTTTTGTCAATAAGTAATATAAATGATACAAATCATATGCTATAATAATTAGACATTGAGATCGGTATTAAGGACATGAATGATATGATTTAAGATACACATATCATAAGTCCGCTGCTAAGGTACTTCTATGGAATATAGCGCTGGAGTATATACCAGCAACTATGATCCAGTACACACTAACAATATGCATGTATTTAATGCAATAATTGCCTGCAGATAGCAATCTTTAAGCTACTGCAGGGCGCAGCCTAGGATCCACTCTAGAACACTATGGCTGCAAAACATTAAGAGTGTAGCCCGGGATATGGATCACAATATCAAGACGTCTTTTAGAAGCAATCTCCATGCACTACTGGGCAAATTTATATATACATATTATATGCTGCAGACATGCCAAGCCGGGAACCGAGGTTTGGCAGTCCGGACTTTGACAAAATGGAGGTTTTTACAGACATGAGTGCGGGGGAGGACGGCGCGTGAGGTCATTTCCGGTCTACAGACCGGAAGTATATACTCAGCACTATTAACATCGTGATGCTGAGAGACACGCGCCGTGAGACAGCGCGCCTGGAGGGGTGAATGCCCCCCATGACACATCGGGCCTGCGAACCCCACCTTAAGAGAGCGGGCAGTATTCCCGCTGATACTCGGGGATATATACATAGGGCACAGAGCGCGCTGACTCCACTGCAGAACAGCACCTGTGAACACAGCCTGCCGTGTATGGAGGTAAGGGTCCATCCATATTGTACCTAAATTGTGTAATATGCTCTAATAGCCTGTTACTATTTACTATGCATTCCCCTAGTAGAGCCAAGTCTTGTTTATCTCATTTTTCAGTGAGACATATTGTCCCTTATGACCAGCATCAGAAACTGAAGGATACTCCTAAATGGCTCTTGAATCCAGTTTGGTTCTAAGGTAATAGTTGGCTGGAATACTAAAAGTATGGCTAGAGCACAATCTGAGTACCATACTCTTCTTACCTTCTCATGCCCCTTTTCTTTTTCCCTTTCTTTTTCCCTTTCTTATTTCTTTTCTTTTTCTTTCTCCCTCTCCCCCCTCTCCCCTCCCTTCCACCTCTTATATTCAATCAAATGGTTTTTCTTTCCTCTTTGGTGATCCATTCCAAATTTCTTTCTTATCATATCCTTTAGAACATCTGGATATATTACTATGGTCCAGACTAACATAAATGGACTAACAGGCGGTGGGCAGTGAATAGGTGGCTCCTCATCTCCTCTAGGGTTTGATACGGCGGCAGAAAACTTTAAAAAGTACAGGTGAGGATGCCTTATGTTTTCCAGGTTTTTCCTGTCTGCCTTCCTTTTTCTTGGTTTTTGTTTTTTGTCTGTTGTTCTGTGGAGTTCCTATACTCATGATTTCTAGGAAGAGGCAAGGCCATATCCAGAAGTATGACTTATATGATGTGCCGCCAAAAACTGTGTGACTTAAGAATATGCTGTTTAACAACTCAATTTTCAAATGTTGTAATATTACTTATGAATATGTATTACTTGTATTTGTATTTATTGTCATTGATTTATCTACTAGACATATCTCTCTTTTTCTGACTCCCACACTAGGGCACTGAAGAAGCCGAGGTGGCGAAACATGTTTGCCCTTGCCCAAACCAGTAAGATTAATTTAGTATATGGGAGTCAGTAATAACTATTCATACAATGGAGATGTATGGTCAGGAATGACACACAGGAATTAATATTTTAATATGTATTGTTGTACATGTAACGTCTTTTTTAACTTTTGCAATGAATAAAAGTGAGAATTTTTAATAAGCAAAGGTGTGGTGGGTGAGCTGGGTCCTGCACACTATTGCCTGGACTGGACCTAGTCCTGGAATCAGAATTGGGAATATTGAATGGACCAGCTCGTTCCAGACCCCCTGTCAATCTATAATAGGAGGGTCGCCATATGGGCAGACTAGTGTACCCCCTAGTGGGGTCCCTATTCTGACCAATATAGAGTGAAATCAAATGATGAATGCATACCAGGGTTAGATAAAAACAGCAGGATTATTATTATTATTATTATTATTATTATTAAAACCCCATACTTATTGTATTACAGCTGAGGTGAGGATCTTTATGAGTGAAATACAAAATGGGGTCTATTAATCCCTCTGTTATGTATTAATTAATGAGTAATACAAAAAATAACAATTAGAAGATCAGGGAAACAATTTTCCTGTTCGTCGCTGTGCTATGTTGCTAGTTCATTTATTACTATACTGACCTATGCACCATATATATCTGTTAAAACATTCACCAAGCTTTTTCTGCTAAAGAGATAATAATACTGGAGGTATGGGGGTCAGTGTTCTCAGTCCTGTCTGTCAACTATTAAGGGATTGGATGTTTGGGTATATACTCAGTGGATGATTTTCAAGTGAATACAAATGTCTCTGCTATGTTCCTTTTTGAGATCAGATGTTCATCTATGACTATACAATGTATGTAAGTACAATGTTTTTACCTGAGCCTGAAGTTTTAGATTTAGGTTTTCAGTTTGGCTGTCTTTGTGTGTAAATAAAGGTTCATTTTTCTAGCTTTAGATCCTTGCACTACTAAATTTTTATTTCTTACATTTTGCTAAAGTAAACAAATTCCTGTCTTCATTTAGTTTTAACTAGAACACCACCTGCTGTAGCCAGCTTCTGTAACTTGCTTGTCCATCAACAGTCACCTGGAAATAACAGCCTAGGGGCTGGGAAGGGTGGTGGTGGGAGGGTTGGGGTGGGTCATCTATCAAGGCATCTCCTACATTCCCTTGTGAAGGCTTTTTTGGTAAGTGTCATTCTAAGGCAAACCCAAAGAGTCCACATAGCTCTAACATCTACCTCATAGAACCTATTAAATGTATGAATCGAAGACCAAGTAGCGGCTTTACATCCCTGTTCCACCGACGCCTGGTGCAGCATAAGCCTTACTAACACCTGTCTTATCCATCGGCTGATAGTAGACTTAGCTGGCGGAAGACCTTTTCGGGGACCCTCGGCTATAACGAACAAGGAGTCCGACTTACAGTAGCAGAGATATAATATCTTAAAGCTCTTACTACATCCAAAGAATGAAGGAGCCCTTCCTTGGTATTAGCTGGAACCAGACATAAAGATGGTAAACCCATCTTCTTATTAAGATGAAAAGGAAAAACCACTTTGGGCAAAAAAAATCCAGCTTAAATCAGAAGACAGCCTTATCCCTGTGTAACTTGAAATAAGACTTAACCAACAAAGCTGCTAATTCAGAAACCCGTCGAACCGAAGTAATACCGACTAGAAAAATTACCTTAAGCGTCAATAAGGTTAGAGAAGCATCTTTCAAGGGCTCAAAGGGAGTGCCCTGCAGGGCCGACAATACTAAGTTTAAGTCCCAAACCGGTAAAATAGCTTTGCGCAGTGGTCGCACATGAGTGACTTTCATACTAAGTCTTCTCAGCAATGGGCTTCTGAAAAGAAAAAGGGATACATGCCCTTTTAGCATGCTTAATTGAAGTTCATCCTCCAGACCCTTCTGCAGAAATTCAAGGACCCTGGAGACAGAAAACTTTCTACAAGAAAGGTTCCTAGATTCACACCAGGCGACGAAAGCCTGCCAAATACTGTTGTAAATCTTTGAAGAAGTCTGCTTCCGGGCCTGGCTCATGATGGGAATAACCTTGGCGGATAAACCCCTCTCTGTTAAGATCATGGTTTCAATATCCAGGCTGTCAAAGGCAGCATTTTTAAATTGGTGTGCCGAAGAGGCCCTTGCGTGATAATATCTGGGTCTTCGGGGAGCCTCCAATGCTCCCCTGCCGACAGCCGGCAATGCTCCCCATGCCTGAGAACCAGCTTCTCATTGGCCAGCAAGGAGCCACTAGAATGGTTGGCGCCCCTGAGCTACCTTCTTTAAGACTCGACCTAGAAGTGGAAACGGAGGGAATGCATAAAGAAGGCTAAACGCTGACCAGGGAAGGGTCAGTTCATCCATTGCCATTGCAAGAGGGTCCCTGGATAGAGACACAAACCTCAGATGTTTTCAATTGTGTCAAGATGCAAGGAGATCTACATCCGACCGACACCAGTGCAAGCAAAGGGCCTGAAACACCCCCCCCCCCCCGGTGCAGGACTGTCCTGCTTAAACAGTCGGCCTGCAAGTTGTCCACTCCTGGAATGTGAATTGCAGGGAACAATCCTCTCGGCCCAGAGAATGATCTGGCTTACCTCCCTGAGAGCTCTCTTGCTCTTGGTGTCCCCTTGATTGTTGATGTAAGCCACCGCCATCCAATTGTCTGATGACTGAATCCTGACAGGATTTGCCTTCAGACTGGGCGTCCAATGTAAGTGGACTAGGAGAACTGCCCTTCATTCTAGGATGTTTATGGGAAGCAAGTTCTCCCCCAGACCCCAAGGTCCCTGGATTGTCTGTGACCTCCAGACACCTCCCACCTGCTAGGCTGGCATCAGTGGTGATGCCCATCCCCATAGGTGATGCCTATCTCCCACGAGGACGGAAGAAAGGATTTCCCTACCAAAAAATGTTGGGAATCCAGCCACCACAGATGGGATTGTTTGAATGGATGTGTCAGAACAAACAGGTGATCCAGAAACTCCGAGGACCAATCTCATACTGACAGCAACTCTGTTTGCAGAGGGCTCAGGGGAAATTGTGCAAAGGACACTGCTTCGAATCAGGATACCATCAGACTTACTAGCCACACACCTTGACAGATTTTTTGCCGGAGGCAGGCCAAGAGAGTCTGTATTCTGGTCTGAAGCAGTAATATCTTCTGCTCTGGAAGAAACACTCTGGCCTGAGCTGTGTCTAATGACATCCCTAGAAAAGACCTCACTGTTGATGGAATTATATTCGACTTTGGATAATTGATTATCCAACCGAACTTCTCAAGTGGCTGCCAACTTTATCTTGTAGCCTGAAGACACCACCTCTTGTATTCAACGATCTGAAACGTGGTGCCTCCAGACGGAAGCAAACTAGAGAAGTTTGCAGTAAATGACTAACTTAAGTAAAGAAATCAAGACCTAATGCACTCCCCATGACCGAAGACCGGAGTGCTGCTTTAATAGGGTCCCGCATCCAGGTGCGACACATCGCCTAAACTGCCGAAGGAGAGTGAACAGCCGCCCCCTGACAAGTACCTGCCCTCCTAAAGAAAAAGCATGAATTTTAAAAAGTAAAGTAAAATAAAGGAAAGTAAAAATCACGTGGGAAGTAGAAAGGGGGATATATAAAAATATATCCAGGTTCCCCTTGCAGATTCACCAGACCAAAATCTGTGGCTGATTGACTTTTAAAAGAAAGTCTTCAGCCCTGACACAATAAAGTGCCCCAATACCCCGATGCTACCCTTACCACCAAGATCCCATAATACAGCGTAGCTGAGGAGGCATAGTGGGTCCAAGGATCAGTGGGAAATAAGAGCGTGGAAGAAGACAGACAAGGTAAAATCCCCCGCTTCTTGCATAAATCCTAGAAAAAAAGGGAGAAAAATTAATCTTTCGCAGTCCAGTCCACCTGCAAGAATGAAACTGAGTTGTGTAGGGGCACCTGGAAGAATATAGGGCCAGGAGGAGCCACACCTTTCTATCTTGCAGTCCAAGCCCTCAAGAATTAACCCGTTTGTTTCTGGAGCTGACGGCCTGGAATGGATTGGGAGAGAAATATAAATAAAAGCCTAGGAGCCAAGCTACTTTTTTTTGCTTTTCCCTAATATAGTTTTTTCTTCTAGATATATCACTGTCTCCCCATTTCTGATTCCTTATTTTAAGAGGCAGAGCATGAAGTCAGCCATTGCATATTTTTTACTCTTAAATGCTTAAATCAATTTGTACAAGCTTCCGACACATAGTTGACTTATCTTTCTTTTTTATACACATACTGTAATTTAAACCAACAAAAGCAATTACTGAGCAGAACGTGGAACAGAAAGTGCTTTCTACCATAAGCAAACAACCTGGGCTCTCCAGCTGTTAAAATATAAGCCCTGAGATTATATACCATATATACTATATGCCCAAAATATATCAGTATACAGTGTGTGTCAAAATAGAATTCTGGATAGCTGGTACTGGTTGGTAAGGTTTCTAATGTGGCATCAAAATTTGGCAGGTCTTTTCTGTTGGATGCTCAGACAAAATTTGAGTCCCTCATCCACACAGCCCTGCTAGACACTGAGCGCTCTATTCCAAAAGGAGAAGCATTTATATCCTGGAGGAGCTTCCTTAGTGCCACAGGTATCTAAATGGTGGGATAGCTGTCCTAGGGTGTAAATGTCCCTCACTGCAGCAACAAGTACCTTTTGCCTGGTGGGATGGAAATCAATAATAAAAGGGGACCTCTCTCCCCCTGAAACTCAAATGCAAGCAAAACAGACTCTGCCTGGTGTTGGTGTTTTTTTTACTTTTTCACTGCTTATGCTTATTCACTCCAAGACACAAGGAAATACAAACACAATGCAACAAATTGTAACCTTAAAACACAACGCAAAATGAAAGCTCAAAATGCATTGTTTGAATTTAGCCTTAAAGAGGAAGCAAAGCCAGAATTTTTGGTTTTGTTCTTATTTGGGATGCCTGGCTGTGGGAAACCCCCACTCGTAACAGATTACCTTTACCCGATCCAAAGGTGCACGTGGGGGCTCTCATCCAATTTGGGGTGTTTGCTTAAGTCATTTGACAAACGGCTCTAATGTTCCACAATGGGGAGCGCAGTTTGTGCAATATACTATAAACACAACAAATACATTACTTATGAAACATTCAAAAAAGGTTGTTCTTTACAGCACTAGCATGAATACATTTCTCACATTTAATAACATGATAAAAGTTAAAGTTTCTATGGTTACTGACTGTAATAAAAATGTAATTAGAGACAGCTTTCCAACCAGTGACACATTACATAAGCAAGATTCTAGGAATGACATTCTGGGAATGTCTGGGCTGGGGAGCTGCTGCACTTATTGCTCATGCAATTGGACTGCAAGTCATTCATCGGACTTCAGCCATTTTCCCTCCTCTTCTGCCTAAAGCAACCCAGTATGCAAACAGAACATTCATCTTCCCACAAAATTCTGAACTACCATTTACCAAGCAGTACAAGTATTTATACTGTACTTAAATATCAATAAGAGTTGTTAAAGTTGTTCTTTAGAATTAAAGTTACGAAAAACTAAAAGACCTAAATAATTTGTAAATAAATACATAAAACAAGTGCGGGCTTGCTGTGTATTCAGAATAAGAAATGTTGGCATCTGTCTTTGGCTCCTTACAGTAGGGGCCGCACAATCCACTACTAGTTTTTTGAGGATCTGTGCTGTTTCACAGGGCACTGGCTTTCCACATTGTACTGCCCAACAATGCTCCAAATCCTTTCTTTTGCTGTAATGTTCAGTATCATGAGGGAGCCCTGCAGGCTCAGGCAAGGGACATAGGCATCACTTGACAGCTTATACCACTGGCCTGAGTTGCTGTGGAAGAGGACAGATGTGGAGGTGACTTGATAGCGGGATTCTAGAGGATAGTATGGCAGCGTGATTTCCTGTTGCAATCTCTCCATGTCAATGCCACCTTGGCGCAGCCCTTATTTTATGTTTTAGGTGCTGTGCTCTGTTTATTAATTATTGGGTTTGGGCGGGTGCATGTGCTCTGCAATCATTTTTCAATTATCGGGAGGTCACTCATGGGTCTGGGGGGGGGCTCTTATACTCTTTGTTTATTAGTCTTTGGATCTTGGGGGTTTCTTGTGGGTGCTCTGTATATTATTACTGAGTTGGGGATTTGCTGGGCACTTTGTTTATTAATTATAGAACCTGGGGACACCACTGTCACTCTGCTTATTATTTATTGGGTCTATTAGGGCACTCACATGCTGTTTTGGGGGGTCAAAGGAAAGGTGTGGACTCTGGAGGTCAGTGTGATGGCAGAACTCTTGAGCTGAGTACAGTGGCGTGATTCCAAGCTGCACTCTGCATATGTCTATGCCACCCTTGCCCATGTCTTGTTTAATGTTTTAGAGGCCATGTCTCTGCTCAACCATCACTGGGTGTTGGTGGGGTCTGCAGGTGTGCTGCAATCATTTATCACTTATTGGGGGGGGGGGGCTCTCACACTCAGCTTATTAGTCATTGTGGCCTGGGGGGCTCCTTGTGGGTGATCGGTATATTAATTATTGGGCATGGGGCTCTCCATATTTATTGGGCACTGCCGCTCTCCCTATTAGTTATTGGGTCTCTCACCCTTGTGAATGCCTGTGTGCAAAACTTGAAAAGACTTTTCAGCTCACCTTTCCCCCCATAGCTGGCTGTTATTTACACATCTCATTGTAAAAATTCCACACCTCAGCTCTCAAACTGCTCCATTACAAAACACGATCAAGTGCAAGAGATTAGGAAAAGTAGAAAAAAATATTTATTTGCCATTTATTGAGTGCTAAAGCGGACCAAAACCACATTTTTAACTACCATAACCTGAATTGCTCTCCCGACATATAGTAACTTTTGCCTTTTATCACTGCTTCCGTTTCACTCTAATCCTAGATAGTGGTGCCTGTTTCCTTTGTTTATGCTAATCCTAGATAGTGGTGCCTGTTTCCTTTGTTTATGCTAACCTTTGTTCTGTTTCCCTAAACTAGATAATCATTGTTGCTCATTGTGCCCCCTGATCCCTATATCTGGTTGTTCTTTGGCAGCTACTGTAAGCTACTGCTAGTGTCTCTATTGTCCTTTTCAACTAGAAACCATATAATGGGACATTCTCAGAAAGTCCAGTGTATGGTGGCTCCCGATCTACGTTTTTTCAGCATCTCGGTCTGCTTCCCTGGCTCAGGCCATGACGCCTTCATTCCTACACAGCTTGAGCCTCTATTCTCGTCTTGAGACTGGCGATCTAAGTAGAGGTTGGCTTCTGGTAAGTGTGTGTTGCCTTTCTATGTTTCTATTGATAGCTTTGCATTTGTAACGTTGTATGCTGTTATCAGCTTGGCCACATAAGATGCGCCTAGCTCCCACATCACACATGTGCCTAGTTCATACATCTGTTTTGATGTCTTTTACAGACCCTGAGAAAGGCATGGTGGAGGGTGGCTTCATAAAATGGCCAGCTACATGGATGCAGTAAGTATTGAGCATTTGGGGGCATTGGCCAGGGAAAATGTAGTGTGACTTACCTTCTCCCTGCTGGTACCTTTAGGGGCATCACATGTAGTGTACATCCTTGCAGGTCACTCACCTTCTTCTTTTTCCTTGTTCTTGCCTGCTTCTTGCATCCTACAGGGATGCCCATAAAGGAACCAGCAGGGAGAAGTTTAGTCACACTACAGGGATGTACACAAACATGGGCTGCTCCAAAGGTGGGGTGCCGCAAGGAAAAAAAAACAACCCGTATGCTGCCGTGCCTGTGATGGCCACAGAGCACCGAGGACTCCACGGCAACATATGGCTGGAAACAGGTACAAACTCGGCTTCCAATCCTAGTTCACAGGCCAAAACCGTCATTGCTACATTGAAAGCTTACGCAAAGCACTTCCGAATGCGTACTCCTGGCTGAGAGAATCTTGGAACGCAGCTGAGAATAATACGAGCTTTTGCAACTTCTCAGTTTTCGAGTTGGCTTCCGCAAAAGAACGAGCAATCACGGAGAGGCTTAGAATCGGGCTTAATGTCTCTCAATGCTATGGTGGGGACATTTAGAGTATTTGAGAGTTCTAACAATAATACATAACATTTGTTACACTAAACTTAAATGATGTAGTGACAGTGCGGATGTCTTCTACACGTGTATCTATTTAGCTTGCTCCCTGTCTTTTATTGTCTTCAGTAAGTAATTTATTCATCACATCATAATTCTTTACAGTATATTCATCTTGCTTGCCTTAGGCAATCAAATCCATAAATCAGCTGTAACCTGCAGTCCATTACCAGCACATTAGTTATTATTGTTTTTTCAAGTGGCTTGTTGGGAAGATATATGCCACCCTGTAAATCTATGCTTTGTGACAGAGTTATTAAGCCCAGTACTGCATAGGAATTTGATGGGACAGCATGCACTATGAAAATGAAGTGTTGCTAATTGTATTGCTACTGAAATTTCTATGGATTAGGTTGCTAAAAATGTTAATTATCCTATAAAGAAAATAATACCCCCAAATACAGCCAGGGCCGGTTTTAGACAAAGTGTATGCAAATGCATGTATGCCTTTCTTAAAGTAGACAAAAACCTTCTAAAACCTGCACCATGCCCCCCCCCCCCCCCCCACCTGCTTGCTCCACCTAAGTACCTTGGGTGATGCCACTGCCTCGGAAACAGCTCAGCTCATAGCCATGCCTACCCATCATATTTGAGACAACAAATTAGTTGATCTCAAAGGTGCTGGCAAACACGTGACAAGCCTTCTGGCCACATCCCTGGCTTCCCTCTAGTCTGGACACTGTAGAGCTCCCTAGCTAAAGGGAAGCTGTGGATGCAGCTGAGTTCCCAAAATGAGTGATGTTTCACACAGCAGGGCATTCGGAATTTGGATGTCCCGACGCTGAGCACACAGTGATCAAGTAGAGCACTGAGCATAGCTGCTTCGCTCTGCATCCCTGCTACGTCCACTGTGGATGCTGCATGCAGGACATCGATTGAGGCTTCTGGGGGTTCTTATTTTACACTCCCTAATCGCAATGCTACAGGACACCTTCAAGCAGACTGAAAATTCTGTTTTGACTTTGTCCTGCTTTAAAGTGAATCTGGAGTAATTTTTTTACTTTTGATCTCAGAAATTACTGTTGGTTCACAGTGGAGGGGCGGTATCCCAATTCATTTTAAAGCGGAACAAAACTCTGCAAGTCCGGACCTGGAATATAAAATATTCCAGGCTCGGCCACTGGTTTTCCCCGGGGATGTCCCGATTTGGGCTGCCCCACTTCGGGAAACCCCCTAGATTAGCAGTAACATGACCCCTCCCCCAGCTGTGTGTGCACATACACAGTGTAATCTCTGGATCACTAAGTACACTGTGTGAAATGGGGAGTGCTCTGGGGACAGGTACCAGGCCTTTGAGAGACATTAAATGGGGGGGGGGGGTGGTTATGGCAGATGGAGGGGTTGTACTTCAGGTGGACCTCTTGTATACAAAGATGACATACTTACATCCTACTTACTACATCATACTTAATACAAAATAATAGTTGGACTACCACTTAGGGTAATGACCATACTTTTCATTCATCGCTACTAAAATGAATATAAAATAATTGTATGTCTCACACATACATCTAAACTGGAAAAAAGCCCGTCATACTCCCCAGGGATGTGATGATTTGGTATGCCCCACTGGATTGCCTGTAATCTTACCTTCATCCCTGCTCCCACAGCACAAAACGGGCCTCTGGCAACATCCTCAGCACCCATCTGCTGTGCAGACATATCTGAATCTGAGCAGCCAGCAGAAGGTGCCTGACAATCTATTCATTCAGCATTGATTGGCAGGCATGGAAATCAATGCTAATTGGAGAGCCTGCACATTGCACACACACCGCAAGCTGGGATGCCCCTGTAAATCGGGGTGTGGGTGATATCGGGTTTTGGTTTGTTTTAAAAATGTTACAAATTACTTTTGGTCCTCATAACCTATGAGGTTATTGTTTCCAGTGTTGTTTCCAGCGCAGGTGTGCATCCAGATGCCCCCTGTGGATTAACGCTGGTAAACAGAAGAAATCTTACCTTTCTCCTCAGTGCCCCAGAGACATCGAGGACTGATTGGCCACCAAGTCACATATATGCAAGTGACCATGGAGGCTAACCAGAGCGCTCAATTTCGGGGTGTTGTTCCGGTTTCATCCAGTGCTGCTCTATCTGTTGCTGGAGGCGTGCATGGCAGAGGGGGCAAGAATGCTGCTGCACATACTTTTTTGTGTTGAATTTGATCAGCGCAGGATCAAAGGTGCAGAGGATGCCTCCTGAGACTTAGATAATGCAGACCAAAAGTGATTTGTATCTTTTGCTCTGCTATAACATACATAAACACATACAAAACACTGAATACAGGCAAATAAATACACAACACTACACATAAGGGTTGATTAATGGCTGGTGCACAAAAACGCTCAGATGGAGCACATGCGATTCTGCATGCGTCTAGGCACATTATTCATGGCTGCGTATGCACGCCGGGGCACATGCGAAGCGCAACAAATGGCTTGCGTCTGGAGCAAGAGCCAATTGCCTCTTGTTATGCCAATCTGCACATTCCATAAGGAAAATCTGCTATTTTGAAGCACAAATGGCCCTGCCCCATGCGCTTTTGGTTGGCTAAGCGCTTAACTGCTTCCAATGGTCTCCTGTGTTTCTTTCCTTTCCTTTATTGTTTCTCCATAGCAATTTGATCTCTCCAGCTTCTGTGTTTTCTGCGAAGCTCTATTCGCCATTTCGGAGTGTATTCTCTGGAGAACCTGTGTTCTCCATTTTTTTTTGGGGGGGGGGGGGGTATTTTGATTCCAGTTAAACCTTAACATTTATTTGCCCAATGTTCTCTTTAACCCTCCCTCTCCTGTTTGGTTTGCATATTATGCTTAATAATTTAACCTTAATTTGTTTATAATTTTTGACAACTTTTTATGATTTTTTTTAAAGAAAACTAAAAAAAGGGTTGAATCCATAAAAAGAACTTGCGTCTGACACATTCATTGTTCAAAAACATGCCGGACACTGCTGGCATGTGTTTTCGTAATGAAATAAGGCTGGCATTTTCCTCCACCTATTTGCTGGAGGAAATTCACTTATCAAACCGCTACATTTGCGCACACTTTTCTGCCCTTTAAACATGCCATAAATCAGGGGCAGGAGACAGTTTGGTGTTCCATAATGACAATAGCGGAAAATTTCAGATACAAATTGGCACATTGGTGAACACTAGTGCGCAAATTGGTGCAAAACGACCATGCATAACCATAAATTTACCCGATGGTATGCAGTAGATTGGAATGCCTGGATACACTAAATGGAAATCTTGTTGACCGTTGCTGTGCTAAGCAGAGGAAGATTCAAGAGGTAAGCTCCGCCCTGTCAAAGAAAGGGGGAACTGCCACCTTTCCAGACACCCAGAAATTGCTGCTAACTACAGAGCTCTTTTGCTACCCAGATCCTAATCTCTCTCTCTCTGCGGGTGTGAGGAGCGGGCTGCTGAGGCCCCCCTCCTCCCCCTTCACAGAAACTTCTCACTTGATGCTTTTGTGTCAACAATCTCCCTGCCTGCTCTAGTGCTCGGGCACGCATTTACAATTAACCCCTTAGGCGACAATGGAAAAGGTGTCCAAGAGGGGTGAGCAGGGACTTGGCACTGGGTCACCAATATAATCAGGGGACCCAATCTACTTGGGGGCCCATGGCAAATGCCCAGTTTGCCCGACCCAACAAATGTAGTTATTAAAGAGGAATCCTACTCTAAAATACAGTACACAATCATAACGTTTTCAATTTTTTAAAAATAAGGTATTCTACTCCAATGTAACCTTTTAAGTTATGAAATAGTCTTTAAAAAGTCCCTGTTTAACTATGTCATTTGGTAAATTTTTTTAGAAGGATATTCTACTTGAATTGTAATCACTGTCATTGTGTATGTACTACAGCATGTAACTGTTACTTACTGTGTAAACAATACATGGTAAAAAGTGCTGATGAATAAATTCTTATTCCCATAAATGCAACGAGGTACAGAGCAGTTTATGTCCTACAGAGCCAGCGTAGGGAGAAAATGGAGGTGCCTGAGGTTGAATGTCGAATACTGGGCCTTAATATTAGAAAGGCCCTTGGTCCTGTTTGCATAACACCCTTATGTCTAATAGTCCGTGCAGCTCAACTCTCTCTTGTATTGTTGGACAGCTTCAAACGGTCAGTGGAGGAAAAAGCAGTAAGTCCCAAAAAACAGCATTGTGGCCCCTAAAGAATATGTGTGCTTTCACCCCTGCTCTTCTTGCCCTATACAAATGACTGCAATGATGATCATTGGGCTCATCAGTAATGTAAAGTAGTTAGGGAACTAGATCACCGGTGCATACACAAAAACCTAATCATTAACATGGAGAGGATAGTGGAGATGGTGTTGCACATCAGGAAATCATCTCTCAGTAGTATTTTATTTAGAGTCAGAATCAGATGTGAGAAGGATCCAGCCATCCGACTGCACTCTAACTCGCTCTCCTAGCCCCCAACCGGCTCTCCTGGTTACTGACAATCGGCATTGGCTTCTGTCCAACCCACCCCTCTCACACCTTGGGAGATCTCCCAGCAGTGTAACTCCACACGAGCCTGGAAGCCAACAGGCAGCAAGTCACCGCCTACACCGCAGCTGCTAGCCTCTTCCACCTGACACCTTGTGCGAGCCTGGAAGTCAAGGACACAGATGGGAAAGGAGTCGCTGCCAGCATGACTGTTGCAAGCCTGCTCCACGTGCAGCCCAGCACATGCTGGGAAGTTGTGGATACAGAGACAGGCACTGAGTTGCCTGCACCTCCTCTACCAGCTGTATTTCAGTGTATTTCAGTGACCAACACCCAGCCTCAAAGCCAACTTAACTTAAACAAGCCATACAAACAATAACAGACCGCGTAGACAACATGGAACTGGAACTGAGGACCTTGACATGGGAACACAATCAAAACGAGATCATAATAAAAAAAACATGTGACAATCATCATATGAAACCATTACTTATGATGCTGCAAGAAAAACAGATCAGAAACAGATGGATCACCCCACTAACCCTTTCAGTTAATAAAGGAGGCAAGCTGGTAATGTTGCGCAATGGCGACCCAATAGAGACATTTTGCAAAGAATTGGGACTTCAAGCATGAATGAAGATAGCCCAATATCTCTTCAGATTTAATCATGGGAAAATGCTTAAATAAAGAATTAGTGAACTTTTTTTCTTTAACTAGCATTATATTTATTGAACCTCTTGAATTGTTCTGTTTCATCAGACTGCTTTGTCTTCCTTATGTATTTTCCCTTTATTTTCATTCCAATTTCTCTCTCTCCTGTATGCATAACTACTGTACCTACAAAATGGATTCAGAGCGGAAGAATGGCGGTCCGGCATCAGGTATTGAAAACTCACTCGGATAAGGTAGTGAAAACCTGATCCTGGGCATAATGAGTCAGGGGGAAGGGGGTGACTCCAATGTAACTCCTCAATCCCAAAAGACCCCCTGCTGCACCCAATGCTCCAGTATAGAAAAAATAACAAGACAGCAGCCTTACTATTAAAATAAATGGAAAGTAGAAAGATAACCCTTTGCTCTTACAATATAAGAGGCGCAAACTCCCCGAGAAAAGAGAAAACAAATCATTAAGGAGCAAAACAAAACAAATGTAGATATAGCACTAATACAAGTGACCCAATTTATAACAGGCAAACTCTGGTATAAAGCTTTCGAAAGCTTGGAAAAATGACCTCAAATGATCATAATAAGAAAGCACGAAGACTAGCAATTGTAATATAACGAACAATTATCTTAGTTGGGACTGCACTATAATAAACAGTTATGCACCAAATCAGGGCCTACCAGCTTATATGGCCAAAATTGCGCTAATTATCTAATATCGGATCCCTTACTAGACTCCACAGGCCCGATAATAAGAAAATCAAAAGATCAAAGACAAAATAAAAACTCCTTACTTGGTGGATGTCTGGAGAAGAGCTTATGGTATAGAAAAATACTTTACACTTTAGTTCACTTCTTTGTCAGACAACAGAACCTTCCGGAAGTGCACCAGAGTAAAATGTGCCTTATGAATATATCTGACCATGCCCCAATTATAATTTCAATGATATCGAGAGCAAGACAACACACTAAAAGACAATGGATCCTTAGCAAGGAGCTACTGGAAAATACGAATAATAGAGAAAATCTAATATAAAATTAAATGGAATATTTTTAAATGAATGACACAGAGGAAATGTTGGTGTTAACCTAATGGGAAGTTACGCATTAGTGTTATGCTAGAGGAATCTTAACAGCAATCTCAGCTAAAGAGCATAAAGAAAAACAAAACAAAATAACATCCCTACGGAAAAGATTAGTAGTTTAGAAGGCAAACATAAACAAACCCCAACAGACACTATATATGAGGCATTGAAATTAAATAGAATTGAATGGAACTATGTATACAATACAAAAACACAGAAAATCACAGCCATTACAAAGTACTGTCAGACAAATAAAGGAGGGAAGGCGCTAGCAGATGATTATAATAGAGTTCCTAACTTTATTGAAAAAATTAAAAAAAGAGGATGGCATCACCTATTTACAAGAAGAGATAAAACAGAATTCCTCAATACATATAAAAAATCTATAATATTAAAGGAACATCTGCATTAAAATGAAAAGACTGTCTGGAATATCTATGGAATGAAGAACTTTATAGATCTAGAGTTAACAATGACACTAGACCTCCCCTTGTTCAGGCCACTTGAGAGTCACTGCTGTTTAATTCTAAATAGTAAATGAGTTTTCACTTGCTCAGGTCACTTAAGGGTCAATGATGTTTCAAAACAAACATTAGTGGAGTGGCCATTTGTTCGGGACTTGGGGGCCACTGCTGTTTAATAACAAATATTAGTGGAGTGTCATATAAACATAGAATGTTAATGGCAGAAGGAGACCATACGGTCCATCTAGTCTGCCCTTATGTGTATATTGTATGTACTCTTTATCTTAGGATAGATGTGTGCTTATCTCAGACATTTTTAAATTCAGTGAATATTTCAACTACCTCTGCTGGAAGTTTGTTCCAAGTATCTACTAATCTTTCTGTAAAATAATATTATTTTAAAATAATATTTTCTAACATTGCTTCCTCCTCCTGAACCTTATTCAATCCTTTAACATATTTAAAGGTCTCAATCATGTCCCCTCTCTCCCTTCTTTCCTCTAGACTGTACAAATTAATTTCTTTAAGTCTCTCCTGATCAGTTTTAAGTTTAAGTCATTCTAAACTCTAGTTTCCACAGTTTTGACCATTTATCCAGTAAAGCTAAATCATTTTCCATGTTGCAGACCCCTCCAGGAGTGTCCACCCTATTACTAACCTTTGTATCATCCGCAAACAGGCAAACATTTCCTACCAAGCCTTCTCCTATGTCACTTACAAACAAATTAAAAAATGGGGCCCAGGACAGAGCCTTGTGGCACATCACTTGTAACTAGCCTAGTTCAGATTTCACGCCATTAACAACAACACTCTGATACCGATCCTTCAGCCAGCTGGAAATCCACTGAAATATCCAGGGATTGAGTCCTGACTTGTTCAGGACACTTAAGTGTCACTGCTATTATTAACAATTATTAGTGGAGTGTTCACTTGTTCAGGCCTCTTAAGGGTCCCTGCTGTTTAATAACAAATGGTAATTGGGTGTGCACTTGTTTATGCCACTTAAGAGTCACTGCTGTTTAATAACAAGCATTAAAGGCCACGCCCACCCGCTGCCCGGACCTTCGTGCTCGCATGTGGAGAAGCAGATGGAGGAGCGGCAGGGGCTCTGTCTCTGGCCCCGCCGCTGTCATTGCTGCCTGAAAAGACAGCGATCGCAGCGGCAGGGCCGGGACAGAGCCAGCTCGTGAATGGGGTGGGCGTGGCCTGCGTCGACGCTGCGGTGCAGGCCACGCCCACCTCATTCATGGAGCCGGCCGCTCAGCGCAGCGGTGTCAGCGGACAGGTGAGTTTAACTTTTTTTTTTTTTAATATGGCGCCTGCCTATACTAATGGGGGGAGGGGGGTGGGAATGGGGGGAGGGGGCCACACTGCCTATGGGAATGGGGGGATGGGGATGCCACACAGCCTTTGGGAATGGGGGGAGGGGGATGCCACACAGCCTATGGGAATGGGGGGAGGGGGATGCCACACAGCCTATGGGAATGGGGGGAGGGGGATGCCACACAGCCTTTGGGAATGGGGGGAGGGGGATGCCACACAGCCTATGGGAATGGGGGGAGGGGGATGCCACACAGCCTATGGGAATGGGGGATGCCACACAGCCTATGGGAATGGGGGGATGGGGATGCCACACAGCCTATGGGAATGGGGGATGCCACACAGCCTATGGGGGGAGGGGGATGCCACACAGCCTATGGGAATGGGGGGAGGGGGATGCCACACAGCCTATGGGAATGGGGGGAGGGGGATGCCACACAGCCTATACTAATGGGGGGAGGGTGAAAGCCACACAGCCAATGGGAATGGGGGGAGAGGTGGATGCCACACAGCCTATGGGAATGTGGGGAGAGGGATGCCACACAGCCTATACTAATGGGGGGAGAGGGGGATGCCACACAGCCAATGGGTATATGGGGAATGGGATGGGGGCATGCTACACTGTCTATGGAATGGGGGCATCCCACACGGCCTATGGGAATTGGATAGGGGAATGCCACACTGTCTGTAATGGTGCGTTTTTGGTTTAAAATTTTTTTTTCTTATTTTCTTCCCCCAAATCCTAGGTGCGTCTTATGGGCATGTGCGTCTTATAGGGCGAAAAATACGGTAATTGAGTGTCCACTTGGTCAGGCCACTCGAAGGTCATTGTTGTTTAATAACAAATATTAGTGGAGTATCCATTTGCTCAGACCACTCAGGTCATTTTACTGTAAATTCTGTTTTAATTGTCCATTTCGGGGCCACTATAACTGCAGGTGTCCAACAATGCAGAAAGAAGCAAATAAGAGATATAGACATGGCCATGCTGCTTCTGCTGGTAGGGGGGATGGAGTTGGTACTGCACAGAGAGGATGTGTTTTATCCTTGCCTGCTACACCTTCCTCTGGTGCAAACAGGCACCAGGGTTTGGCGTGTATTTTTGTAGGCCCCAATACTGCTGGCAGAGTGGTGAGGACAGAACAAGTTGAAGCAGTTGGATTTTATGGCAGGCAGTGTAACCAGTTCTATGGGATTGTCTTCCACCCACTCCCCTTCTGCTGAAAGTGCTGAGCCCTCCTCCCTACCCCCTTCAAATCAGCAAGTCATGGCATCACTATCGGTCTGTGATGACACTCCTAGCTGGGATACCATGGGCCATCCACCTGCCCCTTCCCCAGTTGCAGGGTTGCTAGGATTTTCAAATGCCCAACAACTGCCCAACAAATGTTGGACGATGAGGATGTGGCCAGCGGACATGATGAGAACATGGCCAGTGGGTACAATGATGATGAAACCCTAGTGCCAACTGCTGCAGCGGGAGGCTACAGCTGAGAGGGAGGCTAGCGGGGAGGAGTGGGTGCACGAATATGCCAGGGGGGATGACAAGGTCCTAGACCCGATGTGGACTGAAGTCAATCAGAGTTAGAAGGAAGAGGTATTGGTCACGCAGCTCCAGACAGCCAGCAGACGAAGGAGAAGGGTGCAAGCCATCAGCGATCAGCCAGTTCCCACTACTGCCCACCAAGTCCAGGGACTGCGCATGCCAAAGCTGCCTCAAAGGATCTCACCAGAGTGGCACCACCTCACAGGTGAGGGTGAGCATGGCCACAATATGGAACACCTTAGTTAGTTGTCATCACATCCACCACCATCAGATAAAGCCCTAGGTACCAGGAGGTAGATTTTTACTCAAATGGTTGATGACTACATGTCAACACATCTCCTGGTGCTGAGTGATGGGCCTCCCCCATTCAATTTCTGCAAAATTACGCAGCCAGAGCTTGCCCTCTATGCCTCTGAGGTTTTGGCCTGCCCTGCCGCAAGTGTCCAATTAGAACTGAAGGTGGTGTCCTCATCAACAGGAGGATCCGCCTTTCCACAGTGAATGTGGACATCCTTACATTACTTAAGATGAACCAGACGTGGATCTCAGGGGACTTGGCTGTGCCAGCACCTGAGTGAATGGTTAAAGTTTTTGCGACATCCACCTCCTCTTCCGCCACTAGACCTCTGACATCTGTAAAAAAATTTAATATTTTAATTTATTTATTAAAATATTTATTCATTCATTTATATATATATATATATATATATATATATATATATATATATATCCCATTGTGCAGGGCAATTGCCCAGGTGTTACCCCTTAGATTTTGCCTCCGACACCCGTAAACAAAATTAATATTTTATTTTTTTTTATTTGTTTATGTAGTTATTTATATTTTAGTTTGAGTACTTTCTCCATCCCATTTTGGTGTTCCTCTCTGTTTGAAGCCCTCTAGCCCTTGCTACCCTCATTTTACAGCATTTTTGGGTCCCCATGTTCGAGTACCCATTGATTTCAATAGAATTCGTGTCATGTCCGAGAACCCAAACCGAACTTTGGCGGCAAGTTCGGCTCACGCTCCTCCCACTATATTTGCATAATAATCCTTCTGATCCTCCCTGCCTTTTTAAAAATTATTATTTATACTATATTAATAAGTAGCCCTCTAAATAATACATATGTAGTCATGGGACAATTAAATTGCTACTGCAGAGTTATTCTGTAACCTCCACAGGTTTTTTTATCCAACACATGAAACATTTTCCTACTGTTGAGTATGTTTTTTTAAATGAAGTCCTAATCATTTTTAATAATATTTTGATTATTTTACCCATATTAGTTTTGGTTACATTACATACTACAAATAGCGTTGCTAAGATATATGAAAACACCTGATTTTTGAATGTTGTTTTTTAAATTTACAGAAACCTTTCCATCTCACTGTGTCTTTACTGAACACATTGACAAATCAAAGGATTATATGTTTACATTTTGTACTCTAACTGTGATTTATTACTAGGAAACATAGTTGTTTTATAGGAAAATCTAATCTCACCTTCACTTTTATTATCCTATGTTTGTGTGGATGCAAATCCCTTGTACGAGAAGCGTATTAAATTTCTAGTAATGACCTTGTGCCTACTAAATACTTAAGTACATCAAAACACCTGTCTTACAAGGACCAATGAAACCCAACTAACAGTAAGAGGTCATCACACACAGGGGGATCAATAGTCTAGTCTTTTACTAGTATACAGTTCAAGGTACAAGTTCTAACAAGGTAAACAACCCGTAAACTGTCCTTGGCAAGGAATTATTTTACTAAGCATTTAATTTATTTTATATTTGCATTTCACTGCTTTTATTATTATTATACAAAATAGACATTCACCTTAAAATCAAATAATTATAAAAAGCTGTTGCTTAATCTAATCAGCAGATACATCTTAATCATATACTATTCAAAAAAGCCTCAGAACATGCCCCCTCAAACTAAAGATTCAATAACTGTATAAAATGTTTTCAACTAACGCAAAATAACTAAAGTAAAAAAAAAATATTGTATACATTTTTAGCAATCTTAACTGAACTCAACAAATGATTTATTTAATCAAATATTTAATGTTCTCACCATCTCTAGCACTACGAAAAGACAAATGTGTATCCAAAAAGAAAATCAAATTCTATACAAAACTGATTTTGCAGATAACTTCAGTAACAACAACAAATTGATATCCTTTCAATGTATTTCATTTATATAATTGAATTGCCCTAATGGAGATATTGCAATTACAAAAAAATAATTGAGAATAAACAGAGATTCTGCCCTGAAACAATGTTAGGGGTAGCCAAACTGGGGGATAACAATCCCATGTGTTCCGTTGCCTGAGTTGGCGGGGCTTCCCCAGCCATATTATTCCATCTGTTTTAGGCCAGTACCTTTTTTTATTACTTTTTTTTCTATTTGCTTTTCTAAATTCATAAAATCTTGGACTTGTGTGCCCTTCTGTTGAGGCGCATCTTTTTTATTAGCTATGGGAGCTCTTCTCTATTAGGGCAATTTATTGATAAAATAGTTTTATATTAATTAATTTATCTATTTCAATTGATTGACACTTTTGAAATTTTTAATGACACTTTTTGGAATTTTCAATAGCTTTGGTGACAATTATTTATTAAGAAATTTTCTCAAAATTATCACAGTATTTACTTTTATTGTAGCACATATGCTGTTGAGTGCTGGTCTTCAGCAATAGATCTTCACTGGCCTCTACTTTCTGTCACTTTTTACCCTGTAACTATTAGTTGTGAAAGTAATAAGGAAGTTCCTGTGTACAGCGATGTCCATTGATCTCAATGGGAGTCTCTGAAAACACAGACCATGCTGAGTTGACAGCCCAGCTTCTCATACAGGTGCTACTGTTGAGCAGTTAGTGGTGCAACACAAAGTGGCAGGTAAGTGGGGAGATAAATGCCCTTGGACTTGGACTTTTCCTTGAAAAGTATTTCTCTGTGAAGTGGAACATTCATCACATCATCGATCAAGATCTAGGTGACAGGGGGGTTAAAAGGAGCACAGTCACTGCAACAAAAGATACTTGCTTGTGCAATGGCTAGTTAATACCTACCGATAATAACCAGATTTATAGATTGATTTATAAAGAGCCTCAGGGTGCTGAATCTAAAGAGCCCTTTCTTGGAAACTTTTCCAGATTTAACACTTTACAATTGAAAGCTTTGATAAAAATAAAACATTTTTGTGCTGTAAATTGGAATATGTTGAATGCTATGGAATTCATTGAACATTTTCAGATAATATGTCAAAGTAAGTGTATGTACTTCCTACAACACTACAAACAGGTACACATAGATATTTAGATATATGTATGTGCTCTCTGAAACTAACAATGTGGTTTTAATCAAACAAATGTAAAAGCTCATTTCCACGCAAGACCTCAATGCTCTTGTTATCTGCAGTGGCAGCGTCTGATATCATGTAATGTGTATGGACAGCTTTATTAATTTCTCTGCAGCATTAGTAACTACATTGTTTACTGCTTAACACATACAAATGGTTTTAAAGGGGTCAATACAGTGCTTAATTTCCCATGTCCTGACCACACCTGAATTATCTCCCATGTTGCATAACTTTTTTGGAAGAACTTGCCAGGTCTACATCTGTGATGCCAACTGTAGCAGCCATAGTGGACATCCCTTCTGCCCCTAAAGCAGCTCACTTTGCAGACTGACCACTAATTCTATAAAAGATAGCAAGAACAGAGTCTGCCTAAGTGCCTAAGCCTTTTGTGGCCATGTCTAACCTGTAGTAGCCTTTGAAGAAAAACTATTTAAATAGGTACCCATGGCTTTAATAGGACCTGTTAAAGGATGTGGGAAGTGTTTTATGACTGAAAATATAGTTTTAAGCTAGCTGATACCATTTTGCCTAATATGGCCCTCACATCCTGAAACACTTTTGACATCCTGATGCCCCATGAATATAATAGACTGGGCTGCATATTAATGGGTTTTACACATTTACAACTAGCTGCCAACAAGGTCCCTGAATAGTTTCCAACTTTCCTGAGCTGCATGAAAAGGAGCTCCGAAAAAGGAGTCCCTGAATTTTTAATCAGGTTGTATGTGGACATTTAATACACATTATCATCCTCCTGAGGCAGGACACATCCTGGCAGACATAATATTTATGTAATATATATGAAAAAAAATTATTGATGTATTGAACTGTAACTTATAGAAACATATCCTGTGACTTACATACATTTCTATAAATTAGGGTTTCTGGGGAAACTCTGGGAACTTATTTGACTAGTTAAAGGAAAATAACTGTGTTAGTAATTAAACCTTTTTCTGGTTCATACATCTTACTGTGTGTATTTCTCACATAATAGGTTGTATGTGCAGGGCATTAGAGGGAATATTGTTTCTTGGGACACATCACCGTCTGTTTGAGGAGGACTTCAGTGGACACTGGTTTGTATCGAATCAATGGTTTTAGAGGTTAAATGAATATTGGTATTTGTGATTTTTAAATCACAATCTCTAATAGAAATATTTGAAATGAATGCACAGCAAATATCCCATTTTCATATGTTTTAATGTTAAATATAGTAAAGCACACTACCTAAATAAAAACAGAATACCAGAGGTGCTGTAATCAGAAAAAAGACCTCCCTTAGGTCCTGCCCATACAATTAAAGAATAAAAGAACAGCACACTGTAATCACTTTTTGAACCCACAAAAAGGCATTTATAAACCCCTTAAATGCAAAGCAGGGAGAGTCTACAAAAAGGTATTTATAAACCCCTTAAATGCAAAGCAGGGAGAATATACGACGCTTCCACTCCTACTGTTAACTGCCAAGCCTGTATATTCTAGATGCTTGGAATATCCCTGGGTTTGGGGACAAAAAAAAAACACTCACCTGTGTATTTGAAGAAGGGGCATCCCAAACACTAGCATAAATATTTCAAGAGTACCTGTCTACTTACTGGTTGCATTTTGTAAACAAAGTCACTTTCCACTATAAATGCAGCCAACCTGCGTATTTGAAGAGGCGGCATCCCAAACACTAGCATAAATATTTCAAAAGTACCTGTCTACTAACTGGTTGCATTTTTATTTTGTAATGAAAGTCACTTTTTAAGCAAACTTTGCCTTTCGCCGGAGGGGGGGGGGGGGGGGGGGCATCCCAAATACTAGCATAAATATTTCAAGAGTACCTGTCTACTAACTGGTTGCATTTTGTTAACAAAGTCACTTTTCCACTATAAAAGCAGCCAACCTGTGTATTTAAGGAGGGGGCATCCCAAATACTAGCATTAATATTTCAAGAGTACCTGTCTACTAACTGGTTGCATTTTGTAATGAAAGTCACTTTTTAAGCCAATTTTGCCTTTCGCCGGGGGGAGGGCATCCCAAATATGCTAGCATGTGTCTTTTAAGAGTACACACATTGGAGTTGGCAGCAGCAGCATTAGGAGCCCATATATTGCCTGAAAGACACACTAGATAAAATGGCCATTTTGTCAAACCTAAACTGTGCTTCTCTGTGCCCCTCCTCCTCCTCCTCCACTTCAGCCCCCACAGGCTGAAAGACACACTAGATAAAATGGCCATTTTGTCAAACCTAAACTGTGCTTCTCTGTGCCCCTCCTCCTCCTCCTCCACTTCAGCCCCCACAGGCTTCATGTGGCCGTGAAATGTAGGCGCCATGTCTCCAGTGCCCTGACCAGCCATGGTTTCCAACATGTGTTGTAGTACATGAAGCAGTGGAATCACATCGTTCACCCCGTAGTCCTGGCGACTGACAGGTGTCACATATGAGATGCCACTGGTTTACATTGAAGTTACACAGGGGAGTCCCCCTATCCGCTTGGATCATCAAGAAATCAGTGATGGCTTTTCTCTTTGTATAGTCGATCCAACATATGAAGGGTGGAATTCCAACGGGTGGAAACATCGCAAATCAGACTATGTTGGGGGATACCGTTCTGAAGCTGTAGCTCAAGAAGGGTGTGCTTTGCGGTGTAGGAGTGGCTGAAGTGCATGCAAAGTTTCCTTCCCGTTGTTAGGATGTCTTGCAGATGGGGGAAAGACTCCAGAAAACGCTTGACAACTAGGTTGAACACGTGTGGCATACAGGGCGCATGGCTCAGGCATCCTTGTCGCAGCGCAGACAAGATTTTCTTCCCATTGTCAGTCACCATGGTTCCCATTTGCAGTTTTCGTGGAGTAAGCCATGATTTCATTTATTGATTTATGATTTTTAGCAGTTCCTCCCATGTGTGACTCCGTGGCTCAAGGCAAACCATGTGAAGAACAGTGTGAAACCGCCGTGTCCTGCACACATGGAAGGCTGGAAGGGCACTGAAAAAAATTAATAAATAAATAAAAATACCGAAAAAAATAAATATTTAGAAAAAACAAAATACAAAAAAATTGTAAAAAAATTAACAAAATATTTAAAAAAGACAATGAAAAAAAAATATTTAAAAAAAAATACAAAAAAAGTAAAAAAATTAAAAAATACATATATTTTAAAAAAAATACAAAATATAAAAAAATAAGAAAATTAGAAAAAAATAAAAAAATACAAAATTAACCAAAAAAATGTTTTTGATAAATTTTATATGTTATTGTTATTATGTTATATGTTATTATTATAAATGTGTTCAAATAAGATAAATGTTAACAATTAATATGTAATTGACAATTAGGCACTTTTTTCTGTGACACCAAGGGCAAGTGCATTGTCACAGGCACAACGGCCTAGGAGCGTGGAGGCCACAGCGGAGGGACCTGTCCAAGTTGCTGTTGTGGTTGTGGGCCTTAAAGGATATGTATTCTCCCTGACCGTAGTTACAGCTCCAGACGTAGGCACTGCCGTGCACTTTGGTACACACTGACAGGCTAAAGGACTGGCCCACCTTCTTTTCAACAAAATTGTACAGGGCTGGTACTACTCTCCACATCGGCTCTGCACAAGCTATCAGTTCTCTGAAAGGTCCACCAACTCAAAAGGGAGAGACTGCAGCACCAGCAACTTATACAGGAGCACGTTTAACTTCTGCACATTGGATGAGTGGGCACATACTGTTGTCTCTTGGACATGGCTTGGCCAATGGATTGCTGGCGGAATGACTGACTCAGATAAGGAGGAGGAGGAGCATCTGGAGCGACAGAGGATGGGTATGACACACAGGAGGTGGTGGAGCCTTGGCTGGCTGGAACAGGGAGCAGCGTGCCACTGGGTAATGCAGCAGGCTGGACCACCACTTTGGAGCCAACTCTCCCAGGCCGCTTTATGGTGACACTGTAAATGTTGACGCAGGGCTGTGGGGCCAACATTTGGACCCTGGCCACACTTCACCTTCTGCCTACACATCTTTCATATAGGCATGTTAACCTCCTGCGGATGCTTGATGAAAAACTGCCACATCACCGAGTAGCTGATTTTCCTACCAGCAGTCCGCACTAATTCACTGCTGCTGCCGCCGCTGCCGACTCCAGGGACCCTCTTCCACTAACTCCTGGGAAGGTAGCCTGCCGCGCAGCAAGTGGTCTACCCCGAGCACATTTGCCTCCATACTTTCCCCTTCTGCCACCATGCTGACCGCTAAAAAGTGCCCTCAAAACTCACTGATGTCCTCCTCAGGTTCCTCAACAGTGTCTGCTTAAGAGGCCAAAATCCTCCCACGCCACTCTCCTCATCACTACTTGCCCGCCTAGTGGAAGAAGCGGCGAGTGTCTCCTCCACTTCTTGGCTGGGCAGTAGCTGCTGATTTTTCAGATTATCCGATCGTCCTCACTAAATAGTGGAGCTGAGCCCAAAGCATAAGATATAACCGACAGTTGACTGGGGGTGTCAGATGTCACTTGTGATGAACTGGATGATCGTGTTAACCAATGGATGATGGCACTTCTCTGCCTGACATACTAAGTGCGTATATGAGGGGAGGACAAAACGCTGCACTTCAATTAAAAAAAGGATTTGTCGATAACAGCAGCAGGTGTGTAACTATCTATGACCTTTCACTAAGTAGTAACTAGGCCCTGAAGACTTTAACAGCTTTAACAGGAACAAAGTGATGAAACTCCTAGATGTGCGTATGTGATGCTCTGATGAGAGCAATTCAATGTGCTCCAGTACGCTTGAAAAATGTTTTTTGAGAGACTGGCCTGCGTGAACATGAATCGGGCATGGATCAGCCAAGATTTCCACCCACCAATGCCTGATGCATGGTGCCAGACCAACACTAAAGAAATATGGATAGTGCAAAACAGATTTAAGGTGCTGCTCTCCAGTTACAGACATTCCTCTGCACCAGACCACAAGCAATTATTGGGGAAATGCTTTACGTTAATCTTAATTTTTATCATTTTCTTAGGATAAGATATATGTGCCCAAAATCTGTATATGTTTTCTTCATGCTGCTGCCAACTCCAATGTGTGTCTTTAAGGCAATATATGGGCTCCTAATGCTGCCGCCAACTCCTGGGTGTGTTTTTAAGGCAATATATGGGCTCCTAATGCTGCTTCCAACTCCACTGTGTGTCTTTCAGGCAATATATGGGCTTCTAATGCTGCTGCCAACTCCAATGTGTTTTTCAGGCAATATATGAGCTCCTAATACTGCTGCCAACTCCAATGTGTTTTTCAGGCAATATATGGGCTCCCTATGCTGCTGCCAACTCCACTGTGTGTCTTTCAGGCAATATATGGGATCCTAATGCTACTGCCAAATCCAGGTTGTGTCTTTCAGGCAATATATGGGTTCCCTATGCTGCTGCCAACACCAGGGTGTGTTTTTCAGGCAATATATGGGCTCCTAATGCTGCTGCCAACTCCAGTGTCTCTTTCAGGCAATATATGGGCTCCTAATGCTGCTGCCAACTCCAGTGTCTCTTTCAGGCAATATATGGGCTCCCTATGCTGTTACCAGGTCCAGAGTGTGTCTTTCAGGCAATATATGGGCTCCTAATGCTGCTGCCAAGTCCTGGGTGTGTTTTTCAGGCAATATATGGGCTCCTAATGCTGCTGCCAACTCCTGTGTGTGTTTTTCAGGCAATATATGGGCTCCTTATGCTGCTGCCAACTCCAGTGTCTCTTTCAGGCAATATATGGGCTCCTGGTGCTGCTGCCAACTCCTGTGTGTGTTTTTCAGGCAATATATGGGCTCCTTATGCTGCTGCCAACTCCAGTGTCTCTTTCAGGCAATATATGGGCTCCCTATGCTGCTGCCAAATTCAGGGTGTGTTTTTCAGGCAATATATGGGCTCATCATGCTGATGCCACCTCAAGGCTCTGTAATTGTGCCGCTCTGCGACAGGAAATCTAATAGCCACGCCTCTTATCTGCATGTCATACTTCTTTATTTCCCTAACCCAGCATGCATCCTATGCATGTTACAGACAAGTAAAACATTCTGCAATCCTATGGAGGCTCTCAGAAGCCCAGAAATAGCCATTCGTTGCGAATAAATTCAGACCGAAACAAATTTTCCTGGAAAATTCGTCGAAACGGCCGAATCAAATTTTTCAAAAGTTCGCTCATCTCTATAAAACATATAGTACAGAGAACAATACAAAATTAGATGCCACAGGTTTAAACCAAGTGTTGTGAGCACAGGAGACAATAGGGAGGAGTACCCTGCCCTTGCGAGCTTACAGTCTAAAGGATGGGGGTGGAGACAAAGGGGTGGGGTCACAAGTGGTAGAGCTTGAGTTCAGCTTCATGTGCCATTTGAAGGTTATAGGAGTTGCTTAAGCCAGGTCATATGCTTGTCTGAAGAAGTGAGTTTTGAGGGCACTTTGAAAGGCTTGGAGTGATGGAGAATGGCGGATCGAGTGGGGAAGTGCATTCCAGAGAAGTGGGGAGGCACAGGAGAAGTCTTGAAGGCGGGAGTGCGAGGAAGTAACCAAGGAAGAGGACAGGGGAATGTCAGAGGCAGAGCGGAGATTGCGCTTGGGTTGGTAACGCTGGATCAGAGATGAAATGTAGGAAGGAACCTGGTTAGAGAGAGCTTTCTAGGTTAGCGTTAGAAGTTTGAACTGAACTCTATGGGAGACAGGTAACCAGTGGAGGGATTAACAGAGGGGGACAGCACTGGAGAAGCGAGAGGAGAGGTGGATGAGGCGAGCAGCAGAGTTTAGAATAGATTGGAGGGGAGCTAGTCTGTTTGTTGGCAAACCACAGAGGAGGGTGTTGCAATAGTCCAGTCGGGAGATGACCAGGGCGTGCACTTGCATTTTGGTGGTAACAGGTGAGAGAAAGGGATGGATGCGGGAGATATTTTTGAGTTGGAGACTACAGGAGGTGGCTAGGGAGTGAATGTGAGGTGTGAACGAGAGAGCGGAGTCCAGAATGACTCCCAGGCATCGTGCAGTCAGTTGTTGGTGGCCCTGTGCGCGTGCGCGCCGCCATGCTGTGGTTGGCTGTTTTCAGCCTACGCAGTGGTGGCTGGCGCTCACGCTGGGCCCATCCCGGAACAGGAAGTGACGCGGGATGACACGGCCGGAAGACCGCGTCGTTGCGCGTCACGTGGCGCCAAAGGGAGAGGCACCAGGGCTGTATAAAGGTAACGGAGTTAGAGTTAGGATAGCAGACCTCTGAGGAAGGGCCGTCGGGGCCCGAAACGGCCGTCATGTAGTAGATGCTGAGGCATCGTTTGGACTCGCGTGATGTAGTATGTTATTATTGTCTATGTTTATGTGTTTGTAATTTCACATTCACTCATGTTTGAAGGATTCACTGAGTGTTGTGGGCGGGATTTACTATATGCCAAATTGCCAATTAGCAGTGATCTAATGGCTTACCTAGGAATTTGAGCGATAAGCTTGTTGCATGGTATATTTTGATTGCATAGGTGATATGATTTTCCAGGAACGCAAGGTATTGGCTCTCCTGGGCAGCCATTAGTCTATTGGGCTATTATATTGTATCATGTTTTGATTAAACTACGAGTTATTATCGATTTGCTGCCCGCTCAAGCATACCCACAGTGGACTAGTACTGTGCATGAGTGGATAAACATGATGTTATATATGTTATGGACTAGTTTTAATGTAAAGATGTGTATAGATTGTAATTTGTAATAAAAATTAATTTTGTGTAATATTTTAATAATTGTGTGCGCGCCTTCATTTACATAAAGTTGTAGATGTGCCAGGGAGAGGTAATGGATACCCTGGATAGAAGGCTGCAGCACTAGAACTGTAAATTATTGAGAGTACATGATTATTGTTGAGTGCTGGACTATTGTGTATTTAACTACACATTTTACTCAAAAATATTAGTCAAACGCTAAGCAAATTACAAACAAGACATTTCATGTTAAAGTTCAATCTCTGCCAAAAAAATATATAATTTTCCTGGAAATTCCTGCAAAATCACAATTAAACATACATAGGGCGAAATGTTGAAAAATGGTTCATGTCATAAAACATAATTAGATCATACCAAATTGATCTATAACCCCTCCCCCCATCAGGCACAGCCAAAATATATACCTAGCTGTTGCAAGGAGGTCAAAAGACAAGTAGTATAACAGCATGAAAATCACTATATGGACCCCAGTGTTGCCCCGTTGCATGCACACGGTTAAGAAAGTGGCAGTTGATTTAAAACATACAAAAAACACAGGAGGTGTTTAATACACACCTCCTTACAGCTTTAAACCGGACTTTATGGTGTACAGAACCAATTCAGAGAAAACATGATGCCAGGATGAGGCATCCTCTGTATTTATACATCTAAGCTAGTACTAAGCCGGCATGCCCCAGTTGAAGTCTTAGTACGAAGCTTGTTGAGCAGAGCTTAGTACATTTGACGTCACCCCTCTTCCCGAGACCCATGCATGGCTGTCCAACTTATGCAGCAGTAGATTTCACCCAAATCGGACTGCGATGGTGATGATCTATTTTTGTTTTCTATTTTTGCTTTCTATCTGTGTCATTAAAGAAATCATCAATGTGGTGTGTTAAATGTACAGATCAGACACTTTCTGACTTTAGCTTGCTAATCATCTGATTGACTGAGGCAAAGACAAGAGTGTTAACCCCTTCTGCTCTAATTCAACCTCTTCAGCTGGGAGGAAAACAATGTTGTGTTTCAGTAGCTAAAAGGGTAACTGGCAGAATTCTCAGCTGGAGAGATGATTGCGGCTGTGTGATTTAGCCAAAGCTTTTAATAAGTTCACTGCTACAGTGGAAGGATTGTGGGAGTTGTAGTTGGAAAGAATACAGAGAGTTTTACTATATGGCAAGAAAGCCACTCCGGGTTTACTAAGACAGTGTTAGAGGAATATAAGAGACATGGAAACAGCATGCTGATAAATAAATTACAGGTATGGGGACACAATCCTAGCACAAATGTGGATTTTACATCCCAGAAGGGCAAAACAATAAGGCAGAACACCAAAAACCTGACAATTCCAGTTGTCTTATTTTAACATATAGCACTATGAGATCTCTTCATATGTCTTTTCTGTGATTGTATCCTGAGACCACTGTGGTCAGAGAAAAGGTTCTAACCCCTGACATGTGCTATGGTCTTCAATATTTTGGTTGATGAAGGTGCATTGAAGGCATCTGTTCGGTAAGCGCAGTGCGGTGGTTGAAAGCGCGATCTGTGTTTCTTTACGAGCATTGGGTGCAGGGCTGGCCTTTGGGGTGTACAATGTGTGCAGTGCACAGGGCACCTGACCTTTAGTCGACCGAGGGGGGCATGGTCGCAGCCTCATTTTTATTTATTGACCCTAGATGTCCCCTGGGTGCCATTTTAGCCCCCTGCTAATGGGGGCCTTCATTGTTCACCACTGGTGCCCACATATATATATAGCCTTCTAAGTGGGGCACCAGCGATGACTTGGGTGGCTGTGCAGTTTTGCCAGCAATAAGGTTCTGCTGCCGCTTGTGCTGTCCTCGACAGGGAGAGAGGAAGGAGCCTCCTGCCAGCCACAAGATGTCTCGACTGGCAGGTGGCAGGCCGGAGCTGAGGAGGCAAGCGGGGACGTCCGGCACTGGCAGAAGGCGAGCAAAGATGAGGAGACCGGAAACATGAATCGGGAGGGAGAGCAATCTTGAGGTGCATTTTCTGTAATCGGTGCATTTTCTGTAACCACATAGAGGCATCCCTGGGTGCACAAGGCCCAAGGGGGGAAATATTGGCGGGGGGGATAACATCGGCCCAAGGGAGGGCACATCGACCCCAGGGGGGCATAATATCGGCCCTAGGGAAGCAAAACTTTGGCCCGAGGGGGGCACATTGGCGCGAGGGGGGCACAATATCAGCCCGAGGGAGGACATAACATTGGCCCGAGGGTGTACATAACATCGACCCGAGGGGGGGCATAACATCGGCCTGGGGGGGCAAATGATCTGCATGGTCTGGATTAATATTATGCACAGTATGTGAGAGCCCTGCGCTGCCCGTCCCCTCCTCCTCCCCAACTTTGTACCGCCACATATGACAGCTGCCGACCAAAAAAAAGGATTTTTTCCAAATGCACCACTAATTATTTCTTAATGATATATGAATTTAGGTGTGCCTTAAAGGAATCCCCAAAGAAAAGGGAATATATCCAAATACACATATACAATATGGGTGGCCCCGGCTACCACCAGGGAAATCCCCAGGCACCACCAAATGAATTACTAAATCAAAAATATATCATGAATCGTCAATATTTATTAATGATTACAAAAGTATCTTCACAAATATATTAAAAACAAGATACTAATAGCAGGGACATAGATAATCATTCCTCTTCCTCCTTGTGAAAAATATATACATCCCTATCTCACAATATATGATACAATATGAATGAAGTGACTAGTGCAATATAAAGGTGCTAAATGCTGAAAAGTGCTAAGTGCTATAATATAACATTCAAAAACCTATATAAATTTATCCCATGCAAAAAGAGAGAATAAATAACCAATCAAATTGCCCCAAACTGGGATAGAAGTAATAAAAAAAAGTGCATAAGATATCACCAAATCAGAAGTTAAGAGGTGTCCCTGCTAGTAACTGGCGTCCTGATCCCCCACGCGTTCCATAAGACAAGCTCACTTCTTCAAAGGTGCCAGAGAATAATGCCTGCTTCACATCCCCTTTTATATGTAAAGAAAATGGCTGGAGAGAGCTCAATTAACAGGTGCTGTTCATTGCCAATCAGGGCGGCGCCCCAGCATACGGCAGCCCCGGCCGGCAGCTGCACAATGCGCAGAAAAACGGCACCAATCAAAGGCAACTATCCACACTAAGGACGTCATCGCCCTCCCTCCCCACCGCCCGCCCCCCAAACCACCCAGCCAACCGCGCCGATGCACAACATTGCTACGGCAACGGACGCTGAGGCAGGGGGTGGGGGGCGGTGGGGAGGGAGTGCGAGCACACTGAAGGAGCTCATTAATCATACCCAGCTAGGTGTGAAGTCAGGCAGCTACTTTAAAACCCCCTGATAAAAGCAGTGTCCTTTTATTTATGTCTATCTTAATCTATCATTACAAAAATTATATGTATACATATATATCAACAACATACAAAAAAGCTTTTGTCAAAACATGGCTATACAATTTATCCACTATCAAAAATAGATGCAAAGTACATATACCGAGGCAAGATCAATTTGTACAATCATACAATCACAATCATATATATGGGTCTGAATGGATCTAAGTGAGATTAAGCATACACACCCATATATATAGAGACAAATAATCAAAACAAAATAGTACTCATATAATGAAAATTAGTCAAAATAGGACATACATTTGCCCATATAGGTAAGATCAGAACGATCAAAAACGATCAAATCAAACAGGAGAGGATATATACACAATCCGGCAGAATACATATAATTGGGGTTGATAATCAAAGCTGGATCCTATGTGTTGGATGAACATATGATATAAAAAACATGGGCGCAATAACAAACATATATGTAAGACTAACGGTGCACTCATAAGTGTACACCATTATAAGTGTACATCCATTGTATGTAATGTTCAAAAAACACACCCAAGATCCAGATTGGTAACCAAAAGAGAAGCTATATGATAGACATTAATAATATAAACCAAAAAATAATAATAATAAATAATTAATTAAAATAAATTAGATTTACTAAATTCAATTGCAATCAAATATAAATAAATAAATAATTCATTATTAAATAATAAAAAAAAAAACAAAAAAAAACAAAAAAAACCAAATACTAATTCATATAATCAAAAAATATATATATATATGATAATAAATAATTCATTGAAAGTAAATTAAAGAACCCAATTCCTTATAGAAAAGGAAGATATATATTATAATCAATTAATTAAATAAATAAATAAATAAAATAAATCAAATACATAAATAAATAAACAATTCAATACAATTAAATATAAATAAATTCATTATTTAAATAATAAATAAATACATCAATTCATATAATAATAAATAATGAATTCAGAAAAAAAAAAAAAAATGTAAACACACACAACCCGTGAAAACAAATATCCATTTGGTAAGCCCGCTGGATGCTTGAGGATCGATGTTGTAGTAATCCAGTGTATAAATTGGTCACCTCCATAACTCTTATCCAAAGGCCTCCAACGATCTCCTCAGACCCTCAACCCTGCATAGAAATCCTCGGTGTCTTGATTAGCTCCCAACCACCATACAACCATATGATCCAATGTAATCACACCCGTGATCGAATATCTAACAAAGAGATATATATATATAAACGACTGTGAGATAACAACATAACAAAACAAAGAATATATAAAACCATATATATAAAACCTGCGCTGCCCGTCCCCTCCTCCTTCCCAACTTTGTACCGCCACATATGACAGCTGCCTGCATGCTTACAGTGGAGAGAGCTGCCATTATTACGTACCATGTGAGAGACACAGATTCAGCACTTCCCTTCAGAAACATGCCATTGGCTGTCACACACTGGGGGTTACATAGTTACATAGGCAGAGGGGGTGTCAGGCAGGGGAAGCAGCAGCCCATTGAACTGCCAATGTTCAAAGTTAAAAAGCCATCAGGCTTTAGGAATAAGGAATTACTCCTACCCCGGCAGTGTTCAGAGCTTCATTTCTGCCTCCCCTTCCATCGGGCTGTGTGTTTGGGCCACGTGTGTGCCACAGGGTCGGCAGCGGAAGCTCATCTTCCTCCTCACAGCACACAACAGCTTCAAACCCAGCAATTAGGTCACTAATCAAGTGCACGAGCCTGGTGTGTGTGTACATATGTGTGTGCACCTCTGTGTGTGTGTGGGTCTGTTTATATATGTGTATGAACCTGTGTGTGTACATATGTGTGACTGTGTTTGTGTGTACATATGTCTGTGCACCTGTGTGCCCATGTGCATGTGTGTGTGTGTGTGTGTGTGTGTCTGCACATGTGTGTGTACTTATGTGCATGTGCCTGTGTTTGTGTGTTCATATGTGTGTACATATGTGTGTGCCTATGCATGTATACATATGTGCGTGCACCTGTGTGTGTATGTTTATGTGTACATATGTCTGTGCACCTGTGAGTGCATGTACACCTATTTGTATCTGTACATATGTGTGTGAATGTGCCTTTGTTGGTTGTGTGCACAACTGTCTCTGCACTTGTGTGTATGTACATATTTGTGTGTAAAAAGGTAGGTGGAATGTGCTCATCCAGTCAATATATGGCAGTCAAGCAATGTCTTTACAAACTCTTGTATGCTTAGTAATGCTAGACGGCCTTGTCGTGGCTTCCTCGCTTTTATATTCATGGCAATCTATGTTAACTAACAGTCCATGCTTTTAACAATTGTTTGTGACATCTAATGTCCTAATTTATATCATGATTCCCCCTCGTCCCTTGCATTCCTACAAACAACCTATAACAAAATAAACAGAATTCTTTAAAGAATTTCTGGACACAGAAATACATTCCTTGCATTCTAGTAACAGTTACAACCACTGACAAGGAAAGGTGGGGGGGCACAGCTTGGAGTACAGATTTACTAAAATGCTAACTACAAATACTTTGTCCCGGGGGGGGGGGGGGAAGGGGGGGCATCCATCTTCCATCCCCTTGGAATCTAGGATAAATCCAGGGGGGAGAAACTTTTTTCTGTGTCACTTATAGAGTGGGTGATCGTGGTGTGTCCGACCCAACTGCTCCTCCAACCCTCGGAATCTGAAGACTTTGTATTGCTTTATGAGGTATAGGAATTTTAGTGTTTTCTCCCCTTTTATTTTCTGACTGCTTTTCTGCACATGTTTGTATATTGTCTTTTTTTATTATTATTATTGGTATTTTTGCCTTTTTATTTTTAATTAAAATTTTCCAACTAAGCACGGGCCTACCTTCTTGGCAATTAGAAATCTTCTAACCTGGTTTACTTGGAGATCTAATAACTATCCTGGTTTCTGAAGATTGTGTGACTGCTCGTAAATGTGTATTAACCCATAGACTGTAAGATCAATTGTAACTAATCCAATCATATCGTGTAACAAGGGTGAATTAATCACAATTAACTTGGAGTGCTGCATGGTGACTTTGTGTGAGCCAGCAGATTGCAAGCTAATTGTATCTGATTGTTCGACAGCAGAACTGATCAGACTCTCCATGGGGTAAGTGTGGGACAGAATCAATGTGGATTGCCTGTGCCCTGCTTGCATGTGAAGAGGGGTGTGTAGGTGTGTGTAGTGACTCGATTACTCACCAGCAGAGTTTGATAGTATGGTGACTGAGGAGGGTTCCACCTGCCCGATTTAATTGATTTTAAGTGTAGTTACGGTGGTGATGGTAGCATGTTGTAATTGGTGTGTGGGTGTTTCTGGTGTGATTGCTCTCTGTGCTGGAAGCAGCCCAGATCCCGCAGATGGTTCGATCAAATCGACATTGAATGATCGATTTTATGACAGTGTTAGCTGGGTTTTTCAATAGTATGAGTGCGCAGAGGGTTACATTTCTTTTTTTACATATGTGTGTTCCTGTGTCTGTGTGTGTACATATGTGTGTGCATGTGCCTGTTTGTGTGTACATTAGCCTGTGTGTATCTTTCTGTGCAGTCACCGAGGGAAATTGGTGCTGGATCATGGCTGAGTTAAGGGTTCTTTTCTTTGTAACCCCAGCTGTCCTGCTTTAGTGTCAGCAGAGGGTGGCAGGGCAGGGGGGGTTGACTTTAATTGGACTTCCGTTTTAATGTTAGAGAGGAATGAGGAGAACAGCAGTGAGGAAGCTAGCTTGAAAGAAACGGGAAGGCCAAAGGAAAGGTCAGGCTGGGACAAGGCCCTAAATACCTCTCTTAAGGGTGTAATTTAAGCTGTGTCTGATGTCTCTAAAGTGGAGCTAAGGTGTTTGGAAACTGGGTTGTATTACAATAAGACCTGCTAAAGTGTGTAACATCTGCTGAAGTGTATGCTGAATCCTAAGGATAAAGATTGCCTTTTTTTCTACAACAAACTGGAGTCACCTCTGAAAGATATGCAATGAGTAAGTGCACCTGACCCTCATCCACACCACACCTACCTTCCAAAGTGTTACCCGTACACCCTAGGTCCAAAGACTACCCCCCCGGAAGGATGTTTTACCAACATTTACTAACCCTGTTATGTAAAAAGGGATGCAGTTTCTATACCTAAGATATCTAGGAATTAAACTAAACAAGTGTTATAGACAGGAATATACCCCTTAAACTACTTATCCCTAGGCTGCTGTCCTAGCAAAGTGAGCAATGATTTTACGAAATTGCTATCATTTAGAATTGTGGCTATAAACGCCCCCTGTATGATTGCTATGAAATTTGGATGCCCCAGGAATGTGTACCAAAACCCGGGATGGCCAAGATCCTGGGTATTGGTTCAATTCAACATAAAAAAGCTCAATCAGATGTAGTTCACACCCAACGTTAAACATGCTTAACCAAATAATTAGCATGGACCCACTGTACACTCATTTATGTGTGTGTAAAAGCAAAATTAGCACAGTTCTGATTGGATGGGCCAAACTGTGCCTGCTAAGCTGGTCAGTGAAGACCTATATTTACTAAAAATAATAAACATATACTCAGAGCAAATATACTTTGTTAAAATTAATGTTAGGCTGATATCACCTGTTTTAATGTGTCCAATGTAAATTGGTAAAGAGTTATTTAATTAAGTCCTTCTATTAAGTAGATGGTGAGTTGTCACTATGTCTTCTATGCCAATAGTGAATAAGATTGCATACTCTTCACCAAGTGCCCACCACCTAGATAAATTACCCTTACCAGATGAATAGGCCAATTAAGCTTTTCAATTTAAAACATCCAATTCTCCTTTGTACAGATCTCTCAAATCCTCTTCAGTTGAGTGGCCTATTGGCCCTCCAAAATATTTATATTCCTCAATTGAGCATAAGATTGTCTCCCAAGGAAAAATTCCCAGGTGTGCATATAAAGGAGAAAATAAACTAAAATAGCGTAATATTGCTTTTAATATAAAATATGTTAAAAGACTTATAAAATGCGCACTCACATTTCATAAAATAAATTCCAGCATCAATTTAACAGGCAAGGATCTCACCGCTTACTTCTTACACCGCGGCCGCAGGTGTTCCAATGATAACAAATAGGTATGAAGGTGCGAGTCCTCCTGAACGATAAATTCTTGGTGCTGTGAATAGTGACCGCCTTGCCGCCTCAGTCGACGCGTTTCGTTGCGTGCCCGCAACTTTTTCCTAGACATATTTACTAAAGGTAAAGATGTAGCATTCAAGATCATGCTAATAATCTAGAGCAATTTTTCCTTTGGGTGTTGTTAGGATCAGGGTTTAACAGTCTCTGGAAACAGTTCTTAGGTGAAATGATAAGCGTTTTTTTTAAGTCCAACAGAAAAGTCTCTTAAATTCAGAGTATAATGCAGGGTGCAAAAAATTCAGCAACAAAACAGCGGTTTCCTAACCAATATAAACAAAAGTCCATTTGTTTAGTCCTGCGGCAAAAGTCTCTATCTTAGGCTCCACACTGGAGACCACCTGTCTCCTTACACGGCTTCAACCCAGATTGCAGAAGATGTAATAAGCTAGGCCTAGCTACCTGTGTGGCTGAGACATGCCAGTAAATGCCGGCTTGGAGGGAGGGAAACAGCATGTCCCACTACCAACTCACCTGCCATTCCATGGAAATTCAGGCCCAGGAAAACTTAAAGGAACAAGGCAAAGTGCATACACTGTCATTCAGCAGCTCACCTCATCATGGCTGTGCTCTCTCTTCCTGTCCAAACACAGCTGCTGCTGAAAGTAGAAAAAAGGCAGTAGTGGCACACCCCCTGAATTCCTTTGCAATAGACCACCAATTAAAGGGTTAAGTTGGTGAGCTAAAGCTCTGCATCATCAGACTGTGGACACTGGGAGAGAGGGAGAACAGCCTGATGAGAATGCCTATCTTACAGACCACATCCATAATACTAATTATTAATCAGCATCACAGGGCCAAGGACCAGGCCCAAATAGTTCAAAAGATAAATAATAAGGTGAATCTGTAAACCTTGATATCTTGCTCATTTCTTCTTCAATTTAAAAATGGAAAACAGTTTAGGACAGGGCCAAACATTGCCCGATGTAATGGTGTAACAGTTGCCTTTGTCTTCTGTATCCCTTTAAAGAATGGCCTCAATGTTCTAAAAGCACTGAAGTGAACCAGGCCAACATTCTGGGTGAAATATACACCCCCTCCAGTGTATAGCCATCTGCATGCCTACAGTGTGTTTTTGGGTATGAATTGAAACTTTTATCTGGCTAATTTCTTTAATTTAACACAATAAGGTGCAATACAAATGTTTAGACATTTTTACAGGTGAGGTAAATCATTTTTCAAATGAGGTAAGAATATTTTTTTGCGAAACAACATCAACCTATGGGGTATGCAAAAGAATATACCAAAATGTGTCTCCATACTCCATAGGGTGCATAGAAACATATAAAGATAGAAGGTTGACAGCAGAGTCTAGTCTGTCCTTATGTATATACTGTTATGTACTCTTTATCTTAGGATAGATGTATGATTATCCCAGACATGTTTAAATTCAGTGACTGACATTTTTTCAACTACCTCTGCTGGAAGTTTGTTCCAAGCATCTACTACCCTTTGTGTAAAATAATATTTTCTAACATCCACATTCCTGATCTTCCCTCCGACTAGTTTCAGGTTGTGCTCCTTGTTCTATCATTACGTTTCTTCTTAAAAACACTTCCCTCCTGAACCTCATTCAATTTATTCACATAGCAGTTGCTTCCAAATCCTTACCTCATTGGAATAATTATGTCACCAGTAAAACTTGCTCCACCAAATAATTAGCATGACCCCCAATGTTGGGCTACTTATTTGACTAGTACGAAACAATAAGGGTTTAAGTGTGAAGAGCGCCATTTTTGGACACAAATAAAATGTGTACCATGGTAAGGTTATGACCTATGAATGTTAAGTTCTCAAGACAGTGAAATTAGATTGCTAAAAAGTGTATAAATACTGTGACCTACAAGTAAAATAATCAAATGATGTTAAAAATTATTACAACTCTTAAAAAATATATTTTTCATTTTTTTTTCTCTTTATAAGCTGTAATAAAAATATTGACACCCTGTAAAATAATGCAAGCAAATCACGAATCTAATAATGTGCCTCATAAACTACCCATAGTGTTGAGCCAGCCTCTCTGTGCTGCTAAAATGAGTCTAGATGGCCGAGCTGCACTCAGAGTATTAAATATGGAAATCCTTTAATGGGCAAGCCTGTGGGGGAAGACAATAGCACAGTGAATACAAATATATCTGCTGTGTATTCTATGTCGGGCTGTGCAGGCCCAAGTTTGACCGGCACAGCCTGAAAAAGCTTTAGTAAATCAGGGCCTATTACTTTTTTGGTGTCTTTTTTGTGTATGTTCACTTTTATGAAGACATGAAAATAAATATAGGTCCATTTAAAAGTTTTGAAAGCTTTTACAAAGAAACTACAGGAAAAAAGGGTGCAACCTGAAATTATTTGTAGAGAAAATCAGAAGCAATGTCAGAAAGAAAGAGTAGTAACTGCTTTAGAAAATTACCAGTACACAAATATTTCTTCTAAGATAAGGAGTTCTATCTTAAAAAAACAGGAGCATACAAATGCTTAATAAAGACAAAAGTGTTTGCCGTTTGTATTAACACAGGCATAGCTCCGTATAATTGGACCTTTACTTCCCCCAAACAATACCACAGTATAGTTGGCCACCATATACATTCTTTCAACCAACAGAGAGTTTAGAATTGGAGATAGTTTCACAAAGTTGACCAAAACCCACTATTGGGGATACCCCGCTGTGTGAAACCCCCTTCCCTGGTCCTATGGCGCATGCACAGCCTTTTGTCGAGTCAGCGCACTCAGATCCGCTCCCACCACTCCGTCCAAGAGCTTGTCTAAATCGAGCGGATCCGAGCACACTGGCGGCCGCATACCTTGTTACCCTTTAACAGGGAGTGTGCCCACACTGGGCATTCACAAATGCCTGGCGCGGGCATGTGCCCTGTTAAAGCGATAGCGTACGCATTTGTTGTAGCTGAACATTTACAGTATTTGCTGTTGATATTGTCTTGGAAGCCGAGCTTTTACCATAGCTCGGCCATAACTTGCTGCAGAGTCTATCTTTCTCGGTGTGCCATGTCAGTTGTTTTGTCCATGCTATTTTAAGTTTATTCCCACTGTCCCCCAACTAGTGTGTTTGTTCTTTGGTTGCCATGTCATCTGCTTCTACCCACTGTTGCTCACCTCATACTTAGGCCACCTTCTTTTTTGCCTCGCCATTATACTCCGCTGTTTCTTTGGTTAGCATCTGCTTTATGTTGTTGCATTTAGTAAACATTACCACACAGCATATAAAGTGTAAAACTGTTGTTTACTAAATGTATTTTTTTTTATTGTTTTTTTTCTCAATAATTTTTTTTAAAAATGTAAAAAAAAACTATAAAAAATGTTAACTTTATGTTAAATTGGTGAAATTTGGGGGGGGGGGGGGGGGCATGTCACCTGCAAAGACGAATAAATAAAAATGAACATTTGAAAATCTTTTGGCCATGTAGGTTGTGTGTTGACACTGAGCCAAGCAAACTCTAATGCTGACCTTTCTCCACACCGACGGCATCTCTCATGGCAGAAATTAATGAGCTTGAGGAAGGGCAGTTTGAAAATTTGGATGAGACCTCCAAAATCATCTGTATACCTTCACCAGCTGCTGGCACCAGGGACACTGGGCATCACCACACTACTCCCAGCATCAAGATCTTCTTTATGCCAGCAACAGTCCCATCAGCTCTCAAGAGCACCCAGGAGAAAGTCAGTCCTGCCCTGCAGCCAGGCAGCACTTGCCCAAATCATGGAGGCAAACTGGTAGGCCAACAGCAAAATGCCAATTGATATTTTAAAATGATGCGATGGACCACCACTTTGCCCTATGAAGACCTAGCTGCAGTGGTTGTGGATCAGTAGCGCCTCCATCAACATATGGAGGCACTGCTTGGAGCTATTGTGGAGGCCAACCAGGTCCCACACAAAGGCTGGAGAGGCTGGAGGCCAACCAGGTCACCGCACAAAGGCTGGACAAGCTGAAGGCACAGCAAGAAGCCAGCAGAGAAAGCCAGGCAACATCGCACTAAGGAGCCATACTGGACTTGTGGGGTGCGGGGAGGGTCTACAAACTTTTTGAAAGCCGGACAGGCACATATTTTTACACCAACATCTTTTGACCCCTAACAGTTAATTCTCTACAATAAATTACAAAAAACATGAACTTGGTTTGGATGTTTTTTAATCACACCCAGAAAATCCAAAGATTTAGACTTAGAAAATAACATAAGGGCAAAAGATAACAACAAGTTATGAGAAAGAGGATTCCACCAAATGCTGGTGAATGCTTTCGTCAGCACGGCTCTGGTTTCTCGAATAAAGCTGACCTGGAATCTCTGGAGCAGCAGCAAGGGTTGCCTCCTCCACATATTCTTCCACCCTCTCTGTCAAGGCAAAATTGTGGAGGATGATGCCGGCCAAGATGATTTTGACAACCTTATATTGGAGGACACCCCCCGTGTGGTCCAGACATCAAAATCTGGCCTTCAAGAGGCCGAAAGCACGTTCCACTAATGCCCGTGTATGTCAGTGCGCCCATTTATAAGAATCCTGGCCAGCAGTCTGGGGCCTCAAAAAGGGTGTAAGAAGCCAGGGAAACAAGGGATAACCAGAATCCCCTAAAAGTAACAAGAAACAGAATATTAACATCCATACAGGTAACACAACAGCAAGACAGGCGAAACAAAATAGTACATATTTGGACAGAGTTGGCAAATAAAGCAAATAAAGCTAAAGGTAAAGCAGGATGCTGAGACCAAGCATTTGTAACAGTGACAGGGAGAAGGGGGCATTAAAAGAGAGGCATGAACACAGAAGAAGGGAGGGCAGGGAGATACATTGGCAAACACACTTAACTTGGGTCTAAACCAAAAAGTATGCACATATTAGACATGCAAAAACAATTGCTAATGCAATAACATCATTAGATTGGCAGATCTACAAAAAAAATCAACAGACTTACCCAGAAACCAGCCGCCAGTCACATGTGTACAAACTGGAAATCCCAAAGAATAATGCACTGTGGAACAAGCCAGGGAAGCCAGCCAAAATGCTGAGAAGTTGCGGTCCCCTGGCACATTTAAGAGAGTGGCCCATTTTGAAGTTGCTAATAATAGCAAAAAATAAAGGGTCACTAGACTGCCAACCCAAAATACACAAGGCAAATAAAATAAAACAAGGGCCAATTGGGACACAGGGAAGCTGGTTTAGGGTAGGTGAAGCAAGGCTAGCATAAAGGGAGAGGAGAGTGGGTAAGAAGGAGGAGCGATTTGGACTAAAACATACCAAAACATATACTCCTGAGAAGCTGGGGGAACCAGAGCCACATGTGTGCAATCAATGGCACCCATGACACTTGGCATATTTGCTAAAAGCCCAGCCTCACTGCGTTCCAGGCTGCCATGCTGTCAGGAAAAGAGATGTATTTCTCCTGCAGGACAGCCATGCCATTGAGAAATTTAGTCATGGAGTGGCTCACTGAAGGCTGGGACTTGCCAATAGACAGTGCCCTTAGCCTCTGGAAGGAGATATTAGCTAAAAAGCTAATCAATTTAGTCATACTTCCAATTGTATGCCTCTTTCTTGTGGCAGGGGCCAACCATGGCTGCAGCTCTGAGTAAAGTTCTCAAGAGAAAGGCAGTTCAGGCCCTTGAGGTCATCAAGGGGCTCCATCATAGGTGCATTGGCCAGCTAGCAAAATGAGGGATTAAATCCCACGTAAGTGCAGGCTACACCCATAGATTTACGGGTGAACATATGCCTTGAGCCATAACATTACAGCTAATTCTTTGGCGTACGCATACCATATTTTCCAGCTTAAGGGGAAACTCACCCCAGAAAATATGGCCCTGAATCCTGAAAATAGCCCAAATATGGGCCATTGACAACATTCCTGCTGGCGGGAATGCGTGCAAGAGAGGCTCTGAAACAAACCTCATGTCTAGGCCGAAAAGAAACTGTGCTTTTGTCCTATTTTGGTTCACTATAAACTATACACAAAAAACTTCCCACTGCACCAAAAACCAGCACCCCCTGTCACTTTAAGTGTGCTGTGTACCAGTGTACCAGCCACCCACAATTAACAAAACACAAATAATAATGTTTGGGGTGGCCCAAACATCCCCTTTTTGGGGTTGGTCAGTAAAACCCGCACCAATGCATATAACCATATGCAATAATTTTATGGAGGTAAAGCAGATCTAAACTCACAAAGACAATTTCAAATCACACTAAAAATCATTTACACAAAGAATGGGGGTAAACCACGTGGACCCTAATCCATGGCATTACATATATAGACAAACAGCAGTATAGCGCCAATTAATAACTGTGCCCCTACACCTGGTGACAACTGGTGATGTCCACCGGTGGCTTGGAGGTGGGGTATTTAAAAGGACATTGGTGGATCTTCTATTCATTGTCCTGAGGAAGTGATGGGGAGACACGGAATGTGTGGACTATGAGTACGGGGGCTGTGTGGTACTCCGGCATACGGTGATGTATCTTTCATTACATTAGGCTTTATAGCTTTTTCAGCACCTTTATAAAATTGTCTCTGGTCCTGGGGTTAGTTATTATTATTTATTTAGGCACTAGCACTTTGAAGATAATTCTGGATTTTTGGGCCAGGTGAGGGGACCGCCCTAAAAAGGTGGTGCCTAGGCCACCCCAAACATTATTATTTGGTTCACTTACCAGTTATACGCCCTCTGCTCTATCAATCGCAATGGCTGGCCATGCCCATTCCATCCATTGCAATAGAAAGGGCATGGCGCAGCCTGGTATGCCACTTCCAATGCATTTAATGGAGCAGCCACGGCTAGTCATTGTGACACCTAGGGGCAACCATTCAACATCGTGGTCAACAGTCCAACAGTGGAATTTCAGGCCCGCTCCGAAGTGTACTCAATTGCGGTATCCAGTACGTTTTAAACAATCAACTAAGCAAATTAGCTGCTGACACCAAAAGCTGTGCATTCCTGTTTCTGCTCGTATTGACCCTTTAACCTTATGCATTCATTAGTTTTCTAGCAGGATATGTATTGGTGTTTATTTAGCTGACTTTCTTATTCCATTTGGCCACCAGGCCCACTCTAATGATATATAGATGATGGCTTGCCCAGAAGAATGTTATTGGGATAACACATGAAGAAGAGTGAGAAAAAGTTACAAAAGGATTGAATTTTTCCTTCCACCCTTTGAGCATATGTTGAGTTATTAGATATAGGATGTTTATTGAACAGAATTGTTTCCAGGGATCTTTAGACCTACATACATCTGCTACAATTAGGTTAGCTGTTTTCTTTCTTAGTTTTAAATGTAGACTGCATTGTATTTAGATAAACAACAAAATGTTAACAACAGAAGTATTTAAACAGTTCCTTTGCAATAAATGTACATTTATCACAAATATATTATACAAGGTGGCTTATACAATGTTCATAAATGATCTGTTTTTTTACTTCTGTGCAGTGAAATTTGGAGCTTCTGTATCTTCTGTAGCTTTCAAAGGAATCATCAGTGGCAAAATATCACATCACAGAGGTATGCAGCGTACATTTATTTCTGTAAGCTTACACTTTAAGAGATGAGAAATGTTGGAAGGACTGTGTTGTACAGGGATTAAATTCCCTAACACTCCAGCTTGTCTTTACACCATACCACATCTTAGCTTTAGGCTCCTGAGCTGAAATCCATTTCTGTCTACGGGTCTACTCTGAGGTCAGAGACCCAAAGCAGAAGCTACATGTGTGATTCAAATTGTAGACATGGGATAGTAAAGAATGCATTAACTTTATTCACGGAGAATCTTTTGTAGTACATAAGAGCAGTCCAAGATTTTTATTTTTGGAAATCTTTGGATGACACAAACCTAAGGTAATCAGGTCAATTTGGCACCAGGTGCAGAAAGGGTACATTGAAATAAGTGTGCTTTAGGTGAATAATGAAATAAGACTTTACATTTTACACCTGGAGCTGAATCGACACATAGGTAGGTAATGTAGGGGAATTTCACATTTTACTCCAAAAGGTGCTAAAATCTGAAGGTAAATGTATCACCAGCTGTTAAAAACTGCACTATACTGTTTCTTGAGTGAAAAGTGCAATTTACTTTACTTCATTTTCTACCTAGAGGGCTGAAGCTAGATTTGACGCAGATCTTGGCAATTGCTCCGGTTCGCCCCATTCCTGATGCTTACATGATCTCAGGAAAATGGTATGTCACCCGTCGATACTGACAAGTGGAATGCTGGCCATCACTATCATGTGAACCAGTATAGAGGTCTCATGGCCCCCATATAACTGCATAAACAGTTCAAAAAGAAAAAAACTACCATTGCTGCATTTTCCTTCATCTGTTCCCGCTACACAGCACCTTCTCTGCAGGTCCGACGTGTCAGTGGGCTTCATCCTGGTCCTGCAGGTGTGATCTTCTGTAATGAGGTCCCCCCCTTCTTTCTTGGTGCTCTGCAAAGCTAATCGCTTGGGAGGCAATGAATAGCCCCTGTGTAATGATGATATGACTAATTATGTAATTGGAAGGGAGGGGCATGGAGGGAAATTTCCCCCAGAATTACAATACACAGTAATAGTTTTATATTGCTTATAATTTATGTGGGGTAAGAGTAAAATGGATTTGGTCCAACAAAATTCCATAAACACGTTTTCATAATGAAAAAGAATAAAAATGAATAGAAAATGACACAATTAAACAGACCCCACTATGGCTTCTTTGAGGTGCAATGTATTGTATGTTAGCAGCTACAGATGGTGTCGGCCCTCTTGTGAGCTTAAATGACTTACATAACAACGCTCACATGTTTTTCATCTTTCACTGTACTATTTATAATACATCAGCAATGTTATCTTGTCGTTTTTTCACGTGGGCATTACATAATACCTCCAAAAAGTAAAACAAAAAAAAGAACACTCTTCCCTCTGTAACTAAAAACTATAGAAACCTATAGAAATGTAAATGTTTCACTCAGAGCAAAGTGGGTTTCTGCCTTTTGCCCTCTGCAATGCATTGTGTTAGGCCAGTCACTGCTTCTTGCCACGTAGAAAGTAAAGGTGCGTTTGTGTGTGTTACAGGAGGTAACCTGAAGTCTTGCACAGGGCCCCACTTAACCTCTTAAGCCTCTGGGCCTGTATATGTATAACTGACAGATAAAACAGTTATCACTCAATACACCTTCTAGCCATTTTTCATGATACCAGTGGTTCTCCCTTTTTTGGTGTGAATACACATGGAATGACATTAATTCTGCATAAAAATACAAAAAGTCCAAAAAATTTTAAAAAGTGTTCGTTTGAAGGCAAGGAGAGGTCACACAATGATTTGAGCAAAAAAAAAATGTAATTGGCAAACACGCTATTTAAACACAAACAAATGAAAACCCATTGAAATGTATGGGAGAGCGACACTGAGCGAAAGGTAATACATGGCACTCTTGAACCTAGAGCGCCGGCGCTATACGCTGAGCCGCCTCTGGTAATACATGTGACGTTACCTGGGGCTGTTAGAGGCGCTCACCAGATTTGCTTTCTTCCCGTACAGCGCCCGGCTTTTACCAGACGCTACCTACCACTTTGAAGCACTACCTGCCTAGACACGGACTGTAATATAGCTGCATTCTATTATATTTCACAGAAAAATCCCTGTCTCAACTTTATTGATTTCTGAATCTGAAAACTGTGCAATCCCTGCTCAGGGTCATGCATTGTCACTGTCCAGCCCCCTCACATACTAACAACAACATGGCACTGGGTGCTGCACATGAATACGTGTTTTATATCACAGTGCACCCACTGATTACTCAAGGTACTGGATGGCGAGGTGCTCACTCTGGGCTATCGGTACATTTTAAAACACTGGAGTTGGATTGAAGAACTGCGAGGGACAAAGGTGAGATTGTTTTTTTCCCTTTCTACCTGGTCAGACCCTTTAACTATAAAAGCAAAAATGTAAACATGCGTTCCTGTGGCTGCAAATATGTAATGCAAAAATATAAAATATGCGTAGAAAGAAGCGTTGTGAACTTTTCACCTTATTACTTCTGCTGCATCTAGATTGAGTTTTTGTTGCCCCTAAGGCTGTGCTTTTTGGCAGAAACTTTAACCTTTACCACACCTCATTTCCATGAAATAAATGATTGTCCTTCACAAGAAATATTAACAATTGTTTAGTGTTTATGCCAGAAGGCATGTGTGTTGTGTGTCTTCCAACAACAGAAAAGGTGATTGTATGTGTAAAAGACAAAAGAACAAGCATACTGTATAACGCACAGCAAATATACACATATATACATATTTAATAAATGGGTGGCAGCAGCAAACAGAGTTCAGTAATGTTAACAAGATAGAACTATGATAAATTAAAAAAAATTAAGGATAACTTCCGCTGTCAGACCTTCATCAGCTCCAGGGCTCCAGCTCCATCCTGCCATTTGGACAAAGTCCACGCCAATGGTGGATTGGGGCCAAAAATCAGCTCAGGATCTTACCAGCCCTGCCAGCCCATAACCATCCCATAATCAGTCCATGACATACAATCTGAGTAAGCTGCAAGACTGACGTTTTAGTTTTGGTAAGGGGTGGATATGAAATGAGTGGTACCGAAGCTCTAGTATAGTGGGGTAGATAACTGGGCAGGGTGGCTTTGCTCCTCTACAATCATACTGCTGAGAATATGGCATTGCAGTCAGGACATGTACTAGGGTTTCCTGAATTAGAGGGGGCAGGGGGGCTGGGGGTTGTTGGATGGCAGTGAATGTAGGTGTAAGAAGCAGTAGTCCAACTAGCCCCAAAGCAGTGCTTCTCATCAGGGATTATCCCAGTAAAGATGAGAGAACTTACTGAGAATTGGATTTGGTCGATTCACCACATTTGGAATAATCTGAATCAAATTTATTGCATAGTTAAAAAAACTCACGTCAATCTGCGACTGGAGGACACTGATCTGCCACCCTGCACTGGGCTACTGCCAGCTGGTGGCTGAACTGGCAGGGTGGAGGACCTGTGTCCTCCGCCTGGCTGCAGAGATGCGTAGGACACCTACACTGAGAATTGTAAGGGAGGAGGTGAATATCAGACACTTATCTGCATGTGGTCTAGTGGCTGGCAGCTGGTGACATGTGCTATCTCAGGAAGTGCCAAAAGCAGGCTAAGGGCAGCAGACAGCATGGCTGGCTCCCCTCCTGCTGTGCTATAAACCACACAATGACACCATATGACAGACCACCATGAGACAGACGACGGGCAGCGAGTTTCACTGGGGCCCCTCCCGAGGAACAGGGCCACTACTACCAATGTGCAGGAATGTGGCACCTGCAAAGGGTGACAATGTAGGACGTGTCCCAGCAGCATCCCCACCTCCACCCTGCCATCACCCACTGGAAGAGCAGGTTGCAGCAGAGGAAGGCGTCTAGGCAGTGCAGAGAAGCACGCACACCCACACAGCAGGAGAATTTCAGGGAAAATCCTGACCCAGCCTGTGGGAAACAGTAGCATTATGAATATCTGCCCAAAGCATTGTATCATGGGTAAAATTATCTACACACACCAAAGGAATGGCAATATCGATAACATTAATTGGACAAGCCATTTTCCCAGCACAGGTTGGCTCAGGGTACAGGTCATTAGAGAAGCCTAGACCCCCCCCCCCCATTTAAAGCAGATGTTAAATTAAAAACACGCCAACCCCGATTCTAGCATGGCTAGGCATGGCTGGAATATTTTATATGCAGGGTTTATAAGTCACCCCTTTCTTGATATATCTTGTGGGGCAGTCATGGCATAGTGATCCGATATTCCAACCAGAGCATTGCAGTTTCGGTTCTAAGCTAGAGCAGCCCATTGTTCCAGGCCCATGTTTGCACTCGCTAGTGTGTTCACTAGTGTGGTTACCTTGTGTGTTGCACATTTACACGGATGGGTGTAGAGCAGAGCACAAATTCCTTGGTATGTGTAAGCTTAGATTGGTCATATGAGAACATTATTATTATCTAGGACAGGGGTACTCAACTACTTTCAGTCGGGGGGGGGGGGGGGATAAGTAAGAGTGCATGTCACGGGCTGGGAGAAGGGTTAGGGGAGGGTGCAGATCAGCTGCTGGGGGGGTAGGTGAGGGTCAGTGGATGTGTAGAAGGGTTAGGTGAGGGGTGCAAGTCAGCAGCTGGGGAGAAAGTTAGGTGACGGGTACAGGTCAAGGAGCTGGGGTGAGGGTTAGGTGAAGGGTACAGGTCCAGGAGCTGGGGTGAGGGTACAGATCCAGCAGTTGGGGTGAGGGTTAGGTGTCTGGCAATAATGAATTGCAATCAGCAGGTCCACACACTGGCTGCTTTCGTGCTCCATCATCTATCTACAGCCTGTGTGCAGCAAAGCATGAGGGTGCATGTGAGTGGCTGGGAGTGGGATAAGGTAAGGGGTGCAGGTCAGTGGCTGGGAAGGAGGGGGTAGGTGGGGTGCAGGTCAGTGACTCGGAAGGAGGGGGTAGGTGGGGGTGCAGGTCAGTGGCTGGGAAAGAGGGGGTAGGTGGGGTGCAGGTCAGTAGCTGGGAAGGAGGGGGTAGGTGGGGGTGCAGGTCAGTGGCTGGGAAGGAGGAGGTAGGTGGGGGTGCAGGTCAGTGGCTGGGAAGGAGGCAGTAGGTGGGGGTGCAGGTCAGTGGCTGGGAAGGAGGGGGTAGGTGGGGGTGCAGGTCAGTGGCTGGGAAGGAGGGGGTAGGTGGGGGTGCAGGTCAGTAGCTGGCTGACGCAGTATGCCTCTCAGCCGGGGTTGCAGCTATGGCCTGCACACCTGCCGTGGGATCAATTGGGGATCCCTGGGAATGCACAGAGTCTCAGAGACAGGCCTAGGTCCTGATTTGGGATGCCCCAGGGATGAGGAATTATGCCTTCCTGAGAGGCTGACTTTTCTATTGAAGATGGAGCAAAAGTTTTAAAAGACTCTTACTCTGGCCCTGTGGGAAATAAACAGGCAGACCATGAGTCTTATGAGACTTTAGATCCACTTTAAAGGTGAAGCACTTGGGGGGGCTAGGAGGGAGCATTAAATAAATGACCCTATCAGAATAACTGTATCCCTAACTTACACTTTGTGCGATCCTGTCGTCCAGCATTGCTCCTCCTTGACGCTGCCTGATGCTAATGATGAATCAATGATGTCAGCACACTGGCCGCTTCTGTGCTCCGTCGCCTGTCTGCAGCCTGTGTGCAGCAAAGCATGACAGGCTTTGCTCCCGCGCCTCCCGGCTCCCCTCCGCTCTGCTCTATTCCGCTCTGCTCTGTTCTCTCCTCTCCAGCCATCCTCCCCCCTACGGCGCTGCCAGTGCACGATGATCCTGCCAACAGTGAGCGGCCGGTCGGTCGAGGTAGCAGGGAGACAGGTGGCAGGAACTAAAAATATATTTGTGTGTCCTGTGGGGGGCACTAAAAGACAGCGCACGGCTAAGTGAGAGCTCTGCTGGAAGCATGGCCGGATAGGACAAGAAATATTTTAGCACGGCAGTTACGTTCTGTGAAACGGCTCCAGGGACACTACACCAGCCCTGGGCAGCGGTCCGGACAAATGGCGTCTGCGGTCCGGATTCGGACCGCGGTCCGCCAGTTGAGTACCCGTGATCTAGGATATTGATGTGGATTTTGATTATTGTATTTTTTACGTATGCAGCTGATATTTGCATTTTGGTGAATTCAGTTCCAGTGTTATATAGTTATATAAACAAGAAGGATGAAAAAATGTACCTTTAGTTCACAGAAAGGGGATTTAATAATAATATTTAAGATAAAAAATGATGTGCATTTGCATCAGACATAGACTGGACTTCTGCTTTAAATACATTTTACAGGATATTTAAACCTGCACCTCGCCTTATTAGTCTATACTTAATCTACCCTTGTAACCTACACTACCCTTCTAATCTCAATCTCTGAACTTACTTTATTTTTTTAACTGTAGATCCCCTTTAAAGAGCTCAAACACAGATTATTTTGTTAATTTGTGTAAGTAATTTCAGATTATTTACTTTTCTCTTAACTTGAAGCCAAACCATTGTAAATCACGTTTTTCACAGTACTTTATGCTTTTTGTCACTTTTTTCAAAAACAGAAGACATTTCATCAAATAATTTGTACCACCTCCATTTCATCACATTAATGATTTCTGCAAATTCTGTATTCACTGAGAAACGTAGCATGTTCCCGTAAATCGAAATGCATAATATATATCATTATAAAAGAGCATTATGTGCTGGTTTGTAAAGGTTATAAAAATAGAGAGTTTAGCTAAAATAATATATTTGCTAATTTAGCATGTATTAGGCATTTTTAAATGTTATATGTCTGTACAGTTACAAAACAGTTTTCAATATCGGCGTTGCTGTTCAGTTTGGGTTGAAGTTAAAGTGAAGGTCCACTTTCGACATTTTGAAGTGTATATTGATGTGTATATTATTGTGCTCCAAAATAATGCCCTCGGGCTTTCTCCGTCTATCTAGTAAACTAGTATTACATTTGTTTTCCTAAATCTGCAGATATATTTGTTAGCAACTGTTCACCAAGGCTGTACACCTAAATCTACAAGAAGAGAGAAGTGTCCTGTACACACAGTGCTGCTGCTATAAGGCCTGATGTGGTGAACGATTAAAAGACTAAAAAAAACATTTACAAGTTACAGTAAATGCTTTTTCTATAAAAATTATATCATAGAAAGCTAATTTTAGATCTTTTTAGATCAGAACAGAATTTTAGCAATATTAAGGTGAGATTTTTAAGAAAAGTACATTTAATGTCAGTAATGTATCAGTAAATATTGGCAGTAAATGTAGTGTCTAAATATCGTTTTCTATCCTGGAAAAAGCAGGCATACAGTGTAGAGGTACAGGATATAGAGCTGACAAAGCACAGAATGCCATATATTGGAATGGGATGGTAAAACCCTCCTACTGTGACGCTAACATACAGTGAGTCATTCCCTGCTGAGAGGTCCATTGTGTTTCATGATTAAAGCCAAATGGCAATTCATTTATCTTGTTTCTATTGTGAATATTTCTAAAGCAGTAAGGGGCCTTTGAAATTAGACAGCTTACAGTGCAATGTGATATGTGCATCGTGCTGCAGGATGGAAAAAACTGTCTCCCCTGTATACTCAATATTGTATGAACATATTCTAGTTTTCCTCCTTTGGGATGTAAAATAAACATTTGAGCTAGGATTTTGCCCCCATACCTGTGATTTACTTATCAAGTTAAGCTTATTATATGCGTGTGGCTCCGTGAGTGGGAATGGTTTTCCTGGTAAAAACTACTGACTACAAGTCTCAGAATGCTTCCACTGTAACAGGTGAGCTTTGGCAGCAGTAATTACCTCCCCAGGTGAGAACACTGCTGCCCTACTGTCACACAAGATTGTAATATCCCCTGTCTGAAGAAGTTGAATTACAAATTTTTATTTACAAATAGATAAAAAGTAGATATATGATGATGAAGGTTTGATCTTTCCCTCACAACAGCTGGAACAACTGTCACCTCTCAACAGTAAACAGCTGAAGAGTATATTAATCCCTTCTTGTGGCCGATGATCATGCACCAGCCGTATGCTCCTACAGCCATCCAGTATGGTGAAATATGCCGGCTACATGAACCCACTACTACACAGAAGCCAACTAAGTTATGCTCGTGAGCACATAAAACCTTTAGCAATAAAAGTTAACCCTGCTTTAAGATGTAGTAGCTTTTGCTAATCAGCAAAATATCTTTTGATTGGTCGTCCCCTCGTATTTGAGTTAAAAACATTATAGGGCATAATGCTATAGCTCTGTTTTTGGAATGAAACCTAAAGTTTGTCATGATGACAGATTTATTGTCTTGGAAAGGAACATGATGTTTAGTGTGGCACATGGGGAATCCTAGTGAGAAACATGATGATACATTATTTATAGCCCCCACAAGATTTTTTTTTGCTGTTCTCATATTTTCCCCAGGACACAGACATCAGTCCATTGCTACCACATATTAACAATCTCACATAGGTTTGCTGTGGGGATTAATAATCTGCCTGCTGATAGTGACAGATTGCGTACAGATACACCTCTGAGGACCAACAGCAATCCTTCTACAACTCAATTTAGTTATTTATTCATTTTCATCTTTTAGAGCTATACTTCAAAACTGAATTTAAACATGTTACAAGACACTTGCCAACAAGATTTGTTTTGCTTATATAGGTTTTTTAAGATTCATTACAGATACATTTAAAATTAAAAAAGGGGGGGGGGGTTTACCGATCTAAACGGCGGTAATACCCCTGGGTTGTTGCTTGGTTTTATATAGGTAGATTATTACTGGGTAATGTGTAGGGTCTTTCTTTCTCTAGTACTATATAGTGAGGGGGGAAGGAGTGTTAATCCTAGCTCCCCAGGTGTAGGGAGGGAAGGGAAAAAGCTTAGACCCTTGAGAGGACGTCCTTTAGTTTTCTCTCTTTGTTTATACCTATTGATTAGTAATGTGCTCAGATCATCATCATAGTGATGATTATGGTGCACCATTCACTTAAAGTTTGAATAAAATGCAACATTATATTTATTGTTCACATTCCACATGGAGTTGTATGTACCGAGGTTATAACAAGTTATTAGCAATTGGTGTGAAAAAATATAAAAATAATAATATAAACAGTCAAAAGGTGCATGAGGAGTCTTTGGTAGTTTGTTGTTGAATGTACCAACAGATGGTTTGTAGCAAACATACAGTTCGTGGCAAATGCACATGCAATGTCTGTAGCAAGCATGCAGTTTGTAGCAAGTGTACAAGTATCAAAATGGCTGTTTATAAACGCGTTTCGCAATACATCGCTTCATCAGTGTAAGTAGCCTTTAAGATCTATGATACACACAAAAATTCAATTTGTCAATATAAAACGATATTTTGACATTTATAAGAGAATTAGGTGCCATTAAAAAGTTAGTACCTTGCGTTTTTTGGGTGGGAGGGGTTATCTGGTATCCTCAACAGGTGGTTGGGTATTATCTAATTAATGATAGTGCATAATTAGTAGATGGTGTTCAATTAATAGTCAGTCGATATCATGCTTAGATATAGTAAAATGGTACCTTGTATTCAGCTTATTAATCTGTTGCCAGTCTTGCTAGAGAGCATCCTTTACAAAAAAAGGGAGGGAGTATATAAGTAACTCTAAGTAGATAATTGTGGTATAATGGTAATGAACAGCAAAGACTTGCATTTATCATTGGTGTTCGAGTGGATGAGGGGAAGCACTCGTCCTGTCAGCGGGCGGGCGGTGCGTCACAGCGGTGCGGCGGTGTGTTTGAAAATGCGCTACTCGCGCTTTAAGTCGTGGATGGGTTGTGACGTCACTGGGGGCCTGTGCATCGGGTGGGGAGCCTATTGGTTCCACCATCCTGTCACATGCTCCCTGGAGGGCCAATGGGAGCAGTGTGGGAGGAGAGCGCGCGTCGGCTGCTTGTGCCGAGTTGTGCACGTACTGTCCTCCTTCCGTCGGCCCCCCCTTCCCCTCTCCTGACGCTGAGTATAGTCAGCGCCATTTTGTTGGTTATTAAAGCTGTTCACTGTGGGGATACCGTTACCGTTATTCTATTCCATATTGATAATTAATGAAGTACTGAATTATGTGCATATTGAAAACGTATGGGGATGCTTAGTTTAGTTCATTTAGATTATTAAGTTAATTATTTTAATATTTTGTTTTGTTTATTATTTAGTTTTGTAATTATGTCAGAAGTGGCGTGTTAAGGTTAGGTATGAGCTAATATACATTTCGGGTTATGATAAGCATTGGGCAATTAGATTAGTGAGTTGATGGTAACCGCTTCTGGTTTGGAGTCTGGTAGTGTTTAAAGCGGCTTTCGGGTGAGACTGGGAGTTAGGAGTTACTGGTGAATATCCCGGTGGGATTAACGTTCTTATGGTAGGATGGGGTAGATTGTTGGAAAGTGAGATTAGTTTACTCTCCTGGATGGGGGTCATGATGTTTTCTACTTTTTTTCACTTTTTTAGAAAAGGGGCGAAACTTTAGGTCTCGTTTAGGCCTGGTGGGGTAGTTGCTTTGCAGGTTGTAATCCACCTTGTTTCTACTTGTAAGGTCTTGTGGGCTATGTCTCCTCCTCTCGGATGTGGGTGAATTCTGTCAATTACAGAAAATTCCACCCCTTTTGGGATGCCCCCGTGGTAGGCTGCAAAATGTCTTCCCACTGGAGTTGCTCTGTTTTTTATCTTTTTGATATCTCTAATATGTTCGTAAATTCTGTTCTTAAGCTTTCGGTTTGTCTTTCCAATTTAGAACTTTGGACAGGTACATTGTAGTAGGTAGATGACATCTGTTGTGTTGCAGTTTGCATAGTGTTGTGATTTGATTTCTTGTCCCGTGGGGAGTATTATGTTTTTGCCTTGTTTGATAAACTGCCATGTTGTGCATCCTCCACATTTATAGGTTCCCTTTGTTTTGCAGCATGTTTCTATGGGGGTTGGTGAGTAGTAGCTATGTGTGATGAGGTCCTTAATAGATCGTGATTTTCTATAGGTTATCCTTGGTTCTTCTGGGATGAACTTTCCAATGTCCGGATGGTTTTTTATTATGTACCAGATCCCTATACCAGTTCACAAGGCTGGGGGGATGGAAAGTCACCTGCGACTAGCGGGTGACTTGCCATTAACCCCCGGCACCCCCATTACCTGCCTCCCCAAAGCCCAGGGGGGGGGCAGAAGAGCCCGTGGCCACGGGCTATGCGGACTCGTAGCCTGCAGGGCCAGGGGCCACAAAAGCTGGCCCCTGCGCCCTGTTTCTACAAGCCCTGCATAGCTGGTCCCGGGCTGGTTACTTTGGGTAAGGGGGACCCCATGTCATTTTTTTTGGATTTTTAAGGGTTTTTAACCCTAAAAATCCCCCCAAAAATGGGGCCCCCCACCCTAGGAGGGGGGACTCTATGTCATTTTTCTTTCTCAATTTAACCCTTTGTAGTGTGGATGGTAGTTGTATTTTTTTTGTAAATGTTATAAAGTACTTGTTTCAGTTTGGGGGGGTCTCCTGGGCAGGAACGGGGGGCTACCGATAAATAAGTGGTACCGTTCTAATTGGTAGAAATGGGGCTTTCACATGCAATATGAGTTTCTTTAATAAAATGCATTTTTTATTTAAAATAAAGGAGACAATTTTCTAAAAAATCTTTATTTATTTATTTTTTTTACTTAATAATAATATTGTAAAAAACTATTGAGAATACACCAAACAAATGCCAAACAAGACATTTCATGTTAAAGCCCAGACTATGCTGAAAAAAACAATATATTATTTTCCTGGGAAACCCCTGGAAAAAAGCGCAAAATAGTGCAAAATGGTCTAGCAACAAAGGCTGGCACTTAAAGGGTTAATGTTAGGGCAAATGCTGGAGACCTTCAAATAACCAGGGGCAAAAGACCAAGTTATTCAATGCATGGTTGCCAACCCTTTTTTTCTTCTCTATGAAGGGAAGGAATGTGCATAGGCCGAGGTAGGAATAGCAGGTGACCTCCAAAGGCCATGTTTAAATAAACATGCCACTTCCAAGGAAGAGTAACCTCCTATCAGGCTCAGGCATGTGGGGACTTGGGGCAATTAAGAGGCATCAGAACCTGGGAAACAATCACAGTGACTGGGAACATGTAGCTAAAACAAAGCTTAGGAACAGCAAACACTAGGAAGAAACACAGAGACAACTGAACTAAAAAGCTGAAAGGTAGAAGAGCAACAATGATTTGGCTCCTTTGACCTCAAGGTTCCCGATGAGGTCACTATCTCTGCACCATTTGTATAATCTGTGTATTCTGAGAGGGACTGCTTAAACCAGTTAGGGAGTGATAGGCGGGGTTGAAGTGTGGCTTAGGGGTGTAGTGGGGTGTGATTTAGGGATGTGGCTTCTTTAGGGCTTTTAAGAAACAAATATCCACTGGTACATGCTACTCATGTGTGTAAGTAGGATGCTCCAGGGATCTTTTGTCCATAAAATATCTTGGCAATTTAACCAATGTTAAGCCAATCTATGCTTTCATCTAATGATGTTCAGCTAAAGAGTCAGAGTGGTGGTAAACTGACCAGACATATTTACATAGTTAATGCAGTTTCAGTTTTCAGAGGGACAGTGGGTCTCAAAGTGGGACGGTCTCGCCGAAAGTAGGACATCTGGTCAGTTTACACTTGTAGTTATGCCCTCTCCTAGCCTATCATCAGTCAGCAGGAGTGTGCAGGAACAGCTTAGGCCAGTAAGTCAGTTAACAGAGGCTCTACTGTCATTTTGAGTGTTCCTATATAACAGTTAGTTAGCTAGTTCAGCTATCAACCAGGGCATGTTTTAGCAACCGGATGAGGTTCCAGCACTCCCTTTTCAGACAACATACTTGAGCCAGTAGGCACAGCAGTCTCCACCACTCTCCAATATTCAGAAACACTCCAAATGCCAGCACTTTTAAAACTCACCGTTTAATGTAGTTCCATAAAATTGCAAACAAATCGGCTAATGAGAGGAGGGGTCACTTATATACCTAAATGGAATAAAACTTGTGGCGGCAGGTTTGAGTGTATTTTCCTTATGTCCTCTTCCTTCCATTAACCCTTTAAGTGCCAGCCTACCTAGAGTTTTTGTCATCCTTTGATGCCGGCCACGTTTCACTATTTGGAGCTACACATGTTCAACTGTAATTTTTGAAGGACTTTCCCATTAAAATTATATATATTTTTTGGTAAACAGCTTAAAGATTTATATAAACCTAAGACTATGTTAGATGAGCGCCTTGCAGAATAGTTGTTAGGGCAACTTTCTCTACCGTCTCTACCGCCCGAGGCTAAGGCCTTCTTAGACAAGCCGGTTGATCTTTCTGAGGTCCAGGATGCCATTAGTTCCCTAAAGATTAGGAAACAACCTGGCCCGGATGGGTTCACCGCCCTTTATTATAAAAAATTTGCCCAGGTACTCTCTCCGCACCTGGTCCGGATGTTTAACGCTCTTAGTAACGGTGACTCTTGGAGCACAGAGGCGCACAAAGCGGCTGTCTGCATGATACCCAAACCCAATGTTGATACCACCCTCTGGTCCAACTATAGGCCCATATCTTTACTAAATATCAATGTCAAATTGTTGGCAAAAGTCCTAGCGGCTCGACTCAATAGGTTTATAGCATCCTTAATCTCTAAAGAGCAGGCAGAATTTATCCCTCAGCGCCAAGTAGGAGACGATATTCGCAAGGTCATTAATTTGGTCCACCATGTGAGAAAGAGGGACGACAAGCCATGCTACTAACCCTTGACATCTGAAAAGCATTTGACACAGTAGCCTGGGACTACCTGCAATATATTTTGAAAAAATGGGGCCTGGGTCCCTCCTTCACTTCATGGATTTCCTTGCTATTTTCTAATCCTGGTGCATTCGTTAGATATTCGGGGTACTCCTCCAAGCGGTTTACTTTGGGTAGAGGCACGAGACAAGGTTGCCCCTCTCCCCCCTACTTTTTGCCCTTGCAATCGAACCCCTATCTATTTTAATACAGGCCAACACCAATATAGCGGGAACCACTATAGGTGGATAAGAGCATAAGATTTCTTTATTTGCCGATGACATCTTGATGATCATATCTAAGCATATCCCATTCCTCCCAAATCTCTTTAAAATCTTAGAGATTTTCTCTCAGGTCTCAGGCCTGCAGATTAACACTTCAAAGTCCCAAGCCCTTAACATCACCTTCCCTGAAAGCACATTATATGCCCTTAAAGCTTCCTTCTCCTGGCAAGAGCAGTATATCAAATACCTAGGTGTAAACCTGACAGCTAACTATGAATCCCTCTACGCTGCCAATTACCCCACTATGTTTAAGGACCTCCGCTCCCTGTTGTCCTCTTGGGCCAAGCTGCACCTATCAGCTTGGAAGAATAGCTGCAGTAAAAATGACATGGCTCCCCAAAATGCTCTACTTCTTTCGGGTTTTGCCAGTTCCGATAGCGGCTGTATATCTGAAAGGCCTACAATCCGCCTTAAATGCCTTTATTTGGGGTAAGCAAAAACCAAGGATAAATCGTATTACTATGTATAGATCCAAACAACAGGGAGGCCTTGGAGTTCCTAATATTGCTCGCTACTACTTTGCATGTCAGATTGCGCAAATGGCTGTTCTCCATGCTGGGGATGATAGACCATTATGGGTAGACATTGAGCAAGCCAGTTGTACCCCGATAGCAATCTCAAACTTACTCTGGCTACCCCAACAGCTCTCAAGTGTATTGACAACCCGGTCCTCAAACACTCCCTCAAAACCTGGAAAATTAACAGGTTAAAAGGCCATTTCGTCTCCCCCCAGACTCCTCTCCTGTCGGTTCTAGGTAGCCCTGAATTTCTTCTGGACTTCCTGGAACCAGCTGTGTTCAGCTGGTGGGATTCGCAAAACCTAACGAGGATTAAGGATTTTGTTCTGCATAGAGGAACAATCACATTCCAATCACATGTTCAACTGTAATTATTGAAGGCCATGAAAATTATATATTGTTTTTTCAGCGAGTCAAGCCTTCAACATGAAATGTCCTGTTTGGCCGTTTTTTAGTGTATTCTTAATACTTTTGGTTAAAATATGTGCAAAAAAGTTTTTAAAAATCTATTTTTTACAATTTGTAGTGTTTTTTTGTAATAAAAACTATAAGTTTGTCAACAAAGTCTTGGGTGTGGAATACCAATTTCTCCCGGCTACAGTGGTACCACATATGTATTGGTAGACACCCTTTCCTGCCTAGAAGACTCCCCCAAACTGAAACATCATTTTAGGAGAAAAAGACACATTTTCCTAAAAAAGCTTTAGGCAAACAAGAAAAAACAAGTTCCCTTGAACAGAACAATACCCAACATGCATAGCAACTGTCAAGGGAAGAGTCGCCAAACACCCCAAAGTAAAGCATGTGTGTAACGGTAATTTTACTTTAAAATTTCAGCTCTGCAGACAAAGTGCACACCTTGCGCTTTTTTAACCAAAACAGCCTTTACATTTGGAATACCCCCCATAAACCATATATTCCCTGAAAGTACACGAAAGTACATGTTAAGCTTTCTAAGCGTACCCAGCTTCTTGCAGTGGGCTCATCTTTCTGGATGTAATCCCTCGAAGAATTCTTAGGTTGCACAGGGTTTCCCTAAAAATGTATAAAAGAGCAAAACAGAAAACATGTTTTCCTAAAACATCAATATGCAAATAAGAAAAAACAAGCTAAATCTGAAAGCACAAGGTCCCCAGAATGGAACAATACCCAACATGCATAGGTACTATTAACCCTTTTAATTGCCCGCCTACATGAAGTTTTGTCACCCTCTGTTGACAGGTAATTTTTCCCCATTTTGCGCCATATTTAACCATAATTCTTGCAGGAATTTCCTGGAAAATTACATATATATATTTTTGGGTCAAGCTTTAACGTGAAATGTCTTGTTAGTAATATTTCTATTGTTTTTTAAAATATTTTTGCTTAAAAAAAACAAAAAAAAAATAACAATATTAAAATATTACAATAATCAAATTGTCTCCTTTATTTTAAATAAAACATTTATTTTATTAAAGAAAACCATATTGCATGTGAAAGCCCATTTCTCTTGATTAAAATGGTACCACATATGTATTGGTAGCCCCACATTCTTGCCCAGGAGACCCTCCAAACTGAAAAGGGCACTTTATAACATTTACAAATAAAATATAACTACTATCCACACTATAAAGGGTTAGCTTTGGTGGCCCCCCGCCCTCCCAGCTACAAGCCCGCAACGCCTAAATTGGCCCCGGGCCATTCTGCCCCCTCTTTGGTTTTGGGGAGGCAGGTAATGGGAGGCTGGGGGTTAATAGAAAGTCACCCGCTTGACACAGGTGACTTGCCAGCCCCTAAGACTTGTGAACTGGTATAGGGGTCTCATGGGCCCCTTACCAATTCACAATGGGTTAAATATAAAAAACACACACTGAAAAAAAAATAGTTTATTCTTTTTTTTAAATACTCCCATTTCTCTCCATACCTCACCAATCACCTTGGCTTTTGCTCTCCTGCTGCTGCTGGAAGCCTTTTATAGCTGCTGGGCTAATTAAAAAAAAAAACAACATAGGGTCCCCCCTCCCAGACAGGGACCACATTATTTTTAATTTTAAGGGTTTAAAACCCCATAAAAATCCTCCCAAAAAAAGACATGGGGTCCCCCCTACACAGCATAACCAGCCCGGGACCAGCTATGCAGGGCTTGTAAAACAGGACCTGGCCAGCTTTGGTGGCCCCCCGTCCTGCCGGCTACAAGCCCACAGCTTTCATGGGCCCGTGCCCTTCTGCCCCCCCTAGCAGCGGTTGACTTGCCAGCCGCCAGCCTTGTGAACTGGTATAGGGGTCTAATGGATCCCTTACCAGTTCACAAAGAGATAAGATAAGGTAAAAAACACACAAAATTGAACATATTGTATAATGTACTAGTTCTACAATAGTCTGGATACAAATTTGTTTTGTTAAAGGCATAAACAATCATAACTCTGTAATATTTTTATGAAATGAATACAAAAGAGACTGTAATAGAGAAAGCTCAAAAATTTAAAAACAACTTCAAATGGAAAAACAAATCCAAATATGTTTTATCCCCTCCTCCATTCGGGTTTGGTATGTTCGTTTGCTATAAACCCCTCCTGGGTCCTCTACAGCTGCAACTGCCTGTGTACATTGTCATTCATATGTTGCAAACTGGGTGAGTAACTTATCTGGGAAATATCTGTGGAGGTAATAGAAAACAGACATCTTAAATCAAGATGTCCAAGTAGGGTGGGATAGGGGATTGCGGCCTATTGGGCACCAGGTAATCAACCTGTTCCAATTTTGAAACAATTCATTCCAAAAACATATTTTATCATGGAATTATATTTTGTTTTGTTATAAATATTGATCTATAAAATATGTTGTACTGAGGAACTGAATGTTTTAGACAATCTAATGGGAAATCTCTGAAATTCCAGATGTATAGTTCATAGTGAAAACGAAATGCTTTAAACAAGAATGCTGTTAAAAAGTACAGTGTCAGTGTTTTCATTATATGCTATTGAAATTTATATTTGCCGGGGCTGAAGGTTTGGGAATTGGAATGCTAAATATGCTGTAGCTATCTGAGTCTCCCTTTAACACTTTGATTAATTAAGCATGAAAAAGGGAAGGCTGAAAATCTTGCAGTAAGATATAAAGCAGATCGAGCAGATCAAACAGATAATTATAAAAATTATAACCATCTGTGAAAAATCCACATACCTTAAAAGTGTCTGGAATATGTTTTTTCATTTAAATGGCTTATTAAGACAGCAATAGTGTCACTTATATGGAACAAAATTCAATATATATTAATGCTGAAGATTTTATATACAGGTATTCTAGTCACCCCTCCATTGTGACCTTGCACATATTCATGCCTTCAGAGTACTGTCCGAGTACACATAATGAAAAGCCTAAAAACAATGCACAATGACTTTGTACTCATAAAACTGTAACAATGTGCACTTGATATAACTGTAAGCACAAAACACAATAAATAGATCCATATAAGCAATGAAAATAAACACAAAGACATTAGCATTAAATTTATACATGCCTCTTTATAACGATAACAAATGGAAAATTATGATTAAAACCAAAAATATAAAACCTCACTATATAAGAAAGAATCCCATATTTTCAACATCTGGTGTTATACCACTGTCTTTCTTTCTCTTGGGACTTATAAATCATACTAGAAAAAGGGTGGAGAAAAAGAAAGTGTCAAGCCGGTCAGGAATAAAGATAATTCCTTGTGATGTTTTTATCCTGGAATGTTTATGATACCTACATATGGCCAAAAGTAACTTCAGAGATGTTCACACAATTGTTGCACCACACAACCTATAGAAAATGGGAACTCTAGCTTCAACTAAACATTAAGTTTTAAACACATATTAGGGTTTATTCAGCACCGTATTTTTTTAACTCACCGAGTAAACACTTTTTCTCATATCTTTTTTTCCTTAGTGCAATACAGCAGTATATTTAGCTGTGCAATTTTTTTTAAACACACAAAAACTCCTTTCCAATAACTTTGGGGCAGGTGAGTCACTCCTTCAATTCCCCCTGTCCCTCATTAGGAGATAACAAACATCTGTAAAGTAAGGAAGAACACTCTTCCTTAAAGAGAATCTGAACCCTGTCGGTAACTGCTGCCTGGGATGGCCTTAGTACCCTCAGGGATGCAAATCTAACCTATCACAATCATTAGAGGGATTTTCACTTTTTGCTAGCAGGTGGTATGGTATCCAGTAGGGAACAGAAAGCAACTGTAGAAATGTGCGGCAGCATCACTTCCAGTAGGTTTTAATGCATTACTGCAGTGTGCACCTGTTTGCTGCCCCCCCATCACAGAGCACCATGCCTGATTATGGGCTTCCAATATACCACTAACTGCAGGGTTATGCCAAATTGGAATCCTCCAGCATGGGAGCATGGCCAGTCATTGGAGTGTGCAAGATGTGTGGTACCACTCTGCATTACTAAATGTCCCCTCTTTTCTAGCTCTATTCAACTATTTTGCTTTCTCTGCTCCACGCTCTTGTTTTTCTACATCTCGACCTCATTCCTCTCTTCATTCTCTCTCGTTTTCCCACATTCTTCCTATGTTTATCACATTTCCACATTCTCTCCATCTTTCTCTAGTCACACCCGTTCAGTCTCCCTCTCTTTCTATTTTTGTCATCCTTTTCTTTCTTTTCTCCTCCTTGCTTTTTTCTACATTACCTCTTCACTTTTCACTTTCTCTTCTCCATTGCTTTATTCTTCGTTCAACCTCTTTTCCACTTTTCATTTTCTCTTATTTCTCTCTTGTCTACCTTCAGTCTTTCATTTTCTGCATTTGTTCTGTATTTTCTACCCTATCTTGACTCTATCTTGACTCCCTCTTTTCCACGTTTCCTCTGTTGTTTGCTCTCCATGGTTAGTGTGTCTCCATACTTGCATCTAGCACCACCCATCTTACCAAGCCGATACTTACTCTAAAACTGGTCCTGTGTGTGAGCCAACCCAAGCAGGCCCATAATAAATCTTTTCCAGTGGTCCTATGCCTCGATCACGGGCTGCATCCATGTCATCCCTGCAGCTGAGACTCTCTCTCTCTATGCCGATGCTCATTTCAAAACAACACTTTATAGCGTGCATTAATATGCCCATCATAAATCGCTGATTGGACGGGAGCCAAGACATGCATCCAGGGAATGGAGGAAAGGTGAAATCTGTGGGCGATAGTACTACACTTCTCCAAAATGTCATGAAAATTATTTGGGTGCATTAAATGGGGGTTTTGTGTATTTATAACAGTTTTAGGTCATTGACAACCCATATATACCACCTAGCAAATGGAAAGGGGTACTTTAATCCCTGGTATACTATAGTTCATCTGGTAAACCCTGAAAATTTTCTTTAATTTAATTTATTTATTGATATAAAGCTATCCCTTGAAACTACCATGTGAAACTTCCATTTATCATGGAAGAAACTGCAAAATGCCTGTTTTCGCAAGCCACTTCCGCAGCCGCCGACAAAAGCTATAAACAAAAAATAACATGGCAACTCCCCTGCTAGCCACAGGGGTCTTTCCAGATCCTGAGCCTTGTGAACTTGTATAGGGGTCTTATGGATCCTTTACCAAAGGTTTAACTGTAAAAAAAAAACACACACACCAGAAAAAAAAAAAAAAAATTATTAAAAAAAACAAAAAAATTCTTTACTCACCTCCGATAGTCAGCTTCTCTGTAGCTCACTGATCTGGATGACAAATGCTGTGATCGCTGGAGGAGTGGGAGGCAAGTGATCAGAGGACCCCATGCCCCTCCACCACTATCACCAGCAATCACGCATCTAAAGATCTCAGGCTAGGAGCGGAATGACAGCAGCAGCATGATGTCCTCCACCCCTCCGCCCCCAAGAAGGTAAGGCCAGAGGCGGCGGCGTAGTAAAGGTTGAAGCAGGGGGAGAGGCCAGGAGCCCACTCCACTCAGAGCTTTTGTCGGCGGCTGCAGAATTGAAGAGGAGAACCATCTGGATCCATTCAGGGGGCAGGTGAGTGGCATATTTTGCCTGCAGGCGGAAGCGAGGAAAGTAAAATGGGAGGAGAGGTAGCCACATAAATTTTATGTGACTGGCATTTAAAGGGTTAAATATGTTATAGGATTAAATAAGGTTCAGGAGCAAGAAGTCTGTGTTTCAATTCGGCATTCAGCCAAACCCAGGAAAGTTGGTTGAAAAGCTGGTCAACCAGCTTAACCTAATGCAGAGTGTGCAGTAGCAGGAAGCGGCTGTACGTCTTACCTGAGCGTCGGGATTTGGTCGTCCGTCTGCTTTCTTTTCTCTGTCAAAATGCCCACAATTGGGGCTTCAGGAAGATGGTTGTCCCCATGAGTGCTTACAATGTAAAGTGTCCTCACTCATGGGCTGCTACTGAACTCTTTGGGGACATGCAAATAGCGGCCATACAACGCTCAGGAGTGCTGCAAGGCAGCAGCACTGTGCTCCACCAGGTCTGGGGAGGGGTGTCCATACTCCTGGGCCATTCCCTTGGGTGCTCCCTTGCTGCCTAACCACTGTTAATACTTCTGTAATTGCATATGCCAAGTCAGAAGTTAAATTTGGGAAATAAATGAGAATAATTAGATAAAATCAGCACACTGTAAAGCACATAAAAGCAGAATAAACACAATGTACATTATTTTTACAGCTATATTTTAGAGAGCATTAAAATTCCCACCTATATCTTTTTACTAACAAAACAATTATTGCCAATATATGTATTTTTTTCTTTCATTTTTTTTCAGGCTCTGTCCAGAAGTTAGGACAACACAAGACATTTGTCTCGATAAATCGTTACTTGTAATTTATAATGACATGTAAATGCTTTAGGAGATAAAAAAGCTTAACTTTAAAGGAACTGTTAATCTTGGTTTCTGCTGTCAAGCCTTTGCACTGGCAGATAACAAATACATGTTAATGAGAATTAACACTCGCTAAATCAAGCCATGACACCTCCAACGTGTTACAACAGCTTCAGACCATTTACTAGATACTGTATTTGTTATACTACAGTAGTTGAAATGATAAGTGGATATGTATACAATCTACAGTAGAATAGAATTTCTGGCTCTCAATCGTGCGGCACTTACCGGTAACTATATCATATGTTGAAATCTAAAATTAAAAAATGTCTGCAACCATCCCTGAAATCACAATGTGAAAAGTTAGATTGCATTCTGCATAGGCAGTGTGGCATTGACAGACCTTTTCTGAAAGTTCTATTTCACCTTTGTGAACTTTTCCACAAAACTCAGATCAGGGGTTGACAGAGGACATGAGTCTCCTCTGCTTACATGCCACAGTCCTGCATTGCTGATCACCCTCCTGCAGCCCTGGACCGCTCAGTGAGAAGCCAGACAGATGGGTGGGCATGGCCTGTCTTCAGAGGCTCATAATTAGAACAACTGTTGCCCCGTATAACATCCCCCCTACCATGCAATGCATTTGCCTTCTAGTGAAAAATTGTGGCAGCACTTAAAAGAGCACTATTGTGAAAAATGGCCCAATGATAAAAATCCATATTTAATATTCTGAATGGAGGCAGGAGAGATCACTTATACACCAGCATCAAGAAATATGTAGACAGGCTTGTTTCTTTTATTTTAATGGAAGGAAGAGGAAATCAGGGGTGACCGTTTCTGTCCTCCCCTGATACACTAAACTTGTCAACCACCTACTATGAGAGAATAAACCACAAGTTTGGCAGGCGCTTTATTTAATTAAGGTGTATACGTGGCCACTCCTCTCATTAACCAACGTGTTTATATGATTTATATGGATTTTCAAACAATATTGCGATAGTGCTCCTTTAAACAAGGCTCTCTCAATATAATCCAAACAGTGTTGCCTAAAAATGGATAGCCCCTAAGTGGGCTGAATAAGTGAAACCGCTACAATAATAAATATCTATCCCCTCAAACATAACCCACAATAAATACATATACAAAAGTGCTATCAATAGATCACAACAAAAGAAATGCAACCAGTGTCATATATGTGTAAAGAGACAGGGAGGATACTCATCTAATGGTTAGCAGCCCTTACAGCACACCCCATGTGTTCCATGGTGACTTTCACCACTGTCATGGTACATAGAGGCATGCAATGATTAGGTAGGGCCAGCTGACATAGACAACAAAAAAATGGTGTTTCAGAAAAATTTGGTAGGCGAAAATATCCATTCCTGTTTCCACACCCTAAGAGAGGAGTATTGGCAGGGGCTTTGGCAGAATGTATTTCACAAGTTCAATAGGTATGGGTCCACTTTAAATGTAGCAACGCATCTGTATTTAATGCTAGATATTTCTTCTAACAACATAATGCATTTGAAGACTGAATGTTGAATCCTACTTTACTGTAGTTAAAAAAACTTTTATGTAATGTTCTACTTTTCGAGACTTGGAATGCTTTTAACATTGAACAAAATATTATAAAAGTTCTATATCCTTGACTGTATGTATTTCCATGTATCCAGTGAATACCACCTTGCTAAGTGGCAAAAGTAACAGCCTGTTCTGGGCATACACTCAGGACCATCAAAACTCTACGTCAAACCAACTTGTTGACAAGATAAAATGTATTAAATAGATGATTTTTGCAAATACACAAACATGATTAAAAAACTGAAAAAATGTATTTCATAAAACAGTCCTTTCAAATCCTAAGGGGTTTATTTCCAGCAAAAAGGAAAGGAGGCTCCAGCTATCAGGTCCCATAAAACTTAGTGTTTGATATTCCAAATATAATGAATGTCCAAATAATCCAGGTGAGCATTAAAATGAACAGTGCTATTGTCAATTCATGACCAACAATTAGGTCATTACTCATATAAAATTCCCTTATATACATGTGAATGTGGGTGTCTGCATGTCGGCTTCCCTGCATCACCTCCTGCTCGGAAAAAAGAGGTGGAACAAGACAGGAATCGCCCCATAAAGCTGCCCTCTACACCTCCCCGGTCTCACAACACAAGAGGCTGCACACTATCTGCCCTAACAGAAGCAGCACGATTCCAGGAAAGCAGGGGCCCACTGGCATAAGTAGCTTATGATATTACAGTATTACAACCACCCGTATATGTGTGCAATTACATTCTATTTGATATAAATATGGGCTAAATATAATATAAATATTATATTACAATATAGATGAAGATATGATGTATATAATGTTGTGTTGTACATGTTCGATTAATACCATTCTAAATACGAACAATTGCTAAATATTGTGCCAATAGGGGTACCAATAGGAATAAAAAGATGAGTAAAGATATAATATCCAGCAATGATCTTATTTAGGAAAAAATCTAAATGTCAAAACAAGAGTTTAATCCCTGTGGGTGTATAATGGACAGGATAAGAATTCATTTTGATTTCCTCAATAAAAGTACTTTGCAAGTGTCAAATCCCCAGGCACCTATCGATAATGTATCAATTATTTTTATGTTCAGTGAATTAGTCTTCCCCTCATGAACCACCAAGAAGGGCTTGGCATCATAATAATTTTGAAAACGCTTTTCATATCCCAAATATGTTCTGCTAAAGTACATAATACGTCCTTTTTAAAGAGGAGCAATACTTTTCTAGAAAATCTGTATAGATTGGTACTTGGGACATTTAGAAAATGGGGAAGTGGTTTTTCATGTATAAGGTTGGGATACAATACAATAAGGTATAGTAGACATATCTGGTTGTTGTGTTATATTATGCTGTGCTCTTCTTTTACTACTAATTTGCTGCTTATTAGGCATTCTCCTTATTACATAGGAACCATTAGCTGCCAGTGAAATCATGTTCCCAAGCTAACATCTCTATCAGAATCAAGTGCGGCACTAGGAAATAAACAAATGCTAACCATAGGCCCAGTAGAGTGGTAACCGATGCCCCTGGCACAGTGTGAAAAGGTTAAATAATTTGAAAAGGAATAATGTCGTAATGTAGATGTGTAAGACCTTGCACAGAGAACAATGCTATTTTTACTTTTTTGGAGCAGCTGCTTTGGAGTGGCGGAAAGCCAAGCTTCTCTTCAGGATAACCAGAAAGCTCAATGAGTGCTGTCTGCAGCTGTGTACAAAGGAAACACAAACAGAGCATAAAACGCACACTCATCGCTAACCAATAAGAACAGCAAATTGCCATTAAGCCTGGGCTGCCGAACAAAAAAATCAATCAGACTTTCACAGCCAAAGAAGAAAAGGAGAGATCTTTGATATTTTGCACATATTGTTATTGTATGGGCTTCTGATTCATGACAAAGCAAGATTCATATCAAACTATCCAGTATGCCACCCCCCCCAGTGCTGACAGGTGGCATGCCAGCCACCACTAAGTGTGAACTGATAAAGGACCCCCTTAACAGTTCACAAACAGTTAAAATCAAAAAATCTAGCCTAGTGATTGGTCACCATTGGCCAGATACCCAGGGCAGATCTACAGACAACGTGACCTCAGTGACCAATCAAGAGGGGAGTGAAATGCCACACTGACCATATGGGGAATGGGATGGGAGGAATGCCACACTGCCTATATGGGGAATGGGAGGGGGGTGCCACACTGCCTATGGGAATGGGAGGGAGAATGCCACACTGTCATTGGGGAATAAGAAGGAGGTGAATGCCACACTGCTTATATGGGAAATGGGATGGGGGAAATGTCACACTACCTATTTGGAAATGGGAAGGGGGGCGCCACACTGCCTTTGGGAATGGGAGGGGGAATTCCACACTGCCATTGAGAAATGGGATGGGGGGAATACCACACTGCCTATGGGGAATGGGGGGGGATTCCACAGTGCCTATATGGGGATTGGGAAGGGAAATGCCACACTGCCTCTGGCTCTGGTGTTACTCGCGATTTTCAGCCCTGTAGCTCTTACTAATTTGGACACCAACATGTAAAATGCACCCGAAACGCACTGTAAAGTTTGCCTCCTTTGTCTCCAGCATTGATTTCTTGTAACTGTATTGAAGAAACACTAACCAGCACCAGAAAAATACAGCGCCCAAGATTCCAAAGAGGAAAGAAAATCATAAATATGATTTTAAGTGCTGGCGCCAGATGAGATGTAAGGCCAGCGCTCCAAAGCTGGCGCTATGGCACATGGGGGCACCAGCAATCAGAATGCCCCCTGCTCGGGGGGGGGGGGGTTGTTCTGGTCTAAATACTTCAGTGCATCATAAAGTCATGTATTGAGTATTTTCTTAAAATTGTGCAAGTCTTTGTGCTACGAGGGGTGCTCAATAAATTATCTACCCCAGTATTTTTTGTCATTGTTAAAGAGCTGAGCTTCTCTGTGCAGATTGAAACAAGTATGGAAACCCAGTAGCAGTTCAGTCTGGTAAAACACTGGAAGTGACAGGATGGCAAGTGCAGTAGAATGTGGGTATACAAGGAAAGTGAGGGATTTGAAGCTTCATTTTGTGATTGAAAGTGAGTGAGGAAAGAAGGCTAAAAAAATCAATGAAAGGATGATTGATATATGGTGAAGATACACCTTTCCACTTCCAAGTAAAGTTTTGGGCCAAGCAGCTTAAATGGGCCAGGGGATCAATTTTAGATGACCCCTGATCAGGGTGACCTGTTGCAGCATCTTCAGATGTGCCATAAAGTGGAGGCCATGGTTTTGGAAGATCATTGGGTCACATTCCATGTTATAGCTCCTAAATTCGACATGTCAGTTTCCAATATCATTTATAATGCTTTGATGATATCAAATGGAAGTTCCTGTTTGCTGCCACGAATGTTGACGCTTGAACAGTTATACCACTAAAATCTGTGTAAGGCAATGAAATAGAAATTCCCTGGGAATTTGTTGCCAGGTATGTTGCTGCTTTATGACATTAGGCCAGTGTACAAGTCTCACAAATCTCAAGCTGCTACCAGGGAATGCAGCTTAATGGAGCTTAACCACTCACCAAGCCCAGATCCCACTCCCAGTGATTACTTTCTCTTTTGCAACCTAAGGAAATGTATGTGTGGGTCACAATCTCCTGATGACAGTGAGGCAGTAATAGGGTTCCAGCAGCAAGAAGCCTCCTTCTATTCTGAGCGTATGTGGTGACAGGAGACAGTAGAATATGTGTGTTAAAGTCAAGAAAATGTTATTTTCATATTAAGGTAAATAACTTATTGAACACCCCTCATAGCTTAAAGCTGGGTGGGGCGGGACGATAATGATATTGCCATAGGGCTCATCTATATGCTACTTCTTGAATTATTACTTATGTTTATCTGAATTTGGAAAGAAAGGGTACAACATAAATTTGGATACCCATTTGTATACCAAACATTTACAAAGCAAGAGTGGAATAAAGTAATTAAAACTTTTATTGGTGGTGTTACAAAACTGTACCCAGCAGAAAGGAGCCTTAAGTATCCAGCTTATGTTTGAGCTTTCTGCAATAATAAATGTCTCATGTAGAATGAAAGAGATGTTACGTGACGTGGAGGTGGACAAGGAGTTGACATGTCTTATCCCTTGAATGATAGAATCCATAGCCATAAACACCTGTGTGCTAAGCCTAGGTGTATTAATGTGTCTCGCTGGCTAGAAGGGTTCTCTCTATGTCCTTTCTGGGAGCAGGTGTCATACTGTGCTTGAGTTCACACAACCCATGTCTTCTCTGCTCACAGAAAGTTCATGTCACTGAAGTATCATATGTATTTCCAAGCATTTGGGATTGGAGTGCTTCCCTAGAGGCCACCCTCCCTTGCTTCCCCGTTACATCCAATCCACAAACAGATTTATCGGGATCATGTCCAGATCACGGCCATCTGCTAGCAGCTGCGGGCAATCTCTCATACTCAGGCAGCGAATTTCCCTGCTTCGTTCAAGAAACCCTATTTCATGAAACAGAAACTCTGTATTTGTGAGAAAACAACTTTCCCTGTGTCTACAGCAGAGATGTGGAAGTTTATACCATACTAGGAACATATTTCTGACCCTGTGGATTTGTCATCTACGCTGCATATGAGGTTTAATAATTGAATGGTTTTAAGAATTGTATTATATGGTCAGTAATATGTTTATTTATTATGTTTTTGTAAAGTACAGTATTATTCAGGCAAACTCAATGAACAGCATAAGCAAAGTGGGAAGAAAAATAATGGATTTTTTTTGTTGAAGTGAGTACAGTTTGTTTTAAAATCCAATTGTTATGTGTACCATGTTATGGGTATTTCTTATAAAACTCATATATGTATGTATGTATAATTTTTACTTTTGGTTTGTACAGTAATGTTGGGTATTTTAATGTGTTACAGAAGAGGAGGAGTAGGCAGATTCCAGTCAAATGTCAGTAACTTGATATCAGGCTTGTTTACTGTGATTTGTTTACCCCTCTTCTCTCTCTGTCTTGACAGACCCCAGCCTCTTCTCTCTTATGATTAATACACAAGACATAATGCCATTTGCTCATCGTGCATCATCTGCAGATATTTTCATTTGTCTGCCTATCTATCTATAAAGAGAAGGAGGGAGAGAGAAAGAAATTGAGATAAATATTACAAGCAACTGTGTACTTTTAAACTTATATATGATTTTACTTAGCAGTGGCAAAGCTGCATTATGTTGTTACTCAAAAGAAAACATTTGGAAAGTAACAGTTTAATAAGTGTTGCCCCGCAGTCAGAAAAAAACTTTACTTCTGCTTAGCCACCACAGTTCAGGGGCATCCTGATTTGGAGTACCCTTCTGGGTATACTCTAACTGCAAGTCTGAGGCAGCTTACAGTACTAATCAGATTGTGCAGGACCAAGCCGATGGCCAGTCTGCAGTCCCATCTGATCACCAGCAGCCAATGTGGAGAATGCCCAGTGCCTGCAAACTCACCCAGTGAACCTAACAGGATTACCGTTATGTTGGATACCAGATCAGCTTGTGGGGTAGAATAAATAACGGAATAAAACACACCACACCAGTTAAAAAAGAACCAATTTAGAATTTAACAGTTGAATATTAGGCAAACTATTGAACACAATAGTTGGGGTATATAGCCACTGGATTAAAGCAATAAATGACTGTAGAAGAATCTAGTATAATTTCTACGTTTGAAGAATATGGTGGGGGGGGGGGATATCTCAAAACAAAGGCTAAACTTGTGTCTAGGTTACTTTAACATATATGGCTATTTGGATAACTTTAAAACACACTGTATGCTCTGTGTTATTCAAACAACCTATCAGTACACACACAATCTGTTTAACATGTAAGATTAAATCAGACCAACACCCGTTTTTACCTTAACGGGTGTTGGTCTGGGTGTGGTCAATGTAAGAAGTGAGGGGGGCATCCAGAATGCTGGAGCCCCCCTCGCAGCAAAACGCATAAATAGCTTGTTTTACTCACCTGCATACCGAGCCAGCGGCGAGACCGGAGACCAGCGATTTGCAGCTGACCTGCCGGGCCTGACCGCCCGGCGGCCAATTGAGGGACTCTGGTCTTGCCGCTGGCTCGGTATGCAGGTAGCGCGCTCCTCTCCCCAGCCATTTAGATAGGCTGTGGGTGGGAGCACACGCACTGCTGGGGATGCGCCATCTGCACTTCCAAGTGCCGAAGCTTTGCATGTAAATTACCAATGCACAGCAAGTGGCTTTGATTGGACAAGAGCCTGCGCATGAGGAGTAGAACCGGGAAGAGGTGAGTTATTCTGGTCGATCTGGGTGGCTTCCTAATTCTGGATGCCTCTAGAGCAGGGAACAAAACCTGGGATAGTAAAAATGCTGGGTTTTGTTCTGACTGACATATAACTGACATATATTTTAATGGAACATTTGTATGTATACAATAATAATGTCTTATGTAACAGTTTATGGGTATTTTTGTGGTTACATTAAATTACTTTAGTGTAAGTAATAATTTCAACAATAATGATACAAATAATATAAGTAATTCTACAAGAAGTATAAAAACATTTTCTAAACGTACGATCAGTGCATTTATAGCATATGTACTAATTTTTTTAAAAAATTGCTCTAGTATCGGGTATTGGTTCTAGGTACTTCTAAAGGAATATTGTTTTTGCTTTTTGCCACACATATGGTTTTGTCCCCTCATCAGAGGACTGCATTTTTTCTCCACATTGTTTCAGAAGTTCTGGCATTTGCCCAGGTGTTCATGAGCAACATTTAGTCAAGACCTGATGTTTATTCTGGACAGCAACCTCCTGGCACAACCTTTATTTAAATAATATTTTTAGAGCTTATGAGTTAAAGCGCTGTTGAGTGATGAGACAAAAAAGACAAAGCTGATGAGAACTGGACCGCCATCAGAAATTTCTGGGCCACATACATCTGATTCATCTGCCCCTGCAACATATCTCTATTTCTTAATATATGAAGACACAGCAAGAACAGTATTTACTATCTTACTATGCAAGGTACACCACATGATTCTGAACACCCTCCCATACTAACACATCGTGAAAGGATCCCATGCACCAACCATACTGTCCCATGTTTTACAACCCCTTGGTGTACTTACACAACTAGAGATGAGCGAACCGGTTTATCAGAAACATCCAAATTCACTCAATCCAAATTTTGGATTGTACAATCTTTATACAGGCTAAATATAGTGTTAAAGTGGAATAAAACCAGACATGGTGCCTAAAGGATGCTGGGTCCAGTTCCACTGTGTGAAACCCTGCTGGTTGCTGGTTATACATACTTGGCCGGCGATCCGCTGGCATCTCTCTACATCTGTGTTAAGGTGGGCCAATGAGCCCTTGTTTTAAGGTGGACCAATGACCATTGGCTGTTTCTGACTACGATTTGCCTGCTCCCTTGTACTGCGTACCCGTGACCTTCTGGCTTGACCCTTGGCTCGACTTTGATTACTCTTCCGTCTCATCCTTTGGTGCCGCGCTTGTCTGGACTGATCTCTCGTGTATGACCCCTGCTTGCCGACCTCGCCCAGTCTCGTTCCTGGTTTATCCGCCTTCCTCCCAGTAAGTCCGCATCCTTTGTGCTACGAATCCTGGGGGCAACCGTGCCCGGTGAGGCGTATAAAGCGTCCCGGCAGATGGGGGCTTGTCTATAGGTGAAGCTAGCAGCGGAGATTGGGGGTTGCGGACTTACTCAGAAGGCGGGTGTCCCACTGGACCTGACAGAGAGATTCACCATCTTGTTTTATGCTTTCTTGCTTGCTAGCATGGTCTGCTGGGGCAGGTTGGTAGTTACTGGCAATAGAGGAAAAGCTCACTTTCTTTGGACTTTCTAATCAGGCCCCAGATCAGGGGTGCCATAAAGGCACAAGTCTCCCCTTATTACTGGCTTGCAACAACTTTTGCACTCCTGTAGTCCCTACTGTCTGCCAGCATGACCTGCACTTCCAGCATCGAGGGGGATTACAATATGAGGACAAACTGAGGTGCTCATAATTCTCTGTGGGAACCCTGGCTGAGTTTCGTACTCCACCATACTTTTGGTGAGCCAAAAGCCAGAAAGTGTGAGTTCTGGTGTCAGACATTGGTGTTTCAGGAGCATGATAGCTACTGCAGGAGCACTGGCAGGAAATAGGAGCCTTGTGTTCCAGTGGTTCCCCTGGTCTGAGGTCTTATGGGAAACTCCAGATACAGTAAAGTGGAGTTCCTTAAAATAAGTAAAGGGGATGGGAGTTTCTCTATCACTGCTATTTATATAAAATTATCTAGGCCTGGGAACCAAGTAACATCCCAGTTTAACCTCAGAACTATATAATATTCACCCAAACCGGTATATGACTCCCCCACAGAAAATAGGGACCTTAGTTTGCATACAATTGCAATTGCATGTTTAAAACCTCACTCCACTTTAGGGTGCCCCTTTTGATGGGGTCCCTAATCCTATTTTTTGAGTCCCCAAAGTTGGGACATACAATACAATCAAATATTTCAGAGCTGAGTAGGAGAAGTAGGGACCCCACCAAAAGGGGCGCCTTAAGGTGGAGTGGGGTTTAGCACATGCGATTGCAAACAAATGTATGCAAATTTAGGCCCCTGATTTCTGTACAGTCATATGCCCGCTTGCTGAATCATTCTTACTGTAGAATTTTGTATACATAGTAGTGATGGAGCAACTCCCACTCCCTTTAGTCAGTTCCTTTTAAAGAATCCTGACACCCATTTTGACTAAATGGGTGTTGGTCACTACTTTATTAAGTATGGGGGACGCCCAGATTGTCAGGGCGCCCTGTGCATACACCGGCATCAAAGCCCCTTTTGACTCACCCGGCCTGCAGTTCCTTAGCGAAATATGAGCCACAATTGGTCAGCAGCGATCACGTGGTATGTGAGTCGTATTCCAAGATTCCTGGCTGCCATTCGCAGGGCAGCATTTAACCCGGGGAATGCCAGATGGGCAAATATGGTTTTGCACCATATTTATGTGGGAGGATCCCCGGCAGGTACGCTCCCCCATGCTTAAAAAAATGGGCATTGGATCACTTTAAATCTCTATCAGATTGTAGATGGTCTTTGAAGTAGTAAAATGATTTGGGTTTACTTGAAGATCTTTTTTTATCTTCCCAGACTCTTAGGTATCGATGCAAGTTTGATTGAAGATCTTTTTATCTTCCTTCCCAGACTCTTGGGTATCGATGAGTGTTTGATTGAGGATCTTTCTGCTTAGACTCTTAGGCATCTTTCTGAAGGCATTAGTAATTGTTTCTGATCTAGCCATAATGATGACCTCAAAAGGTTCCTCTAAACTCTATCTTAACAAACTTATAATTATCTGCAACTGATTTTGGGAAATACAGGAAGTGATAAATGTATGGAGTAATTTAAAATCTATGTGTATTGTTAATATTAAAATTACATATCTGTATTATGCAGATTATATTTCCAATTCCAATTTCCATATGTTCTTATATTTTATATGGCTGCATATGTTATAAAAAAATGTGTATGTTATTAAAGTTTAAAGCATCCATTGCCTTTCACCGGGGGGGGGGGGGGGGGGGGGGGCATCCCGAATATTAGCACTTAGCTTTTAATAGTACCTGCATCTTTACCTTCTGTACATTTTGAACATAAACCACGTTTTAAAACTAACTTTTCTAATGCTGCTGCCGACTCCAATGTGTTTTTCAGGCAATATATGAGCTCCCTATGCTGCTGCCAAATCCTGGGTGTGTTTTCAGGCAATATATGTGCTCCCTATGCTGCTGCCAAGTCCAGATTGTGTCTTTCAGGCGATATATGGGCTCCTAATGCTGCTGCTGCTGCCAACTCCTGGGTGTGTCTTTCAGGCAATATATGTGCTCCTAATGCTGCTGCCAACTCCAATGTGTTTTTCAGGCAATATATGGGCTCCTAATGCTGCTGCCAAATCCTGGGTTTGTCTTTCAGGCAATATATGAGCTCCCTATGCTGCTGCTGTTGCTGCCAACTCCTGGGTGTGTATTTCAGACAATTTATGGGCTCCTACTGCTGCTGCCAACTCCAATGTGTGTCTTTCAGGCAATATATGGGCTCCTAATGCTGCTGCCAACTCAAATGTGTTTTTCAGGCAATATATGAGCTTCCTATGCTGCTGCCAACTCCTGGGTGTGTTTTTAATGCATTATATGAGCTCCCTATGCTGCTGCCAAATTCAGGGTGTGTCTTTCAGGCAATATATGGGCTCATCATGCTGATGCACCTCAAGGCTCTGCAATTGTGCCGCTCTGCGTCAGCGAATCTAATTGCGACACCTCTGATCTGCATGTCATACTTCTTTACAATAGTGTTTTACTAACCCAGCATGCATCCTATGCATGTTACAGCCAAGCAAAACGTTCTGCAACCCTATGGAGCCTCTCGGACGCCCAGAAATAGACGTTTTTATTAGCGTTTCGTCGCGAATAATTTCGGACCGAAACGATTTTTCCCAGAAAATTCGGCGAATCAGCCGAATCGTATTTTTGAAAAGTTCACTCATCTCTATTTATAGGCATGCAAGATGAGCACACTTCTTGCTACATGCAGGGGTATGTTTGAAATTATAGTAACTGAGCCTTTACTAAAAATTACCTTTGTATTTCTCACTGATTAAAATATATATTAATGTGAAATAAAAGCACAGGTGATAATGTAGAAGAATCTGTTGTTCAAAAATTACTATTAACAGACAAACAGTAGATTTTACTTTGTTGACCTGATTTTTTTTGGGGGGGGGGGGCATAAGGCTATAATTTACAGCAGTGAACAGGGACTGCATAACAGTGGGAAATTTAATAAGCGTTTTTAAATTGCTGCCAAAGCGACAGTTCGTCACTAATGTGATTTTCTAGTCCTGTGTCAAGACATAGGATATGCTCCTTATATTGGCGAGAAATAAAGCTTGTATACATGGGCTGTTATACAGTGCTTGAGGTCTGGTTGCTTTTATCTGTTCTCAGCTAAGCCATGCTGACCTCTCGAGTTCTGCCTAAAGGGTATATTGAACTGGATAAGATGTTAGCAACAAATTTCCATGAGAATTATCCTGATGCTTGAGCAATAAATGTGGACAGAATACAAACAGGAAAGTTAGCCTAAAAAGGAAGAAAACTACTGGAAAGAAAATATTTCTACAGCTAATATTACCAAACAGAACATAAAAGCTGCTTATTTAACTGTCCTAATTTCAGAACATGCAGGAAGACCACTATCCAGCCAATCTACTTTCCTGCTGTAAGCCTCATCTTAGCAGAAAATGCTCCATAAACCAACAGAGGAGGTGAGTACGTACTGCATACTGCATATGATAAACCTCTAGTGGTGGACATCTTCAATTCTACAGTACATAAAAGCAATATCTATTAATAGGAGGATAAAGTGGAGCTGCCAGCACAGACCCCAGGGCCCACCAATACAACCGCTCAACAGAGACACCAAAATTTAATCAATAGAAAAAACTTTATTTGACAGCCTGAACATATGTTAAAAACAATTAAAAACACAGGGGCTCATGGGGATGTGTATCCGACTATTAGACTAATCTCTGATACACCATACTAGCACAATCATAAAGTGTATAGCAGCATATAATTAGTAAATCCACAATGAATATACAATGAAATGATCATATATTTGTACATGCCCATAAAGCGCTCCGAGGAAAAGTGCAGTGAAAAGTGCTGAGAGGACCTCAGGATTGAGGTAAGTGCTCACATCTGATGAAGTGGCAGATACCTATCGCCACGCAACGCGTCAGTGGTACGGGCATGTGGGACATGGCGATGTAGCAAGACTCTGTAACATGTGGTAATGTAGATCTTTATTGGATACACCTTTGGATACAATTACAGTTTACAAGTCAGTGTTATTAGTCTTTGTATATGCCCTTGAACTCTCCGTTATTGTGAGCACTTGCACTTTTTGCACCTTGCACTTTCTCAGGTCACATTATTTGTGACCCGTTCTTAATCCTTGGTCACTACTGACCACTTTTGTTTAGTCACCATTTTATGCACTTACCTCAATCCTGAGGTCCTCTCAGCACTTTTCACTGCGCTTTATGGGCATGTACAAATATATGATCATTTCATTGTATATTCATTGTGGATTTACTAATTATATGCTGCTATACACTTTATGATTGTGCTAGTATGGTGTATCAGAGATTAGTCTAATAGTCGGATACACATCCCCATGAGCCCCTGTGTTTTTAATTGTTTTTAACATATGTTCAGGCTGTCAAATAAAGTGTTTTCTATTGATTAAATTTTGGTGTCTCTGTTGAGCGGTTGTATTGGTGGGCCCTGGGGTCTGTGCTGGCAGCTCCACTTTATCCTTCTGGTCTTGCCCGGTCTTCTGGGCTTTTGGACCCACCCCGACCAGCATCCAGGCACACCCCTTTTTACATATATACATTTTTGGATTTTTAGTGCTGTGCAGGTATACCCCTTTCTGCTTTGCAATATCTATTAATACACGCATAAAGCAGTAAAATATAATATCATAGTATATAAGGCTGGAAAAACACTTAGGGGTTTATTCATCAAGGGATAGAGGCAGGTAGTGCCTCAAGGCGGTAGGCAGCGTCTGGTGAACGCAGGGCGCTGTACGCAATACCACATTTATGAAGGCGATTCTAATAAGTGACAGCACCATGTAGTGGTCCGATTCATCATTACAGGCAGCATAGCGTATAGTGCCGGCGCTCTAGCTTCCAGAGTGCCAGGTATTACTTGTCGCTACCTGTCGCTCACCCATACATTTCAATGGATGTTCCTTTTCTTCTGTTTAAACAGGATTTTTTGTGTTTAATTTTTTTGTCACCTCTCCTGGCCTAGAAAAAGTCATTTTTGAAAACTTTTTTGATTTTTTATATTTTTATGCAGAATTGTACTTACAGGTCTGCCATTAAAGTATTATTGTCACAATGTTACAACAATAATAATGTAATTCCATGTTTTTTCGCTTTGTTACTGTTGTATATGTGTTCAAAAACAGACTTAAAACAAACAGCATCTGCTACTCTATGCTATAGCGACCAGATCCTGAGCGCCGACACTCTGTGAGTCTATTTTTTTGTTGAATATGGTGTGAGTCGCTGAGAGTTGGTCGCAATGAGCTGGTGCTACCTTTCCCTGCAACGCTGTACTGGTATTAGAACGCCCAACATATATCGCATTCATCAATGCCGGCCAGGTTACTACAGCGACTAAGGCACCCGATTGCCGATCACAGCGTCTACTAGCGGTCGCTCTTAGTGCCTCTGTACAGACGCTCATCTGCCGACACCTGGCACTAATAATGAATCAGCCTGCCCATCCATCCATTTCAGCCTGTGTACTGCATAACAAAGATCCTTTGCCAGCTATCTAGTAGCCATAGCTGGTAATTATATGTATGGAAGGCATCCAGACCACTTTTTATCTCTTTTAGTGCATTTCTCATGACTACCTCCTCTGGCTGAGAGTTCCATAGTCTCACTGCACTTACAGTAAAGTATTTCATCTTCTGCTGGTGCAAAAACGCGTCTTTGCTCCGACCTCAGTGGATGTCATTGTGTTTTAGCTACAGTTCTGTGAATAAAAATATTTTGGGACAGGTCTTTTTTATCGACTCAGGATATATTTATTCAAATATTAAATCATCCATCATACGTCTCTTTTCCAGACCAAATAGACCTATCTTGGACATTCTTTCAGGGTACTCTAGTTCCCCCAAACTATTTATTAAGATATTTGCCCAACTTTGAATGTGCCTAAGATCTAAAATGTCCTTGTTATGTACTTAAGTCAGAAAGGGATGCAGGCTCAACCCCTGATGAATGAACATCAAGGAAGAGTAGATCAGAAAGATAGATCCCGGATGTTGCTTCCCAAACTTAGGAAGGATACTAAAAAAGTGGAAAATAACAGAATTCCCTTTGTGACCTCCTACAGCAAATAATTTGATGATATTGTAGTCATTTTAAATGAGAATTTACCTATATTAATATATAAGGAACAACTCATTTGAATCGGGTGTCAGATCAGAGGCCCAAAAAAGGCCCAAAATTTAGAATCAATTATCTCACCAAGTTTGTATTCAGACCAACAACAAAGCTCGGCCACCTGGCTACAGATTCAGGGCTGCTTTAAATGTAGCAATTTCAATTGTTCTTGCTGTAAATGTATTAATTAAATTAACTAGTAAACTTGTAAACTGTAATAGCAAGTGGGTGGTGTACCCAGTTTCATGTAGGATTTGTGAATTACAATATATGGGATACACATCAGAAAGCTGAAATGCAGAGTCATGGAACATATGGGGATAAACACAAGATACATGATTATGCAATGTCTCAAATAATTTCAGAGACATCCATTTTGGGGACACAAAATTAGCTATTAGATCAAATTATTGATCAAATTAAGGCAAAACAACAACAGAGCCCCCTCTTTATCCTGTCTATGGATGCAGAAGAGGCGCTCAGTGGAATATGGTTCATGAAAATGGACATAAAGCATACAGTTTTCTAGGGGTAAAGATAACGAATTCAGCCTATATGGAAACCTGACTGCGAGGATAAAAATAAATGGTGACCTTTCAGAGAAAATAGTTATTAAAAATCGGATGAGACAGAGGTGCCCTTTGTTACCCCTGATTTTCACCCTAGTAATGGAACCTTTTCTTAAACCGGACCTTCAGCATAATTTAATGAAAAGCCCAAACCCTTAAAAAACTATTTCCCAGCATCTAAAATTAATATATTTTAAGTTTTTAGTCACTTATTTATTATTCTTTCGCCCACTGGCCTTCAACTTTGTTCAGGACTCTAGGATACGGGCGCCGTCATCTTGACTCAGAAACATCCCATACTGGGGATAGGAGAGCGGGATAAATTACAAGGGGCGGGGTTATAGCTGTGCTTTGCACAAACAGAGCAGAGCTGGGGTCAGGACAAAGAGCAGCAATCCCAGAATTGGGAAGACACTTCCTGTTTGCAGGCTGCCTGATGCTCCATGAGCCGCCATCTTGGATGTTTAAAGGCTCATAACATGCAGTAGATGCAGGTAGGATGATTTTTAATGTGGGCAATCTGTATGTACAGGGTGTGAGAAACAGATAAGATATGCTCTTATTCAGGGTGAAGGTCCACTTTAAAACAAAACAAAACCCAGACATCTGGAGTATGAAGATACAAACAGAGGAGCACAAGATTTATGCAGATGATCTTGTGTTCTATTTGAAAAATCCAAATATGGGTAGCTTTGGAAGATTGTCCAACTTTTAGATGAACCTCAGTAGATGATAAACCTTGCCTATTGGATTTAATTAGGAAGAGGAAGAGAGGTTTTAGAGATCGGCAATCAACATATTAGGGGTTAAAAATTCTACTTGGGAAAGTGTTTTGACCTAAATTTTCTAGCTATCAAAGATAAAATAAGGGACAATCTGAAGGATTGGGATATGCCTACATTCTCATAGATTAGTAGAATTAAAATTATTAAAATGGCTTTTTTTATTTTTTAAAAAATACATTTTAAAAACAATTTTAAATACATACAGGGGAAAATACATTTTTTGTAGAAAATGGAAAACAGATTTAGGGAGAACATTAACAGATATAGAATGGGAAAAAATCCAATCCCAAGTCCTAGGGCCACTAAAGAACAAGAGACTGGATACAAATATGTAACAAGTGGTACTTTACTCTTCATAAATGAAACAGGATACTTCCTTAAAAAATATGCAGGAGGTGTGGTGAAGGGAAAGGCTCTTTTTTACATACATAATGGGAGGAGATATATAGGAAAGTAAACGAGCTAGGGTAAGAAAATTGAACTTTGACTTATTTTTGCTACATTGAAGTAAATTTATTTGAAAAATCCAAATATGGGTAGCTTTGGAAGATTGTCCAACTTTTAGATGAACCTCAGTAGATGATAAACCTTGCCTATTGGATTTAATTAGGAAGAGGAAGAGAGGTTTTAGAGATCGGCAATCAACATATTAGGGGTTAAAAATTCTACTTGGGAAAGTGTTTTGACCTAAATTTTCTAGCTATCAAAGATAAAATAAGGGACAATCTGAAGGATTGGGATATGCCTACATTCTCATAGATTAGTAGAATTAAAATTATTAAAATGGCTTTTTTTATTTTTTAAAAAATACATTTTAAAAACAATTTTAAATACATACAGGGGAAAATACATTTTTTGTAGAAAATGGAAAACAGATTTAGGGAGAACATTAACAGATATAGAATGGGAAAAAATCCAATCCCAAGTCCTAGGGCCACTAAAGAACAAGAGAATGGATACAAATATGTAACAAGTGGTACTTTACTCTTCATAAATGAAACAGGATACTTCCTTAAAAAATATGCAGGAGGTGTGGTGAAGGGAAAGGCTCTTTTTTACATACATAATGGGAGGAGATATATAGGAAAGTAAACGAGCTAGGGTAAGAAAATTGAACTTTGACTTATTTTTGCTACATTGAAGTAAATTAGAGATTAAGAAATATAAGAATTCCATCACCTTTCGGTTAGTAAATGCCTACAATATAGGACTGGATTAAAGAGGTCTCTACAATGAGAGAGGTGGAGGAATTAACAGCTATCTTACATGTGAGAGGAAAAATACACAAAAATATCTAGGATTGGCTTAGAGAAGGATCCAGATAGTTTAGTCAAGGTAGGTAACATTTTCCCTCTGATTTTTTTTCTTCTCTCTTATTTATCTTTAGGGAGGTGTGAGGCATGGAGGGAGAAATAAGGGAAGGGAGGGATAGGAAGGGGGAGGAGTGGGAGGGAGAGGATTTGGAAGTGTGATTTTTTTTCAGTTTTTCTTTTTGTATGGTTTGTTTTTTGTTTCTTCTTCATATCTCCATTAGAGGGTTTAGAGGTTTAGAGAATGAGTGTAAATGAGAGTAAATAGAGAATTAATGTAAATTGAGGGTCGAGAAAGTAGAGTATGGCTAATATTTGCCTGTGGTAATCATGTTAAAATTGTAGAATTTTATGAGGAAAGCAATGTTGAAGACTTTGTGATATTGTATGTTTGAAAACAGAAAATTATAAATAAAGATTAAAAAAAATGATGGCCCATCCTGTGGCGTGGAGGGACAATTATGGTAGATTGCTCACCAAGGAGAGTGAATGGAATTTCACCCTGGGCATGAGATTTCCCCATGGCTTAAACCACAAATGGGATGTCTCACTAGGTACAGATTATGACTGATGACTACATTTTAAACTGCTGTCAACCCTGCACATTTTTTATAATTTTTAATAAAACTGCAAAGTTTTATATTTGGACAACCAGTGCTTCTTCTTCTTATGCACTGTTGCACAAACATGCGCACAATATTCCATGATAACATATAAATTATTACTTATAACCCTTTCGCTGCCAGCCTACCTGGAGTTTTCGTCACCCTTGGTCCCAGACCGTTTTGCACTATTTTGCGCTCCCCATGTTTAAATGTGATTTTTGAAGGGATTTCCAGGGATTTCCCAGGAAAATTATATATTGTTTTTTTCAGCAGAGTCTGGGCTTTAACATGAAATGTCTTGTTTGTAATTTTTTAGGTGTATTCTCAATATTTTTGGGTGAAATGTGTTAAAAAAAATAAAAAAAAATTTTTACAATTTGTAGTTTTTTTTGTAATAAAAAATGTAAGTTTGTCAATAAAATCTTATTGCGTGTGAAATACCAATTTCTCCCGGTCACAGCGGTACCACATATGTATTGGTAGACACCCTTTTCTGCCCAGGAGACTCCCCCAAACTGAAATAGAAAGCTTGTTGGAATTTCTGGAATTAATTCCTCAAAGAATTCTTTGGTTGCGCAGGGTTTCCCTAAAAAATGTATAAAAAAGCTGAATAAAAATCACCTTTTCCTAAAATATAAATATGCAAACCAGAAAAAACAAGCTAAGCCTGAAAGCGCAAGGTCCCCCGAACAGAACAATAACCAACATGCAGAGGTACTATTAACCCTTTTTATTGCCAGCCTACTTGAGGTTTTGTCACCCTCTGCTGACAGGTCATTTTTCCCCATTTTGCGCCATGTTTTGCGACATTTTTGCTGGAATTTTCAGGAAAATTATATATTAAAGAAAACCATATTGCATGTGAAAGCCCCATTTCTACCAATTAGAACGGTACCACATAGTTATCGGTAGCCCCCTGTTCCTGCCCAGGAGACCCCCCTAACTGAAACAAGTAATTTTTAACATTTACAAATAAAATACAACTACCATCCACACTACAAAGGGTTAAATCGAGAAAAAAAAATGACATAGGGACCCCCCTCCCGGGGGGGGACCCCATTTTTTGGGGGATTTTTAAGGGTTAAAAACCCTTAAAAATCCCCCCAAAAAATGACATGGGGTCCCCCTTACCCGAAGTAACCAGCCCGGGACCAGCTATGCAGGGCCTGTAGGAACAGGGCGCAGGGGCCAGCTTTTGTGGCCCCTGGCCCTGCAGGCTACAAAGCCCGCATAGCCCGTGGGCCCGGGCTCTTCTGCCCCCCCCTGGCCTTTGGGGAGGCAGGTAATGGGGGTGCCAGGGGTTAATGGCAAGTCACCCGCTAGCGCAGGTGACTTGCCATCCCCCCAGCCTTGTGAACTGGTATAGGGGTCATGGACCCCTTACCAGTTCACAAGGGGTTAAAAGTAAAAAATAATCACACAGACACTGAATGGAAAAAATTACATTTATTTATTTTTTTTTTAACTATACTCACCTCTGATCCTGGGTCCCACGTCGCTGTCCCACGCCGCTCTCTCAGCGCCGGCATCTGTCAGATGCCGATAGTGATCGGTGCAGGGTGGATGAGAGGAGGCTCCGATCGGAGCCTCCTCTCCTCTCACCCGCTCTGCGCCAATCACCACCGGCATCTGACAGATGCCGGTGCTCGGTCAGGGTATAGGAGGAGCGGGATGACGTCATCCCGCTACTCCCACAAAAGGCTGGCGCCATTACATTGCCGCCATTACAAGCGGTGAGGACCCGGAAGAGGGTCCTCACCCGAAGCCTGCGGAGCCCAGGGGGGGGGATCGGACCCCCCCCCCCCTGGTGAAGAGAAGACGGCGCAGAGGGCTCGGGCGAGGAGGTGAGTCAGTGGCTGTTTTTTTTTTTTAATAGCACTGTCAGTGCGGGGAAAACGGGGGGGGGCGACCGGTTTCGGGCCCCCCCTGAAGACGGAGGACGTCGGGGGGGGGGATCGGATGCCCCCCCCAGGAAGAGGAGACCCCCAGCTTCGCAACGATACCAGAGGTAAGTGTTTTATTTTTACTATTGTTTAACTGTTTGGGGTAAATGCCAAGCACGTAGTGGAATAGAAGCAAGCACGTAGAAACTACGTGCTTGGCATTTAAAGGGATAATATTCATTTCTGATAAAGCATTCACAGATGTCTGGCACGGGTGCGTGCCTTGCTAAAGGTATAGCATTGACTGTTTATGCATGCTCCGTTGGATCAAGGGAAATATGTGAGTTTACCGGACAACTCAGGGGGGTTACACACAGTGGGGCATCCCGAATCTGAATGTCCCGAGGGGAGGGAATCGAGTGGCTCTGGAAACGCGCCTGGGTTTTCATGCAATAAAAATTAACTTCCAAGCAAAAAGACTAAAATAAATACTAAGTATTTATAAATACTAAGACTAAAATAATACTTAAATGCGAACTCCCAAAGAAGCTTTTTTACAGTGCTCATAAACTTGCTGATTTCTGAGATTGGGTCCCCCAGAATTATGGCATCCGTTTTGACTACTAGTTGACTACAGGGGGAGCATGCTAAGGCAATGCCAGGTTGCAACATTGCATGGAATGGAGTAGACATGCACCATTCTATATGACTTAAATGGGGTCAGGGAGCCACTTTCCCTTTGTCGCATGCCATGGGACTCGATCTCAGAAACTGACATGTTTGTGAGCATTGGACCCAGATGTAGCAGCTGCAAGAAAGAAAAGCCTCAAGGAGGCTTTAGGATGTGAATACCCAAAAGCCCCTACACCAAAACACAAGAAGAACAACAATGTGTATGCATGGGGTTTGGCATATAGTGTCTACATATATAGTTCTGTTTAAAGCAGTCCCACACTGGTTTTTAAACCAACAGATGTGTGCCGCATCCGCACAGATGTAGCAGCTGTGAGGAAGAAAAGCTCCTACCCCAAAACACAAGAACACAACTGGTGGGTTTCTGTAGAAGTTTGTGGCTAGCGGATTCCTGTACAAGCTATTCTAAATTGAGAATAATTGATTTATTACGATAGATGCAATTTCATTTTCTTTGCTGTGGTCTCTCATGTTCTCCACCTCAGGCAAAATGCTTCATCTCTAAACCATCTCCAAAGAGTTTTGGCCTCATCATACCTGAGACAGATTGTGTACACATGGAAGAAAATAAACATCATAACCCTCCTCAGAATTAGTTGGCCAACAAAGATCACACAGGGTATCTCCTAAGCCAGTGGTCCCCAACCCTGTCCTCAAGGCCCACCAACAGGCCAGGATTTGCAGATCTCCACAAAGATACACAGGTGGAGTAATGAGTGCAGCTGCAGAACAATAGAGCTGGCTATTTGGAGATCCAAAAAACATGACATGTTGGTGGGCCTTGAGGACAGGGTTGAGGACCACTGTCCTAAGCAACTAAAGGCCTTGCTCTGTTGGTTAAAGGTAATGCTCATGAGTCAACCATCAAAAGGATAGGGATCAACAATGTTGTGCATGACAGAATTTCAAACAGAAGGTCAATATTCTGTAAAATAAGCAGGTCAGGGGGGCATTTAAACATTGTTTTTAAAGAGACCAATATAGTGCTTTTAGGTTTAAGTGTTTTTTGCAAAAATGAAATCGCTGCTCTCCATCATTGATGGAAATTAGAATTATGGATTGTGCCAGCAAAAAAAGGTGTCTGTATGTGACCATGGCATGGACCATGCAGCAAGGCAATGACCCTAAGCAAACACTTCATTTTTCCAATGAATGGTTAAAGAAAAATAAAGCAAAGGTTCACAAATTTTTACTATTCAGAGACAGGTACAATATTTCATGCACTGCTGAATGAACATTCTATCATTTTTCCACTTACCTACTTACACAGACTAATGACATGCAAAATGTCAAGCACAGCGGGAGACCACCATTGTTGCCTATGGAGATGGATTCTAACTTTTTCCATTAAAAGCTGGTATTTATTATTTAGCTGCTCGGATGCGGAGGTGCTGGACTTTCCTGCATTTTAGACGTGCAGCTACATGTCCTGCCTTTCACCTTACCCAGGAAATCCGTCTCCATGTCCCTTCCCCCCAGTGACGTAAAAAGTCACACGGGGGAATCCGCGGGGGCCCCCTCTACGGAACACCAAGGTAGACAGAAGAGGTCCTCCTGAACAACAGATGCTGGCAGGCTTCAAAGTTTCCCCTTCCTTCTCAGGACCATGCAAATAAGTGGTCTAACTCATCCCTTGGAACTCTTAGCGTGAGTTCAGCTGTTTGTGACCACAGCAGAGCATGCCTATGACTGAAAAAATTGTTCATAATATCCACTTCCCAAATTGGGCATGACCCAGAAATTCAAGCAAATAAAGCAGCTTTGCTAAAAATAAACAAGTCATTTACATTATACCTGAAATTTTGAGATATTTGAAATTGGCTAATTTTACAATGTTTCCAAGGGGATATGATGGCAGAAAGTTAGTGGGTGTCTGAAAAAAGGCCCTTAAAACCAGCCTCTGTAGAAATTGCAATCCAGATACAAAACTGAGAAATTCAATTTGATTTAAAAACAAAACACCAAAAAATATTCTTTGTTATTCATTCTTAGATAATCATTTTGTTTGACATATGTTTTTGAATTCATATCACTGCCTCAAAACAAGACTTTTTTTAAAAGTGTAAAGTGGGCATCAGCCATCATCACAAGGATTCCCTGCTAAGGTTAATACACTTATACGTATACTTATTAAAGTTAGTTTTAAATCCAGTCCTCTTCATTACAGAGGTTTAGTTTAAGTATAATACACTTAGGGTTTATATCCACTTTAAATACTTTGTTCAGCTAAAGGCTTAGCCATCTATTTTCTCACCATCCTAGGCCTGATATACCCTTTTAAAAAGAGAAGGTGGTGATACTGTTGAAAGTACCCCTTGGCACAAAGATAGATTTACTTTTATTGTAAGGCATAGTAATGGAAGCTGTGAGGCATTTATAGTCCATGCACAAACCCTGATAAAATGTTAAGCATTGCAGAGGCCAGTGTGTAATGGTGCATTCCATAATCCTAGCTTCCCAGAAGCAGCCAAGGCTATTCAGAACTAAGTTGCTAGATGCTTTTAATATTAATGTAACTGATTTTATTGACAAAATGTGCCCTAACCTTTTAGTAGTGTATTGTTATATTTATTTAGCATGATCAATACATAACTCCACTTTAACATCCCCTCTATGAGCTATACATTTTAATATTGCTTAACTTTGGATGCAGGTCTTGCTTAAAGAGGACCTGTACTCACATGTCGCTCAATTTAAATACTTCATGCTTACATATAAACTAATAGTTCTGCCTCTTTGTTTCTGTGAAGATGTTTGTTCCAAATACAAAAAGTTAGTTTGATTGGTGCTGCCTGGGTTTACATTTTATGAAGGATATTAGATGTCTCTCAACCACATGTCCCAAGTTAGGTCCCGAGGGGGGGAGGGGGGGGTGGTGAGATGGATTTTTCAGCTGTCAACAAGAACTTCACTGGGATTGAATCCAAGTCTAGATTAGGTGTTGTGTACTGACAATAGATACGATGAAGTTGTTTGTGAGATCTCATCTGCCTATGTTTATCATTCCTTTCCTATAGGCTTTACTGTAGAACTGGGTTTAACTTTTGGACTTGAGGTCCTGAGGGGAATTGACCAAAGCTCTGCCAGCCTTGAAAATGTTTAATATCCCCTGACTATTAGCTTCTACCTCTTTTATTTTATTATTATTGCTTTGCCATTGATATGTCCAGATGGACACCTTTTAGTCCATTTTACATTCCATTTTTATTTCCCTCATTTTTTGTACAGTTCTAAAATGTATTTATAATTTTAGGTCAATAAACTTACCCTTAGTGTTGGGGGCAATTCAGGCCCGTTACACGATTGTCTTGTGTCTCAAATCAAAAAGGGTGTCATAAAACACAGATAACTAAGTAATCACACAGACACAATGGGGTCAATTCAAAGCCTGGTGGGAAAACTCACTTCTTTTTAGTAGAGAAAACTAATATTCACTTTCATTGTCTACTTTAGGGCTGATTCAGGGCCAGGTGAACATTTACACCTAGTAGACAATGAAAGTGAAAGGCAAGTTTCTCTGAGTTTTCTCACCAGGCTCTGAATGGACCACAATGTTCCAGTACCTTGCAGTCTTTCCTGCCCATCATGGTGGCTTGGACATCAGAATAATGTTTATAGGATATATGACGTATACAAGTTAACCACAAGTCTTTAGTTGAAGTCATACCATTTACAAGAACATATGTACTTAAGTGAAAATAAGAGCTCTATTTTTCAAAAAGGGAACAGGTTCAGGACTTTACTAGAATTGGCCTAACCACAAATCAAAAAAGCCATTTACAGGAACAAGTTGGGGGGGGGGGGGGGGGCAAAAGTTCCCACAATGTTTTCAGAGTTTAAACAAAGAATAATTTGGTGATTTAAATAGGTATATCATTGCAACATAATTAATATTGAGGAAAATATATCAATTTATAGAAAGTGGAGTACCCAAGTCAAGTAGGTCTACCCACCTGCTCACCTGGAAGAATGTTAAGTCCTAGTCACTGCCAGGGCCAGCTTGACCAGATTCCTGGATCACAACCAAGTTGGGTACTCTCAACTTTCAATTATCACCCAATCAGTTGTCTTGGTAAGGAAGATGGTATACTTTAAAGGTCTTTCGCAATTTTGCATAAGCATTAACATGTTAAAACAAACAGAAAAATAAAGGAAAACAATTATGATCAACATTAATTTAAAACAACAACGTTTCATGTCGGGGTTAACCTCTATCATCATCACGAGTGGATTCTTTCCTTAAAGTCAGAGTTCGATATCTGGTTTTTGGTTTTGAGGAAAATGTCTCTTTCAGAGTTTTAGAATGTAATCCTTTTATGCAAGGTACTACACAGCATCCAATAACTAAAACAAAACACAGGACAACACCTATGGCAATTAAAGTATTTTTTATTAACCCAGCCCAACCTCCTCCCTTTAGCCAATCAGTGAAGGACTCCAGGACTTGTTTTGAGTTCTCCAGATAGAGAGGTCAGGAAAGCTAGAGCGATGGTTATACTTACATCAGGGGCTGAGTTATTGGGAACGTAATTGCAGCAAGTTTCTCCTACCATTTTGCAGACTCCTTGACTAATAACATCAAGGGCCACCCTATTTTGGAAAGTCATGGAGGAGGTGGATGACAATTGTTCAAACATCCTGTCTCATATCTCTGGTCCAATTTACAAACCTCTGCTGGTTGAAATAGAAATAGTTAATCCATCCCATGTTCATATTTACAGGTATGATAGGAATTAAGGAACCAAATCCAGTTGCTATTTCATTTCTGGTTTTAAATTCATTTGGAACCCCCTTGGAACTCCTATGGCATCTACATACACATGATGGTCCTATAAATCTGAAGAGAACCATTCATGTCTGTTTCTGATCTTAGAAAAGTCTTTCTCCAGGGACATTATGTGGACATCAGTATTTTTACCAGAGTGCATATACCTTTTCAGTCTTCCAATTTGAATCCCAGCGCTTTATCTCCACATAACCACCAATCATCTCCCAAGTTAAATGTTTGATTTACAAACCTGGTATCAGGGAATTCCTTGAAGCCTACCTGTAAGGTGATGTTACAGAACACTGGTTTCAGCTTGCCCACACCCCAAGTGGTGCCCTTCGATTGAAACAGGTGTAACTCCCTGGATGTAGAGTCAGCTCTGAAGGGCTCCCAACTTTAGTTTTTATCATAGGATATGCAATGGAGCAGTTGGGAGCTAACTGTGTTGGCATAAGCATTTAGCAGACACTTAAGGTCAGTGTTCATGTGTGGCAAGGGTACAATTACTACACACTAGAAAATTCTTCATCTTCTGGGCCAGGGCTATGTATTTCATCCATTCTATCCAATAATTCTGTGCACTGTAGTCTGTTTCTAGGGCTAATTTATCATCAAAGGTTAGATGGGATAGGTAATTAATCTTTTTCACTGTTTCCTGAATTTGCTTAATAGAATCTGGGGTTGGGTCTGGAGGTTAATAACTATGTTCCCAATTTTAAATGCCTTTTCATCCCTAAGGCTTCCTAGAAAGTACAGACCTTCATCACAGTTACTGGGGTTCTCCAGACTTAATACTAATTGATTAACATGTCTCGAATTTATAATTTTAATCCTCATTAGATGCAACCTTGTTTTGAGGGGTTACCCATTTTTATCTTTACAGTTCTAAGCCTTGTCTGATGAATAACCCCAATCAGTACCTATATTGGTAATTACGTCAGCCCAGTAGAAATGGTCTGTTTTCTGATGCGCAGATGGCCAGCTCGGTATACAGTATGTCTACCCACCTGCCCCCTTGGGTGTTCCACCTGCTATAAAGGTGGACCTACAGTAGCTGATTTGGCAAAAATCGAATTTTACTACCATGTAAGGTTAACTAGTATTGTACCAAAAGGTGGGTTTAAACTATTCCGGGCCGTAACACAAGAAAGGATATGTAACAGATGTATCAGGCAGGTTGCTGACAAAAGCAGCTTCTTGGGGTATTTGGTTCAATCACTTGCTTACAGTGGCTGGCATGCTCCCAGTTAGTCTTCCCTTCAAGTTTCACCAACGTAGCAACGGTAAGCAGCACCTGGAAAGGACCATCAAGTCTGGCTTTCTCATGTGCCTCTTCAGCCTCACCCAGTCTCCAAGCTTCAGTGAGTGACTTCCAGGTATACTATCTGGAAAAGGAAGAGAAGACAAAACTAGAGAATGTATGTTATTTAGCTGTTTCTGTAAGTTTATCACATACTCATAAAACTATGCTGAATTTGGAGCATTGGAGGAAAATAACAACCCAATCTTTGGGCAAACCCAAACAGTGTGAATACATCAATTACAGTCCCAAACAGTGTGAATACATCAATTACAGTCAATACGTATTCATAGGACCTGATTTGGGCAACTATTTGTAGGCACTGAAAGGGATACAAGGGCTTTGGAAGACATTTGGGACCTTCACTGTTTAACCGGCGTTGTTTAGGGCACAGATCATACAGCTTAGCTTTGTACATATTTTGCAGCCACAGTATTGAAGTCGGGGGCTATCCACCTGTTATGTTTAGACTGGTGAGTGTTGCCACAAGTACCAGTGGCCATAAGGAAGTACAATGTCCTAGGTAAGCAAAGTCCCAAGTACTAAAAATACTACTTTCTCTTGCACCACCTGCAGTTTTTTTGAACACTTTACAGTTTTTAGAGGCGAGAAATTTTAACAGGCTGACAGTAGCTTTTAAACAAACAGCCCTAGATGGTGCCACCAGTAACAAATCATCTACATATTGATTAACTACCACCCCTCTGGTGGGTGGCTCCCATTCCTCTAGGATCTGCCTCATCACTTGGGTGAACAAATGGAGTGAATGTTTCCCACCCTGAGTTGAAAGTTTAAAAAACAAATTGTTGGGTTCTATGGAAGAATGCATACAGGTACTGGCAATCAAGGTATTACATTATGAAATACATTAGAAATGTCCACCACTGTGTAGGGAGTGGTATTGACAGGTTTTTGGAACAACAAAGTATGCGGGCTAGCCACCAGGGGTTTGTTTAGGACTGTAATGCCATTCATCTTCCACCATTCTAAATTCAGGGGTGGTCCCTGGGGTGGGACCTGGTGGGATGCATTTCCTTACTGGGTACATGGGTGAGTTACAGGGGGGGCATTGTTTCTTAAGGACTCACACCTCCAGAAATTTTTATATGCTAGCTGAAAGGGCTTCTTCCTGTTCCTTACTCAGGGGGTACTGTTTCTGATTAGGGAGGGGTACCCCAGGTTTTACCTGAACGTTAACGGGGGGAACAGGAAGTCTTCCAGCATCATAAGGGCCTTTTGCCCACAGAAACATAGGTATTTCTCCTAATAGTTGCTCTATTTCCAAATCATGTGCCTGTTTATGTTCCTCTTTTGATTCCATCACCAAAGTTGTCATTGAAAAAAATTGTTCCTCTTTTTGTTGTCCATTCACAGACACAGTTCCATCAGGGTGGTATTCTATTTTTGCCTGTATGCGCTGTAAGAGATTAGCTCTGAGCAGGCTGGTAGGGGCAGTGGGACTAGCCTGGAATCGAGTGACTATTTGACAGTTAGGAGTTAAACTGAGCTTACAAATTTTTGTGAGTCTTAAAGAGGAAGTATTACCTTCTACACCCATACAAGGAAGGGTATCCCAGGATAGAGATTTAGGGGTTAAATCACAACTTTTTATGACAGAGAAGGCTGCACCTGAATCCACAACAACAACAACAGCTGGTTAACATTTCTGCTACAGTTAAAGTGATCTTTGGGCTTGGGCCTGTGCATATAGCATCCACTTCAAAAGTATCAACAGATATCAGACTACCAATATCCTAGTCTTCCTTTGACCTTGGAGTTGTCTCTCTAGGGTCTCCGCTTCCTCTTTTAGGGGCCCTACAAATTCTGGCCAAGTCGCCCATTTTGTCACCGTCCTTTGTCCTCCTCCATTGTACTTACGCACTCTAAAGGGTCGATTCAAAGAAACATGTAACAGCTTTGATTTGGGTGCCGATCATCCTATTTTTGCCGTCCGCTCGTGCGTTCGTATGAACTTGCGAGTGATTCTATAAGCAAATACGTTTCTATCCTAAAATGTACGTCTGTTCGTATGGCAGTTCGGGAATCAGACCTATGTCAGTTTCCATCCTGAATTTTCCGTTTCATTTCTCAGGTTGCAACATTGGTTTTGCCCTTTTTCCTTTTTTGTCTGGACGTAAATCCTGCGGCTGCGCACTACAAACTTACCTCATTAAAGTGCATTCTAAATATTTGGTCTTTTATTTTTCTTTATTTCATTCATTTTGTAGTAACCAACCATTAATGAATGCATTTGCATAAGTAAATCTTACTTTGTTTAATTTTTAGTTAACTTGCATTTTTTACTTGTGGATTTAATTTTAATATTTAGGCTTCAAATGGTACAACTTAAAATTTTGTGTGTGGTTACCCACACCCTCTACATACAGATTGCTCTCAAATATAAAAAAACACCCAGCAACTTCTGCATGTTATGAGCCTAGAAACAGGCAAGATGGCGGCTCAGGTATTATCGGGCAGCCTGCAAACAGAAAGGGCCTTGTGACTGTGTTGCTCTGCATTCTTTGATTTCTGACCTTTCCGTGCCCCCAGCTCTGCTGTGTCTGTGCAAAATACAGCAGTAACCCACATCCTGCACTTTATCCCGCTCTCCTCTCCTCTCCTCAGTAAGTGTGATGCATCTGACCAAAGATGAGCTAAAATAATTAAACAAAGCAAAGGTAAACAACTACACCAATAAATTCAATCTAAAAATATTATTCTAGTACATCAATTTAAAAATAAATACCAAAGGACATAAGTTTCTTTAATTAACGCAAATATATTGCAAAATAAAGGTTTACATGCAAAGGACTAATTAAGGTCCACATTAAAATGCTTTTATAAGGCATACATGAATCAGGTATGCATTGCCATACAATTTATGGCCTCGGCCATGCTGATACATGCAGTTCATTGGAGCTCAAGACGCGCAGACTCCTCCACATAGCCAAAAAACCTGTTCAAGAACAGCAATACGACTGCTAAAAGGTGTCGGCAGTGGCTTTCTTTTAAAACGTATTTAGAGGTTGGAAAACTGTTCTCTGAATCACACCTAAACACATCCGATTATCCTAAGTTTTACGTTTTGATCCTAAGTTTTAGGATTTGATCCTAAGTTTTACGTTTTGATCCTAAAATTTAGGAACGAACTTGCGATGATCGTAAGAGCATATACGCATTCGAACGTAGGCTCGTGCGAGTCGGAAATGGCCCAAAAAACAGGAAAAAATGACTAACACCCACCCAAACTTACGATTCTCGATCCGAAATCAATTAACTTTTGCTCTTTGAATCGAGGGGTAAGTGTTGGTTTTTCCTCCTCCACAAAGATGACAGTTCTGCCCCACGATCCACCTACAGTATGATGGTTGGAGACAGAGTTCTCCACTTGGGTCTAGCCGTTTCTACCATAGCCCTCAATGGGACATACATGCCATCCATGAAGGCTGTAGGATCCTCATCTGTAATTGATCTCCTCTGTGATTTCCCATATCTTCCCAGGCTATTTGTAACCTTGTATAATAGTCTTCAATGGATTCAGAGGTCTTTTGTTTGATGTCAGACAAGGTCAGTGATTTTTCCGTATGCTTTAGTTTTGCCCATTCTGCTACCCCCAGACAATATATTCTCCCAGAGGCTTCTTTAGAGGACAACACCTCATCATGTCTTGGATCTCCTGTCAATTCTTGTCATATAACCCAATTCAATGCTGATTTATGTATGGCTCTGGCTTTAATTTCACCAAATGCAGCTGCTATTAAGTGAGTCATATCTCTCTAGCATCCATTATAGATCTGTTGGCTCATGGACCTAGCAAGGAACATTGATCTTTTGTTGGGGTCTATTTGTTTCACTAAGGTCATCATTCCCATGGGGGAATTGATTTTGTGTCTATAAAAGTCTTAGTGACTTCTACTAAGGGTTGACCATCATCCCCATAAGTAGTTTCTTTTGTTCTTCTTATTGGCAGACCTTGTTTAAAATAAGCCTAAGGGTGTCGGGGGGGGGGGGGGGGGGCATTCTATCAATCTGTTATTGTAATCCCAGTGAAGTTATTCTGGCTCCTGGTGGGACCAACTTTTCTATTTCTCAATAATCTCTTCTTAATTTCCACATTATTTTCCCATTCTATTACATTTAAATGGCTGTCTTTAGTGAATCCTATCACCCTCATTGGGTCCTTACTTTCTTAAATCCTTACTTTCTCGCTAATTCCTTTACTAGTTGTCTAGAAGTCTTGTTAGTTTTATCAGGGCTTAAAGTAGTTTTCATGTGCACACTATATAAATTACCCATTGTTTCTATGTAAAAAAAGGAACAAGATCACTTAATCCTCTGTATCTTCATACACTGCAAATTCTGAGACCATTTCTCTACTTCCTAGCACACAAGTATTCAGTACATATGTACTTTAGGATTAAAATTACAACAGGGGTCACTATCAGACTGGTCAAAATCCAATCAATAGGCATATTACAAACAAAAATTGAAAACAAGACAATGTCCCCTTCTGTTGGTAGTGTTGTCATCCATGGTAGGCTGGGTCTCTAACAAAGAAAACTATCTACTATATAGATAATTACCCACAACCACACATCCTTAGATTACTGTCTAATGTTCGGGACACTTCACATCTTACATGTGATCAGATTTTATAGGATATGGTGTTCCCTGGGGGCACCCTGATGTTGACCATGGACTTCATATCTCACATGACCCATCAAGGCCCTATACTCTGGAGGGCCCTCTGGTCTGAGGATATTTTTGCCATTTTATTTGTGCCATATCAAAATTCTGATATGGCACAGGCACATCCCTTTTTTCTGAACTGACTCTGAGGATATTTCAAAGATTTTGCAACTTCATGCAGAACTATAGTCCTGGTCCTGGTCATTCTCGCATGTGTTCAGCAGCATGTTCTTGTTAGTATGAAAATGATGTCAAAGAGACCACATATAGTTTAGAGAAAGTCAAGGTCAATTAATGATACATGGGTGAAACGTCATATTGAGAAACAACATAAGACAGTGCTGTATGATGTAAGGAAGATATCTTTGTGGAACATGTAATCCACACATGCTCAACCTGTGGCCCTCAAAAACCATCTGATGTGGCCCGTGACCTGCAGTGCCGATGGGTGATTGCGTGGAGAGTGATGTAGGAGGGGTACATTGTCAAAAAGAGGTGGCAGCAGTGACATTAATTGTAGAACACCACCTCTGGGTGAAATCTCTCGCACAATAATTCATTTTTGTCTATAATAATTGCTGCTGCCAGTGGCACTATTGTGCTGTGTGACCCTGGCCTGGTATAAGGTAGCTTTAAGTTGGCCCTGCAATAAAATACTCGCTTTTAACACATAGGAGCAAAGCTCCATTATTAAAGAGGAACTTCGGAGGCGCTCTCCATCCAAGTCTCAGGTCACCTGTTCCACTGACCTGCTCCCAGGGCCCTCTTCGCACCTCGGTCCACAATGGCATTCCTGCTTACCTCTAGCTGTGCACATATCCACACCAGGCTTTTCAGAAAGGATGGCGTGGGCACGCCCACAGCTGGAAGCTAGCCGAGGATGCAGCCGATGGCACATTTGGACCTGCTTGGAATCAGCATCCGTTTTCGGCCACTTCTGAGCCATGGGAATGACAGGAAGGTGAGTTTTAACAGCGAACCATGGGGATACACACAGCGGGGCATGCCAAATCAGGATGCTCCATTTGAGAGGGACAATATATGATAAAATCTATTAGAACTAAATTAATTAATTATAAATTAATGAAATATATGGGTTTTGATCTGTAGTGAGAAATATTATTTATGATCTTAGCCCATAAAGAATTACTTATTATACAGGTTGATTATTTTTTTTTTATTCCGTAAATTCCTTCAGACATCTAGAGCCAAATTTACCAAGTATCAGCACCTGTAAATACCACTCAGCACCAATGTTTTAGCCTCGGGCCACTTAATGATCGATTTAGGAAGCCAAAAACAGGCTGTGCAGATGCCTCCACAAGCTGGTGTCTAATTTTTCACCTGTGCCTTTTTGTACACGGTGACTGGCGCTCCTGCATTAGCAGCGGCAGTTAATAGTGACACTGTAGGTTAAGATCACAAATGGCAGAACTGTGTTGTATTGTTTTGTTTGTTATTTGTAATGTATTGGTTATACACCACCTATGTACACCTATGTTTGTACAGAACTTGCTTTTGCTTGTCACAAATGTAAATGCCCGTCCATTTTTTCTTACTGCTGTGTACTTAGAAGCACAAAAACCAAAAAGCAGCATAAATGCAGTTTATCCTGTGACTAAAGGTACATTGACCAGTGTCTATTAAATACAGCGTCAATTTTTTTCTGTGTGTAAAACATTTATAAATTGTCAGGAAAGAGCAGCACTACTGCAGAAGGGTCCAACATGCGCTGATACCTGGTGCGTCAATTCAGGCTGATTATCTAAAATCAGGTATTTTGACTTGCAGCCATTGTAATAAAATGGCAGTGCCAAAATATAAAAAAATTTGGTTGCATATATGCCAGCAAAATGGCGCAAAATAGCTCATAAGGGTCATTTCTGAAATTAGGCTCCAAATGTCCATGCAAGTTAACATCCTGAGCAGTGGTGGTTCATATTTCTATTTTGGATTATCATTAAAACAGATTTGTGAGTATTGTGTGACATTAATTACAACAAATGCTTATACTATTTAAATGATATATTTAAAATCCTTGTATTTTACTGAGTACTTGCCATCTTTTTGAGAAAACCAAGATTGACAAAACATGCTAAAGAAAGCAAATTAATAAACTTGTTGCCCAGTGCATTTTAAAATATATATATATACTTTTTTGAGTTTTTAATAAGAATTTAGCATTTGTGAGAAGTCTGGAAAGTGTGTCTTCCTTCTGTATATTATCTCGGTAGCAATGTATCTTGACAATTTACTATTGCATGAAATTAGAGGCCATGTTGCCCTGCCCAACCTGTTCAAAGTCATCAATGTGAAAATATTTTACTAATAAATATCTAAATTAAATTTAGGTAAGTTATTATCAATCTAATTTGTGTTTATTTTTTCTCCAGTATTGTTAAAATTTGTAACAAAATGTAATGTAACGTTCTTATTGCATTGCTGCCTGTAGGTCTACTTTATTTGGGCCTTGTTTGTTCCTTTCTCCATAAATACTGTGTAATCATATTTTATATTACCATATTACATTTGGCTTATTTTTAATAGACTCTGCTCATTAAAATTATTGATAAATATCGTATGTACTTGCAATGCTAGTCTAGTGTATTCTTGCTGAGCTTGTTCCTGCTGAAAAACCGCGCACCCTCATTATTCTGCTATAGGGGTGGTTTTTAAACGATTTTCAGTTTGAGAGGCCTTAAAAGATTGTTGCTTACTGAGTCTTTGGTTACTATGAACTATCCTCCGTCCGCTTCTGCTGCCCAAAGTGCATTCGAGGGAATAGGAGGGCGGTGCTGTGCATAGAGTGGGGAAAGCACTCCGGGGAGCAGGAGCAGTACTCAGTCCTGGAATCGCCTGCTCACCAGGGCTAGATTTTTGTTAGGGTGGCTTTTTTATGTAAACCCCCGCCCTGCCTTAGCACCATAAGAGGATGGCAAGGCAGATGGGACTTTGTAAATGGCCATGCTGGTTGGACTGACCTTTTAAAGAATGCTTTAGATGCCAACATGCAACTGCCTTGCACACAAAGGAACCCTGTTGTATTTTCTCCTCACGACCTTCTTTTATAAAAATCTTCTAACCACACATTTCATTGTATCCCATAGTATAATTTATGAGATTTCCAAACAATCATTTCAAACTGTATTTTAGCTTCTTCTCTTCCCTAAATGCATGTTCACGTATTACATTTTTATTTAAGCATCAGCAAAATCAGCTAGTTTTGCCATTATAATCACAGAAATATGGGAGCAGAGTCTAAGAATGAGCGGATACCAATTGAAGTGCCTTGCAGCCACATAGTCACTAAGTGGCACAATAAGATATAATAAATATATAAGTGAAAGCAATGAACCGAGAATGAAAACATAAAGTCTGTTTCTTCAGCTTGTTATGTTCCTCCAAATACCCAGGTCTTTATCTACAGGTTTGCTTCTCAGTTTGTTTTGTGGAATTATTTAAGAAATCACAGTGTAGACCAAAAACAATTGCAATTATGTATGCATCATATATTGGTGTTAAGGTTGCCGTGGGTATATATATCTTTATAAAATATATATCAATATATGTCACAAAAAATGCATGTGCGCACACCCAGACACTCCTGCGTGCATACACAGAAACACATGAGCACACTCCCAGACACACATGCACTGGCAGAAATGCATGTACGCACTCCCCGACATGCATGTGTGCACCCGCCAGTGCCAGTTGCTCATCTCTCCTGCCTGTTCCTGCGATCCAGTATTCCATTCCTGTGTACTGACCTGGCTTGATTCTGACTACGCTCCTGCTCTCCTGACAACCTTGGCTTGTTTATGACTTTGATCCAGTTCTAACTGCCCACGACCTCAGCTTGTTTATGAATTCGATTCAGTTCTGCCTGCCCAGGACCTCGGCTTGTTTATAACTTCGATCCAGTTCTGCCTGCCCGCGGCCTTGGCTTGTTTATGACTTCGATCCAAATCTGCCAGCCACGACTTCAGCTTGTCCTATGTTTCCAGTCTAGCTCTGGTCTGTCTTCTACCCAGAACTTGGCAATACCCACTCCTAGGTTGCTTGACCTGGGGCCTTCCTGCAACCCAGCCTATCCTCAACTTTAGAGGCTCTAGTTAAAACCAGGTTGGTACTTAGATTCCATGCTTCCTGGTTGAGAGGTGAGCTCATTCTTTGTCTCCGCAATTAGGGTAGTCCATACCCAGTAGTCTGACAGTAACAACTGGCCACAAATGAGCTCTGGTGGAGATCACCTGGCTTTCAATGCCTTGGTCCAGCAGATAATTGCCTTGACTCAGGCAGTGAGCAATTTACATGGGGGTTTATTACAGCTCGAGTCCCATTTGGATACTCTGCAAGCCAGCCTACCTGCCTCTACTAGCCCTGTCCAGCAGTCAGACTCTGCCATGGCAATGGCTGCCGCAATTCCAGCTCTGCATCCAGTACCTTGGAAACCCGCATACCTTTTCCTGAACATTTGTCGGGAGGCTGCAGCCATTTCTGATCATTTAAAAATAGTTGTCAGTTGCTGTTTGATCTCTAACCCAAGACATCCTGCTGAGGTCATCAGGGTCAAAACTGTCATCTCTTTGCTGCAGGGAAAACCCCAGATTTAGGCTCATCGGTTACACAAACAATCAGACCCTATCATATCCTCTCTGGAGACCTTCTTTGATGGCATGGCAACTATGTATGATGACCCTGGGGCATAGCTTCAGCTGAGGTGGTTTCGTTGCTGGAGTGCTGAAACTCTTTGGAATGACCACGGTCTTTCCAATCAATTCTGTTTAGGTCTGGCAGATGAGCTGGCTCGTTCTGATCTTCCTGCATCTCTGGAAGAACTTATTAGACTCTCTACCAAGATCAATAGGAGACTAAGGGAACGTCGTCTTGAGAAAAATATTCCTCAGTTGTTCCATTGGGGTCCTCCTCATGCAGATGCTTACTTCTCCAGTCTCTTTCCTGCTGTCAGAAGTGTTTCTCATCCTTCATTGACATCTGAGGAACGACATCAGCACAATCTGTTTCTTTACTGCGGTGAAGCCGTCCCCTGGGTAAGAGGTTACTTGCTAAACATTTTCCGGGCTCCCTCCTGCTCTGTGGTGCTAATCATATCTCGCTTACAGTTGCCTGGAAGAAAGATTAAGGTGGCAGATATTATCGACTCTGGAGCCTGCAGTCGTTTTATGGACTTAGAATTTGCCAAAATCTCGCTAAGCACGCTGGTCATTGTTCTTCTCTCGCTTTAATTTTCATGGCACCTATCGGCCTGGCAGCCATAACGTCAAGCCTGACGCTCTGTCCAGGTGGCCCCTTCCAGACTCTTTTGATTAGACAGATCCCTTGGAGCTACCAATTCTCTCTGAAGGACACTTGCTGGTGTTAGAATCTGAACGTATTTCCCAGATTCGTAGAGCTTCTTCTGAATGACCACTAGAAGGTTGTGAAAACTTGCCTTGTTAAGGCAGCTTGTTTATTCATCAAGGCAAGATATTCATGCCTAGGACCTGAAATGCGGTTTTACAAACCTTCCATGACCATCCCTTGGCAGGACATTTCGATCTATGTAAGACTCAAGAGTTGGTTCGTCAACACTTCTGGTGGCTTCTTTAAATAAAGACTGCTCTTCTTTTATCGACCACTGTCAAATCTGTGCCCTAGCAAATGTGCGTCTTTCAGACCTATGGAATTGCTTCTTCCTCTGCCGGTGCCTGAGAGACCTTGGTCCCACATCTCCATGAACTTCATTGTAGAATTTCCTCCTTCTGAAGGATTTACTACCATCCTAATGGTAATAGGTTTTCTAAGATGGCTCATTTTGTTCCCTTGACGTGCATTTCCACCACACCCAAGCTTGCTCAAGTCTTCATTCGGGAGGTGGTTCGGCTCCATGGCATGCCCGCCAAAATAATCTCGGATCGAGGATCCCAATTCACTTACCGATTTTGGTCTCATCTGTGTGAGTCCCTCCAAATTTCTCTAGTTCATTCTTCCGCTTACCATCCGTAGTCGAACGGGCAATCTGAACGTGCCAACCAGACACTGGAACAGTACTTACATTGCTATTCTTCGGCCCTCCAAGATGATTGGTATTGACTACTGGTCTTGGCAGAATTTGCATATAACAACTCTTGCCACAGCTTCACTACCAAGTCATCCTTTTTTGCGAATTTTGGGTTTCACCCCAATATCTTACCCGATCTTCCAAAGGATATCAATTTACCAGCTGCCTTCTTCTTTGGCAGAAACATCGGGAGTTAAGAGAGTGTCTCCATAAGGCTCAGGAACAATATAAGAGGAATGCGGATCTCCATCGTCAACCATCTCCACTAAACGCAGTCGGTGACAAAGTGTGGCTGTCTACTCGAAACCTTAGGTTGCATTGTTCAACCAAGAAGCTTGGCCCTAAATTTGTCAGTCTATTTGTGATCAAAAGACCTATCAACCCAGTGGCTGTTGAACTCCGCTTGCCGGCATCTCCCACATTCATCCTGTATTCCATGTTTCCTTACTTAAACCAGCACTCTCCACCGAATCCTCTGGTGACGGTTTCGATTCCCTGCTTGAGGATGGCTCAAATGAATATGAGGTTGAAAAGATTTTGGTTGTTCTTCGCAGAGGACTGGGTCTACAATATTTAATTAAGTGGAAAAACTATGGCATCGAAGAGAACTCTTGGGAGCTATCTAAGAATGTCCATGCTCCTCGCCTGATTAGGGACTTTCACATGTTATAGAACCAGGACTGTTCCTCTTGTTCCCCAGCAGAGGACTTGTGCTCGCATTTACGCACTTGATATCGCAGTGGCAGCAAGCCACTGACCTACATTGCCTGTTGCTCATCTCTCCTGCCTGTTCATGTGTTCCAGTCTTCCATTCCTGTGTACCGACCCGGCTTGATTCTGACTATGCTCCTGCTCTCCTTAGGACCTCGGCTTGTTTATGACTTCGATCCAGTTCTGCCTGCCCACGACCTCAGCTTGTTTATGACTTTGATCCAGTTCTGCCAGCCACGACTTCAGCTTGTCATACATTTCCAGTCCAGCCCTGGTCTCTGTTCTACCAGAACTTGGCAATACCCACTCCTAGGTTGCCTGACCTGGGGCCTTCCTGCAACCCAGCCTATCCTCACCTTTAGAGGCTCTAGTGAAAACCAGGTTGGTCCTTAGATTCCATGCTTCCCGGTTGAGAGGTAGACTGGTTCTTTGTTTCCGCTATCAGGGTTCATACCCGGTAGTATGACAGCTATACTCTCCAGGGCTTACCTGCTTCCATCACCGATCGTTGATGCCCCACACACTGCTGACAGATGAAAGTGATTAATGGAAGCTGGGTCCGGGGCTAGTGGATTGGGGAATGGGTGTTCTCTGTCTCACTAAAGATCTCGGGAAACCCCTAGCTCTAGATATTACTCTAGATGCTTTTTCTTTCCTCCAGCAAACTGGGGAAACGCCAGGCATGTCAAACTCATTTGGTTGGTGTTTAACATGTGGAGAAGCAGCCACGTGCACTTCACATGTTTGCCATTTAAAGGGTTAAAGTACACGATAATCTCTAGGTCTTTGTGATTAGATAAAAACTCTTGTTTATGGCCACATTAAAACTACTGATACTAGGTAGGTGGCCAACCTGTTGGATCCATTTTACACAGCAACAATAGTTGGGTCCTAGACCATTTACCATTTTACCATTCCATGATGGTCAATGATTGTGGGCCTTATTTATGAAGTGCACCATTTAGCATCTTTCATGTGGCTATAGCGCTAGTTTTAGAGCGCCCATATCTTATTTTTGTAGTTGAACTAGACTAGAATGTGCTAGAAGTCACAGCCCCCCTATGTTAACTAATTTGCTTTGATTGCTGCATTAGGTATTCGGACTGTGTCAGCGCCTGTTATAAAATCACCAGTGAGCATTAATTTGTAACGCTGTGTTTTCATCACTGCACAACCTATTTATTACTTTTTACATATTTATTTAAGTAGCAGAAAGTTTATTTCATGCTTAATTATGTTAAATGTCTTCAACTCACTGAACTATGCCTAACAAAATACTAACTGAGAAAGTCAATTTAGATTGAGAGGAAGCTTCACAACTTGTATAATAAAGGTTCTGAAGTTAATTAAGGTGAACTAAATGAAGGGGGGGATTAGCTGAAATGAATAAGCCACTGGAGGGGTTATTTACTAAGGGCAAAGTTCTCGCACAGACATAATCATAAGTAGAGGAGATTCCACTTTTTTTTTTAAATCCCCTGTAGAGCGAACGTCTTCTAATTGAGAAATAACAAGTGAGTTATTAGCTTATTAAATAACCTTCAGGTCATAATTTAACAAGTTTAACAAGATTTAAAAAATGATTATGTAAAAGATATGTGATTGTTGGATATGGCTTTGATATTGTTTGATATTGTTATCCAATCATAACACAGTCCAGTGTAGAATTTGTTAAGAGCTACCAAAGCAGGTGAGGTTCACTTTATAATTTAAAGAGCATACATAATAATTTGACTAAGTGATAAAATAGCATGCATTTATTCAGGTGGTTATGTACAATGATCAATGAAAATGTTTTTAGTACCCCTCATATATTGATTTTTGTTGGGGGGCTTTTTGCCAACTCAAATCTGGGATTTGGTCTCATCCAATGGGAGGGCTTCAGAAGCATAGGGTGGTAGAAATGAAGGGCACAACAGGTTGTCGAGGTTTGGAATTGGCTCAATAATTTACTGTAGCTAAATGATAAAATGGCACAGTGGCTTTCTGCCAAACCAAAGTTTATCTAGTTCTAGAAAATGATTTATTTATCAATATCTTCCTGCAAAATGAAATGTTCTAATATGTTGGCAAGATATAAGATGAAAAATGATTTAAAAAAGAACTTATGGTGTCTAAATCCTTTCAGCAAACCATTGATGCATAATTCATATAATTGATAAAAAAGTATGTGCGCATGCGCTTACTGGAATATTCGAATGTGTGAATGGAAGCATGGACAATTTGAGCATGCAAAGGCATGTGCTAAGCAGTTTGATTTAAATTACACTGTGGGCATTTGTAGTATCACAATTGTCAGATATAGGGGTTGATTCAGAGCCAGGTGAGAATTCTCCTTTTTTAGGAGAGCAAACTGCCATTGACTTTCATTGTCTACCCTACGTCTGATTCAGAGCCAGGTAAAAATATACACCCGGTAAATAGAGAAAAGCAGGAATCTAGTTTGGTGCTGCATACAAAACTTCAGCAACCTTCACCCAGTTCATAGGGCACACTTGTTCCTGTCCTGTCAACATGAAGCAGCAAAACTTTCAATGGTATCCAGAGTGCATGCCATAACAGGGCATGCAATAAATGGTCATCATAAATGGTTCTTTGTCTAGTGCACTTCACACACAACACAAAGACCTAAATACCCTCCATGAATTACATGCCATTGCCTGCTTTCATGATGCCAATGCTGAGAAAACCTGTGAGGACCAGCTTATCACCTTGGGCCATCTGATGCCACAGCCTCTGGAATCACACAATACGCTCATCTACTCCCAGACCTTTAATCTGCTCAGTGGTTTCAAACCTAGCCCAAGGGACACAGACATGAGAGTTCAGATCAAAGCAAAAATAACCAGCTCAAATTAAATGATATGTTTCAATGCAATAAGCTCTACACAAACCTGGAGTAGGCATGCTAAGCACACCTTTCTCCCACTGGAAGCACCACAAAAAACATGTATAATTCTAATCAAAAATGCATATTTTATTAGTACAAAAAGTTAAAAACATCAAACATCTACACACCACAAGACAAAATAAAAACAATCGATATGACCGAGAACAATTGATTAATAACTATAATCTGCCCGACCAAAGGGGCTAACCAATGTATAATGTACCCCTGGGTGAAGACTGTATATTCTTATTACTAGTTTGTGCCGGCACAAAAACTCAAAAAATATATATGTTAAAAAGATTTTTTGGTGTGGAAATGTGAATTATTAAAAAAGTATATATATATCACAACCAGAACACATATCTATACCAATACAAATATGTACAAAAATCAATACAAGTATATTATATACAAAATCTATACATGCAGAAAAATTATATAACCATATACCTGTTAATGCACACAATGCAATAAGCTCACACTAGCAACAATACATGTATGAAAAATTATGAAATATTACATATACAGGTCTGAGAATAGAATGCAGGTTTAAAGGTAAGTAATCAGAAACAGATATGTACAGATAAGTCAAATTTACCTTAGCCATTTAGTTGATGAGTAGAGATCAGGCACCCAGGGATTCGAGGCAGTGGCGTCCCCTGCACAGTGGCTACAGACTCAGGACTGCTTTTATGCTGGGGTCCCTCGCTCTCCTTTTCCCTCTGGGAGGAAGGCTTTCCCCTCCCTCCAACTCACACCCGGAAAACTGACAGAACAAGTTTTCATTCCTAACTTTTGATGGACCCTCATTCTAGTCTTAAACTATTGGGCCTGATTCTGCATATCTGGCAAATCCAAGAATGGAGTTTTAGAATGGATCAGAACCAGGAATCTCCTGGTTCTGGGTCCATTAAATAAATTTTAAAAAATGGGTCGTCTGGTTCTGTAGTTGGCTTGGTGCTAGGGGGAACAGTGGCCCAGTTATTTCTAGTTCTGTGTCAGAGACTAAAAGTCTGGGTGGTCCTTGTGAACCTGCTCAGCCAACAGAGCATTTCCAGTCAGGGAACACTTGTTGTTCCATTCAGTCAGATGATGGTGTAAGGAAACCAGTTGGGGGCCTGTGTTTGCTCATCTCTCAAAGTGAGTGTCAGTTCTCCTCGCTGTGAGAAATGTCACCTACTGTATATGTGCTAGGAAATGGCTGTAGACTGTAGAAGGCTGTTGAAAGGGTGACTTTTGCTAAGAAAATGGGATTGGGTGTCAGGGATGAAATATAATATTTTCCCTATTCCTTACAAAATCTCATACCAAAATGTATCCAGGCTGCAAAGATGCTGTTTGGAGAGGTAGAGTGAATTGACTTTGAGGAGCTGGGCAAGGGAAATAATGAGAGCTATGTTTAGGGAGGTCCAGCTTTTTGACTGTGTACCTGATCAGCGTAGGGGGAAAGAACTTCCTTTTCTTCACACAGGGCCAGTTGCTGTCTATAGATGGGAACAGTGACTGTGCTTTCACTGCAGTATGTTCAATATGTAAAAAAAGTTTGTAGGTGGGCCTATTAGGGTGCACTGGGTGTAATTGTTTTGCCTATTGGGATGCATTTTGTGAAGAGTTGGCAGAATGTTGCTGCATCAATCCACTCCTCGATGTTTTGTCCTCCTTAACTAGCAATGGAAATGTCCTAAACCAGACATAAAATATACTTTTATACATTCCTGTGAGCATAGGTGGCCACTGAAACATGTGGCCAGAGGATGCAATTTTTTTTTCAAATTTCTTCAATCTCTCTCTTTTTTGTTCATTCCCTTCATCATTTTCCTTACTCTTGATATGCCTCTGGCACTTTGCCTTTCTTTGTTATTCCTTATTAGTCTACAGATTACCAAATATCTGCACTGGGGTTGAGAAGCTCAGTATCAGTACAGAATCAGTACAGAAGTGAAATTCATCAGAAATTTTAGATATTCACAAACTAGCCTGTAACCTATACCTAACCTGGGAGGTGCATGTAAGCAGGGCAATTATAATTGACAAATCTTAAATTAGCCAAAGAACTGAGCCCTGTTAGCTAGCAATCAATCCTATAATCTGTCTCTGAAAGATACAGATGTGTCTTCCATCAAGCCTTCCATCAGCAGGAACACCTGCATTACATTGCAAACTGTTAAAAAGGAAAAAAATACATTAAAAAAAAAATGTAGGTTCATCAGATTGGAGGCTTCCTCCTGGTCTGGTGGGTGCTGGTTCGCTGCTGGTGAGGATCCGCTTTTGCCAGCATCTGTACTGAGGCCAAGCTAATGCCGGGTCACCAGGATAAAAGGCTTTAATACTACAAAGGAGGAGTCTCTATGCAATCCTCCCCATGTGTCTAATGACATCACTGGAGGGGAGGGAAATGGAGGAAGATTCCCTGGCTCCAAAGACCCCTACACATTCACACATTGTGGTGGCCAGAGCTATTGTATATGGAATTTGGGAGCACTGAATGCCAGAAACTGGGGACTATCCAGCCGGAGGGCTTCCCCGCTCTGGCTCATCGCTAGTTATAGCTTTACACTTGGTGCTATGTGGCTTGTGCCCATGTTGTATTGACAAATATAGTAAATCAGTCCCATGGCACTTCAGGTACACATAGACAAGTTTATGTGTATTTTTAATTTTTTTTTATTAACTCACAACAAGTCTTTGGCTTACCATAGACTGTTATTAATTCATATGCAGCAATCCATGGAGTGACCTGCATTCAGTATACACCTGTTCTGGTGACGAAGATAAGAAAAAGGGTTAGGCCTCAGAGGGCAGAAGCCTTCTTTAATGGTCTCCTTAAAGTGGACCAACACCCAGGATTTTGACTATCCTGGGTTTTGGTCCACTTCAGGAGGGCACCCCGATTAGGGGTGCCCCGCTGTGTAAAACCCCCCAGAAACCCCCAAACTCACCTCACCATGCTCCCACGGACAAGCGGCGGACAAGGCAGCGCGTCCGCCGCCGCCTCCCGTGCGCCCCTCTGACAGTGCGCGCGCCCGCGCCGGCCATTCACAAACGGCCGGCGCGGGCGATCGGGCGGCGCCGATCAGGTGAGTTCTTTTGGGGTTTTGGGGGGGGTCCCTCACCGCGGGACATCCCGATCTCGGATGTCCCGTGGTGAGGGGGGTGATCGGCCCGGGAATCTTATAGATTCCCGGGCCGATCACCCATGGGTGACGGTCCACTTTAAAGTGGACCAACACCCAGGGGTGATCGGCCCGGGAATCTATATGATTCCCGGGCCGATCACCTCCCTCACCGTCCCGCGGTGAGGGACCCCCCCCAAAAGCCCCAAAAAACTCACCTCTAGGCGCGGGCGCGCGCACTGTCAAAGGGGCGCGCGGGAGGCGGCGGTGGATGCGCTGTCTTGTCCGCAGCTATCACCCGCTTGTCCGTGGCTATGTGGGAGCGTGGTGAGGTGAGTTTTGGGGGGTTTCTGGGGGGTTTTACACAGCGGGGCACCCCTAATCGGGGTGCCCCCCTGAAGTGGACCAAAACCCAGGATAATCAGGTCTTTAGGTCTGCAGAATACAAGCAGCTCTTCTTTACACAAAATTTAGAGCTGTACGTAGTTGTAGACAGACATTCAGTTTTTATGGTACAGAAGATATTAAGGCCTTTTAATAGAGGTCAGGCCTTCAGGTCTTATATGTCTGTGGAGTTTCTCATTCATCCTGTTCATCCTGATCATGGTATAGATGTACTAATAAATGAAAGCAACCCCCATTTGCACTATTTGTTCAGGACTCTTTTCAGGAAGTCACCTGACAGGCTTTTTAACTAGAATTTCTTGTACTGTTTGGTAAAAGTAAGAGAGGTTAAACATTTGGGGTCTACAGGAAACTGATGGAATTCAATAAATTGAATTAAAACCTGTGGTATTGAGTCTAGGTCTTTGTTTAAACAAAGAGGAGGGGAACGAATACAAAAAGCTGGGAAGCATGCCAGTTCATATGAAGCTGGGGTATCTGCAAACCTTTCCACCACCAAAACAAAAGATATACAACATTGTGTATGCAGTCCAGTGCAATGCCCAGGCATGCTTGTTGCGGAAACCAAATAGTATATGCCTTAGCAAAATAGGCCTCTGATCAAGACCTAATGGTATACCTACATATAATCTAGTCTATTTTGGCTTCTCTTTGGTAGAGTGACTCCTGCCTTTTAAAACTTGTCTTAATTCAGGAGGGTGGCAACCCTGTTTTCATTAGTGGTTCTGATTACACGAAGGCACTTATGTACTTCATGGTCAGTTGTGATCAGGCTCTCATAAGTAAATCTTTACTGACCCCCTTTACTGACTCCCAGGGATCTTATGGGGGAGAACGAGCTGCATCTAAACATTACCCAACCCCATGGGGGGAGGGGCTTTGTATAAGAAAGAGAGGCTTCCTCCTAGTCATCTGTCATTATCCATGGGACAGAGAAGGAATGAAGCCAAAGTAATAATGTGCTTATCTAAATTAAAGTAATTAAAAACGTTTCTGGATACCCCCTTAATATATCACAGAGTTAGTTTGCTGAACACACCGGCATATTTACTGTAAAAGTTGGTTAGTGTAGAAAATAGAAAAACTTAAGCATTTCTTACAGACTTATTCTTTTACACTAAAGTGCTACAGTATTTTATGACAGAGGAATTAATAGCATTTTAGACAGATGCTTTACTGTAGTGAAGGGGGGTCCTCCTAAACCTCTTGCATCTTGCAAACGTTAGGAAAGCATTCTGTCATTATCTAATGATACATTATTGGCATTAAAATACTCTATTTTACTTTTAAAAGTCTAATATGTGGTTAAATGTAACCCAAATTTCCCCAAATTGTGCCCCAACAAAATCAAACCAAATCAGCAAAATTTAGGTTAAATTCTACTTTAACCCAACTCAAAACAGTGACACTAGTTAGGGTTTTGTGTCCCAGGGGCTGTGTCTAAATACTGCTCTGTTGTGTGTTAGCTTTTTGTGTTGTTGTTGTGTAGACTTTAGGTAGTAAAAAATATGAGCCACCAGATTCTTTGCTTAGGAACGGTCAACAAAATTTAATTTGCAAGTCATTTCATTTAAAGCTATGCATCTACTGCAAAAAGTAACAAAATCTGAGCACATCTACTAAACGACTTTAAGTAGCAACTGAATAATTTATGTGACGAAAAACAAGTGATTAATGTATCGAATTTACAGTAACACATGCTTAAATTACTTCTCTAGCCCCACACCAATGCTGCAGATAATTTCAATTTATGCTAAGCTTTTGTTAAATGTACTTGGAAACGCGTCAGCTGAGACCTATTTCTAGACAGTGCCAAGAACTTTGTGCTCCTCTCTAAAAAAAAACAATTATTGCACAGGATTACCTGTGACTTCCCAAATGATACTAGGGGGATCCAAATGTATGCAAATGTAGGTGTATGGGGGGGGATAGAGGAACTTACAGACATTGAACAGGCTATAGCCAATTGTTGGCCCATTGTGTAGGGCTACATCTGGCTATGTCCTAAACTTTTTCCAATTTTAAATATAAGCTTTTTTACTGATGTTTTTCTGTACGGATATGTACAGTTTAAACTATTTGACTTCCACATTCTGTTTCTCACACAGGGAGGGAGAATGGGTGTGGCCATTCAATGCACGGGGTATGTAATGTTGTGTTGTGTACAAGTGATTGGCAAGTCAAAATGTAAAAAATAATAGCTTACCTTACACTGAGTCTCTCCAGAACTCTCCTTCCTGCTGTGTCGGTCTGCTTAGTGAGGAAATCACATTATCATTTAGCTTTCAGTCTTCACCCCGCTGACCTGGTCCTTCAATCATCCTTCAGTGGACCGAAAATGGAAACACCCCCCATTCCCTCCCCTGATGCCCTGCTTAGCTGCCTCACCCTGCCCTCCTCTCTTGTCACACTATGTGCTGGCAGACTGGAGATGCTCTTAGCCTGTAGCATCTTTCACCCCCCTTTTCTGATCACAATATGTCCTGGCAGTAATTACTAGAGGCACAACAATGCACTTATTCTTTTACTATAATATATGTAAAACAGACAGTGTGTTTACATCACATCACTTTGCCACACCCAGTGTTTTTCCTCATTTTTCTCTCTAATACTTTCACAACTTGGGGCAGTGCAACGTGTAGCCCAGGACAATGGGACAATAATCAGGCTTGCCTTTAGTATAAATTTAATAGGCGAGGAAGCTGTAGGTAATGTATAATAAGCTCAGTGTGACTGTACTACTCTCTCTTGACTAATATTCAGTTAAACCTATTAAACTACATGCACTCTTGACAAAAATTTCAATATATATATTGATGAAGATGAATATTAATAATGAATATTAATCAGTGGGGAGTGGGTTCTGAAGGCGCATTCTGCATATTAATTGCAGGGGACACAGGCATGATCAGAATACTTATTGTGGGAGGGGGGTCTGCAAGCCCACTCTGCTTATTGATAGGGGCAGTGGTTACAAGTTGCATATTAATTGTTGGGGATGTGCTCTCTGCATGTTTATTGGGGGAGTCTGCAGGTGTGCTCTGCATATTATTTGTTGGAGGGGGATCTGCAGACTAACTGCAGAATATTAGTTTGGAGGTCCACAGACACACTTTTCAAAATGATTGTGTTTAGGGAACCTGCAGGCACACTTGGCCTGAGAGGGGTTAATCTGGAGGTTAGACTATGGGGTGGGGTTCACACACAACACAGATGGAGTAGTGTTATTTTTTTTTATTTCCTGGGGGAGCAGGAATGCTTGGTATAGCAGTTTTTGCAACAGAGGAGCACAGCTTATCCACTCAAGGTAGAAAGTGCCTTGTGTTTCTTATTGGTGTTGAAACTGCAAAATGACTGTTAGATGGAGCACAGTGTGGTTATATTCCGAGCAACTTGAGCAAGTGATAATATTAGTTGGTTCTGGGGGAGAGGTGCACAGCGTATTCACTTAATGTATGTAATGAGGGAGAAGTATAACCTTATCATCAACATAAGAAGTTACACTATTCAATTTTAAATACAAAATAAAATTGTGCCAACACTGTAAAAAGGAAAAAATCCATAGCGCATACCCTTTCCCCCAAACTTCCAAATTTTGTAAGCAATAGAAATGAAATGCTGACATGTGTGCACCTCAGAATGGTGACTAGACAACTGCAACCCCTCCCAGAAAATACAAGGCCTCAACCAACTTCACTATATAAAATCTCAAAAAGTTTTAATCGCTAGAGCACCAAGAGGAACAAAAATGTAACAATCCTTAGAAATTAGGAGGGTCACTAAGAGGTTAAAAAGCATTTCATAAACCCTAATTATGCACCTTTATTTCCATGAGACACAGATTTCAGATCTGCAAAGAAAAGACATCTTTCGGAGGGTTTCTTTCATTTTTATGTGACAGCCAGGGGGTTATTATTTGGCTCATGCTAAACTAAAATGTTATATGATGAAACCTAGACAAGATCTGTGGTAAACAATAAGCATAATTCACAATGAGATCATTTCATTTCAGAGGATCTAGGGGTTGATTCAGCATAGTGCACCTTTAATGCTCCCTGCTAAGTCATCCCTTAAATTTCACACATGCGAAAAACGAGTTCATTTTCTTCAGAGTAAAAAGTGCCATTTACTGTTAATTTTCCACTTTGTGTCTAGCAGTCTGTTCAACACCAGATGCAGAAATAGCCTTCTATTTAATTTTTTTTTTTAACTCTAAAATGCCCTTTGCTCTAGGTGCTGAATCATATAATCAGTCTGAGACTGTATGCATGAGTTTAGTGATAACCATATACATTTTATGTACAATAACCGAGTTTCCAGATTTATTTTCAAAAGTGAAATTCAAGTTTGTAACACGCGACTGAAATGAAATATCACCATCTACAGGCTATAGATAAAATAATACTTGACAGAGCAGCAGTTGCAGTTTTAGCTGTCTTATGATTTTTTATGTAACCTATGATTATGTCTTTAGTTACTTGTCTGTATGTAATACAACCTTTTAGATTTAATTTATTGGTAATAACTGGATTAGTGTTGGTTGAATATGTCTAATAAAACTGGTACTGAAGCATGGTCCATGGAAGCAAAATATTGGGTTGCGTGAAACCCCCCAGATCACCAAGCGCAACTCACCTCTTCCCGGTCCACCGGGGCATGCAAGGCCGCTCGTCCAACCGGAGGCGCTGACATCACGCCGCCTAAGCCAGGGTCTAAAGCCAGCGGCTCCCAAGCAAGCTGGCGACTGAATCCCCCACTTCCCTCTAAGAGTGGGCCTGCCTGTGCCGGCCATCCACAAATGCATGGCACGGGCACGCGCCCTGCTAGAGGCATAGAAGGGATGCGCCCGTGGCTCGTGCATGAGCCATTGGACCGGGAAGTGAGGTAAGTGTACGGGGCAACCTGGGGGGGTTTCACACATCGGGGCATCCCAATTTCGGATGTCCAGTCATATCCTCTCCTAAACATATTTAATACTTTTAATCTTTCCTCATAACTAAGGTCCTTCCTTCCTCTTATTAGTTTGGTGGCAATTGTAACAAATAAATAACAGCACAACTGTACACAGTTTTTTTGACAAAAAAGGACTTACAGAATAGCTCCTGAAATGGTTTGCGCTCTACACTTGGCTACAATTAGGGTGAGTGCACCCGAGACCCGAGTAAAGGGGACAGAAGCATGGTGCAAGTCAGGAATGCACTGGCTGCTGTGTCACAGGGGTGTTTTTTTTCGAAAGCCTACAATATACCCTGGGGTGTCCTCGGTTATTTTTTATGCCAGCTTTCAATAAGACACATTCTTAAAAATAAGAAACATCCTTGAAGGCCCATATAATACACCAACAGAAATGTCCACAACAGGGTCACATGTAATTTCCGATAATTTCAGAGGCCCATGTACTAAAATAAAGACACGTACACCAAAAGGTTCTGCTGCAAAAGGTCTCCTGGTTCAGGAGTATATTCATGTAGTAGTGATTACATATGCATAACATCAACAGTGGTACAATAAGATTACAATACCACAAAGGATAACAGGGGTGGATATGTGATCCTTGATTCTGTAAAGTGAGGATATGACTTTAAGTGCAATCCTATAAGCCACAATAATGCCATAAATAATAAGGAAACACATAAACCTTTCCAAGCATACCCTTAGACAGACCGCTTTACAAACACTGTATAAAGATTGAAGGACAGCTAGCATGTGCTAGCAGCACTGTGTAGACATCAGTCACATAGCATTAAATAACAGACAAAACGTTATATACATATATACAAAAACTGGTGCTCTGGGCAACGATGGACAGCATCAATTAGGTTAAGGATATATTACCTGAAAGGTAAGTTGAGACCTGTGCTGACGTGCGTTTCGGGGCCATTACCCTTTGTGGGGAGTGGGGAATGGGGTAGGATTTAGCTGTGGTGATAAACAGCGCTTAGTGCATTTAAAAATGATATTTGCTTCCCCTAGGCCGGCTGTGTTTCAAGTATCACCTTCCCCATTTAAGACGAAGATTCCTCTTACAACTTGCTACAATTTGAGGCCCATGTAATGTCATTATTTTAAGAGGAACTCTGATTCCAGCCATGATTCTAACCACATAATGTGAATTATTCAAGGTACACAACATGTATGTATTGTATTGTATTGGAGAGGAACTATAAAAAGAAATGACCAGATTCCTTCTTTAAAATGCAGCACTGATCCGGCTCCCAGGCTGTGCATCGGTGCCACTATCCAAGGATCCTGGATGCTTCAGGATACTTCCAAGGGGGTGTGGAGCAGCCTATCAGGCTCGCATGGCTGGCAGTTGCATAGCAATATTCTCAGCTGCCCTGATAGACTGTCATGTTTGAAGTACAACCTGGAGGAGGTGAGTAACCGGGTGGCTCCATTCTCTAGTTAAGTGGTGGTGAAGCACAGCAGTGAAGCCCAATCTGGGCTGCATATTAAAGAGAGAGTCCAGTCAATTCTTACTGGAGTTCCTCTTTAAATACATGGATATGGGCCACAATGTAAAGGTTCAGAATATTTATTTGGAATAACACAATAAAGATTTTGTCTCCACCAACTTCACTCGTATGTCCTTCCACCACTTCCCTCCATTCACATGTAACAATCCTCAAATGCTAGCACACGTCACTAGTTATTACCTCTCTGAATATAGTTATTTATAGCCCCCCATCAGTCTCACATCTTAACCATGTTCCCAATGCTCAACCTATCTATGCTCCCCCCAATGCTAAGCATGCAATTATTATAGAAAAGCTATTTTACCAAATATTTCTGTCAAATATTTCATCCATAGGTGATGCACAATAAGGGCAGGAGAGCCAAGACCCCAGTGTAGGGCCCAAGGGGCCCAGCTATGAAGAGGGGACCCTAGGATCTATTGTCCACCCTAGCCTGAGACACGCAGGCTGCTCCACAAATGCTGCTCTCATTGACGATAAATTAGGGTGTCTGCCCCCCCTCCCATAGGCTGGTTTCCCTTATGGCCCAGTTCAAACTAGGAATCAAGCCATCACACATAGATTAGAAAGGGGACCAGATACTCTGTAGAGCTTGTTGTCTAGCTACTCATAACCTATAATGTGATGGATAGGCCCCTAGCCCTAGCTAGAGTTTGTGTTTCCTATGTGTTCTGGAATTTGAGTTAAGCCTGGTTGCCCTGGGTTTAACCCTTTAACTGCCAGCCTACCTTGAGATTTTGTCACCCTTTGTTGCCAGACCATTTTGCACTATTTTGCGCTCCCCTTGTTCAACTGTGATTTTTGAAGGGATTTCCAGGGATTTCCCAGGAAAGTGATATATTGTTTTTTTCAGCAGAGTCTGAGCTTTAACATGAAATGTCTTGTTTGTCATTTTTTAGGCGTATTCTCAATATTTTTGGATGAAATATGTGCAAAAAAAACCCCAAAAACCAATTTTTTACAATTTGTAGTGTTTTTTTGTAATAAAAAATGTAAGTTTGTCAATAAAATCTTATTGCGCGTGAAACCCCAATTTCTCCCGGTTACAGCGATACCACATATGTATAGGTAGACACCCTTTCCTGCCCAGGAGACTCCCCCAAACTGAAACAACTCTTTAGGAGATTTTCAGATAAAATACAACTATGCTACGTGCTAAGCGCACCTTGCAGTCTTTCAAGAAAAACAACCCTTTACATTTGAAATACCCCCAACAAACTATAGATTCTCTGGAAGTACACACCTCAGGCTTTCTAGGCGTACCAGGCTTGTTGACATGGGTGCAGTTTTCTGGAAGTAATCCCTCAATATATTCTTTGGTTGCACAGGGTTTCCCTAAAAAAAGTATAAAAAAGCAGAATCAAAACCACATCTTCCTAAAAAAAACTATATGCAAACAAGAAAAAAACTGAAAATCTGAAAAAGCAACATGCCCCGAACAGAACAATACTCAGCATGCATAGCTACTGTCAAGGGAAGAGTTGCCAAATACACCAAAGTAAAGCATGCGCATAACGGTAATTTTACTTCAAAATTTCAGCTCTGCATACAAAGTGCACACCTTATGCTTTTTCTACCAAAACAACCCTTTACATTTGGAATATCCCCCATAAACCATATATTCCCTGAAAGTACACATTTTAAGCTTTCTAAGTGTACCCAGCTTGTTGTCGTGGGCTCATCTTTCTGGAAGTAATCCCTTGAAGAATTCTTAGGTTGCACAGGGTTTCACAAAAAAAATTATAAAAAAGCTGAATAAAAAACACCTTTTCCTAAAATATCAATATGCAAATAAGAAAAAACAAGCTAAATCTGAAAGCGCAAGGTCCCCCAAGCAGAACAATACCCAACATGCATAGGTACTATTAACCCTTTTAATTGCCAGCCTACTTGAACTTTTGTCGCCCTCAGTTGGTCATTTTTTCCCCATTTTGCGGCATATTTAACCGTGATTTTTGTCGGAATTTCTTGGAAAATATATATATATATATATATTTTTTTTTGCAGCAGAATTTAGGCTTTAACATTAAATGTCTTGTTTGTAATTTTTCTACTGTTTTTTAAATATTTTTGCGTAAAAAAAACAAAAAAATAATTAAAATAATATTTTTTAAACAATTGTCTCCTTTATTTTACATAAAACATTTTTTTAGTAATAAAAACCATATTGCATGTGATAGCCCCATTTCTCCCAATTACAACGGTACCACATATGTATCAATAGCCCCTCATTCTTGCCCAGGAGACCCCCCCAAACGGGGGAAAAGAGCATTTTATAACATTTACAAATAAAATACTACTATCCACACTATAAACATAAGGGGTTAATTTAAAATGACATAGGGACCCCCCTCCCCAATTTTTTTTGAGAATTTTTGGCTAAGCCTAACCCTAAAAATTAAAAAAATAGTGGGGTCCCCCCCCCCCTGGGAGGGGGTCCCTATGTCGTTTTCTTTTTAATTTTAATTCTTTAAAATTTTTATTTTTTTTTATTTTTTCTTTTTAATCCCAGGGGGTGGGGGGACCCCATTTTTTGGGGGGAATTTTAAGGGTTAGGGTTAGCCTAACCCTAACCCGTAAAGTGGACCAACACCCAGGATTTTCACTATCCTGGGTTTTGATCCACTTCCGCGGGGGTGCCCCGCTGCGTAAAACCCCCGAGAAAGGTATAAAAAAACTCACCTCAGCCCGCTCCTACGGCGCATGCGCGAGCGCTCGTCCAATCAGAGCGCTCAGAGCCGTTGTGGTATGCACGGACAAGGGACGGACAACCACAGCGGCTTTGAGCGCGCTGGCAGCCGCATCTCGCGCTTCCCTCTAACAGGGAGCGCGCCCGCGTCGGCGATTCACAAACGACCGGCACGTGTGCGCGCCCTGATAGAGAGAAGCGTGAGATGCGGCCCACGCATGCACAGTTGGAACGGGGATAAGGTAAGGCGATTGGGGCGTCCTGGGGGGTTTCACACAGTGGGGCATCCCGATTTCGGATGCCCCGCAGGGAGGGATCTGATCCGGGCCGATCAGCCTGGGTGTTGGTCCACTTAAAAAAAAAATAAAAAAGTAGGGGGGGACCCCATTTTTGGGGGGAATTTTAAGGGTTAGGGTTAGGCTAACCCTAACCGTTAAACATTTTTTAAAAAATTACGTAGGGACCCTCATTTTTTTTTGGAATTCTAAGGGTTAGGGTTATGGTTAGGGTTAGCCTAACCCTAACCCTAACCCTTAAAATTAAAAAAAAAAATGACATAGGGTCCCCCCTCCCAGGGTGGGGGACCTCATTTTTTTTTTGTATTTTAAGGGTTAGGGTTAGGCTAACCCTAACCCTAACCCTTAAAATTCAAAAAAAAAATGACGTAGGGTCCCCCCTACCCGTCATAACAAGCCCGGGACCAGCTATGGGGGCTTGTAGGCACAGAGTGGGGGGGCCAGCTTTTGTGGCCCCCCCCACCCTGCAGCCTACGAGCTCACATAGCCTATGTGGGCCCGGGCTCTTCTGCCCCCCCTGGGCTTTGGGGAGGCAGGTAATTAGGGGTGCAGGGGTTAATGGCAAGTCACCCGCTAGGGCAGGTGACTTGCCAGACCCCAGCCTTGTGAACTGGTACAGGGGTCTCATGGACCCCTTACCAGTTCACAAAGGGTTAACAGTTAAATAAAAAAAACACACAGAAAAAAATAATTTTATTAAAAAATAAAAAAATTTACTCTTTACTCACCTTCGATCGTCAGCTCCTGTGTCCCTCGCTGATCTGCTGTCAGATGCCGGTGATCGGCAGCCAGAGGAGGGGGGGAGGCAGGAGATCAGAGGATCTCCTGTCCCCTCCTTCTCTCACCACCGATCACCGGCATCTGAAAGCTGAGAGGCCTGGAGCTGTCAAGACGCCGGCTCGAGTGACGTCATTCGCGGCAAAATGGCGGCGCCCGTCGGAGGAAGAGGGGAGAGAGCCTGACAGGCTCTCTCCTGAAGACAGATAGCCCTGGGGGGGGGGATCGGATGCCCCCCAGGTGAAGAGGAGGGCCAGTGCGATCGAGCGCACATGGAGGTGAGTAAATGTCATTTTTATATATATATTTTTTTTTTTTACAGGAAAAGCCAGCGGCCGCAAAAACGGGGGGGGGGGGGGAGGTGGGGCTACTCCGGGCTCTCCCCTTCCTCCGGAGGAGCCCCGACGGGGGATCGGAGCCCCCCAGGAAGAGGAGACCCGGCCGGTTCAAATGAGGGGTCAGGTAAGTGTTTTTTTTTTAAATTTTACCGGCGCTAGCAAGGGGCTAAGCCAGGCACGTAAATTTTACGTGGCTGGCGTTTAACGGTTGGAGAGGCAGCCACGTAAAATTTACGTGGCTGGCAATAGAAGGGTTAAACTAGGGGCCAAGCCATCACACATTATGAGGGGGGCTTCATACAGTGCTGCTGCATAAGGCCCAAAAATTCCAAATGGTAGCACTGCACTCAATGTCAATGTCTAAAAAAAACGGCCCGGGACATTTTGGCACACTGACCCTGCTGTACTGCTTCTGGCCCAGCATAGTATCTTAACATCACATTATATATACACCTTATTTTTCATTCCACAACATGCACCCAGGGTTTAGAGGACAAAAATAATAAAAAAAATATTCTGAACCAAATGGTGTGCTTAAATCCCCCCGTTACAGATAGCTTGCATGATCACTCCATTACAGGCCGGCATCCTTCATTACAGCCAGTGAGTAGCATCCCTCATTCCAGCAAGTGGGGGCATCCCACAGAGGCATGTTGTGGCATCTTCCATTACAGTCAGTGAGGGGCATCCCTCATTACAGCCAGTAAGTGGCATCGCTCATTACAGGCAGTGTCCAGCATCTCTCATCACAGGCAGTGGTGGCCGAACCTTTTTACAGCCAAGGAGAGGCATCCCCCATTACATTCACTGGGGGCATCCCTCATTACAGCCACTGGGGGCACCCCTCAGTACAGCCACTGGGGGCATCCCTAAGTACAGCCACTGGCGGTATCCCTACATTACAGACAGTGGCGGCATCCCTCAGTACAGCCAGCGGGTGGGGGCACCTCTATACAGACAGTAGGGGCATCCCTCAGTGCAACCAGTGGGGATATCCCTACATTATAGCCACTGGGGGCATCCCTCAGTATAGCCACTGGAGGCATGCCTCAGTACATTCACGAGGGCATCCTTCAGTACAGCCTCTAGGGGCATCCCTAAGTACAGCCACTGGGGGTCCCCCTACATTACAGACAGTGCGGGCATCCCTCAGTACAGCTAGTGGGTGGGGGCATCCCTCAGTACAGTCCCTGGGTGGGGGTATCCCCTAGGGCAGCCAGTGGGTGGGGTTATCCCTCTATACAGCCAGTGGGGGCATCCCTCAGTACAACCAGTGGGGGCATCCCTCATTCCACTCCCTCCCGCCAACACTGGACAATAAAAAGTCAGCAGGCAGGCAGGGTACCCAATTCATGCCTGCCTGCCCGCCGCTGCTGTTACCCCCTCCCAGCTGCCAAAACACTTACACTGGTTCCCGACGGGCGGCCATTCTGCCCTTCACTGCTGTTCCTGCCACGACCGCTCACACACACTCACCCACTCACACATGCACTCATGCTTACCTGGCTGTCATCCAATGAAAACAATGTACGCTAGCCCATAGACTCCCACCACACAACCAGGAAGTGCTGGTAAGTGTTCTGTGTTCATGTGTGTGTTCGTGTGTGTAGGTTCATGCTGGTTAATTTGTGTTTTTCTGCTTCAATCTTTTGATTGTCATTTTATGGTATAACAGTTTGACAGTATGACTTTTACAAAAAAGAGATCATATATTACAAGTCGTCATTCTTAATACACCTTCTCATACATGTATGTCATCTTCAATAGGTTGTTAAGGCACATTTAAAACGTTACAAAGCTTCTGAGGCTTGGTTGAGCATAAGTATGGAAGAATTAAAATTAACGCTTATTAACAAATGTTCGTCCATTCTCAGTTCCACGGGCAGGTACAGTGTCTCCTCCTGCCCTGAGCTCTCCGCACCGCCACCCCCTGGTGCCGGGAGGGATAAGGGGGTCTGAAGGGTCTGGGCAAGGGAGGGAGGGTCTCTTCGTAGATTAATATGCAGAAAAGTATATAGCAGGCCAGAAACCCGAGACCAGAACCTCTTGACCTTCGGGCAATCCCACCAAATGTGAAGGACCGTCCCTTCCATGGAACAGCCTCGGAAGCAGGCTGCTTTTGCTACGCGTGACAGCACTAGGTACCATCTTTTAAAGTGGACCAACAGACAAAAATGACTTAAACTAGACCAACACAACAAACATTAACAAATGTTCATCCATTCTCAGTTCCACGGGCAGGTACAGTGTCTCCTCCTGCCCTGAGCTCTCCGCACCGCCACCCCCTGGTGCCGGGAGGGATAAGGGGGTCTGAAGGGTCTGGGCAAGGGGGGATGGAGAAAGGGGGAGGGAGAAGGATGGAGAGAATGAGAGAAGAGAGAAAGAATAGAAAAAAAAAGTTTGCAGGCCGCTCTTCACTGTAAAAAGGCCTCCCTCAGGTCTGGAAACAAGTATTCTACCCACGGGCCCCAAGTCTTCATGAATTTCTCGTGGGAATCTCTCAGAATGCTAGTCAGTTTTTCATTAATAAAAATGCCATTCAGCCTCTCTTTAACCATCTGGAACGGGACATTACCTTTTTTCCAGGAGCTTGCAATAGCTAATTTTGCAGCTAGCAGAACTTGGGTCAACAGGGCATGCTGGATCTTAGTAATACCTTCTGGCTTCATGTGCAGCAAGGCAACCCAGGGGTCTCTTCGTAGATTAATATGCAGAAAAGTATATAGCAGGCCGGAAACCCGAGACCAGAACCTCTTGACCTTCGGGCAATCCCACCAAATGTGAAGGACCGTCCCTTCCGTGGAACAGCCTCGGAAGCAGGCTGCTTTTGCTACGCGTGACAGCACTAGGTACCATCTTTTAAAGTGGACCAACAGACAAAAATGACTTAAACTAGACCAACACAACAAACAGTGCTCATATGCATCCCTCCCCGGGGCAATTTAGGTTACTGCACATAAAACATATTTTACCCAATTCCAAATCCTGCTGTGGTCAATTTTAAAAACAAAATGGTGGTTCATGGATGTGCAAGCCACCTGCAAACAGGAAGTGCTACTGGGCTTCCTGTTACTGTGCATTGTCAGTTATGTCAGTTGAATCCAGGTAGCAGCTTGGCTGAGGTACTTGGGGGGTTATTCATCAAGGGATAGCGCCAGGTAGTGCCTCTTAGCGGCAGGCAGCGGCTGGTGAGCGCTGGGCGCTGTACCCAAACCACATTTTTGAAGGCGATTCTGGTGAGCGCCTCTGACAGTGCCATGTAGCGTACTATTCATCATTACAGAGTATAGCGCCAGAGCTCTAGCTTCCAGAGCGCCAGCTATTACTTGTCAATACCTGTCACTCTCTCGTACATTTCAATGGACGTTCCTTTTCTTCTGTTTAAACAGGGTTTTTTGTTTTTAATTTTTTTTTTCTCTCATATAATTGTGTCACCTCTCCTGGCATAGAAAGATACATTTTTGAAAACTTTTTTGATTTTTTATATTTTTATGCAGAATTGTCATTACTCGTCTGGCATTAAAGTATTAATGTTACAACAATGCCATTCCATGTGTTTTCGCTTTGTTACTGGTGGATATGTGTTCAAAACAGACTTTAATCACACAGCGTCTGCCGCTCTATGCTATAGCGACCAGATCCAGAGCGCCTATGCTCTGTGTGTCTGTTTTTTGTTGAATATGGTGTGAGTCGCTGAAAGTCAGTCGCACTGTGCTGGTGCTACCTTTCGCTCCCTGCAACGCTGTACTGGTGTTAGAACGCCCAACATACATCTCATTCATCAATGCTGGCCAGGTTACTACAGCGACTGAGGCGCTCTGTTACAGCGCCCGATACACGCACCAGAGCGTCTAAGCGCCGCTATACAGACACTCATCTGACGATACCTGCCACTAGTAATGAATCAGCGTCTTGGAGAGGAAGTTCCAAAATGGCAGCTACCTTTCTTTTCCAACTGTGTCAGGTTGTTGGTCTGGTTTAATAATCAGAAAAGAATTAGTAACACAATAACTAACAGTAAGTTAAACTTGCCCCTGTGTTGTATATTACTACATGAAAATGCTTCACATGTCCAGTCAGGCTTTACAATGTAGCTTTGCAGATGGAAATACAGTATTTGAGGATTACAATGCTCTTTGACATCTGCAGATCTATGTATTTATACTGTCTGCATTTTCTAAGTTATTGTGATCATTTTCCATTGTTCCTGCAAAAAACATGCATTTTGACTTAAGATCTTATTTCCTACACTATTAGTGAAAAAATAAATATGTCCATATTTTAATCTTTCACCAATATAATTGTGTTTACATGTGTTGCTAAGACAAAATAAGGTAAATTATGATTTTCTGTGTATCCGGATGATTTCCTTACATCATCCAATCTTTTTTTTTTTTTTTATAAATAATCATGTACAATAGGGCTATCTGAAGTAAGTAAAACACTTAGTGAACACAATTTAATTTATGTCCAAGCCACTTTGTTTTAATGTTAATAACATTACCCCAATTTCAGCAACTAACAGTCATTTCTAAACCTGCTAAAAGCTCAACATCTGCCCAAACCTTCAACCTAGTCTTATTTTCTCTAAGCCCAGAAATAATTTCTCCTTTCCCCTAAAAGACTCCTGGGCCATCCGAGTTCCCCTCCCTGGGGCATCCCGAATTGTGAAGGCCCCAGATCACCAGTTTCACTCACCTGCTCCCGGAGCCCTCGATGCGTCTGCCTGTAAGAGGGACGCGCGAGAGGCAGCGGCAGGCGCTCTCACCTTGTCAGTCGATGGACCTCGCTTGTCCGTCGACGGTGATTGGTGGAGCGAGTCACGTGGGAGCGGGGTCAGGTGAGTTTTTGGGGCTTTCTGGGGGGTTTCATACCGGGGTGACCCACAGAAGTGGACCAACACCCAGGATAGTGAAAATCCTGGGTGTTGATCCACTTTAAAACAATGTCATTCCATGTGTTTTCGCCAGCAAAGTGGTAGAGCTGCAAGCCACTGTGTTCTGGTGCTTCAACACCAAACTGACAAAAAGATTGATTATCCAGAATTTGTTCGACTTCAAGCGCCGGAACAATGAGGGTGTATACCGGCTGTATGATGCCTACACATCTGGTAGGTCCAACACACATAGATGTCCAAATTAAAGTCATGTGTGCACAGTAATGTCTTTGAGTGTAATGTACCTTTTTTTTGTTTTGTTTCCTCTCCACAGATAAGCGTGCTCCCCTGGGTAAACACGGGAAGGGGATCCTCCCCCGCACACGTGTTGTGAGTTCGGAAAAGTCTGTGAGGAAGGGTCCCTCTCGGAGATCCCATATTGAGGACCCAGGGGAGGAAGGGGATGACGCCCCAGTGAAGAGTGCTGCATGGGTGGGGGCAGTATGGAGCCTCAGCTCCTCACAATCGGACTCAGTCCCAAGCCCCCTGTGGCCATCTCAAGTGGGGTGTCCCAGTGGGTAGGAGGCAAGGGACTTCATCACACTCCCTCTAGGATCAGGGAGCGAGAGGGAGGAGGGTGGCCCCTCAGGTTTGGGATCTGCCATTGTGAGGAGTGGAGGCTCCACGCCTCTACCTCATAGCCTTCCCTGGGATACCAGCAGCAGCTCATCCCCTGGTGAGTGGATTTATTATTGCGGCTTATTATTTCCATTGGTACCTTGTTGTTACTAAAATATTCCTTTCTACCTTTCTACTTTTTTACAGGGCATCATAGAGCCGGCACCTCCACCAGCTATGCTGCAGATGAGGCACTGGGGCATAGTTCTGGTAAGAGTTGCTTTAATTATAAGATTAATGTATATGCAAATATCAATTTAAATATATATACAATGTTTAAGGCCCAAATACCTTATATGGTGGTGAGGGGGCCACGTGGCCTATTTCACAGTAGCTGCTCTACTGTTGTACCCCTAAATCCTAATCTAATGTGCCTACAACATGTGTTTTTTTTAAACAAATACATGGCCAAGTTTATACCCAAGAGTATGTTTATGTTATCATTCAAACTAATACATGTTGAGGCCTATTAACAATATCAACCACATAGTTCTTTGATTGATTGTTTCTGTCGTGTTTTTTCTCATAACAGATGTTTCCACACAGACGGAGCCCGTACTAATTCTCCCCACCCCAGCTCCGGGATCCTCCAGCAGCATGGGCCTAAGCCACAGCTACGATGGTGAGTACCCTAAATTCTAATTCAAACATTGATTACACAAATATGTTTGTGTCTATGACCATGTAGAAATGTTAGTGACAGTCTGCTGATTATTATCAGACATGGAGATGCTATATTTGCAAGCCACAGTCATAATTGCATGTAAGCATGCTAGTTTGGTGGCTCTGCTAATGTTACTTTATACAGGCAGCCGGTGATCATGTTATTGATTTCTACTACACCTACTATTGTAACTTCACAATCTATAAATTGAAATGGTGAAGGATTTAAAATTAAAAAGGGACAGGAGCAATTGAGCAAGACAGGAAGTACAGTCTTCCGCTGCTTAAATAGGCCTTATTTGGTTAGTTAAGATATCATATTACTTACTAAAAATATTTTTTCCTTTTCATAGGTATATACTGTATTTTTGGAACTGTGGAACTTCGCAGACTGTGGCAGTATGTCCGAACAAACAGAAGAAGCTGCTGGAGAAGAAGAAAAAGCCATAGGGTGGGGGAATCTGGGTTGCCGCTGTACGGCATAGTTTTATGGCCATGTTGGCCATTTTTATAAGTTTTAAATACATTTTTAATGGTTTCACAAACTGTCTCTGATTTCTATTCTTTTATTTTAAAATTCAATTAACATACACACACACAAAAAAACAAAACCAAAAATAATTTAAACTTATGTTGCCAATTAGAGATGAGCGAACTTTTGAAAAATTCGATTCGACTGATTCGCCGAATTTTCCGACAAAAATCGTTTCGACCCGAATAAATTCGCGACGAATCGCTATTAAAAACGGCTATTTCTGAGCCTCCTACAGCCTCAATAGGGTTGTAAACCATTCAGCCTTGCTGTAACACGCACAGGATGCGTGCTGGGTTAGTTAAATAATACTTTGAAGAAATATCACATGCAGATCAGAGGCATCGCTAATAGAATCGCAGAGCGGCACAATTGCAGAGAGTTGAAGTGGCATCACTATGAGGGGCAGAAGGAGCCCAAATATACACTGGAGTTGGCCTCAGGAGCCCAAAAATTGGATGAATCACACCCTGGAGTTGGCAGAAGTTGGCAGCAGCAGCAGCAGGAGCCCAAATATACACTGGAGTTGGCTTCAGGAGCCCAAAAATTGGATGAATCACACCCTGGAGTTGGCAGGAGTTGACACCAGCAGCAGCAGGAGCCCAAATATACACTGGAGTTGGCTTCAGGAGCCCAAAAATTGGATGAATCACACCCTGGAGTTGGCAGAAGTTGGCAGCAGCAGCAGCAGGAGCCCAAATATACACTGGAGTTGGCCTCAGGAGCCCAAAAATTGGATGAATCACACCCTGGAGTTGGCAGAAGTTGGCAGCAGCAGCAGCAGGAGCCCAAATATACACTGGAGTTGGCCTCAGGAGCCCAAAAATTGGATGAATCACACCCTGGAGTTGGCAGGAGTTGACAGTAGCAGCAGCAGGAGCCCAAATATACACTGGAGTTGGCCTCAGGAGCCCAAAAATTGGATGAATCACACCCTGGAGTTGGCAGAAGTTGGCAGCAGCAGCAGCAGGAGCCCAAATATACACTGGAGTTGGCTTCAGGAGCCCAAAAATTGGATGAATCACACCCTGGAGTTGGCAGGAGTTGACACCAGCAGCAGCAGGAGCCCAAATATACACTGGAGTTGGCTTCAGGAGCCCAAAAATTGGATGAATCACACCCTGGAGTTGGCAGAAGTTGGCAGCAGCAGCAGCAGGAGCCCAAATATACACTGGAGTTGGCCTCAGGAGCCCAAAAATTGGATGAATCACACCCTGGAGTTGGCAGAAGTTGGCAGCAGCAGCAGCAGGAGCCCAAATATACACTGGAGTTGGCCTCAGGAGCCCAAAAATTGGATGAATCACACCCTGGAGTTGGCAGGAGTTGACAGTAGCAGCAGCAGGAGCCCAAATATACACTGGAGTTGGCCTCAGGAGCCCAAAAATTGGATGAATCACACCCTGGAGTTGGCAGAAGTTGGCAGCAGCAGCAGCAGGAGCCCAAATATACACTGGAGTTGGCTTCAGGAGCCCAAAAATTGGATGAATCACACCCTGGAGTTGGCAGGAGTTGACACCAGCAGCAGCAGGAGCCCAAATATACACTGGAGTTGGCTTCAGGAGCCCAAAAATTGGATGAATCACACCCTGGAGTTGGCAGAAGTTGGCAGCAGCAGCAGCAGGAGCCCAAATATACACTGGAGTTGGCCTCAGGAGCCCAAAAATTGGATGAATCACACCCTGGAGTTGGCAGAAGTTGGCAGCAGCAGCAGCAGGAGCCCAAATATACACTGGAGTTGGCCTCAGGAGCCCAAAAATTGGATGAATCACACCCAGGAGTTGGCAGAAGTTGGCAGCAGCAGCAGCAGGAGCCCAAATATACACTGGAGTTGGCTTCAGGAGCCCAAAAATTGGATGAATCACACCCTGGAGTTGGCAGGAGTTGACACCAGCAGCAGCAGGAGCCCAAATATACACTGGAGTTGGCTTCAGGAGCCCAAAAATTGGATGAATCACACCCTGGAGTTGGCAGAAGTTGGCAGCAGCAGCAGCAGGAGCCCAAATATACACTGGAGTTGGCCTCAGGAGCCCAAAAATTGGATGAATCACACCCTGGAGTTGGCAGAAGTTGGCAGCAGCAGCAGCAGGAGCCCAAATATACACTGGAGTTGGCCTCAGGAGCCCAAAAATTGGATGAATCACACCCTGGAGTTGGCAGAAGTTGGCAGCAGCAGCAGCAGGAGCCCAAATATACACTGGAGTTGGCCTCAGGAGCCCAAAAATTGGATGAATCACACCCTGGAGTTGGCAGGAGTTGACAGTAGCAGCAGCAGGAGCCCAAATATACACTGGAGTTGGCCTCAGGAGCCCAAAAATTGGATGAATCACACCCTGGAGTTGGCAGAAGTTGGCAGCAGCAGCAGCAGGAGCCCAAATATACACTGGAGTTGGCCTCAGGAGCCCAAAAATTGGATGAATCACACCCTGGAGTTGGCAGGAGTTGACAGTAGCAGCAGCAGGAGCCCAAATATACACTGGAGTTGGCCTCAGGAGCCCAAAAATTGGATGAATCACACCCTGGAGTTGGCAGAAGTTGGCAGCAGCAGCAGCAGGAGCCCAAATATACACTGGAGTTGGCCTCAGGAGCCCAAAAATTGGATGAATCACACCCTGGAGTTGGCAGAAGTTGGCAGCAGCAGCAGCAGGAGCCCAAATATACACTGGAGTTGGCCTCAGGAGCCCAAAAATTGGATGAATCACACCCTGGAGTTGGCAGGAGTTGACACCAGCAGCAGCAGGAGCCCAAATATACACTGGAGTTGGCTTCAGGAGCCCAAAAATTGGATGAATCACACCCTGGAGTTGGCAGAAGTTGGCAGCAGCAGCAGCAGGAGCCCAAATATACACTGGAGTTGGCCTCAGGAGCCCAAAAATTGGATGAATCACACCCTGGAGTTGGCAGAAGTTGGCAGCAGCAGCAGCAGGAGCCCAAATATACACTGGAGTTGGCCTCAGGAGCCCAAAAATTGGATGAATCACACCCTGGAGTTGGCAGGAGTTGACAGTAGCAGCAGCAGGAGCCCAAATATACACTGGAGTTGGCCTCAGGAGCCCAAAAATTGGATGAATCACACCCTGGAGTTGGCAGAAGTTGGCAGCAGCAGCAGCAGGAGCCCAAATATACACTGGAGTTGGCCTCAGGAGCCCAAAAATTGGATGAATCACACCCTGGAGTTGGCAGAAGTTGGCAGCAGCAGGAGCCCAAATATACACTGGAGTTGGCCTCAGGAGCCCAAAAATTGGATGAATCACACCCTGGAGTTGGCAGGAGTTGACAGTAGCAGCAGCAGGAGCCCAAATATACACTGGAGTTGGCCTCAGGAGCCCAAAAATTGGATGAATCACACCCTGGAGTTGGCAGGAGTTGGCAGCAGCAGCAGCAGGAGCCCAAAAAATGGCCTAAAGACATAAATATGTTTTGCACCATTTGGAAAGTGTAAAACGTGGCACCATGCTGAATCTAGTCGCATGCATCAGGCATTGGTGGGTGGAAATCCTGGCTGATCCATCCCTGATTCATTTTGACAAAGGTGAGTCTCTCCACATTTTTAGTTGACAGACGAGTTCTCCTCGCCGTAACTATGGCCCCCGCCGCACTAAACACCCGCTCAGATGGCACGCTACTTGCCGGGCAGGACAGCTTTTCCAGGGCAAACTCTGCTAGTTGCGGCCACAAATCAAGTTTGGCTGCCCAGAAGTCCAGCGGATCCTCAAGGTGTGTTGGCATGGTCATGTCAAAGTATGACATGACCTGCTGGTTCAGGTCCTGCTCCAGGTCTTCCTGCTGCTCATGAGTAGCCTCACTATGCGGGTGTAGAAAGCTACTCATTAGCGACTGAAGACTGAGGCTGCTGCTGCTGATGGAGCTTCTGCTGCTGCTGCTGCCAACCCCCCCAGCGGCCATGGCAGTGGAAGGTGAGCGCAGAGGTCCCCTCGAGTCAGACCTGCGAGAGTATGGACCATGGCGCAGATAGGCATCGGCCAACTGCCTACGTAGAATGTCTTTGTAGTAGTTGAGTTTGTCCTCCCTCTCGGTGGGTTTAAAAAATGCCCCCATTTTGTGCCGGAAGCGAGGGTCCAATAAGGTGGACAGCCAGAAGTCATCCCGCCGACAGATGGAAACAATTCTGGGGTCACTACGCAAGCATGTGAGCATGCTTCGTGCCATTTGCGCAAGTGACTCGGATGGACTACCTGTCTCCATCTCCACTGCATACTGCCACGGTGTGCCCGGGTCCTCTGTCTCTCCTTCCTCAAAAACCTCTAGCTCCTCTGGCTGCTCCTGCTCCTCCTCTCCTGTCCGCTGACTAGATAAACCAGCCATTTCGCCAAGCCTAAACTGTGTTTCGCTGGGCAACTCCTCCTCCTCCTCTTCCTCCTCCTCCTCCTCCAGTTCAGCTCCAACGGGGTTCATGTGGCCGTAAGATGTAAACGCCATGTCTCCAGTGCCCTGACCAGCCATGGTTTCCAACATGTGCTGTAGTACATGAAGCAGTGGAATCACGTCGTTCATCCCGTAATCCTGCCGACTGACAAATAAAGTGGCTTCCTCAAAGGGCCTGAGCAAACGGCAGGTGTCACGTATGAGCTGCCACTGGTTGACATTGAAGTTACACAGGGGAGTCCCCCTATCTGCTTGGATCATCAGGAAATCCGTGATGGCTTTTCTCTGTTCATATAATCGGTCCAACATGTGAAGGGTGGAATTCCAACGGGTGGAAACATCGCAAATCAGACTATGTTGGGGGATACCATTCTGACGCTGTAGCTCAAGAAGGGTGTGTTTGGCGGTGTAGGAGTGGCTGAAGTGCATGCAAAGTTTCCGTGAAGTTGTTAGGATGTCCTGCAGATGGGGGGAACACTTCAGAAACCGCTTGACAACCAGATTGAAGACGTGAGCCATGCAGGGGGCATGGGTCAGGCTTCCTTGGCGCAGCGCAGACAAAATGTTCTTCCCATTGTCGGTAACCATGATTCCCATTTTAAGTTTTCTCGGAGTAAGCCATGTTTGGATTTCCTGATGAATACATTTAAGCAGTTCCTCCCCTGTGTGACTCCGTTCGCCAAGACAAACCATGTGAAGCACTGCGTGACACCTCCGTGCCCTGCACACATGGTAGACTGGAGGGGCACTGAGACTTGAGCCTACAGTGGAGGGTGAGGAGATGGCGGAGGATGAGGAGGCCGAGTCGCACGGTGTCACAGGCCCAATGGGCAGAGAGCGCGGAGGCCGAAGCGGCGTGACCTGTCCAAGTTGCTGCTGCAAAGGGACCACATTCACCCAGTGGGCCGTAAACGACATGTACTGCCCCTGACCGTAGTTACAGCTCCAGATGTCGGCGCTGCCATGTATTTTGCTACACACCGACAGGCTCAAGGACTGGCCCACCTTCTGTTCAACAAAAGTGTGCAGCGCTGGTACTGCCTTCTTGGCAAAGAAATGACGGCTTGAGACTCTCCACCTCGGCTCGGCACAAGCCATCAGTTCTCTGAAAGGTGCAGATTCCACCACCTGAAAAGGGAGCGACTGCAGCACCAGCAACTTGGACAGGAGCACATTCAGCTTCTGCGCCGTAGGATGAGTGGGCGCATACTGCTGTCTCTTGGACATGGCTTCGCTGATGGATTGCTGGCGGGATGCATGACTTGGAGGAGGAGGAGCAGGAGCGACAGAGGATGGGTATGACGCACAGCTGCCTTCGGCTGAGGTGCTGGGGCCTTGGCTGGCAGAAATTGGGAGCTCACTTGGTGAGGAAGCAGACTGGACCACCCCTTGGGAGCCTCGGTTCTCCCAGGTCGTTTTATGGTGACGCATCATATGTTGACGCAGGGCCGTGGTGCCAACATTTGGACCCTGGCCACGCTTCACCTTTTGCCTACATATCTTGCATGTGGCCATGTTACCCTCCTGCGGATGCCTCAGGAAAAACTGCCACACTGCCGAGTAGCTACTTTTCCCACCCCCTGGCCTCACTGATTCACTGCTGCTGTTGCCAACTCCAGGAACCCCTGCTCCACTACCTCCCGATAAGGTAGACTGCCGCACAGCAGGTGCTCTACCCCGGCCCCGGCCCCGGCCGGCTCCAGCCTTTGGAATTGTGCCCCCATGCTGACTGCTACCACCTTGCTGCCTCAGCTGCTGACTCCGGGGCAACCTGCACCCCTCTTCTCCTGATGATGACGATGAAGCCCCTTCATCACCCGGCTCCCAAGTGCGATCGGCTTCATCGTCATCATCATCATCATCACCGAGTTGTGGCTGTACGTCACTGATGTTCGTGGATTCGTCAACAGTGTCTGGCGCAGGAGCTGGAACGCTCGCAGCACCCACGACACTGTCCACATCACTATTTGTCTGCCTAGCTAAAGAAGCCACCTCCATTTCTTGGCTGGGCAGTAGCTGCTGACTGTCCTCTATCTGATGGTCCTCCTCACTAAAGAGTGGAGCTGAACCCAAAGCATAGGATACGTCGCTGGGGGAGGGAACGGCGTAGGCCAGAGGCAATGGGAGGACAGGGACTGCTCTCGGGGCATGCCAACTCAGGGTTGTGTCAGAGGAACCTACCGACCCTAGACTGGGGGTCTCAGACGTAAGTTGTGATGATGTTGTTGATGAGCGCGTCAACCAATCTACCACGGCAGATGCGTTACTGGTGGAGACCCGACCGCTAGCAGATACTGGCAGATTAGGTCTCTCAGCGTGACTCCTGCTGCTACTGGCCCCCAGTCTGATTCGAGCTCTGCCTGCGGAATCTTGGCCTCTGCCACTCCTCTTTTCACTTCCAGGCACTTGTCTGCCCGACATAGTCTAACTGGCGTGGTAGTAGGTGATATTTAAAAAAACCCCGGGCAGCGGTGGGTCTATATGAAACAGAATATAATGCACACCAAAAGTGAGCAGTAACACTCAGCCTCCAACAGGCCTGCTTAGTGTAAATAAGAGAGCTGCTTAGTGTAAATAAAGAGAGGTATGCTATGTTACAGAATGGGATGCCTCAACAGAAGTGCACCTGGCAGGCAGCAGTAAGCCTATGCCCAGCAAAAGTGTCTTATAATATAAATATAATAAGAGCAAATGCTTATATGGTCTTAAACAGAGGCTGCTTTAGTCACAGAATGGGATGCCCTGGGCAGGAATGGACCTGGCAGGGTCCAGTAGTGCTTTGGCCAGCAAAAGTGTCTTTATCAGGCTAATTTCAAATATGATAAGAGCAAATGCTTATATGGTCTTAAACAGAGGCTGCTGTAGTCACAGAATGGGATGCCCCGGGCAGGAATCGACCTGGCAGGGTCCAGTAGTGCTTTGGCCAGCAAAAGTGTCTTTATCAGGCCTAATTTAGAATATGATAAGAGCAAATGCTTATATGGTCTTAAACAGAGGCTGCTTTAGTCACAGAATGGGATGCCCTGGGCAGGAATGGACCTGGCAGGGTCCAGTAGTGCTTTGGCCAGCAAAAGTGTCTTTATCAGGCTAATTTCAAATATGATAAGAGCAAATGCTTATATGGTCTTAAACAGAGGCTGCTGTAGTCACAGAATGGGATGCCCTGGGCAGGAATGGACCTGGCAGGGTCCAGTAGTGCTTTGGCCAGCAAAAGTGTCTTTATCAGGCTAATTTCAAATATGATAAGAGCAAATGCTTATATGGTCTTAAACAGAGGCTGCTGTAGTCACAGAATGGGATGCCCCGGGCAGGAATGGACCTGGCAGGGTCCAGTAGTGCTTTGGCCAGCAAAAGTGTCTTTATCAGGCCTAATTTCAAATATGATAAGAGCAAATGCTTATATGGTCTTAAACAGAGGCTGCTTTAGTCACAGAATGGGATGCCCTGGGCAGGAATGGACCTGGCAGGGTCCAGTAGTGCTTTGGCCAGCAAAAGTGTCTTTATCAGGCTAATTTCAAATATGATAAGAGCAAATGCTTATATGGTCTTAAACAGAGGCTGCTGTAGTCACAGAATGGGATGCCCTGGGCAGGAATGGACCTGGCAGGGTCCAGTAGTGCTTTGGCCAGCAAAAGTGTCTTTATCAGGCCTAATTTCAAATATGATAAGAGCAAATGCTTATATGGTCTTAAACAGAGGCTGCTTTAGTCACAGAATGGGATGCCCTGGGCAGGAATGGACCTGGCAGGGTCCAGTAGTGCTTTGGCCAGCAAAAGTGTCTTTATCAGGCTAATTTCAAATATGATAAGAGCAAATGCTTATATGGTCTTAAACAGAGGCTGCTGTAGTCACAGAATGGGATGCCCCGGGCAGGAATGGACCTGGCAGGGTCCAGTAGTGCTTTGGCCAGCAAAAGTGTCTTTATCAGGCCTAATTTCAAATATGATAAGAGCAAATGCTTATGTGGTCTTAAACAGAGGCTGCTTTAGTCACAGAATGGGATGCCCTGGGCAGGAATGGACCTGGCAGGGTCCAGTAGTGCTTTGGCCAGCAAAAGTGTCTTTATCAGGCTAATTTCAAATATGATAAGAGCAAATGCTTATATGGTCTTAAACAGAGGCTGCTGTAGTCACAGAATGGGATGCCCCAACAGGAATCGACCTGGCAGGGTCCAGTAGTGCTTTGGCCAGCAAAAGTGTCTTTATCAGGCCTAATTTCAAATATGATAAGAGCAAATGCTTATATGGTCTTAAACAGAGGCTGCTTTAGTCACAGAATGGGATGCCCCAACAGGAATCGACCTGGCAGGGTCCAGTAGTGCTTTGGCCAGCAAAAGTGTCTTTATCAGGCCTAATTTCAAATATGATAAGAGCAAATGCTTATATGGTCTTAAACAGAGGCTGCTGTAGTCACAGAATGGGATGCCCCGGGCAGGAATGGACCTGGCAGAGTCCAGTAGTGCTTTGGCCAGCAAAAGTGTCTTTATCAGGCCTAATTTCAAATATGATAAGAGCAAATGCTTATATGGTCTTAAACAGAGGCTGCTTTAGTCACAGAATGGGATGCCCTGGGCAGGAATGGACCTGGCAGGGTCCAGTAGTGCTTTGGCCAGCAAAAGTGTCTTTATCGGGCCTAATTTCAAATATGATAAGAGCAAATGCTTATATGGTCTTAAACAGAGGCTGCTTTAGTCACAGAATGGGATGCCCCAACAGGAATCGACCTGGCAGGGTCCAGTAGTGCTTTGGCCAGCAAAAGTGTCTTTATCAGGCCTAATTTCAAATATGATAAGAGCAAATGCTTATATGGTCTTAAACAGAGGCTGCTGTAGTCACAGAATGGGATGCCCTGGGCAGGAATGGACCTGGCAGGGTCCAGTAGTGCTTTGGCCAGCAAAAGTGTCTTTATCAGGCCTAATTTCAAATATGATAAGAGCAAATGCTTATATGGTCTTAAACAGAGGCTGCTTTAGTCACAGAATGGGATGCCCCAACAGGAATCGACCTGGCAGGGTCCAGTAGTGCTTTGGCCAGCAAAAGTGTCTTTATCAGGCCTAATTTCAAATATGATAAGAGCAAATGCTTATATGGTCTTAAACAGAGGCTGCTGTAGTCACAGAATGGGATGCCCTGGGCAGGAATGGACCTGGCAGGGTCCAGTAGTGCTTTGGCCAGCAAAAGTGTCTTTATCAGGCTAATTTCAAATATGATAAGAGCAAATGCTTATATGGTCTTAAACAGAGGCTGCTGTAGTCACAGAATGGGATGCCCCGGGCAGGAATGGACCTGGCAGGGTCCAGTAGTGCTTTGGCCAGCAAAAGTGTCTTTATCAGGCCTAATTTCAAATATGATAAGAGCAAATGCTTATATGGTCTTAAACAGAGGCTGCTTTAGTCACAGAATGGGATGCCCTGGGCAGGAATGGACCTGGCAGGGTCCAGTAGTGCTTTGGCCAGCAAAAGTGTCTTTATCAGGCTAATTTCAAATATGATAAGAGCAAATGCTTATATGGTCTTAAACAGAGGCTGCTGTAGTCACAGAATGGGATGCCCTGGGCAGGAATGGACCTGGCAGGGTCCAGTAGTGCTTTGGCCAGCAAAAGTGTCTTTATCAGGCCTAATTTCAAATATGATAAGAGCAAATGCTTATATGGTCTTAAACAGAGGCTGCTTTAGTCACAGAATGGGATGCCCTGGGCAGGAATGGACCTGGCAGGGTCCAGTAGTGCTTTGGCCAGCAAAAGTGTCTTTATCAGGCTAATTTCAAATATGATAAGAGCAAATGCTTATATGGTCTTAAACAGAGGCTGCTGTAGTCACAGAATGGGATGCCCCGGGCAGGAATGGACCTGGCAGGGTCCAGTAGTGCTTTGGCCAGCAAAAGTGTCTTTATCAGGCCTAATTTCAAATATGATAAGAGCAAATGCTTATGTGGTCTTAAACAGAGGCTGCTTTAGTCACAGAATGGGATGCCCTGGGCAGGAATGGACCTGGCAGGGTCCAGTAGTGCTTTGGCCAGCAAAAGTGTCTTTATCAGGCTAATTTCAAATATGATAAGAGCAAATGCTTATATGGTCTTAAACAGAGGCTGCTGTAGTCACAGAATGGGATGCCCCAACAGGAATCGACCTGGCAGGGTCCAGTAGTGCTTTGGCCAGCAAAAGTGTCTTTATCAGGCCTAATTTCAAATATGATAAGAGCAAATGCTTATATGGTCTTAAACAGAGGCTGCTTTAGTCACAGAATGGGATGCCCCAACAGGAATCGACCTGGCAGGGTCCAGTAGTGCTTTGGCCAGCAAAAGTGTCTTTATCAGGCCTAATTTCAAATATGATAAGAGCAAATGCTTATATGGTCTTAAACAGAGGCTGCTGTAGTCACAGAATGGGATGCCCCGGGCAGGAATGGACCTGGCAGAGTCCAGTAGTGCTTTGGCCAGCAAAAGTGTCTTTATCAGGCCTAATTTCAAATATGATAAGAGCAAATGCTTATATGGTCTTAAACAGAGGCTGCTTTAGTCACAGAATGGGATGCCCTGGGCAGGAATGGACCTGGCAGGGTCCAGTAGTGCTTTGGCCAGCAAAAGTGTCTTTATCGGGCCTAATTTCAAATATGATAAGAGCAAATGCTTATATGGTCTTAAACAGAGGCTGCTTTAGTCACAGAATGGGATGCCCCAACAGGAATCGACCTGGCAGGGTCCAGTAGTGCTTTGGCCAGCAAAAGTGTCTTTATCAGGCCTAATTTCAAATATGATAAGAGCAAATGCTTATATGGTCTTAAACAGAGGCTGCTGTAGTCACAGAATGGGATGCCCTGGGCAGGAATGGACCTGGCAGGGTCCAGTAGTGCTTTGGCCAGCAAAAGTGTCTTTATCAGGCCTAATTTCAAATATGATAAGAGCAAATGCTTATATGGTCTTAAACAGAGGCTGCTTTAGTCACAGAATGGGATGCCCCAACAGGAATCGACCTGGCAGGGTCCAGTAGTGCTTTGGCCAGCAAAAGTGTCTTTATCAGGCCTAATTTCAAATATGATAAGAGCAAATGCTTATATGGTCTTAAACAGAGGCTGCTGTAGTCACAGAATGGGATGCCCTGGGCAGGAATGGACCTGGCAGGGTCCAGTAGTGCTTTGGCCAGCAAAAGTGTCTTTATCAGGCCTAATTTCAAATATGATAAGAGCAAATGCTTATATGGTCTTAAACAGAGGCTGCTGTAGTCACAGAATGGGATGCCCCGGGCAGGAATGGACCTGGCAGGGTCCAGTAGTGCTTTGGCCAGCAAAAGTGTCTTTATCAGGCCTAATTTCAAATATGATAAGAGCAAATGCTTATATGGTCTTAAACAGAGGCTGCTGTAGTCACAGAATGGGATGCCCTGGGCAGGAATGGACCTGGCAGGGTCCAGTAGTGCTTTGGCCAGCAAAAGTGTCTTTATCAGGCTAATTTCAAATATGATAAGAGCAAATGCTTATATGGTCTTAAACAGAGGCTGCTGTAGTCACAGAATGGGATGCCCTGGGCAGGAATGGACCTGGCAGGGTCCAGTAGTGCTTTGGCCAGCAAAAGTGTCTTTATCAGGCTAATTTCAAATATGATAAGAGCAAATGCTTATATGGTCTTAAACAGAGGCTGCTGTAGTCACAGAATGGGATGCCCCGGGCAGGAATGGACCTGGCAGGGTCCAGTAGTGCTTTGGCCAGCAAAAGTGTCTTTATCAGGCCTAATTTCAAATATGATAAGAGCAAATGCTTATATGGTCTTAAACAGAGGCTGCTTTAGTCACAGAATGGGATGCCCTGGGCAGGAATGGACCTGGCAGGGTCCAGTAGTGCTTTGGCCAGCAAAAGTGTCTTTATCAGGCTAATTTCAAATATGATAAGAGCAAATGCTTATATGGTCTTAAACAGAGGCTGCTGTAGTCACAGAATGGGATGCCCTGGGCAGGAATGGACCTGGCAGGGTCCAGTAGTGCTTTGGCCAGCAAAAGTGTCTTTATCAGGCCTAATTTCAAATATGATAAGAGCAAATGCTTATATGGTCTTAAACAGAGGCTGCTTTAGTCACAGAATGGGATGCCCTGGGCAGGAATGGACCTGGCAGGGTCCAGTAGTGCTTTGGCCAGCAAAAGTGTCTTTATCAGGCTAATTTCAAATATGATAAGAGCAAATGCTTATATGGTCTTAAACAGAGGCTGCTGTAGTCACAGAATGGGATGCCCCGGGCAGGAATGGACCTGGCAGGGTCCAGTAGTGCTTTGGCCAGCAAAAGTGTCTTTATCAGGCCTAATTTCAAATATGATAAGAGCAAATGCTTATGTGGTCTTAAACAGAGGCTGCTTTAGTCACAGAATGGGATGCCCTGGGCAGGAATGGACCTGGCAGGGTCCAGTAGTGCTTTGGCCAGCAAAAGTGTCTTTATCAGGCTAATTTCAAATATGATAAGAGCAAATGCTTATATGGTCTTAAACAGAGGCTGCTGTAGTCACAGAATGGGATGCCCCAACAGGAATCGACCTGGCAGGGTCCAGTAGTGCTTTGGCCAGCAAAAGTGTCTTTATCAGGCCTAATTTCAAATATGATAAGAGCAAATGCTTATATGGTCTTAAACAGAGGCTGCTTTAGTCACAGAATGGGATGCCCCAACAGGAATCGACCTGGCAGGGTCCAGTAGTGCTTTGGCCAGCAAAAGTGTCTTTATCAGGCCTAATTTCAAATATGATAAGAGCAAATGCTTATATGGTCTTAAACAGAGGCTGCTGTAGTCACAGAATGGGATGCCCCGGGCAGGAATGGACCTGGCAGAGTCCAGTAGTGCTTTGGCCAGCAAAAGTGTCTTTATCAGGCCTAATTTCAAATATGATAAGAGCAAATGCTTATATGGTCTTAAACAGAGGCTGCTTTAGTCACAGAATGGGATGCCCTGGGCAGGAATGGACCTGGCAGGGTCCAGTAGTGCTTTGGCCAGCAAAAGTGTCTTTATCGGGCCTAATTTCAAATATGATAAGAGCAAATGCTTATATGGTCTTAAACAGAGGCTGCTTTAGTCACAGAATGGGATGCCCCAACAGGAATCGACCTGGCAGGGTCCAGTAGTGCTTTGGCCAGCAAAAGTGTCTTTATCAGGCCTAATTTCAAATATGATAAGAGCAAATGCTTATATGGTCTTAAACAGAGGCTGCTGTAGTCACAGAATGGGATGCCCTGGGCAGGAATGGACCTGGCAGGGTCCAGTAGTGCTTTGGCCAGCAAAAGTGTCTTTATCAGGCCTAATTTCAAATATGATAAGAGCAAATGCTTATATGGTCTTAAACAGAGGCTGCTTTAGTCACAGAATGGGATGCCCCAACAGGAATCGACCTGGCAGGGTCCAGTAGTGCTTTGGCCAGCAAAAGTGTCTTTATCAGGCCTAATTTCAAATATGATAAGAGCAAATGCTTATATGGTCTTAAACAGAGGCTGCTGTAGTCACAGAATGGGATGCCCTGGGCAGGAATGGACCTGGCAGGGTCCAGTAGTGCTTTGGCCAGCAAAAGTGTCTTTATCAGGCCTAATTTCAAATATGATAAGAGCAAATGCTTATATGGTCTTAAACAGAGGCTGCTGTAGTCACAGAATGGGATGCCCCGGGCAGGAATGGACCTGGCAGGGTCCAGTAGTGCTTTGGCCAGCAAAAGTGTCTTTATCAGGCCTAATTTCAAATATGATAAGAGCAAATGCTTATATGGTCTTAAACAGAGGCTGCTGTAGTCACAGAATGGGATGCCCTGGGCAGGAATGGACCTGGCAGGGTCCAGTAGTGCTTTGGCCAGCAAAAGTGTCTTTATCAGGCTAATTTCAAATATGATAAGAGCAAATGCTTATATGGTCTTAAACAGAGGCTGCTGTAGTCACAGAATGGGATGCCCTGGGCAGGAATGGACCTGGCAGGGTCCAGTAGTGCTTTGGCCAGCAAAAGTGTCTTTATCAGGCCTAATTTCAAATATGATAAGAGCAAATGCTTATATGGTCTTAAACAGAGGCTGCTGTAGTCACAGAATGGGATGCCCCGGGCAGGAATGGACCTGGCAGGGTCCAGTAGTGCTTTGGCCAGCAAAAGTGTCTTTATCAGGCCTAATTTCAAATATGATAAGAGCAAATGCTTATATGGTCTTAAACAGAGGCTGCTGTAGTCACAGAATGGGATGCCCTGGGCAGGAATGGACCTGGCAGGGTCCAGTAGTGCTTTGGCCAGCAAAAGTGTCTTTATCAGGCTAATTTCAAATATGATAAGAGCAAATGCTTATATGGTCTTAAACAGAGGCTGCTGTAGTCACAGAATGGGATGCCCCGGGCAGGAATGGACCTGGCAGGGTCCAGTAGTGCTTTGGCCAGCAAAAGTGTCTTTATCAGGCCTAATTTCAAATATGATAAGAGCAAATGCTTATATGGTCTTAAACAGAGGCTGCTGTAGTCACAGAATGGGATGCCCCGGGCAGGAATGGACCTGGCAGAGTCCAGTAGTGCTTTGGCCAGCAAAAGTGTCTTTATCAGGCCTAATTTCAAATATGATAAGAGCAAATGCTTATATGGTCTTAAACAGAGGCTGCTTTAGTCACAGAATGGGATGCCCTGGGCAGGAATGGACCTGGCAGGGTCCAGTAGTGCTTTGGCCAGCAAAAGTGTCTTTATCGGGCCTAATTTCAAATATGATAAGAGCAAATGCTTATATGGTCTTAAACAGAGGCTGCTTTAGTCACAGAATGGGATGCCCCAACAGGAATCGACCTGGCAGGGTCCAGTGGTGCTTTGGCCAGCAAAAGTGTCTTTATCAGGCCTAATTTCAAATATGATAAGAGCAAATGCTTATATGGTCTTAAACAGAGGCTGCTTTAGTCACAGAATGGGATGCCCTGGGCAGGAATGGACCTGGCAGGGTCCAGTAGTGCTTTGGCCAGCAAAAGTGTCTTTATCGGGCCTAATTTCAAATATGATAAGAGCAAATGCTTATATGGTCTTAAACAGAGGCTGCTTTAGTCACAGAATGGGATGCCCCAACAGGAATCGACCTGGCAGGGTCCAGTAGTGCTTTGGCCAGCAAAAGTGTCTTTATCAGGCCTAATTTCAAATATGATAAGAGCAAATGCTTATATGGTCTTAAACAGAGGCTGCTGTAGTCACAGAATGGGATGCCCTGGGCAGGAATGGACCTGGCAGGGTCCAGTAGTGCTTTGGCCAGCAAAAGTGTCTTTATCAGGCCTAATTTCAAATATGATAAGAGCAAATGCTTATATGGTCTTAAACAGAGGCTGCTTTAGTCACAGAATGGGATGCCCCAACAGGAATCGACCTGGCAGGGTCCAGTAGTGCTTTGGCCAGCAAAAGTGTCTTTATCAGGCCTAATTTCAAATATGATAAGAGCAAATGCTTATATGGTCTTAAACAGAGGCTGCTGTAGTCACAGAATGGGATGCCCTGGGCAGGAATGGACCTGGCAGGGTCCAGTAGTGCTTTGGCCAGCAAAAGTGTCTTTATCAGGCCTAATTTCAAATATGATAAGAGCAAATGCTTATATGGTCTTAAACAGAGGCTGCTGTAGTCACAGAATGGGATGCCCCGGGCAGGAATGGACCTGGCAGGGTCCAGTAGTGCTTTGGCCAGCAAAAGTGTCTTTATCAGGCCTAATTTCAAATATGATAAGAGCAAATGCTTATATGGTCTTAAACAGAGGCTGCTGTAGTCACAGAATGGGATGCCCTGGGCAGGAATGGACCTGGCAGGGTCCAGTAGTGCTTTGGCCAGCAAAAGTGTCTTTATCAGGCTAATTTCAAATATGATAAGAGCAAATGCTTATATGGTCTTAAACAGAGGCTGCTGTAGTCACAGAATGGGATGCCCTGGGCAGGAATGGACCTGGCAGGGTCCAGTAGTGCTTTGGCCAGCAAAAGTGTCTTTATCAGGCCTAATTTCAAATATGATAAGAGCAAATGCTTATATGGTCTTAAACAGAGGCTGCTGTAGTCACAGAATGGGATGCCCCGGGCAGGAATGGACCTGGCAGGGTCCAGTAGTGCTTTGGCCAGCAAAAGTGTCTTTATCAGGCCTAATTTCAAATATGATAAGAGCAAATGCTTATATGGTCTTAAACAGAGGCTGCTGTAGTCACAGAATGGGATGCCCTGGGCAGGAATGGACCTGGCAGGGTCCAGTAGTGCTTTGGCCAGCAAAAGTGTCTTTATCAGGCTAATTTCAAATATGATAAGAGCAAATGCTTATATGGTCTTAAACAGAGGCTGCTGTAGTCACAGAATGGGATGCCCCGGGCAGGAATGGACCTGGCAGGGTCCAGTAGTGCTTTGGCCAGCAAAAGTGTCTTTATCAGGCCTAATTTCAAATATGATAAGAGCAAATGCTTATATGGTCTTAAACAGAGGCTGCTGTAGTCACAGAATGGGATGCCCCGGGCAGGAATGGACCTGGCAGAGTCCAGTAGTGCTTTGGCCAGCAAAAGTGTCTTTATCAGGCCTAATTTCAAATATGATAAGAGCAAATGCTTATATGGTCTTAAACAGAGGCTGCTTTAGTCACAGAATGGGATGCCCTGGGCAGGAATGGACCTGGCAGGGTCCAGTAGTGCTTTGGCCAGCAAAAGTGTCTTTATCGGGCCTAATTTCAAATATGATAAGAGCAAATGCTTATATGGTCTTAAACAGAGGCTGCTTTAGTCACAGAATGGGATGCCCCAACAGGAATCGACCTGGCAGGGTCCAGTGGTGCTTTGGCCAGCAAAAGTGTCTTTATCAGGCCTAATTTCAAATATGATAAGAGCAAATGCTTATATGGTCTTAAACAGAGGCTGCTGTAGTCACAGAATGGGATGCCCTGGGCAGGAATGGACCTGGCAGGGTCCAGTAGTGCTTTGGCCAGCAAAAGTGTCTTTATCAGGCCTAATTTCAAATATGATAAGAGCAAATGCTTATATGGTCTTAAACAGAGGCTGCTTTAGTCACAGAATGGGATGCCCCAACAGGAATCGACCTGGCAGGGTCCAGTAGTGCTTTGGCCAGCAAAAGTGTCTTTATCAGGCCTAATTTCAAATATGATAAGAGCAAATGCTTATATGGTCTTAAACAGAGGCTGCTGTAGTCACAGAATGGGATGCCCTGGGCAGGAATGGACCTGGCAGGGTCCAGTAGTGCTTTGGCCAGCAAAAGTGTCTTTATCAGGCCTAATTTCAAATATGATAAGAGCAAATGCTTATATGGTCTTAAACAGAGGCTGCTGTAGTCACAGAATGGGATGCCCCGGGCAGGAATGGACCTGGCAGGGTCCAGTAGTGCTTTGGCCAGCAAAAGTGTCTTTATCAGGCCTAATTTCAAATATGATAAGAGCAAATGCTTATATGGTCTTAAACAGAGGCTGCTGTAGTCACAGAATGGGATGCCCTGGGCAGGAATGGACCTGGCAGGGTCCAGTAGTGCTTTGGCCAGCAAAAGTGTCTTTATCAGGCTAATTTCAAATATGATAAGAGCAAATGCTTATATGGTCTTAAACAGAGGCTGCTGTAGTCACAGAATGGGATGCCCTGGGCAGGAATGGACCTGGCAGGGTCCAGTAGTGCTTTGGCCAGCAAAAGTGTCTTTATCAGGCCTAATTTCAAATATGATAAGAGCAAATGCTTATATGGTCTTAAACAGAGGCTGCTGTAGTCACAGAATGGGATGCCCCGGGCAGGAATGGACCTGGCAGGGTCCAGTAGTGCTTTGGCCAGCAAAAGTGTCTTTATCAGGCCTAATTTCAAATATGATAAGAGCAAATGCTTATATGGTCTTAAACAGAGGCTGCTGTAGTCACAGAATGGGATGCCCTGGGCAGGAATGGACCTGGCAGGGTCCAGTAGTGCTTTGGCCAGCAAAAGTGTCTTTATCAGGCTAATTTCAAATATGATAAGAGCAAATGCTTATATGGTCTTAAACAGAGGCTGCTGTAGTCACAGAATGGGATGCCCCGGGCAGGAATGGACCTGGCAGGGTCCAGTAGTGCTTTGGCCAGCAAAAGTGTCTTTATCAGGCCTAATTTCAAATATGATAAGAGCAAATGCTTATATGGTCTTAAACAGAGGCTGCTTTAGTCACAGAATGGGATGCCCTGGGCAGGAATGGACCTGGCAGGGTCCAGTAGTGCTTTGGCCAGCAAAAGTGTCTTTATCAGGCTAATTTCAAATATGATAAGAGCAAATGCTTATATGGTCTTAAACAGAGGCTGCTGTAGTCACAGAATGGGATGCCCTGGGCAGGAATGGACCTGGCAGGGTCCAGTAGTGCTTTGGCCAGCAAAAGTGTCTTTATCAGGCCTAATTTCAAATATGATAAGAGCAAATGCTTATATGGTCTTAAACAGAGGCTGCTTTAGTCACAGAATGGGATGCCCTGGGCAGGAATGGACCTGGCAGGGTCCAGTAGTGCTTTGGCCAGCAAAAGTGTCTTTATCAGGCTAATTTCAAATATGATAAGAGCAAATGCTTATATGGTCTTAAACAGAGGCTGCTGTAGTCACAGAATGGGATGCCCCGGGCAGGAATGGACCTGGCAGGGTCCAGTAGTGCTTTGGCCAGCAAAAGTGTCTTTATCAGGCCTAATTTCAAATATGATAAGAGCAAATGCTTATATGGTCTTAAACAGAGGCTGCTTTAGTCACAGAATGGGATGCCCTGGGCAGGAATGGACCTGGCAGGGTCCAGTAGTGCTTTGGCCAGCAAAAGTGTCTTTATCAGTCTAATTTCAAATATGATAAGAGCAAATGCTTATATGGTCTTAAACAGAGGCTGCTGTAGTCACAGAATGGGATGCCCCAACAGGAATCGACCTGGCAGGGTCCAGTAGTGCTTTGGCCAGCAAAAGTGTCTTTATCAGGCCTAATTTCAAATATGATAAGAGCAAATGCTTATATGGTCTTAAACAGAGGCTGCTTTAGTCACAGAATGGGATGCCCCAACAGGAATCGACCTGGCAGGGTCCAGTAGTGCTTTGGCCAGCAAAAGTGTGTTTATCAGGCCTAATTTCAAATATGATAAGAGCAAATGCTTATATGGTCTTAAACAGAGGCTGCTGTAGTCACAGAATGGGATGCCCCAGGCAGGAATGGACCTGGCAGGGTCCAGTAGTGCTTTGGCCAGCAAAAGTGTCTTTATCAGGCCTAATTTCAAATATGATAAGAGCAAATGCTTATATGGTCTTAAACAGAGGCTGCTTTAGTCACAGAATGGGATGCCCTGGGCAGGAATGGACCTGGCAGGGTCCAGTAGTGCTTTGGCCAGCAAAAGTGTCTTTATCAGTCTAATTTCAAATATGATAAGAGCAAATGCTTATATGGTCTTAAACAGAGGCTGCTGTAGTCACAGAATGGGATGCCCCAACAGGAATCGACCTGGCAGGGTCCAGTAGTGCTTTGGCCAGCAAAAGTGTCTTTATCAGGCCTAATTTCAAATATGATAAGAGCAAATGCTTATATGGTCTTAAACAGAGGCTGCTTTAGTCACAGAATGGGATGCCCCAACAGGAATCGACCTGGCAGGGTCCAGTAGTGCTTTGGCCAGCAAAAGTGTCTTTATCAGGCCTAATTTCAAATATGATAAGAGCAAATGCTTATATGGTCTTAAACAGAGGCTGCTGTAGTCACAGAATGGGATGCCCTGGGCAGGAATGGACCTGGCAGGGTCCAGTAGTGCTTTGGCCAGCAAAAGTGTCTTTATCAGGCTAATTTCAAATATGATAAGAGCAAATGCTTATATGGTCTTAAACAGAGGCTGCTGTAGTCACAGAATGGGATGCCCCGGGCAGGAATGGACCTGGCAGGGTCCAGTAGTGCTTTGGCCAGCAAAAGTGTCTTTATCAGGCCTAATTTCAAATATGATAAGAGCAAATGCTTATATGGTCTTAAACAGAGGCTGCTTTAGTCACAGAATGGGATGCCCTGGGCAGGAATGGACCTGGCAGGGTCCAGTAGTGCTTTGGCCAGCAAAAGTGTCTTTATCAGGCTAATTTCAAATATGATAAGAGCAAATGCTTATATGGTCTTAAACAGAGGCTGCTGTAGTCACAGAATGGGATGCCCTGGGCAGGAATGGACCTGGCAGGGTCCAGTAGTGCTTTGGCCAGCAAAAGTGTCTTTATCAGGCCTAATTTCAAATATGATAAGAGCAAATGCTTATATGGTCTTAAACAGAGGCTGCTTTAGTCACAGAATGGGATGCCCTGGGCAGGAATGGACCTGGCAGGGTCCAGTAGTGCTTTGGCCAGCAAAAGTGTCTTTATCAGGCTAATTTCAAATATGATAAGAGCAAATGCTTATATGGTCTTAAACAGAGGCTGCTGTAGTCACAGAATGGGATGCCCCGGGCAGGAATGGACCTGGCAGGGTCCAGTAGTGCTTTGGCCAGCAAAAGTGTCTTTATCAGGCCTAATTTCAAATATGATAAGAGCAAATGCTTATATGGTCTTAAACAGAGGCTGCTTTAGTCACAGAATGGGATGCCCTGGGCAGGAATGGACCTGGCAGGGTCCAGTAGTGCTTTGGCCAGCAAAAGTGTCTTTATCAGTCTAATTTCAAATATGATAAGAGCAAATGCTTATATGGTCTTAAACAGAGGCTGCTGTAGTCACAGAATGGGATGCCCCAACAGGAATCGACCTGGCAGGGTCCAGTAGTGCTTTGGCCAGCAAAAGTGTCTTTATCAGGCCTAATTTCAAATATGATAAGAGCAAATGCTTATATGGTCTTAAACAGAGGCTGCTTTAGTCACAGAATGGGATGCCCCAACAGGAATCGACCTGGCAGGGTCCAGTAGTGCTTTGGCCAGCAAAAGTGTCTTTATCAGGCCTAATTTCAAATATGATAAGAGCAAATGCTTATATGGTCTTAAACAGAGGCTGCTGTAGTCACAGAATGGGATGCCCCGGGCAGGAATGGACCTGGCAGGGTCCAGTAGTGCTTTGGCCAGCAAAAGTGTCTTTATCAGGCCTAATTTCAAATATGATAAGAGCAAATGCTTATATGGTCTTAAACAGAGGCTGCTTTAGTCACAGAATGGGATGCCCTGGGCAGGAATGGACCTGGCAGGGTCCAGTAGTGCTTTGGCCAGCAAAAGTGTCTTTATCAGTCTAATTTCAAATATGATAAGAGCAAATGCTTATATGGTCTTAAACAGAGGCTGCTGTAGTCACAGAATGGGATGCCCCAACAGGAATCGACCTGGCAGGGTCCAGTAGTGCTTTGGCCAGCAAAAGTGTCTTTATCAGGCCTAATTTCAAATATGATAAGAGCAAATGCTTATATGGTCTTAAACAGAGGCTGCTTTAGTCACAGAATGGGATGCCCCAACAGGAATCGACCTGGCAGGGTCCAGTAGTGCTTTGGCCAGCAAAAGTGTCTTTATCAGGCCTAATTTCAAATATGATAAGAGCAAATGCTTATATGGTCTTAAACAGAGGCTGCTGTAGTCACAGAATGGGATGCCCCGGGCAGGAATGGACCTGGCAGGGTCCAGTAGTGCTTTGGCCAGCAAAAGTGTCTTTATCAGGCCTAATTTCAAATATGATAAGAGCAAATGCTTATATGGTCTTAAACAGAGGCTGCTTTAGTCACAGAATGGGATGCCCTGGGCAGGAATGGACCTGGCAGGGTCCAGTAGTGCTTTGGCCAGCAAAAGTGTCTTTATCAGGCTAATTTCAAATATGATAAGAGCAAATGCTTATATGGTCTTAAACAGAGGCTGCTGTAGTCACAGAATGGGATGCCCCAACAGGAATCGACCTGGCAGGGTCCAGTAGTGCTTTGGCCAGCAAAAGTGTCTTTATCAGGCCTAATTTCAAATATGATAAGAGCAAATGCTTATATGGTCTTAAACAGAGGCTGTTTTAGTCACAGAATGGGATGCCCCAACAGGAATCGACCTGGCAGGGTCCAGTAGTGCTTTGGCCAGCAAAAGTGTCTTTATCAGGCCTAATTTCAAATATGATAAGAGCAAATGCTTATATGGTCTTAAACAGAGGCTGCTGTAGTCACAGAATGGGATGCCCTGGGCAGGAATGGACCTGGCAGGGTCCAGTAGTGCTTTGGCCAGCAAAAGTGTCTTTATCAGGCCTAATTTCAAATATGATAAGAGCAAATGCTTATATGGTCTTAAACAGAGGCTGCTGTAGTCACAGAATGGGATGCCCCGGGCAGGAATGGACCTGGCAGGGTCCAGTAGTGCTTTGGCCAGCAAAAGTGTCTTTATCAGGCCTAATTTCAAATATGATAAGAGCAAATGCTTATATGGTCTTAAACAGAGGCTGCTTTAGTCACAGAATGGGATGCCCTGGGCAGGAATGGACCTGGCAGGGTCCAGTAGTGCTTTGGCCAGCAAAAGTGTCTTTATCAGGCTAATTTCAAATATGATAAGAGCAAATGCTTATATGGTCTTAAACAGAGGCTGCTGTAGTCACAGAATGGGATGCCCTGGGCAGGAATGGACCTGGCAGGGTCCAGTAGTGCTTTGGCCAGCAAAAGTGTCTTTATCAGGCCTAATTTCAAATATGATAAGAGCAAATGCTTATATGGTCTTAAACAGAGGCTGCTTTAGTCACAGAATGGGATGCCCTGGGCAGGAATGGACCTGGCAGGGTCCAGTAGTGCTTTGGCCAGCAAAAGTGTCTTTATCAGGCTAATTTCAAATATGATAAGAGCAAATGCTTATATGGTCTTAAACAGAGGCTGCTGTAGTCACAGAATGGGATGCCCTGGGCAGGAATGGACCTGGCAGGGTCCAGTAGTGCTTTGGCCAGCAAAAGTGTCTTTATCAGGCCTAATTTCAAATATGATAAGAGCAAATGCTTATATGGTCTTAAACAGAGGCTGCTTTAGTCACAGAATGGGATGCCCTGGGCAGGAATGGACCTGGCAGGGTCCAGTAGTGCTTTGGCCAGCAAAAGTGTCTTTATCAGGCTAATTTCAAATATGATAAGAGCAAATGCTTATATGGTCTTAAACAGAGGCTGCTGTAGTCACAGAATGGGATGCCCCGGGCAGGAATGGACCTGGCAGGGTCCAGTAGTGCTTTGGCCAGCAAAAGTGTCTTTATCAGGCCTAATTTCAAATATGATAAGAGCAAATGCTTATATGGTCTTAAACAGAGGCTGCTTTAGTCACAGAATGGGATGCCCTGGGCAGGAATGGACCTGGCAGGGTCCAGTAGTGCTTTGGCCAGCAAAAGTGTCTTTATCAGGCTAATTTCAAATATGATAAGAGCAAATGCTTATATGGTCTTAAACAGAGGCTGCTGTAGTCACAGAATGGGATGCCCTGGGCAGGAATGGACCTGGCAGGGTCCAGTAGTGCTTTGGCCAGCAAAAGTGTCTTTATCAGGCCTAATTTCAAATATGATAAGAGCAAATGCTTATATGGTCTTAAACAGAGGCTGCTTTAGTCACAGAATGGGATGCCTCACAGCAGACTTAAGATCAGTTCAGTATATATGCACAGTTAGTTACTATAAGCAGCCTGAAAACGCTAACAAAGGCTGGATGAAAAAAAAAAAATCTCCCTGTCAGCCAGCTCCGTTTTTCCTACCTTTCCCTGGCTTTCTGTCTGTCTCCTGTCTGTCTCCTGCCTGTCTCCTGCCTGTCCCTGTCTGTCCCTGTCTCCAGCCTGTCTAACTGCCTCAGCTACACAGCGTTCTGTCTGTCTGTCACGAATGCAATAGAGAAATGAGGAAAAGCAAGATGGCCGCCGTTAAATACCGCTGTGTGACGTCACCGGGCTTGCTGGCTGCTGATAGGCTGCATGTGACTGCCCCAGCTTGCACTGGCACGGGATACATGTCCAGACATGTCCCGTCCGCCATCTTAGAATGCCTGTAAATGTAAATGAATGGATGTTAAAGGAAAACTTCGAGTGATCGAATCGCGGGGAAATTCGGATTCGATCCGAATCGAATTTTTCCTGAAATTCGGATCGAATCCGGGTTCGTCCGGATCGATTCGCTCATCCCTATTGCCAATGTGATCATTGAAACTATAACATTAAATTAAATCATAAAAGCAGCATTAAAACGCGCAGACACCATTAGATTTGGGTGAGTGAATGTACAGTGGCTTTATAGCGACTGGAAAACATCAGGCTCATCAATGGCGGCCAAGTTAATATAGCTCTGTAATAGTGACTGACGGCCGATCACAGCGACCACTAGCGCCGCAGTAATACACTACTGTATTACCCCGCACCGCTATGTAGTGAAGGGTGTGCTGGTCAGATACAGGACCTTACCCCATAAGGTGTAAGGCACAGGATACACAAGAGGGGGTGGGGTGCTCCAGAACAACCCCAAAAGTATACCTGTATCAAAATGGACCGCACCACCAATAATCTTATTAAAAATAGCCCTTTATTTGTGATATGGGTAATTTTACAATGGTAATTCTAGTCACACTATACAATTAAAAAATGTTTAAAAACACCAATCCCCCGGGATATAGTAGTAAGCTCTCAAGTAAAGTTAAATTCACAGAAAAAATTCCTCTCACACAGTATAAGTTATAATAATACAATGCATATTAAATTTGATTAAAGAATTATCTATAAAAAAGATGTGCAAAACTATATGTATAATACAATGCCAGAAAAAACATTAATAAAAACTTTAGTAAAAACTTGTGTACAAGGTATATTACTGAGATGTCATCCAGTAATACCAAAATAGAATAAAGTGACGAGTGCCCTAAATCATATTGTAGCACAGCCAGCAAAGTTGTGCTATGCTGTGCTGTGCTAATGTAAACAATAATAAGTTGCTAAAATATCACCCTATAATAATGAAGTGAAGTAAAGTGACAAGTGCCCTAAATAATGTTGTGACTCAGCCAACCAGGCTGTGCTATGCTGTGCTGTGCTCAGGTAAGCAGTGATGGATTATTAATGCTATGCTGGTGAGGATGAACGAATAATAAGGTACATCACCGGATATTTGGAGCCATCCTCTGGGGGTCCTAAACGAACAGAAGCGCGACGCGTTGCGTGATCACCGCAAGATCACTTCCTCAGGCCGTCTCGTTCGTTCTCCTGCCATTGTCCGCCTTTAAGCTGTGCTGTCTGCGTGTCTCCCGGTGACGCAACGCGGGCGCACGTCACCACGCGCCCCGCCCGCCCCCCGCAAGGGGGTGCGTAAGGGCAACGTGATGGCGCGCGCACCTCCGTACGTCCCTGGAACGCAGGCACCAGGCAGTAGTGGCAAGGGCGCACGCGCGTCCCCAGCGTCCGGCGCGCAGGCGCACTCCCCTGCAGTAGGAGGCGCCCGCGCGTCGGAACACACGGCGGCGCGCGCGAGCCCCCGCCACGCCCCTGCCAGCGTCAGATGTCGGCTGACAGGACATCAGCTGGAGCTACTCCGGCGGGCATGACAGTGTATGTTACCATGTTACCATCATTAAAAAGCAGTACCTGCTTCTAGTGACTTGAGTTATATATGAACACATAGGAAAAGTGGGAACCATACATTCCTTCGTCGCTACCTTCCTAATATATCTTTTTTTTTTATTTTATCTATTCATCTGAGATCATAATGGGCATAGTGGTATTGTGTATCACATAAGCCAGTGTTGCCACACGGAGGTCCCACTAGTATCTGGATCTAAATGTCCTTCAATTTGTCCATCAGGTTCTCACATCTTGGGATCCAATATTTTTCATTTCTTGTTTCCCCTTATGTGGATTGGAGTGCCTCCATATATGGATGGTTTGGGGGGATCGCACGATGGACTACTTCTGCCTCCTCTCATCCTTCATAGAGACTGGGTGGGGAGATCATGCAGCAGGATTCTTTTCCCTCCTCTCATCCCATCTTTGGATCCAATATTTTTCATTTCTTATTTCCCCTTGTGTGGATTGGAGTGCCTCCATATATGGATGGGTTGGGGAGATCGCACGATGGATTACTTCTCCCTCCTCTCATCCTTCGTAGAGACTGGCTGGGGAGATCATACAGCAGGATTCCTTTCCCTCCTTTCATCCCCTAGATGGCAAAAAAAAGGCAAAGAGATTTTAGGATATCGATATTGGGAATCATTCCAAAAAATATAAGAATAAAAAGATAACGTGCTTTATCAAAAAGATATCAAAAAACATATATATATGTGTATGCCCCACAACATATAGTCCGAACCCTGAGGTTCGGGCGGGGCATAATTATCAAACCGAAAAGGAATCCATAAGTGAGCAAAAAAATCTAGCAGAGGAATTAATCAAAAAAATTTTTTATATTTACACTCATACTAACTGTAGAAACTATGTTATACAGGCGTCTCGCTAGCCTAACAATCAGAAATAAAGATCAAAATAAATCGAAATAAATAGAATTAAAGATAAGATTAAAGAAATAAAGAATGATAGGGTTATATGTTAGTCCCGTCCTAAAAAGGGGAAGAATGAGAAGTCCTCATTCAATCCCATTGGTGCCCTGGTTTCCAATTTGAATATCCATTCTGATTCTCTCTGCTGTAGTTTTTTCTTTAAATTGCCTCCCCTGCCCCCCAGAGAGATCTTATCCAAGAAGGTTATGTGTAAACCATCAGTTTTTGCATCATGGAATTCTAGGAAGTGGTTGGCCACGGGTGTTAGGGTCTTACCCCCCTCCTTATCCCTCCTGGCTAGTTTGATACTGGAGAGATGTTTTTGAATGCGGACCTTGACCGCATTCTTGGTCTCACCTATGTAACGTTTGGGGCAGCCACATTCGAGCATGTAAATAATGCCCTCTGATCTACAATTCAAGGAGTGTCTAATGGGGTATACCCGATTTGATAGTGGCTCCCTGACATGGTCGATGGTTATGACAAAAGGGCAGATATTACATCTGCCACAGGGTCTAGAGCCCTTCGGTCTTCCTTTTTCTAGCCAGGTGTTAGGTCTCTTATAATGGCTGTTACACAGTCTGTCCCTCAAGCTGGGTGAGCGTCGGGCTGTTAAGAGCGGTCCCTTCCCGACCCAATGTGCCAGGTGGGGATCTGTCTGGAGTACTCCCCAGTGTTTAGTGAGAATCCGTCTGATGTTGCTCCACTCCCTATTATACTCGCTGATGAATCTCACTTCTCCCATTTCTTGGGCCTTACTGCGTTTACCTTTTTTGTAATGTAGTAGACCTTCCTTTGAGGTGTCTGCCGCTCGCTTCATAGCAGATCTGATGATCTTGCCTGGGTATCCTCGTTTCTTAAACCTGATTTCCATCTCTTTTGCTTCCTTTTTGAAATCCTCCTCATGTGAACAGTTTCTCCTGGCCCTGAGCATCTGGCCATATGGGATGCCCGTTTTTACTTTCTTCTGGTGGAAACTGTCAAAATGGAGTAAGCTGTTGGTTGCTGTTTCCTTTCGATGAAGTCTTGTGCGAATACTTCCATCCTTCTCTAGATTGATTTCCAAATCCAGGAAGATAACCTGATTGTGGGACATGGTGTGGGTCAAAAATATATTTAGAGTATTCTTATTCAGTTGTTCAATGAATTCTTGGCCTGATGTTGTTGTGCCATGCCAGAGGATAAGTAGGTCATCGATGTACCGGTACCATCCAAGTATGTGTTGGTGGTACCGTTCCATCTCATGACTCCATACTATCTCCCTCTCCCACCAGCCCAGGAAGAGATTAGCAACTGATGGGGCACACCGTGCCCCCATTGCAACTCCCCGTATTTGTCGATAGAATTTCTGATCAAAAGTGAACACATTATGTTTGAGAACAAAATCTAAGAGTGTTACTATGAACTCGTGTTCCCTTCTTCTCTCTAATGATTCTGTGTCCAAAAAGTATTTGGCCGCAAGTTTTGCCATATCGTAGGTTATGTTGGTGTATAAGGACTCCACGTCACAGGTGATCAATATAGTGCCGGTTGGTAGGCTGATTGAATTCAGTCTGTTCAAAATGTCTGTTGAGTCCCTAATGTATGAGGCCAAACCTAAGACATGCGGCTGTAGTGCCATGTCAATGTATACACATGCGTACTCCGTTAGGCTGCCAATCCCTGAGATGATGGGCCTTCCGGGAGGTTTTGACCGGTTTTTATGTACTTTAGGAAGCACGTAAAACGTCGGGGTACGGGGAAAATCTACTTTCAAATATTCAAAGATGGTTTTATTGATCACCCCCTCTTCCCAGAACTGTCTCAATAGTATCTCATAGTCCTGCTGGTACTTTTTAATGGGATTATCTGCCAATCTCTCATATGTGTTCTTATCACCAAGTTGGCGTAGGACTTCTTTCTCATAGTAGTCTCTGGACAGGATCACTATATTTCCCCCCTTATCCGCTTCTTTTATGACTATATCCCCTCTTGTTTCCAGGGCACGGATAGCTTCCATCTCTACACGTGTCAGGTTTCTATCTTTGTGTGTATTAGGGCTTAGGTTTTGTATATCCCTACTTACCAGGGTGTAGAACATTTGGATCGCCGCAGTAGTACAGACGCTCATCGGCTATTACCTTGCGTTAGTAATGAATCAGTCTTCCCGTGTACTATACTTTTGGCGCCTGTCACTGGATCGCACCTAGTGAAAAGCTGCTCATCTCACAACACTCATCTCAGCATTTATTGCCATGAGCTGAAGTTAATGGACAGGCTGATTTATTACTATCTCCAGGTAACAGCAGATGAGCATCTGTACTGCGGTGCTAAGAGCGACTAGTGATCGCTCTGAGCGGCCGTGAGTTGCTATTACAGAGTGCCTCAGTCGCTATAGTAGCATGGCCGCCATTGATGAATGTGATGGTTGTCAGTCGCTATAAAAGCATTATACAGTTGCTCACCCAAATATAATGGTGTCTGGGCGTTTCTATGCTGCTCTAACGCTTAAATATTTTAAAATGTTATATTGCCAATGATCACATTGCCAATATAAGTTTAAAATTTATGTTGCTTTTGTTTTTTTTTTTTTTAATGAATCTGACTTAGTGTGTGTGTGTGTGTGTGTGTGTGTGTGTGTGTGTGTGTGTGTGTGTGTGTGTTGAGTGAGTCCTGAGTAATGTAAATAAAAACAAGACACAAACGCATATTCAAAACTATAACATTTTTATAGTTAGCAACCCTAATTCCCCCCACCATGTGGCTGATTCTTCTTCACCAGCAGCATTTTTCTTGTACCTTGGACATACTGCCACAGTCTGCGATGCTCCTGTGTGCAAGCTGTTGGAAAGAAAATAAAAAATTAAGTACTGCAGCTCAAAATTGACAGTATATACCTATGAAAGTGTAAAAAATAGTAAGTGTAAATAATATTCATTCACACTATTATAACCCTTAAACAACAGGCAAGTGTGGAGAATTAATAGATGCCAAAATAATCAAACCTGTCCCTCCATTCTATATTATCCACCCTAGCCTCACATCATATACTACTTAAACTAAACAAATAAGGTCTACCTGACCAGCTAAAGAATGTACTTCATGTCTAGGTCAATTACTCCTGAGCCAATATGATTTTAAATAATTCACCTATCAAAGTTAATGAATGATTGTATCTATTAATTAGTGAATGGGGAGTTACTATAGTAGCAGAATTAAAAACCCACCACATAATCAACTGCTGCATTTATCATGTAGGTTCCAGTAACATTAGCAGGGCCACCAAACTAGCATGCTTACATGCAATTATGAATGGTGATTGCAAAAAGAGGATCTCCATGTATGGTAGTAAACAGTAGACTGTCACTAACATGTGTACATGGTCATGGACGCAGACATATGCCTGTTTTCAATGTAATAATAAGAAATCAAAGTACTCACCATCGAAGCTGTGGCTTGGGCCCATGCTGCTGGAGGGTCCGGGAGCTGGGGAGGGGAGAATTAGAACAGGGTCCGTCTGTGTGGAAACATCTGTTAGGAGCAAAAACACAAAAGAAGCAATCATAAGAACGTTGCTTTTGATTTAAAAAATAGGCCTCAACATGTATTTGTTAGAATGATAACATATAAATACTTGTGGATATACACTTGGCCATGTGTTAGCTAAAACAAAACTACTTACACATGCTCAAGGCACATTATATTTTGAAGCAGAGTGGCTACTGTTAAATTGGCCACATGGCCACTTCATAACCATATAAGGTTTTATTTCCCTAAAAAATGCTATATACATAAATCAATATTTGTATATACATTAATAAAAAACCTAAAGGAACTCTTACCACGACTATGCCCGAGTGCCTCATCTGCAGCATAGGTGGAGGAAGTGCCAGCTCTATGATGCCCTGAAAAACATGTATACAAAGAAAAGAAACAACAAGGTACCAATGGAAATAATAAACCAAACTAAGAAGTCCACTCACCAGGGGATGATCTGTTGCTGGTATCCCAGGGAGGGCTATGAGGTGGAGGCGTGGAGCCTCCACTCCTCACAATGGGCCCAGCAGATCCCAAAAACAATGGACCACCCTCCTCCCTCTCACTCCCTTGCCTCCTCCCTACTAGGACTCCCCACTTGAGAGTGGGTTTGGGACCCCAGGCTCCATACTGCCCTCACCCCAGCAGCACTCTCCACTGGGGAATTATCCCCTTCCTCCCCTGGGTCCTCAATATGGGATCTCCGAGAGGGACCCTCCCCCGCAGACTCATCCGACCCAACCACACGTGTGCAGGGGAGGATACCCTTCCCGTGTTTACCCAGGGGAGCATGCTTATCTGTGGAGAGAAAACAAAAACTTAAATAAATCGGTTAGACATCAGCAGATTAATGTGCACATATGTGCATTTTTTGTATGTGTATGGACTTACTAGATGCGTAGGCATCATAGAGTCGGTAGACGCCCTCATTGTCCCGGAGCTTAAAATCGGACCACGGTGGCCCTCACCTCCTCTATGCTGATCCTAACACTCAGGGCATAGTCGTACTCCTGAATGCAGAAATCCTAAAAAAATTTTTAAAAAAATACCATTCTCATAATTAAATTTTAAAACAAAAAAATATTGTACAGTTTCAATTATAATTTAAAGAATTAACCTGGCATAAATGTATTTTGAAAGTCACAATATATATATGGACTAAAAAGTGCTTATATGTTCCAATATATAACTATTGGAATGTCTATGGATATTGGTTAAAATAAAAGATTAGAAAAATGTCCCCCAAAAAAGAAAAAAATTAAAAAAAAAAAAAAAAAAGATTACAAAATTGATAAAAATATTAATTAAAAATATTAAATATCACATTATTTTTTGAAAAAAGAAAAAAAACACGTTTACAGAGAAAAAAATGATTGCCCATTGAAATGGGAGAGCGACAGGTAGCGACAGGTAATACCAGCCGCTCTGAAAGCCAGAGCGCCGCCGGGATCCGCTGAGCCGTCTGTGATGATGAATCAGTCGCTACGTGTCGCTGTAAGAGTCGCTCACCAGAATCGCCGCTACCTGTCTTTTACAAGGCAATACCTGGCACTATCCCTTCATGAATAAAGCCCAAGGGCATACCTGCACACATTTTTTGTGTCTCTCCCTCTGAAATAGGTAAAGATGAGAAATAATTCCCCATAAATCCTTACAATGTATAAAGCTTACCTAAAATGACTTTTTTATTTCAGTGAATTAAACTTTTAGACTTTCTTTAGGTAACTGTATAGAAGAGTCGGACAGAATCTAGTTTTCAAAAAATTACATTTTTGAATTTACAAAAAGATTTTCTAATTTGACTAATTATGACTAATAAAGAGTATGCTTCCTCTTCTTCTTTCTTATGTATGGTACACTATGGTATGGCACAGTGCAGTACCTTAACCTCTATACATGAAGTATAAATTTATAACACAATTCAGTTCAAAAACTGTTAAAAAAGAAAATACATTTTTTTTAAGTGAACCAAAAGCTGCTCTACAAGACTGTAGAGCCACCTGACTCGCTCCAGCCAGGGCATCCAGATTTGGGATGTCCCGCAAAATTACAGGATCACTGTAGGGTTGTTGGTATTATATTTCAGCTGTTTGGCTGCATGTAAAGAATGTAAGTAAAGAAAAAGGGGCCAAAACAACAGTCTACCTTGAGTATGCAACTAGGCTAAAATCTCAGGGAAGAAAGCCTGTGGACTGGGGGCATGGTTACAAAAGGGCAGGATCAGTATTGCCATCAATGGTTTTCAGTAGCTTGTCCACAAGTAAAGGATAAATAAAAAAGAGGGGCCAAGGTTACAGGCTTCCCTGACAGTGCAGCATTCACTTAAAGTGGATCAACACCCAGGATTTTCACTATCCTGGGTTTTGGTCCACTTCCGCGGGGCACCCCGATCGGGGGTGCCCCGCTGCGTGAAACCCCCCAGATCGCCCTAAAAAAGTCACCTCACCCCACTCCTACGCGAGCGCTCGTCCAATCAGAGTGCTCAGAGCCGCTGTGGTATGTACGGACAAGCGACGGACGACCACAGCGGCTCTGAGCATGCTGGAGGCCGCATCTCGCGCTTCCCTCTAACAGGGAGCGCGCCGGCACGGGCCATTCACAAACGGCCGGTGCAGGTGCGCGCCCTGCTAGAGAGAAGCGCGAGATGCGGCCGCAGCTCGCGTATTCGCTGTTGGAACGAGGATAAGGTAAGGTTTCTGGGCGTCCTGCGGGGTTTCACACAGCGGGCATCCCGATTTCGGATGCCCCGCAGGGATGGATCTGATCGGCCCGGGAATCTTATAGATTCCCGGGCTGTTCCCCCCTGGGTGTTGGTCCACTTTAAGGCCGTGAGCAGCAGTTTAGGTGATGCCTAAAGTGTTCTATCTGATGGTAGAAGAAGTTATTGGAATGTTATTCTCACTTTGCTACTATCTGTTTTGTTTTTCTGTTATCTGTTATTTTTCCCTGAAAATAATGTCCAAGGCCAAAATCTTTAGGGAAGTTGTAAACCAGAGTCATTCATTTGGGTCATGAGGGGTTATTTGTGGCCCTAAAACAGTATATGCTGTTTATGCAAGCTATGTTTAGGCAGTAAATGTTGGACACTCCTACAATGAGACAATAAGCAATATGAGATGCCAGAATCCCAGATATCATTAAGGAAGGGTTTGAAGATCTACACATTAACAACATCTGTTTGAAGAGATTGGGCAAGATCTGTATAAGGTCACCATCTAGATAAAACTAGTCTTCAATTGATCCCTTCCTGCTTATTTCTTCTTTAACCTTCTAGATACCTGAGATTTGTAGACTTTCTGATCCCTAAAGAGGCTCTCTTTCAAGAAAAGATTTAAAGATTGCAATCACTGTGTCTGAGGTATTCGCCCATGGTGAACGTTGGGACTCTCCCAAAACAGCACTAGTTACAGGGATGTCTGTTTTCATATCAATGAGATGTAACTGTTGTGTAGCAAATGGATTATAGGTGATGGCAGTAGTGTATCTTGGGAAGAGAGTCTCACAGAGCCTTCGCAGATTCAAGTATGATCAGGGTAATTTGCAGATATTTGTCTTTTAACCTCAGCAGTTTTCTGCTAACAGGCCTCCTGTATTCGGGAAATGTATTGTTCAATATTGCCATTTGCTAGGAGAGATTTCCAGAGGGCTCAAATCTCATGATTCAACACTACTGGGCTTTGAAGAAGTTACCCAAAACTTCAAAGGCATTCGAAAATGCGTTCCAAGATACCTACAAGCCCATAAGACAGAAGGCTGCGAACTACTGGTGTCAAGGATCTGTGTAGAGGGGGTCAACTTGAGGGGTCATTAAACTCCTGGCAGTGTTAGGAGTATGAACAGGGGAACACAAAGACTGAGAGGACGCCATGGAAGGCGAAGAAAAAACTATACCACGCATTCAAGTTCCTTAATGTTTGGGGGAAAATTGTAAGGGGTTGCTCCCTTGTCTACTTGTGGGGAGGTGAGGGATGGGGATTGTGGGTTTTAAGTAGCCCAGAATTTGGAGTGTATGACTAAAGGAGAAAGCCTTTACCTAGGTGAGTTAATCCTCCACCATCTGTAGTAATGGACTGCAACTTGGGGAGTAGGAAAGATTCTGCTGAAGGTGACCATGAGAGAGGAAGGACCCGAAGGAATGTTTGCAGCATCTCCTAGCTGACTGACATGTTACCTCCTGCTGAAATACATAATTATATAGAAGAAAACAAAGTATACTTTATTATTTTATTATTTATTACTTATTTTATATACATATATATTCATATACAGAGGAGACTCTACAGAGTTTTTTCCATCCCACAGCGCGATGCACACATCAAATTGCACTGTAAGCTATCTAAATTGGAATATTAAGCTCATGACTGATTTAGAAACTGTTACAGCTGATTACAGTAGAAACAGTTAAGATGACTGATTTGCTATTTGCCTGAAAAGGAACTTTGAAGGCCATGAAGTCTAAAAGACTCCAGGACCATCTGAGTCCCACTTCTTGGGGCACTCTGAATTGGGATGCCCCCCCTGTGTGAAACCCCTTGCATCCCTAGATCGACTTATCTGTTCCTGCTGTACTCGTCGTGTCTTCAATGTGCGGCTGCATCCCTGCTCACCTTTAGCTGTGTGCACACCTTCTCCATGCCTTTCTGAATGGGCAGCATGGCACACCATAGCTAGAAGCTGAGTTGGGGATGTGGCCTGCGGCACAGTCCACTTTGCTTGGCTCTGCTCAGCCGCTCAAGGAGGCTTAGCAACTAGCAGAGCTGAAAGAAGCCAAGTGAAATTGAGCGAGCTGTTCAGTGTGTTCAATTTTGGCCAAGCCTGCGCAGTGTGAATGCCAGGAAGATGAGCAAAGTTAGTGTGGGCTACACATAGCGAACCAATACAATTCAGGATGCCCCGTCTCAGAGGAACAACAGATGGGAAAGTAAAATTTCTGTGTGTTGATCCTCTTTAAATAATGTAACACAATGGACCTGTCAGCAGTGAGCTGGCAGGCTTTTCAGAATGACTCATCTTGTTTGTTATAGTCGTGGCAGGAGGGAGAGATAGCCCATTCCAATATATGGCTCCCTAAGTTTGGTCGCCACTGTATATCAAATCAAGTTTACAGGTACAGTATTCAAGAAGGTTTTTTTTTTCATCAGGGAATTTTACTGAAATACAACTAGACCTAGAGTACAAAAACACTTTCAATATTGTCTTTGCCCATGGGTGTTTTTTTAAAAAAGCAAGATAAAAAGTAAAGGAAGACAAGATTGCTATACAATAACACTACATAGGATGAATTGCTTACCCAAGAGTATGTTTCGACATGTCTTGACATATTATCACTGCCTACCTGCATTACCCTTCAATACTGTTGGAGGTCAGATTTAAATTAGAAAAATGATATTTTGTAATCGCCCATAAATTAGGCCTGGATAAATAAATTATTGAAAATGTGTTAGTGCATACCATTTAAGAAATAAATGCATTGCATATAGTAACAGTTCGAACCCATACTACATGTCTAGTATGCTAAAAGCTCATTTAAATAGGCTTGGCACCATACAATAGGTATGATAAATGTAAAATAAGTTTCAGATTTTTAAGTGCAACATTGAGGCATGCCAAGCTAGGAAACTTGGCTTGAAAGGCTGGAACTGGATTTTGAAAATGAATTTGTCAAATCATAATTGAACTGCGTACTTAAAAGACCTTAAAAATAAAAAAAAAAACAAGATATGTATGTAGAAAATCAGTAGTTCAGTTGGATCTTAATTCAAAATAGATCTAAACTTTATTTGAAAAAATGTGCCTGTTTTGGAGGGAAATGGATGTTTTTGTCATTTATAAACATCATGAAATTCCATAAAGAAAAAAAAAATGGGTTATCTCTTTGTGCATCATGCAAACTGGCTGACTAAGAAGCAAATGTCTACCTGTTTGCACCAAAGCATTGGTTTGAAGTAGAGATGAGCGAACTTTTGAAAAATTCGATTCGACTGATTCGCCGAATTTTCCGACAAAAATCGTTTTGACCCGAATTTAAATCGTAACGAATCGCTATTAAAAACGGCTATTTCTGAGCCTCCTAGAGCCTCAATAGGGTTGTAAACCATTCTGCCTTGCTGTAACATGCATAGGACGCGTGCTGGGTTAGTGAAATAATACTGTAAATAATTATCACATGCAGATCGGAGGCATCGCTAATAGAATCGCAAAGCGCCACAATTGCAGAGAGTTGAGGTGGCATCACTATGAGGGGCCCCTATAGTGCCTGAAAAACACACCCTGGAGCTGGCAGCAGCAGGAGCCCACAAATTAGCTGAAGCACCCTAGAGTTGCAAGCAGCAGCAGCTGCAGGAGCCAAAGATTGCTTTAAAGAGACACTGGAGTTGGCTGTAGGAGCCCAAAAATTGAATGAATCACACCCTGGAGTTGCAAGCAGCAGCAGCAGGAGCCCAAACATAGCTTTAAAGAGACACTGGATTTGGCTGCAGGAGCCCAAAAATTGGATGAATCACACCCTGGAGTTGCAAGCAGCAGCCCAAACATAGCTTGAAAGAGACACTGGAGTTGGCTGCAGGAGCCCAAAAATTGGATGAATCACACCCTGGAGTTGCAAGCAGCAGCAGCTGCAGGAGCCAAAGATTGCTTTAAAGAGACACTGGAGTTGGCAGCAGGAGCCCAAAAAAAATCACACCCTGGAGTTGCAAGCAGAAGCAGCAGGAGCCCAAACATAGCTTGAAAGAGACACTGGAGTTGGCAGCAGGAGCCCAAAAATTGGATGAATCACACCCTGGAGTCGCAAGCAGCAGCAGGAGCCCAAACATTACTTTAAAGAGACACTGGAGTTGGCAGCAGGAGCCCAAAAATTGGATGAATCACACCCTGGAGTTGCAAGCAGCAGCAGCAGCAGGAGCCCAAACATTACTTTAAAGAGACACTGGAGTTGGCAGCAGGAGCCCAAAAATTACACCCTGGAGTTGCAAGCAGCAGCAGCAGCTGCAGGAGCCCAAACATTGCTTTAAAGAGACACTGGAGTTGGCAGCAGCCGCAGTAGGAGCCCAAAAATTGACTGACACACCCTGGAGTTGGCATCAGCAGCAGCAGGAACCCAGAAATTGGCTGGAAGGCACCCTGAAGTTGGCAGCAGCAGGAGCACAAACATTAGCTGGAAGGAGCACCCTGTTGCGTAAGCAGGAGCCCAAACATTGCTTGAAAGACACCCTGGAGTTGGCAGCAGCAGCAGCAGGAGGCCAAAAATTGGCTGAAAGGCACACCCTGAAGTTGGCATCAGCAGGAGCCCAAAAATTGGCTGGAAGGCACACCCTGCAGTTGGCATCAGCAGGAGCCCAAAAATTTGCCTAAAGACATAAATATGTTTTGCACCATTTGGAAAGTGTAAAACGTGGCACCATGCTGAATCTAGTCGCATGCATCAGCCATTGGTGGGTGGAAATCCTGGCTGATCCTGCCGCACTAAACACCCACTCAGATGGCACGCTACTGGCCGGGCAGGACAGCTTTTCCAGGGCAAACTCTGCTAGTTGCGGCCACAAGCCAAGTTTGGCTGCCCAGAAGTCCAGCGGATCCTCAAGGTGTGTTGGCATGGTCATGTCAAGGTATGACATGACCTGCTGGTTGAGGTCCTGCTCCAGGTCTTCCTGCTGCTCATGAGTAGCTACTCATTAGCGACTGAAGACTGAGGCTGCTGCTGATGGAGCTGCTGCTCCTGCCAACCCCCCAGCAGCCATGGCAGTGGAAGGTGAGCGCAGAGCACCCCCCGAGTCAGACCTCCAAGAGTATAGACCATGGCGCAGATAGGCATCGGCCAACTGACTACGCAGAATGTCTTTGTGGTAGTTCAGTTTCTCCTCCCTCTCGGCGGGTTTAAAAAATGCCCCCATTTTGTGCCGGAAGCGAGGGTCCAATAAGGTGGAGAGCCAGAAGTCATCCCGCCGACAAATGGAAACAATCCTGGGGTCACTACGCAAGCACGTGAGCATGCTTCCTGCCATTTGCGCAAGTGACTCGGAGGGACTACCTGTCTCCATCTCCACTGCATACTGCCACGGTGTGTCCGGGTCCTCTGTCTCGCCTTCCTCAAAACCCTCTAGCTCCTCTGGCTGCTCCTGCTCCTCCTCTCCTGTCCGCTGACTAGATAAACCAGCCATTTCGCCAAGTCTAAACTGTGTTTCACTGGGCAACTCCTCCTCCTCTTCCTCCTCCTCCTCCAGTTCAGCTCCAACTGGGTTCATGTGGCCGTAAGATGTAGACGCCATGTCTCCAGTGCCCTCACCAGCCATGGTTTCCAACATGTGCTGTAGTACATGAAGCAGTGGAATCACGTCGTTCATCCCGTAATCCTGCCGACTGACAAATAAAGTGGCTTCCTCAAAGGGCCTGAGCAAACGGCAGGTGTCACGTATGAGCTGCCACTGGTTGACATTGAAGTTACACAGGGGAGTCCCCCTATCCGCTTGGATCATCAGGAAATCCGTGATGGCTTTTCTCGGTTCATATAATCGGTCCAACATGTGAAGGGTGGAATTCCAACGGGTGGAAACATCGCAAATCAGACTATGTTGGGGGCTACTGTTCTGACGCTGTAGCTCAAGAAGGGTGTGTTTGGCGGTGTATGAGTGGCTGAAGTGCACGCAAAGTTTCCTTGATTTTGTTAGGATGTCTTGCAGATGGGGGGAAGACTTCAGAAACCGCTTGACAACCAGATTGAAGATGTGAGCCATGCAGGGGGCATGGGTCAGGCTTCCTTGGCGCAGCGCAGACAAAATGTTCTTCCCATTGTCGGTAACCATGATTCCCATTTTAAGTTTTCTTGGAGTAAGCCATGTTTGGATTTCCTGATGAATAAATTTAAGCAGTTCCTCCCCTGTGTGACTCCGTTTGCCAAGATAAACCATGTGAAGCACAGCGTGACACCTTCGTGCCCTGCACACATGGTAGACTGGAGGGGCACTGAGACTTGAGCCTACAGTGGAGGGTGAGGAGATGGCGGAGGATGAGGAGGCCGAGTCGCACGGTGTCACAGGCCCAACGGGCAGGGAGCGCGGAGGCCGAAGTGGCATGACCTGTCGAAGTTGCTGCTGCTGCTGCAAAGGGACCACGTTCACCCAGTGGGCCGTAAACGACATGTACTGTCCCTGACCGTAGTTACAGCTTCAGACGTCGGCGCTGCCATGCACTTTGCTACACACCGACAGGCTCAAGGACTGGCCCACCTTCTGTTCAACAAAAGTGTGCAGCGCTGGTACTGCCTTCTTGGCAAAGAAATGATGGCTTGGGACTCTCCACCTCGGCTCGGCACAAGCCACCAGTTCTCTGAAAGGTGCAGAGTCCACCACCTGAAAAGGGAGCGACTGCAGCACCAGCAACTTGGACAGGAGCACATTCAGCTTCTGCGCCGTAGGATGAGTGGGCGCATACTGCTGTCTCTTGGACATGGCTTCGCTGATGGATTGCTGGAGGGATGCATGACTTGGAGGAGGAGGAGCAGGAGCGACAGAGGATGGGTATGACGCACAGCTGCCTTCGGCTGAGGTGCTGGAGCCTTGGCTGGCAGAAATTGGGAGCGGCGTGCCACTTGGTGAGGAAGCAGGCTGGACCACCTCTTCGGAGCCTCGGTTTTCCCAGGCCACTTTATGGTGACGCATCATATGTTGACGCAGGGCCGTGGTGCCAACATTTGGGCCCTGGACACGCTTCACCTTCTGCCTACATATCTTGCATGTGGCCATGTTACCCTCCTGCGGATGCTTCAGGAAAAACTGCCACACTGCCAAGTAGCTACTTTTCTCACCAATAGGCCTCACTGATTCACTGCTACTGTCGCCAACTCCAGGAACCCCTGCTCCACTACCTCCCGATAAGGTAGCCTGCCGTGCAGCAGGTGCTCTGCCCCGGCCCCGTTTGGCTCAAGGCTTTACAATTGTGCCCCCATGCTGACTGCCAACCATGCTGCTAACACCTTGCTGCCTCAGCTGCTGACTCGGGGCAACCTGCGCCCCTCTTCTCCTGATGATGACGATGAAGCCCCTTCATCACCCGGCTCCAAAGTGCGATCGGCTTCATCATCATCATCATCATCACCGAGTTGTGGCTGCACGTCACTGATGTTCTCGGTTTCCTCAACAGTGTCTGGCGCAGGAGCTGGAACGCTCGCAACACCCACAACACTGTCCACATCACTATTTGTCTGCCTAGCTAAAGAAGCCACCTCCATTTCTTGGCTGGGCAGTAGCTGCTGACTGTCCTCTATCTGATCGTCCTCCTCACTAAAGAGTGGAGCTGAACCCAAAGCATAGTATACATCGCTGGGGGAGGGAACGGCGTAGACAGAGGCAATGGGAGGACAGGGACTGCTCTCGGGGCATGCCAACTCAGGGTTGTGTCAGAGGACCCTACCGACCCTAGACTGGGGGTCTCAGATGTAACTTGTGATGATGTTGATGAGTGCGTTAACCACTCTACCACAGCAGATGCGTTACCGGTGGAGACACGACCGCTAGCAGATACTGGCAGATCAGGTCTCTCACCGTGACTCCTGCTACTACGCGGCGCCCGCTGCCGCCTCCCGCGCTTCCTTCTAGCAGGACGCGCACCCGCACCGGCCGGTTTGGGATGCCCTGCGGCCTGGTGTTGTTTTTGTTAAAGGCAGACCAAAAACCAATTTAAAATGCAATACTTTGATTCAGCTGAGGAAGGATCAACAAGCATATTTAGTATAACAGATAGGCTACCTAATGCAGGTTTGGGATACCCAGGTGGGCTGGTGTTTTTTTGGTTAAAGACAGACCAAAAAATATTTAAACTAATCCAGTTATATATTATGAGAAATGCTTGTGTGTAACAGATAGGGTTAAATAAGCCACTGCATAGATGGCATGCACAGTGGCAAGGCAGATTTACAGCACAAAGAACTGAAATTGAATTGAAAACTGATCTGGCTAATGAAAAAAAAAAAAAAATCACTTCTAAGCTGTCCCTGGCTGGATGGTTCCGGTTTTTCCCTATCTTTCCCTGGCTCTGTCTACCTCTCTGTCTGCCTCTCTGACTCTCCCTACCTATCTCTAACTCTCTGTCCCTGTCTCTAACTAGCTGTGCTCTGGCCGCAATGCAAGGCTGAAATGCGCACAAGCAAGATGGCCGCCGCTTTATATAGCACGGTGACGTCACCGGGCTTCCTGGCTGCTGATAGGCTGCATGTGACTTACCCATGATACCTTTCCCCAGGGGGTGTGACATCCAATGTCTTAATTTATGTCATGATTCCCCCCTCTGCCTCATCCCCAGCATTCCTACACATGTTCTATAACCAAAATAAACAGTCCTTCAAAGATTTCCTGGACACGGGGGCAATAAATCCTTATCTAGGAACAGAGAGCACCACTGCTGTGGGGGGAGCGCAGGCAGCTTGGAGCAAGAGATTTACAATTTGTCCCCCAGCCTCCACCCAGGGGGGGGGGGTGGCATCTGCCCTTCCAGCCCCCTTGGAATTGAGAATAAATCCAGGGAAGAAATGGTTTTGGTTGTTCAGATACAGAGGGTCCGATCTTCAATCGTGGGGTGTCTGATCCATTGCTCCTTCTAACCCTCGGAAAACTGAAGACTTTGTATCCATTTAAGAGGTATAGGATTTTCAGTGTTTACTCCCCTTTTATTTTATAACTGTTTTTCTGCACATTTGTTTATTGTCTTATTTTTGTTTATTAATTTAATTTTTGTCTTTTTATTAAAATTTAAAAATTTCCATTTTGCACGGGCCTACCTTCTTGACAATTAGAAATCCTCTAACCTGGTTTCCTTGAAGCTCTAAAAATGACCCTGGTTTCTGAAGATTGTATGACTGCTCGTAATTGTGTATTAACCCATAGACTGTAAGATCGATCGTAACTAATCCATTGTATGATTGGGAAAGTGTAACTAATCATATAGTGTTACAAGGTTGAATGACTCACAGTTAACTTGGAGTGCTGCATGGTGACTGTGTGTGAGCCAGCAAATTGCAAGCTGATTGTATCTGATCGTTCGACAGCAGAACTGATCAGACTCTCCTCGGGATAAGTGTGGGACGGAATCAGTGTGTATTGCCTGTGCCCTGCTTGTATGTGGAGAGGGGTGTGTAAGTGTGTGTGGTGACTGTCTCGATTACTCGCCAGCAGAGTTTGATCGGATGGTGATTGAGGAGGGTTCCACCGGCCCGATTTAATCATTTAAAGTGTAGTTGCGGTGGTGGTGGCAGCGTGTTGTAATTGGTGTGTGGGGTGTTTTTGGTGTGATTGCTCTCTGTGCTGGAAGCAGCCCACACATAGGTCGCAGACGTTGAGCGATCGATTTCGTGACAGGGGGTATGTCTGGACATGTTCATCCACCATTTTAGAATGCCTGTAATTGAAATACATGGAGTTTAAAGGAAAACTTTGATCGATCGAATCGCGGGGAAATTCGGATTCGTTCAGAATCAAATTTTCCATGAAATTCGGAAACAAATCCGGGTTCGTCCAGATCGATTCGCTCATCCCTAGTTTGAAGCTTTGCAGGATCAATACTGATGCTGATGCTGATCCTCAATGCCCAGAAGAAAGTATGGGTAATCAGTATGTTACAAAAACAAGCCACCTCCCTAAGCAGGGTGACTGGACATGATACAACTTCATTCTCCAAGCTGAAAAGCAGTCCATTTCAGTTCACCATTTGCAAACATATACAAAACACTACCTTGCATCCTCAATCTCCACTCTAATTAGATAAGCAATGTTAAGCCCTACAAACATTTTGGTTTAGGGGAGGAATTATTTTTGTCGACTTAAAAGTTGGTACATGTTAAGTTCCAACTCTTAACATCAGGGACAGGCAGCAGTGATTAATTTATGACCTTGGAATGGCTTGCACAGAACATAGGACATAAGGTTTGGGTCACTTTGGTTTCCTCAGTTGGTGACAAATATTAGCAGACATGTTCCGTCCCAAGCATCCATAATCCCACCCATAAAAAAAAAAATCTTCTGTAAACATTATGGCCCTTCAATGGTAATCAAAATGTGACATCTTTAAATCCCTCAGCCAGACCTCAGGGGCTGATTACACCTGATGGATGGTTCATTGTGCCCTGTGAAATAAGTCGGTGCTAAGCAACTTGTATGTAATGTGTCTCACACAGGGTAGTACCAGTTTGACTGTTTGTAAATGGCAGTGATACTGGTCAGGGGAGCACGCCAGACCTGGTGGAGCACAGGGCCACTGTGGCTTCCTTTTGTGATACTCAGAACCACTATTTGCATTTCATGATGCTTAGCAATGGGAAGCCAGGCAAGTGTAATAAGAGAGAGCAGCAATAAAATTAAAGTGGCCATGGAAATGATAGAGCAAGTTGGAAGGTGGACAAAGGGGATACAACTTCGTAGATCTCAGGTCACATCTCAGGAGAAAGAGAAGCAGGCTGGCATGGTTCAAGAGGTGCAGGAATGGGTACCTGCCCAAAATGAGTTCATCAGCAGTTCAGAAGCACCCAGAAATTCATGCAAAGTTCCCATCAATGTTCAAGCAGTAGTTACATCCTCATATTTACCACTTCAGCAGCTAGGGCACAGAGAAGTCACTCACCATCTGTGCCACACAGCCTACTGCCCCATCCCCAGATAAAATTCCAGGGTGCCCCACTGATGATGGTGATAAGGTATATGGCACATGTTAATTCATGAGCTTCATTCACACTGAAAGGATGAGTGTCCTAACACCCCCAGTCCATCTGAACCTTACCTTTTCTCTTGGGAAGGGGGGGGGGGGGTGATACTTTACATGCATTAAATAATAAATAATAATAAATAATACAATTCTTGTAATATAAAATCAATTTATAAAAAATACATTCAATTATCCCTCCCCCCCATTTATCTCCCATCGAGCAACATTCAATCAATGTCATAACACTAAACAAAATAATTGCCTAATTGACCAAAATGGGCCATTAAACTTACCCATTTGATTTACTGTGAGTTCAGCAGATGCTCTGAGTGTGTCACATACCTGGCGATGGCCAGCAGGATTAAATAATACGTGTAAAAAGTGCAGGGGGAATGAGTAGTAATGCAGTTTTTTGGCATTTTCATATTCTGTTGCACTTTCTTGTGTTGTAAACCGAAGTGTACCTTGCTTCACCAAATATTAGCATGACCCCATGGTTGTTGACCCCATGGTTGTTGACACTATTAAGATTGTCATTGTGTATTGTTTGTCTATGATATGAAGCCTGATTCATAGCCTCAACTTGAATCCTCTTTTTTTTTTATGGAAGTGAACTCGGGAAAACCGTGAATTTGCTAACGCTCGTATTATTCACAGATCCCGAGAAATTCTTGGTCATGTGTACGCGAGCGACAAGCATTTACGGTCTTAGCTGCCGAACTTGTCTCAGAAGCTGAGTTTGTACCTGTTTTCAGCCATACATGTACGTCCATTGATCTTGGTGTTCTGTGGCTGTCGCGCCCAAACTGTGGGAGCTGGCCTGGGATACACTTTTGGGATACACATTTGGTCAAATACAACACTGATGGAGTCAACTATCATTACAATGTCAACTGGACCATTGAAGTTGGAGCAAATGTGTTGTGGCCACATGTAGCTGTGGTGCCCAGTGTGTGACCCATGTGCGGGATATGAAGGAGTCCAGCTAAGGAATGTGTTTGGCTTACATTGCTTTGCCTTGTCGCAACCACCCATCCTGAAGCCCTGTCTCCCCCTGCGTCAACCCCTGACTTCCCTGGAACCACCAGCAAGAGCTTGGCCATCCACCAGCCCCCCCAGTGATGGGAGCCAAGGCTCAACACTGATGTTTTTCTTTGGCCACACAGAACCCATCTCTTCTGGAAGAAATCGAGGAGACACCCACACAGAAGAGTGTGCAGCTAGCTGCAAATGTGCTCTGGGCCCCCCACCCACCCACTGCAGCCACACTGGATCTTGGGCCTCCTACCAGCTGGCAGACCCTCGACCTTGGGCAGGAATCAGTCAGCACCTCCTCCCCAGAGTGCATGTCCTTGGCACGGCGGTGAATTATGGAGGCAAACTAGTGGGCCAAAACCACAATTTTTAGGTACAATTCCATCCATGAGGACCTGGGTGCAGAGGTGGTGGAGCAGCAGTGCCTAAATAATAATTTTGAGGTGCTTCTGGCCCAAATGGAGGTGCAGAACACTAAAACCTTTCCGAATGCAGACCCTGATAGAGGCCAGACACCAACCAACACCAGAGGACTAGACTACCTTCCCATAAGCAGGCCTGGGGTACTTTGGAGGTGAACTTTTTTGTGGCGTTTACCAGATTTTTGTATGTTTAAACCCAAAGGCCTTGTGTTGGCCAGTAGCTGCCCAATTCTTGGGGCACTGGGTATATGTAATCCTAATAAATAACACTTCAACGAAAAATTTTGGGATGTTGGGGGCGCAGCATAACAACACAATACAAGGAAAGGAAAAGCAAAAACAAAACTTAAGGAAACAAGGAATTCACCAAATGCTGGAAAATACATTGTCCTGCCTGGCTCTATCTGCCTGAATACATGTGCCCGAGAATCTCGGAAGCTGCAGCAGAGGTTGCCTCCTCCACATAGATGCCCGCCCTCTTCATCAAGTGTTAAAGGCTGTTGGTTGGGGTTGTTATAAGAACTTGACAGATTTCTGGGTCAGTCCTTCAAAAAATAAAATAAATAATAAAACCATGCAGCGTATAGTAAAATGTCCACTCTTTTTCTTAGACCTTCTGGATGCTCAACATCTAATAAAGTTATTGGTAAACTATAAAATAATTGTCAGCAACAGTTGAAGCTTCCAATTCATCTTCCAATCAAATAGTTCTTCATGTCACCCTTGTTGTGTGAATTCATTCACTTAATGTGTGCTAATCCACCACCTTTTAACAATTATGCTTTGTAGGAAGACCCAGATATAGATATTTTAAACATCCCTTTAACGCAGGTAGGTAAATGATTTGACGAGAGACTTAAGACGAGTTAAAGAACAATTAAAATTTTGTTTACAACCCCAAAAACATCCACCACAGATTAGAAAGGTAGGCAGATGATCCTTGTGGCATTAGTAATTTAGAAGAATTTTGGATGTGGGTTTACTTGTTTAAAAAAGTCAGCCAAACGCCCCAGTAATGTCCTCTCCTTTAATCCAAAATCCTTCTAAATTATTAATGCCATAAGAGGAATTGTATTGCAGGTAGCATATATAGAATATCTGGAGTTTTGCTTGATAGTTGTTGGCCGATATGTGCTGTGGGGTAGGCGATGTCCTGTATGTGTCATGGGGTAGAGGATACAGGTATTCTTTGTAGTCAGTGGCGGCTCCCAAGTGGGAGAAGCGATCAGGTCCGCAGGTCCTGTGTTGAGTCTGGGGAGGGTGCTTTATCTGCCTGTGTGTGCGCCTGGCAATTTTATGCATCTGGGTGTAAGGGAAGCTGGATGTGGCTAGGATTGTCTGTAGTATGTGGTGAACTAAGGTAGGGCTGGTTAGAAAGTGTTTGGGGCTAGTGATGTAGTTTTTGGCCTCGCTGACTGGGAAGGGATAGCTGGTGCTTTAGTCTAATTGTTGGGCGCGCGTGTGCGGGCAATGTTCGCCTGTGTGCTCTGGTAAGATTGCTGGTCATGTGGATGGCTAGCATGTCTCTGCACTTTTGCTGTTACTATAACTTATTTTAGGGTCAAATGGACAAAGGGGGGGTGGGCAAGAGTGGTAAGTGTAAGAGTGGTAAGGGGAAGAAGAAACTAAAATAGACTCTTAAAGCATCCTCCAAACTACCAAGCTGTTTTATGGCTACAAAGCCTGCAACATGCAAGCTGCGACTGTCATTTCTTAAATATGGCATCGCTTGTTCCTTACAGGGCTAAAAAGTAGAGTGGCTAACACTGCATAGGTGATCTCCACCCAAGGACAGGACATCCATTTAAAGCCAAATTTAAGATGTATCCTGGTTTTTAACACTAAGGTTTGGGAGCAGGGGAAATGCCACCATAACCATCCATTCACTAGCGCCAATCCTGAATGCCAGTCTTGCATGGGGGTGGCCCTTACAAATCTGCCTTACTGGATTCTTGACAATCACGCTTTCTGTGCTTTTATGGCCATTGGTATGCCCCAGTACAACATGCCTAGGTGCTACTATTTCTCCAGAAAAGGCAGCGCTAGCCTGTACTATCACCCTGGCTTTGCAAAATGTGGTAATTGCCAGGGTTCTGACTACTGATACATGTCCCCGCAGGCATTGCCAGGAGTGTTACATATTGCCTTGATTGCAGCCTCTCCCAAATCAATGTACACAGTAACTATATAATTTAATAGTCACAATATCAGCTAGATTTCTACGGTGTTCCCATGTAATTTGATAGCGTAAAACTGTGTTTTAGCACTCCAGAGACCAGAATATAGATCCCAAATAGCTCCCCAAAGAAGTTAATGGATTCAAGATCTCTGGATCACCTTTGTACTGTAGGTTTATACATGTGGCCATATCATTAGCCCTAAACCCTATACTGAACTTACTAGTCCTCTTCAAACCACACAGCAGAGGGGCGCTGTTGATGACATGAGGGTGGAGGGGCTTAAAATGCGTTGTCTGTTCTTTAGATTAAGTAATGCAAATTAGGTTTAGACATCAACGGAGGAGAATTGACAGAGCACAGAACTTAACCTCAGTCAGCAGTGCCTTGCATGTCTCTCCCTTGTCTTCATCCATGACAAGAGGACTATGACCTCTTGTCAACCTCTTGACAAGAGGACTATATGCTGTAGTCCTGGTCAATTTGGCCATGTTGTTAATTCCAAAAAAAAAAGATGTTAAAAGGGAGCGTGTGTCATTCTTGATGGTAAGAGTAGAGTGTCTCTCTCGCCATTCTGAAGCTCACCTTATTCCCTCTAACCAGAGGTCAGCTTGTGACCCCTCCTATAGGCAGAGTGATTGGAGTCACCCACTGTTTGATTGGTGCATCTGGGATTCTCCATCTTTGAGTACCTGAAAATTGGTCCATATGACATCCCCCATCTGTCCTGGGATTCCACAGGGAGGGGGATGAGGAGAACATTCCATGGAAGGGGGGCAGGGGCAGGAAATGGACCTTGTCTCTACTTTCTATGGCTGGGTGATTCTGATAACCCTTACTACAAAACCTTGTTTATGCTGGGGAGTTTTATGAGGGGAGAAAGTCATCCGAGCTGACCCTGTGTGCATGCAGGGGATTTTATGCCAGGTAGGAGGGGGGGGGGAGACATGAGAAGAGGTATACAGAGCAGAGGGGTCAGCGAGTCTGAAAAACACAAACTATACGTATATGCCTATGTAGGCACACACACACACACACACACACATATATATATTTATATATATATATATATATATATATATATATATATATATATATACACCAACCTACACACATCGAGAAATCACCTAGGATATGTTCTGTCACTAACTTGTCACAATATAAGAAAGACTTCAAATACTAAATCACACTCAAACTGTCTTAGCTTTCATTTTAACCATGATTCCTCCACCAGCTGGATCATGTTCTTCTACAGTATTCTAGACCAATCCTAGCAGGAGTTCCTGGATTAAATCGTTTTCTGCAGTGATACCTAGCAGCCTTTTTCAATCATGTCAGTATGTTGGACTTGATCTGTGAATATTCCTAAACCTCTAGGTTGCCAAAATCATGCTAAGTGCTGAAAAGAATTGCCTTTATGCTGTTTGAATCTACATTTCTAGGCCAACACCACTGTGCCTGTGATGTTGTCAGTGAGGCAATGGACTGTATACACCTTGGGTCTAACTGCTTAGTAGAGATGAGCGAGTAGTGAAATATTCGAAATTTCGAATTTCGATTCGAATAGACCGCGTTACTCGACTACTCGACCGAATATCGAATCCCATTATAGTCTATGGGAAAAAAATGCTCGACACTTGGAAATCTCAATTCGACCACTTGGAGGTCACCAAGTCCACCCTGAAACATCAGAAAATGATGCCAACACTGCTGGAATGCAACTGGGACAGCAGGGGAAGCATGTCTGGGTGCATATAACGCGCCCAAGTCGCACTATTACGCCACTATCACAGCCACTCAACAATACACTCCAAACACAATATAACTTCTACGTAAAGTGAGACAAGACAAGGAAACCTTCTTTCCTCTACATTGCCATGGACCCCAAGCCAAACTGTACAAAAAAGAAGAACAAAATTCTGCACCCCTTAAAATCACGTTGCCTAATGACAACCACAGATGGCATAGGCAAGGGGGAAAATAAATAGACCCCACCCCTAATTGTCATTGTGTGTGTGTGTGTGTGTGTGTGTGTGTGTGTGTGTGTGTGAGATGTGGTCAGACATGTCCTCTTGTGTCATTGTGTCACCCCAGCAGTAAGGGAAGCTTAAAGGAGGAGGTTTGTTACAGTGTGTTACCCCAGCAGTAAGGGAAGCTTACAGGAGGAGGTTTGTTACAGTGTGTCACCCCAGCAGTCAGGGAAGCTTACAGGAGGAGGTTTGTTACAGTGTGTCACCCCAGCAGTCAGGGAAGCTTACAGGAGGAGGTTTGTTACAGTGTGTCACCCCAGCAGTAAGGGAAGCTTAGAGCTGAGACCTCTTAAAAATTGTGTGGAGGCCCAAGATCTGAGACCTCTTAAAAATTGTGTGGAGGCCCAAGAGCTGAGACCTCTCAAACATTGTGTGGAGTCCCACGAGCTGAGACCTTTTAAAAATTGTGTGGAGGCCCAAGAGCTGAGACCTCTCAAACATTGTGTGGAGTCCCAAGAGCTGAGACCTTTTAAAAATTGTGTGGAGGCCCAAGATCTGAGACCTCTTAAAAATTGTGTGGAGGCCCAAGAGCTGAGACCTCTCAAACATTGTGTGGAGTCCCAAGAGCTGAGACCTTTTAAAAATTGTGTGGAGGCCCAAGAGCTGAGACCTCTTAAAAATTGTGTGGAGGCCCAAGAGCTGAGACCTCTCAAACATTGTGTGGAGGCCCAAGAGCTGAGACCTCTTAAAAAGTGTGGAGGCCCAAGATCTGAGACCTCTTAAAAATTGTGTGGAGGCCCAAGAGCTGAGACCTCTCAAACATTGTGTGGAGTCCCAAGAGCTGAGACCTTTTAAAAATTGTGTGGAGGCCCAAGAGCTGAGACCTTTTAAAAATTGTGTGGAGGCCCAAGAGCTGAGACCTTTTAAAAATTGTGTGGAGGCCCAAGAGCTGAGACCTCTTAAAAATTGTGTGGAGGCCCAAGAGCTGAGACCTCTCAAACATTGTGTGGAGGCCCAAGAGTTGAGACCTCTTAAAAAGTGTGGAGGCCCAAGATCTGAGACCTCTTAAAAATTGTGTGGAGGCCCAAGAGCTGAGACCTCTCAAACATTGTGTGGAGTCCCAAGAGCTGAGACCTTTTAAAAATTGTGTGGAGGCCCAAGAGCTGAGACCTTTTAAAAATTGTGTGGAGGCCCAAGAGCTGAGACCTTTTAAAAATTGTGTGGAGGCCCAAGAGCTGAGACCTCTTAAAAATTGTGTGGAGGCCCAAGAGCTGAGACCTTTTAAAAATTGTGTGGAGGCCCAAGAGCTGAGACCTCTCAAACATTGTGTGGAGGCCCAAGAGCTGAGACCTCTTAAAAATTGTGTGGAGGCCCAAGAGCTGAGACCTCTCAAACATTGTGTGGAGTCCCACGAGCTGAGACCTTTTAAAAATTGTGTGGAGGCCCAAGAGCTGAGACCTCTTAAAAATTGTGTGGAGGCCCAAGAGCTGAGACCTTTTAAAAATTGTGTGGAGGCCCAAGAGCTGAGACCTTTTAAAAATTGTGTGGAGGCCCAAGAGCTGAGACCTCTCAAACATTGTGTGGAGGCCCAAGAGCTGAGACCTCTTAAAAATTGTGTGGAGGCCCAAGAGCTGAGACCTTTTAAAAATTGTGTGGAGGCCCAAGAGCTGAGACCTCTCAAACATTGTGTGGAGGCCCAAGAGCTGAGACCTCTTAAAAATTGTGTGGAGGCCCAAGAGCTGAGACCTTTTAAAAATTGTGTGGAGGCCCAAGAGCTGAGACCTTTTAAAAATTGTGTGGAGGCCCAAGAGCTGAGACCTTTTAAAAATTGTGTGGAGGCCCAAGAGCTGAGACCTCTCAAACATTGTGTGGAGTCCCACGAGCTGAGACCTTTTAAAAATTGTGTGGAGGCCCAAGATCTGAGACCTCTTAAAAATTGTGTGGAGGCCCAAGAGCTGAGACCTCTCAAACATTGTGTGGAGTCCCAAGAGCTGAGACCTTTTAAAAATTGTGTGGAGGCCCAAGAGCTGAGACCTTTTAAAAATTGTGTGGAGGCCCAAGAGCTGAGACCTTTTAAAAATTGTGTGGAGGCCCAAGAGCTGAGACCTTTTAAAAATTGTGTGGAGGCCCAAGAGCTGAGACCTCTTAAAAATTGTGTGGAGGCCCAAGAGCTGAGACCTTTTAAAAATTGTGTGGAGGCCCAAGAGCTGAGACCTTTTAAAAATTGTGTGGAGGCCCAAGAGCTGAGACCTCTCAAACATTGTGTGGAGTCCCAAGAGCTGAGACCTTTTAAAAATTGTGTGGAGGCCCAAGAGCTGAGACCTTTTAAAAATTGTGTGGAGGCCCAAGAGCTGAGACCTTTTAAAAATTGTGTGGAGGCCCAAGAGCTGAGACCTCTTAAAAACTGTGTGGAGGCCCAAGAGCTGAGACCTTTTAAAAATTGTGTGGAGGCCCAAGAGCTGAGACCTCTCAAACATTGTGTGGAGGCCCAAGAGCTGAGACCTCTTAAAAATTGTGTGGAGGCCCAAGAGCTGAGACCTCTCAAACATTGTGTGGAGTCCCACGAGCTGAGACCTTTTAAAAATTGTGTGGAGGCCCAAGAGCTGAGACCTCTCAAACATTGTGTGGAGGCCCAAGAGCTGAGCACTTATTAGTGCTGCAGCTACGGCTGCTTTAGTGAGGGGTAGCTGCTGCTGCTGGAATAGGGACAGAAAGACTTCAGTGGTGTATTAGCACCTATATACAAAACTATATTTTGCACTACTGTTTTGTGTCCTCTGTGCCAACAAAACACTGTTTTATACACGGTGCGTATAGGCACCATTTCACCTTCTGGCAGTATACGGCTGTATAGCCAGGTGTTTTTCTTAAAAATATTTTTTATATTTGGCACTACTGTTTTGTGTCCTCTTTACCAACAAAACCTTGTTATATACCCGGTGCGTATAGGCACCATTTCACCTCCTGGCAGTATACGGCTGTATAGCCAGGTGTTTTTCTTAAAAATATTTTTTATATTTGGCACTACTGTTTTGTGTCCTCTTTACCAACAAAACCTTGTTATATACCCGGTGCGTATAGGCACCATTTCACCTTCTGGCAGTATACGGCTGTATAGCCAGGTGTTCTTCTTAAAAATATTTTTATATTTTGCATAACGCGTGGCCAAAAAAGTAAAACGTCTGAAATGCGGAGGGCTAGCGCAAAGGGACGTGGACGAGGACGGGGGCGCGGAAATGCTGGTGGGGGCACAAACCGCGTTGAAGCCAGTGGGGATACAATGCGTGCTGATGAGGGGCAGCCAGCATTACGCTCATCCAGCTTCCCTGCCTTTATGGGACAGTTATGCGGGGGGCGGGGTACACCTCTGTTAAAGCCTGAGCAGCGTGAACAGGTGGTGCAATGGATGGCCGATAACGCTTCCAGTCACTTGTCCACCACCCAGTCATCCACACAGTCTCACTCTGACCCTCCTTCCTCCCAACCTGGCCAACAGAGTCAGCCCACCCTTGACCCCTCCCAGGACCTCTTTTCGGGTCCTTTTCCAGATGTGCTGCAAGAATCCCAGGAGCTAGCAGAGGAATTTGTTTGTAGTGATGCCCAAACACTTGAGTATCCGCCATCTGCTAGTGATGTGGACCCGGAACCAGCATCTGCTATCATGAGCGATGATGATGATGAGACGCAGTTGCCATCAAGGGAGGCTGTTGGAATTTCCAGTGGGCAGGAGGAGGAGCAGAGAGAGGAAGTGGAAGAGGAGGTGGTGGACGACGAAATGACCGACCCCACTTGGACAGGGGTGATGTCCAGCGGGGAAAGCAGTGGAGATGCGGTCTGCGCATCACCGAATAAGGCAGCAAGAGGCAGAGGACAGTCCAGAGGCAGAGGACAGTCCAGACAGAGAAGGCAGGCCACAGCCAGCAGGGCCGAAGCTCTTCCCGGCAGCAGGCAGTCGCGCGAAGCTCCCCCATCGAGGCCTCGCACTTCTGTGTTGTGGAGATTTTTTATTGTTTGCGCGGATGACAAACTGAGCGCGGTTTGCGCAATCTGCCACTCAAAACTGAGTAGGGGCTCTGAGAAGAGCAATCTGACCACCTCAGGCATGCGCCGTCACTTGGAATTCAAGCACTGGGCTGAGTGGGAGAGAGCAAACGCAATACAACCTGCGCCCGGTCTTGCTGCCACTGCCTCTTCCCCTTTGTTGTGTGCTGCCACTGCGGTCCAGACCTCCAGCCAGGACACCTCCACATCTGCCTCTGCCTCGGCTACTTTGGGGCCTTCTCCTTCAGCCCCCCCTTCCCCCGCATCTTCGTCTGCACCTTCCATCTCCTCGTCCCATCAACTGTCCATCTCGCAGGCGTTCAACCGCAGGCGGAAGTACGCCTCCAGTCACCCCCAAGCCCAAGCCTTAACCTGCCTCATCTCCAAACTGCTGGCCCTGGAGATGTTGCCGTTTTGGCTTGTGGAGACGCAGGCCTTCCGCGACCTGATGGCGGCTGCCGCACCTCGCTATTCCGTCCCTAGCCGCCACTATTTTTCCCGGTGTGGCGTCCCCGCCCTGCACCAGCACGTGTCGCGTAACATCAGGCGGACCCTGAGGTACGCAGTCAGCGCAAAGGTCCACTTGACCACCGACTCGTGGACAAGCGCTTGCGGCCAAGGACGCTACATCTCTTTGACGGCACACTGGGTGAATGTTGTGGAAGCGGGGACGGGGTCGCAAACAGGGACGGCCTACATACCACCCCCGCCCAAGATTGCCAGCACAGGTTCTGATAGACCCCCCTCCTCTTCCTCCTCCTCCTCCTCTGCCTTAACATCGCCCTCAGCCCCTAGCTGGAAGCGTTGCAGCACTGGCACGGGGAGACGTCAGCAGGCGGTGCTTAAGCTCATCAGCTTGGGCGACAGGAAGCACAGCGCCGCAGAGGTGAGGCACGCCATATTGCAGCAGACAGAGATGTGGCTGTCGCCGCTGCAGCTAGGACCAGGCATGGTCGTGTGCGATAACGGCCGTAACCTGGTGGCGGCTCTGGAGCTTGCAGAACTCAATCACGTACCATGCCTGGCCCACGTTTTTAATTTGGTAGTACAAAAGTTTCTAAAGACTTACCCCAACCTGGCAGAGCTACTGGTCAAAGTGCGGCGCTTGTGCGCTCACTTTCGGAAGTCAACTGTAGCTACTGCTAGCTTAAAAAAAATCCAGCAACGCCTCCATTTGCCTCAACATCGGCTGTTGTGCGACCTGCCCACTCGCTGGAATTCCACCTATTGCATGTTGGCCAGGGTGTGTGAGCAGCAGAAAGCATTGATGGAGTACCAGATGATGCATCCACGCGTGCCTCCAACTCAGCTCCCTCAGTTTGCCAACCACGAGTGGCCATGGATGGCAGACATATGCGATGTATTGCGTATCTTTGAGGAGTCCACTAAGAAGGTCAGCAGCGAGGACGCTATAGTGAGCGTAACCATCCCGCTCCTAGGCGTCCTTAAAGAATCGCTCATCGCAATAAGGGAGAACGCATTGCACACAGAGGAGATGGGGGTAGGAGGAGACGCAACGCAGGTAGACAGTCAGACCACACTTTTGTCTGCTGCTCAGTGGCAGTTGCAGGAGGAGGATGAGGAGGACAACGTGGAGGTGGCTGTGGAAGAGGATGCTGGCGGCAAGGGTAGCAGTCAGGCTGTGTGCGTCCCATTGGTTCAGCGCGGATGGGGCGGAGAGGAGGAGGAAGAGGAGGAAATGGAAAATGATCCTTCTGGTGGGGGCAGTGAGGTCATGCCTACTCAGAGTCTGGCACACATGGCTGACTTCATGCTGGGCTGCTTTTCCCGGGACATACGTGTTGTCCGGATATTGGAGAACAAACTATACTGGGTCTTCGCACTCCTGGACCCCCGGTATAAAGATAACTTCTCCTCTTTTATTCCGGTAGAGGAGAGGACGAATCGATTACTGGAATACCAGAGGGAACTCTTGCAGAACATGATGCAGATTTTCCCACCCAGCATGGCTGGCGGCAGAGAGGAGAGTGTCTCCCAGAGTCTGACAACATCGATCAGGCCCACAGCCACCAGGGGAACACTCTCCAAGGTGTGGGACACGTTCATGTCACCCCCTCGTGCAACTTCCATCACTGCGGGACCCGCTATCAGCAGGAGGGACAAGTATCGGCGGATGTTGCGGGACTACCTGGCAGACCACACCCCTGTCCTCCCTGATCCCTCGGCGACCTACACTTACTGGGTCTCCAAGTTGGACACGTGGCTGGAACTGTCCCTGTACGCCTTGGAGGTGCTTGCCTGCCCTGCCGCCAGCGTGCTATCAGAAAGGGTGTTCAGCGCAGCCGGGGGCATTATAACCGATAAGCGCAGCCGCCTGTCAACCGACAGTGCCGACAGGCTGACGCTAATCAAAATGAACAGCAAGTGGATTGACCCGGACTTTGCTTGTACAACAGTGGAAAGCAGCCAAGAGTGAAGTGCCATCTGTATGAAGTGCCATTTCCTCCTCCTCCTCCTCCTCCTCCTCCTCCTTAACCGCCGTAGAATTGCTGTATTAATGAAAAAAATTATGGCTCACCTCTTAGGCTTAATACAATCAATTTTTAAGAGGTCTCAACTCTTGGGCCTCCACACAATGTTTGAGAGGTCTCAGCTCTTGGGCCTCCACACAATTTTTAAGAGGTCTCAGCTCTTGGGCCTCCACACAATTTTTAAAAGGTCTCAGCTCTTGGGCCTCCACACAATTTTTAAAAGGTCTCAGCTCTTGGGCCTCCACACAATTTTTAAGAGGTCTCAGCTCGTGGGACTCCACACAATTTTTAAGAGGTCTCAGCTCGTGTGACTCCACACAATGTTTGAGAGGTCTCAGCTCTTGGGCCTCCACACAATTTTTAAAAGCTCTCAGCTCTTGGGCCTCCACAAAATTTTTAAAAGGTCTCAGCTCTTGGGCCTCCACACAATTTTTAAGAGGTCTCAGCTCGTGGGACTCCACACAATGTTTGAGAGGTCTCAGCTCTTGGGCCTCCACACAATTTTTAAAAGGTCTCAGCTCTTGGGCCTCCACACAATTTTTAAAAGGTCTCAGCTCTTGGGCCTCCACACAATTTTTAAAAGGTCTCAGCTCTTGGGCCTCCACACAATTTTTAAAACATAGCAGCCCTAATAAGGGCTCTCAATGACTCTCTTGTCTTCTGGTAGCTGGTATATATGGTGGTAAATGCGATATTCTGAGCTTCTAGGGCCCTGCCTGCCTACATAAGAGCTATATACTGTTCAGCATAGTAGCCCTAATAAGGGCTCTTAATGACTCTCTTGTCTTCTGGTAGCTGGTATATATGGTGGTAAATGCGATATTCTGAGCTTCTGGGGCCCTGCCTGCCTACATAAGAGCTATATACTGTTCAGCATAGTAGCCCTAATAAGGGCTCTTAAGGACTCTCTTGTCTTCTGGTAGCTGGTATATATGGTGGTAAAAGGTATATTCTGAGCTTCTGGGGCCCTGCCTGACTACATAGAAAATGAGCTATATACTGTTCAACATAGCAGCACTAATAAGGGATTAAGGACTCTCTTGTCTTCTGGTAGCTGGTATATATGGTGGTAAAAGGTATATTCTGAGCTTCTGGGGCCCTGCCTGACTACATAGAAAATGAGCTATATACTGTCCAACATAGCAGCACTAATAAGGGATTAAGGACTCTCTTGTCTTCTGGTAGCTGGTATATATGGTGGTAAAAGGTATATTCTGAGCTTCTGGGGCCCTGCCTGACTACATAGAATATGAGCTATATACTGTTCAACATAGCAGCACTAATAAGGGATTAAGGACTCTCTCGTCTTCTGGTAGCTGGTAGATATGGTGGTAAAAGGTATATTCTGAGCTTCTGGGGCCCTGCCTGACTACATAGGATATGAGCTATATACTGTTCAGCGTAGTAGCCCTAATAAGGGCTCTTAAGGACTCTCTTGTCTTCTGGTAGCTGGTATATATGGTGGTAAAAGGTATATTCTGAGCTTCTGGGGCCCTGCCTGACTACATAGAAAATGAGCTATATACTGTTCAACATAGCAGCACTAATAAGGGATTAAGGACTCTCTTGTCTTCTGGTAGCTGGTATATATGGTGGTAAAAGGTATATTCTGAGCTTCTGGGGCCCTGCCTGACTACATAGAAAATGAGCTATATACTGTTCAACATAGCAGCACTAATAAGGGATTAAGGACTCTCTTGTCTTCTGGTAGCTGGTATATATGGTGGTAAAAGGTATATTCTGAGCTTCTGGGGCCCTGCCTGCCTACATAGGATATGAGCTATATACTGTTCAGCGTAGAAGCCCTAATAAGGGCTCTTAAGGACTCTCTTGTCTTCTGGTAGCTGGTATATATGGTGGTAAAAGGTATATTCTGAGCTTCTGGGGCCCTGCCTGACTACATAGAAAATGAGCTATATACTGTTCAACATAGCAGCACTAATAAGGGATTAAGGACTCTCTTGTCTTCTGGTAGCTGGTATATATGGTGGTAAAAGGTATATTCTGAGCTTCTGGGGCCCTGCCTGACTACATAGAATATGAGCTATATACTGTTCAACATAGCAGCACTAATAAGGGATTAAGGACTCTCTTGTCTTCTGGTAGCTGGTATATATGGTGGTAAAAGGTATATTCTGAGCTTCTGGGGCCCGGCCTGCCTACATAGAAAATGAGCTATATACTGTTCAGCGTAGTAGCCCTAATAAGGGATTAAGGACTCTCTTGTCTTCTGGTAGCTGGTATATATGGTGGTAAAAGGTATATTCTGAGCTTCTGGGGCCCTGCCTGACTACATAGAATATGAGCTATATACTGTTCAACATAGCAGCACTAATAAGGGATTAAGGACTCTCTTGTCTTCTGGTAGCTGGTATATATGGTGGTAAAAGGTATATTCTGAGCTTCTGGGGCCCTGCCTGACTACATAGAATATGAGCTATATACTGTTCAACATAGCAGCACTAATAAGGGATTAAGGACTCTCTTGTCTTCTGGTAGCTGGTATATATGGTGGTAAAAGGTATATTCTGAGCTTCTGGGGCCCTGCCTGACTACATAGACAATGAGCTATATACTGTTCAACATAGCAGCACTAATAAGGGATTAAGGACTCTCTTGTCTTCTGGTAGCTGGTATATATGGTGGTAAAAGGTATATTCTGAGCTTCTGGGGCCCTGCCTGACTACATAGAATATGAGCTATATACTGTTCAACATAGCAGCACTAATAAGGGATTAAGGACTCTCTTGTCTTCTGGTAGCTGGTATATATGGTGGTAAAAGGTATATTCTGAGCTTCTGGGGCCCTGCCTGACTACATAGGATATGAGCTATATACTGTTCAGCGTAGTAGCCCTAATAAGGGCTCTTAAGGACTCTCTTGTCTTCTGGTAGCTGGTATATATGGTGGTAAAAGGTATATTCTGAGCTTCTGGGGCCCTGCCTGACTACATAGAAAATGAGCTATATACTGTTCAGCGTAGTAACCCTAATAAGGGCTCTTAAGGACTCTCTTGTCTTCTGGTAGCTGGTATATATGGTGGTAAAAGGTATATTCTGAGCTTCTGGGGCCCTGCCTGACTACATAGAATATGAGCTATATACTGTTCAACATAGCAGCACTAATAAGGGATTAAGGACTCTCTTGTCTTCTGGTAGCTGGTATATATGGTGGTAAAAGGTATATTCTGAGCTTCTGGGGCCCTGCCTGACTACATAGGATATGAGCTATATACTGTTCAGCGTAGTAGCCCTAATAAGGGCTCTTAAGGACTCTCTTGTCTTCTGGTAGCTGGTATATATGGTGGTAAAAGGTATATTCTGAGCTTCTGGGGCCCTGCCTGACTACATAGAAAATGAGCTATATACTGTTCAGCGTAGTAACCCTAATAAGGGCTCTTAAGGACTCTCTTGTCTTCTGGTAGCTGGTATATATGGTGGTAAAATGTATATTCTGAGCTTCTGGGGCCCTGCCTGACTACATAGAAAATGAGCTATATACTGTTCAGCGTAGTAGCCCTAATAAGGGCTCTTAAGGACTCTCTTGTCTTCTGGTAGCTGGTATATATGGTGGTAAAAGGTATATTCTGAGCTTCTGGGGCCCTGCCTGACTACATAGAAAATGAGCTATATACTGTTCAGCGTAGTAGCCCTAATAAGGGCTCTTAAGGACTCTCTTGTCTTCTGGTAGCTGGTATATATGGTGGTAAAAGGTATATTCTGAGCTTCTGGGGCCCTGCCTGCCTAACATATGAGCCATATACCGTTCAGCGTAGTAGCCCCAATAAGGGCTCTTAATGACTCTCTTGTCTTCTGGTAGCTGGTATAGATGGTGGTAAAAGCGATATCCCGAGCTTCTGGGGCCCTGCCAGCGACAGCCTGTCTTTCCCTGCTGTGAGCGTCTGTCCCTCACTAAGTTCAAGCTGCTAATGCTGACGAAGAGGAAGTGCTGAGTTTTGTATATTCGAGGTCACATGGTTTTTCCAGCCAATGCGTGTAGACGCCGTTTTCGCGATGCCAGCGTCCTCCCAGGACCTGTCCCACCCCCCCTGCATGGTGATTGGTGTAAAAAACGCGCCAGGGAAGGTGGGAGGGGAAACGAATTGTGAGTGCGCCATCGCCGCTGTAATCGATCGAAATCGAGTATGACGAACAGCGTAGTATTCGATCGAATATCGGCTCGGTCGAATACTACTCGCTCATCACTACTGCTTAGCACTGCCCCACTTTTCAGGCAAATATACTTTAATATCACTAAACCCAATAAAATATTTTGCAAAAGAAACAAATACTTTATTGTTCTGAAAAATGTTGCTGTCTATTAATCTGATGTTGTGAATGAGAAAATGAAAGTAATAAACTTAATAAGAATAAAGAATAAGAATAAAAATAAGAATAAAAAAACAGTGATTTTAAAGAATAAATACAATTAAATGAATTTAAAAGTATATATTCTAAGTATGTCACACACCCCGCTTCAAGAAATTCATAACGTGTGGGTAATACAGACCTGTAGAGGGTGATATGCAGAGATGCCAGGAAAAAAGAGAGCCCCTCCCGGTCCATAAATACCTGGGACCTCCCACTCATTACCCAGTCTTCATCTCTGCAGACGGCGAGCAAGTCAGAAGATGTGGTCTCCTCCTTGCACAGGGGGATTTCAGGTAGCCGGGATGACTCCCGGCCCTTTAGTTATCTATTTCCGCCTGGATCTTTTTTTTCTGTTACCTCATGCCTCCCAGCCTAGGCTGACGGTCCGGGTGAGGGTAGAAAAGCACCCTTGGTGCTTAAGAGCAAATGATCTCCCGTGAGACCCTATATAAGAGGGTAGGCGGTCATCCGGGACGGTGACCCCGGTTTGGGATGCCCCGTCCCTTGGTCTTACACTTTGGGTGGTCCCCCCCTTTGGGTAATGCCCCTCTCTCTAGCGGGATAGCGGAGTGTAGGAGCAGGGCCCCTTATTCGGTGTTAGGTCCAAATTTTGTAATCATTAATTCTTAATAATGTTTTAATGTATTAATTTATTAAATTATCCTCCCAATAGCTAACTTATTTATTACTTCATAACAGCGTGTATTTCTCTGTCAAAACGGCGCTGTGGCCGCCATTTTTATGCAGGCTTTCTCCCTGAGGTAAAAGGGGCGGGGCCGGGCTTTAGGCGCGAGCCGCAGCCCCCACCCTTCTATTTGGCGCTGATGCGGCTTGTATCCTGAGCGAGGAGCGGGGCCGGGCGTCAGGGTCAAAGCCACGGCCCGCTCCCCTCCTTCTGTCTCTTCTGAGACCGGCGCCGCGGCCGCACATGGCTGCGGTGCCGGTCTTTTTGCATTGTCATGGCGGAGGGGAGCTTCTCCCCTCACGCTTTCACTCTTGGGGGCGGGGCCGGGCTTTCCAGCGCTGCGGCCCGCCCCTGTGTCACAGGCACCGCTGAGGTGCTTTTCTCTGTGCCTGTTTCCTCAGAAGGAGCTGGCCACGCCCCCCTTCTCTCCTCAGAGCTGCTCTTTACCTCACGGAGAGAGGAAGCTGTCTTCAGGACCACAGTGAGTGGCCCGGTGGGCCCCCCTTCTGTCCCATCACCTATAATTATATATTTTTATGTCATATATATATGTATATATATATATATATATTATACTCTGCTTTTCTTATTAGCCTTTTTTATTATGTCTTTCAGATATAACCTACAGTGGTGTTAGGGGGTTTCTCCCGGTCCTAGGGTCCCTGGGTTCTTAATTTTGCTTATTGCAAATCCTCCCACTTGGAACATTAAAGGGGCATCCCGGGTTGCTTATATGCGTAATTCCCTCGATCATTGCGACCAACTATAAGTTCACCTTATGGAGGCATCCCCGGATACTGGGCTCGGGCTCCCCTCGGGGCAATCCCGGAAGTGTATGGGGTGTGGGGCATCCCTTACTGGCGATGATGTATTTCTGTGTATACTATGCACACAGCAGACTATTACGCGGCAGTCCGGACCCCAGGCGCCTGGTTCAGCGCCGCCGGTCTCTCCTCCCCCCCCTCCCAGTTTGATCCGTGCCCAGTCTGACGTTGTCATGGGCCTGCAGTTGCAATCGGAGATGTGTGCCCGATTGGCCAATCTTGAAAAATTATTCTCCAGCACGGTCACCAGAAAGGCTCCGGCTAAGAGAAAGCACTTGTCGCCGTCTTCACCGGCGGCCGACTTGGATGATCTTGATAATCTGGACTGGTCTGATTACTCCCAACTTGAGGAAGGGGAGGTATATGAAGAATCAGATAATTCAGACGATCAGCAGTTTGTGGGTGCTGATACCGAGCGGGGCTTGGGGAGGTCTTCAGATATTCCTAATGTTCTGGCTCAGATGTTTGAGGTTTTGGCTATTTCTCCTCCTGAGGTGGTTCCACAGCAAAAGGGGGAATTTTTCGAAGAATCCAGGCCGCCTTTGGAATTTCCTAACCAAAAGCATTCTGATGGGATTATTGCTAAGGAATGGGAGAGGCCTGCCCGGCTCCCAGGTGTCCCTCAGGGTTGGGACAAAAAAGTGTATGGGGTGTGGGGCATCCCTTACTGGCGATGATGTATTTCTGTGTATACCATGCACACAGCAGACTATTACGTGGCAGTCCGGACCCCAGGCGTCTGGTTCAGCGCCTCCGGTCTCTCCTCCCCCCCCCTCCCAGTTTGATCCGTGCCCAGTCTGACGTTGTCATGGGCGGGCAGTTGCAATCGGAGATGTGTGCCCGATTGGCCAATCTTGAAAAATTATTCTCCAGCACGGTCACCAGAAAGGCTCCGGCTAAGAGAAAGCACTTGTCGCCGTCTTCACCGGCGGCCGACTTGGATGATCTTGATAATCTGGACTGGTCTGATTACTCCCAACTTGAGGAAGGGGAGGTATATGAAGAATCAGATAATTCAGATGATCAGCAGTTTGTGGGTGCTGATACCGAGCGGGGCTTGGGGAGGTCTTCAGATATTCCTAATGTTCTGGCTCAGATGCTTGAGGTTTTGGCTATTTCTCCTCCTGAGGTGGTTCCACAGCAAAAGGGGGAATTTTTCGAAGAATCCAGGCCGCCTTTGGAATTTCCTAACCAAAAGCATTTTGATGGGATTTTTGCTAAGGAATGGGAGAGGCCTGCCCGGCTCCCAGGTGTCCCTCAGGGTTGGGACAAAAAATATCCCTTTCCCTTGGATACGGTTAAGCGTTGGGCGTCCCCTCCCGAGGTGGATGCACAGATTCTGGGTTTATCCAACACTACTGTTTTAAATTCTCCTGATTGCTCCACGCTTAAAGATGGTGAGGATAAACGCATTGACCAAATGGCTTGTCATGGTTTTGCCAGTGTTGGGTCAGCCATGAGGCCAGTTTGTGCTTCAGCGCTGCTGGTGGTGGCTACCAGGTCGGTGGTCAGGGACCTGTTGACTTCTTCCGGGTTAGATCCGGATAGTGACGAGTTCCTTGGCCTTAAAAGGTGTGAATTGTTTTTGTCATTTCTACTAGCCGCCTTGGATGACACACTGATGATGTGTGGCAGAACGTCGGCTCTATTGGTGACTATTCTGCGTTCGGTTTGGTTGCGCCAGTGGGCGGCTGATTTTGTGTCTATAAAGTCGCTGACCGCTCTTCCCTTTGTGGGATTACGGCTCTTTGGTGAGAAGTTGGATTCAGTTGCCTAGGGTGGTAAGTTACCTCAACGCAAAAAACAGCGTCGTCCCTTTCGGGGGGGGGGGGGGTTCCTTTGCTCCTTCCTTTCGTGGGGCCAGAGCTGGCAGAGGAATTGTTTTCCCCGCAGCCAGAGGAGATTCCTGGAACAGGGGCAGAGGACGTGCCCTCCCAGGATACAGCTGGGGCTCTAAGCCCAAAACCGCTGCCAAGCCAGCTCAGCAATGAGGGGGCGCCCTCACCCATGTGGGTGGGGGGACGGCTGCAACACTTCTCCCAGGTCTGGGACTGGGAGGTCTCGGACAGATGGATCCGGGAAGTGGTGACTTCCGGCTACAAGCTGGAGTTCGAGCTCCGGCCCCCTCCCAGATTCCTGAGGTCTCGGGTGCCTTCGGACCTTCTGGCCACGCAGGAGCTCCAGGCGGCAGTAAAGAGTCTGTTGGATATGACAGTTATTTGCCCAGTGCCCCCCTCAGACAGGGGTCGGGGCTTTTATTCCAATCTGTTCACGGTGCCCAAGAAGGACGGCTCGGTTCGACCCATTCTGGATCTAAAGATCCTCAACAGGTTCGTCCGTTCGCGGAAATTTCGCATGGAAACGCTGCGTTCAGCTATCCATTCTCTTCGGCAGGGGGACTTTCTGGCGTCCGTAGACATCAAGGACGCCTATCTGCATGTGCCGATTTTTCCAGCGCACCAGAGATTTCTCAGGTTCGTGGTGGAGGATCGGCATTTTCAGTTTGTGGCACTTCCTTTCGGTCTTACCTCGGCTCCAAGGGTTTTCACCAAGGTGCTGGCCGGGGTGATGGCTCTCCTCAGAGCCCAGGGTATTCGCATTGTCCCTTATCTGGATGACCTTCTCATTATGGCATCTTCCTTCAGCCAAGTGGTATTGGACACCAGAACTGTGGTGTCCACTCTGGAGAGATTCGGGTGGGTGATCAACTACCCCAAGTCCTCCCTTTCTCCGTCCAGGTTAGTGTCTTTTCTGGGAATGTCCCTGGATACTTCCCAGGCCAGGGTGTTTCTTCCTCAGTCCAAGGTTCTCTTGATTCAGCAGTTGGTTCGACTCCTCCTGTCTATCCCTCGTCCGGCCATCAGACTGGATATGAGGCTGGTGGGATTGATGGTAGCCTCCTTCGAAGCGGTTCCCTTTGCTCAGTACCACACAAGGACACTCCAGCTCCATCTGTTGGCGGCCTGGGACGGGTCGCCACTGTTGTTGGATCAGTCCTTACTGATGACCCCCCGGGTTCGGTGCTCCCTTCAGTGGTGGCTGGATCCAATCAATCTGTCGAGGGGCAGATCCTTTCTGGCCCCTTGTTGGGAGACGGTCACCACGGATGCCAGTCTATCAGGATGGGGGGGGGGGGTTCTGGAAGGATCGTCAGTTTCAGGGACTCATCAGTTGCAAGGATTGCCGGTTCAAGTCCGGTCGGACAATCGGACGGCGGTCGCCTACATCAATCACCAGGGAGGGACTCGCAGCAGGAGTGCCCTCAAGGAAGTGTCTTTGATTCTGGCCTGGGCGGAGACCCACGTCCCGTGCATTTCAGCAGTTTACATTCCGGGAGCGGAGAACACGGAGGCGGACTCTCTGAGCAGGTTCTCAGCTCGCCGGGGGGAATGGTCTCTCAGCCCCAAAGTGTTTCGCTTGATTTGTCTCAGTTGGGGGTCCCCGGTGGTGGACCTCTTTGCATCTCGTCACAATCACAAACTTCCGACATTTGTGTCTCTCTCACGGGATCCACTGGCTCTGGCAGTGGATGCCATGTCTCTGAACTGGAGGGATCTGGGGTTTCTGTATCTGTTCCCTCCGTTTCCCTTGGTGGCCAGAGTGGTGCGCAAGCTGGCCCTGGAGGGTGCGTCAGCAATTCTGGTGGCTCCAAGGTGGCCAAGACAGGTTTGGTTCGCAGATGTGGTAAGGTTAGCAGAGGATCAGTTCGTTCTGCCCCTGCTGCCGGATCTGCTCACCCAGGGTCAACTACGTTATCCCAATTTACCAACGCTGGCTTTGACGGCGTGGCTGCTGAAACCTCCATCTTGAAGGAGGAAGGTCTTTCCGATGCTGTGATTCGAACTCTCATTAGTGCTAGGAAGCGGTCTTCCTCTAATATCTACTATAGGACTTGGAGGTCTTATATTGATTGGTGTGAGATCAGGGCGTTGCCTTGTAGGGAATTTTCCATCTCCAGAATCCTGGAGTTTCTTCAACATGGTCTGGACCTGGGGCTCCAGCTTAGTGCTCTGAAGGGGCAGGTTTCTGCCCTGTCGGTGTTCTTTCAAAGGTCATTTGCCCTACATCCTTTGGTTAAGACTTTTTTCCAGGGAGTCACGCACGTGCGGCCTCCTAGAAAACCTTTGCTCCCTGTTTGGGATTTGAATTTGGTTCTTTCTGCTCTTCAGGATTCTCCTTTTGAGCCCTTGAATGATATTGCCTTGTCTTCACTTACGCAGAAGGTGGCCTTTTTGGTAGCCATCACTTCGGTTAGGCGTGTCTCTGAGTTGGCGGCTTTGTCCATTCAAGCCCCGTACTTTGAGGGGCATCAGGACAAGGTGGTTTTTCGTTTCAAGTCCGATTTCCTTCCTAAGGTTGTTTCTGCCTTTCACCTAAACCAAGACATTGTTCTGCCCTCTCTGTGTCCTAATCCCAGCAATGACAAGGAGAGGGCCCTGCATTCTTTGGTTCGTGTTGTGAAGTATTATTTGGAGGTGCCTGCTAAGTCTTCCATTAGTAAATGGATCCGTCAGACCATAGTTGGGGGCCTATTCTGCCAAAGGGAAGGTACCCCCTTTTCGTGTTACTGCTCATTCTACTCGTGCGGTTGGGGTGTCCTGGGCTTTTCAGTACCAGGCCTCTGTTGAGCAAGTTTGTAAGGCTGCTACTTGGTCTTCTGTTCACACTTTTTCCAAGTTTTACAAGGTTGATGTTCGGGCCTCAGCAGATGTTGTGTTTGGCCGCAAAGTTCTGCAAGCTGCAGTGGTTTAAGTTGTGCCTTGTTGCCTTGTTTTGGATCCCCGCCCTTTATGGACACTGCTGTTGGATGTCCCACACGTTATGAATTTCTTGAAGCGGGGTGTGTGACATACTTAGAATAATACCATTTTGTGAATACTCACCTGTAAAATGGGTATTATAAGTATGTCACACACCCCGCTTCACCCTGCCCTTTTGTATTCTGGATCCTTTATATGGTGAACTTTGCGTTGTTATGCTTTGTGTTGGGCTCTTCCTGGTCCCTTACCTTACTGCTGTTTTTATACTGGGTAATGAGTGGGAGGTCCCAGGTATTTATGGACCGGGAGGGGCTCTCTTTTTTCCTGGCATCTCTGCATATCGCCCTCTACAGGTCAGTATTACCCACACGTTATGAATTTCTTGAAGCGGGGTGTGTGACATACTTATAATACCCATTTTACAGGTGAGTATTCACAAAATGGTATTTTTGTAACCTGACTAGGGCTGTTTGGGGACTATTGTGGAGTAACTTGTGCAATTGTGCAAACTGCAATAACCACAAATCCAGGGTACACATAACTGCATTTGCACAGACATATAATCAGCCATCATAATTCATCAAACAACAATAGAAATGTTATTTCTGGTGTTCTGAACTTTTCAAAGGTGTTTCACATTTACTATATTGTGATTTATTGTGTGATTCTTACCCTAGTAGACTAATCAACAGCAGGCATCAGATGGTTAAGATAATTCAGTGCGAATTAAAATTTCTGAAATCACATTTGTCAGCACAAGAGTGTCAGCCGAGTATTACCCCATGAGGCTTTGGCCAGTAAAGGGAGGCTTCCTGGTTGCCAAATATACAGTATCCAACATATGGGGTAAACAAAAGAGGAGAAGGAGAGGAGGCTGCAGAAGGGATGTTCAAATATTGCAAACCCTACTCATTGTCTGAGACTACAGGCAGTTGTTCTGCCTAACCCATAAAAATCTGTGTCTTCAGAAGCAGGTATTGTGAGGCACATAGTACATACACTACTTAGGAAGTGTTAAATCACCAAGTTAACACATGGAAAAGGCAAGGTGCCAGTTAGCATGACTTTTCTGTATGGAGGTCCAGAGATATTAGCTACATGTCAGCCTGGGCATACATAGACCTCAGTAGGTCTAGGCATGTGAATGTAGTCATCGAAGCAGATATGTTTTAGTGCAGCATGGTACCATTTTACGTGTGATGCACCATATGATATGTTGCCCTTACAAGATAAAGATGTTGACAATGCAATAACGGTGCCCCAGGGGGACATATGTATATTTTCTGCAACTCTTGGTGGTAAACAAAATAAGGAGCTGTACTCCTCTTAAATTCTGGCCAACCTTCATTAAACAAATCAGGTTTTCTGTAAAAAATTAAAGAAAAAATACAGCGCTAAAATTACTTATGTTATTTACAATCAAGGTTTAGTACAAATTACAAAGGAGAACTGCTCAATGTGCTGTGACCCAAATATCCCAATAGGTCCAGGCTTGAATGTACATTAGTATAGCACAGAGAAAGATTGTATTGGGCTGTCTAGACGCCCCCCACACCACAAAAAAGTGTCCAAAAACTGGATTCAACGCTGTCCCAAAACCGCATGCATTAGCACAGGGTGACTTCACTTCAAGCAACAAAATGTGTGCCCTTCACCCTCTGCAGTGCACTCTCACCAAAAGCAAGGCATGAATATCAACATCAATCTACACCCATTCGGGTCTCACATCGGTGGAACTCATCAATCTCCTGTAGATCGGCGCGAACACACAGAACAGACGCCTTGGGCTCGGCTCAGATGTAGATCCATCACATGAACAAACCCAAAAAAGGGGGGAAAGAAAAAACAGAAATAGGATAATTAAAAAATGTACATGAGCAATTGATAGCAAGAGCGGCTCTCACCCAACCTTTCTGTCACCTCGGCCGATGGTGGATGAGAGGGTTCTGCTATACCCATAGATAAATCCAAGTCCTGGTGAGATGTGTGGTGCCGCCGCCGCTGCCGCCGTCAACGCGTTTCGTTGCCGTAGCAACTTCCTCAAGACTGGCGGCGCGGCAGCTGCTGTGGCTTTTTATAGGTGGAGAATCCCTGCGTCTGATTTAGTGGCAGGGAGGGCGCTAGGGAGGTTTTCTGTAAAGGCCACTCTGTGTTCCTTTAAATGTTTTCTGACCCTGTATCGGTAATAAGGTGCACAAGGTCCGCGCAAGGTTCTGCAATGGCAGAACAAAACTGTTTGGCCACAGTGGTAACTCTGCATCTTACACTGGTGGTTGCCACTGGTCATTAAGTTACAGCTGTACCTACCAAACTTTATGGTACCAGTTGTAGCACCAGCAATCATACATTACTAGTTGAAACCGAGGTGGTAATTTTTTTTTTGCTAGTTTTTGCTTCTCAGTCCTGTCTCTGAAATTCTGCACTTCATCACTGCTGAAAGTAGTGAGCCTAAGTTCCTGCTACATACCTTCAGCTCTGGTTACAGGCAGTGAGACAGCAGACAGCAGACAATGGCCAGACAGCAGAGGTCCAGTGAAACCTAATATTGGGCATCAGCTGGAGCTGGAATTGGTCTTGTGTAACTCTTCTGACAGATGTGGACTGCCTAATTATGTTGCAAACTTATTGCATTGATAGCTTGGTGCTCCCTTGTTTCAGACAAACTGCTCCATGTCTTGGGAATTTGCCGCAGTGAGACTTCCTCTTCTCTTTTACAGCATGCTGGGTGACAAATCCTTCTGTCCATCTTTCCTCTCTTCACCTGAATGATTCAATGTCACTGCAAGCACCTTAATGTGGCAACTTTCTGTAGCTCTTCTGTTCAGACATGGTACATAAGGTGATGATCGCACTGACCCATCCTTTTGTTTTTACTTCCTTGGCTAGGGAACCCACTCAGAGTGAAGATAGATTTAGACAATTGGGCATAGATGTCCAAATCTGAGCTGCATAGACTCTCTCAGATACTCCCTCCATGACAATTGCCCAGTTGCTAATTGTCTAGCCAATAAATGAGTTGCACAGACATCCCCCAGTTCTCCAGTATCTGATTACCCTCCTGAGATCTAGACCTGCTCCTCTTCCTGCCGGATCCTCCATTACATGCAGTCATTTTTCCTTGGTTATCCAGTATCCATTTCTGTCTAGTTTCCAGTCCTGTACCTAGTCCTGTCCTGCCCTACATACTTACATATTCTAAGTATGTCACACACCCCACTTCATTTATTAAACATTACACTAGGGTTTATGCACCGCTAGGTGGCAGTGTTGCAGAGATCTCCAAAAAAGCAAGCAAGCCCCTCCCCGGTCTATACATACCTGGTACCTCCCAACAATTCCCCAGTGTTGTTCTCTGCAAGGTGGCGATAAGACAGAAGAAAGAAGTCTCCTGCTTGCAGGTAGCCGGGGTATTACCCCGGCCCCCCCCCCCCCCATGGTCTATTTCTGCCCGGCTCTTGTTTGTGTTATCCCCTTGTTTAATGGCAGCCTCCCAGCTTAGGCTGTAGGCCGGGTAAAGGTAGATGGCACCCTAGGTGCCTAGGAGATTAGCTCCTCCGCTCGACCCCATATTATGGGGCATAGCGGTGATCCGGTTTTTTGGTGATCTGGACGTGGGATGCCCCAGCCCTCATGCCCCTCATAGGTTTTCCCCCTATCTTTTATTTCCCATTCTGGAGTGTGTGTGTGTTCACTTGTGTGCTAGCGTGTTTTGGGGCAGGGACAGGCGGCCTGTGCGACGTTGGTGTGTTTGGGGGCTCCTGTGTGTCTGTGCTTTTACGTGTGGCTGGGAGTCCATCGGCCCGCCGCCCAGTGCTTGACGAGCGCTCTTCTCAGAGTGGATGCTGTGGGCGGGGCCGAGCGGCGCGCTGCACCGCCGGCCCGCCTAGGTGCCAGGGCGCAGTGGTTCCGTGGCGCCTCGCTAGTTAGCCGTTAGGCGGGCGGGACCGGGCGGCTTGTGGCCGCCGGTCCGCCCGACGTGTCTCTGCGGGCGTCTTTATTGTGCGGCGCCCGCCGCTCGCTATGCGGCTTTAGGTGGGCGGGCCCCGTATGGCGCTGGTGTATTCTGGCTGGTGTCATTTTCTCGCGGGGCTTCAGGTAGGCTGCCCCCCCCTCCTTTGTTTTGTGTTTGTTCACTGCTACTACATCGACACCGAATGCTAATTCAGAGTGAGCGTCAGATTAAGGGGGGTGACAGTGCTCTTCCTTAGTGCTGACCTAGGCTAACTGGCATTAAATTAGGACATGGTCTGTGCCTCCCTCCCCTCCCCCCCCCTCCCTTGGGGGCAACGGCAGGGTGCTTCAGCCGGACTTTTGGTAGTTGGCTGGAGGTGTTTTGGGTCTTATACCTATTTATATTATTTGGCCTGTAGTTCTGTGCCTTTTTGTGTGTGCCTGGATTGATTGTTCCTTTCTTTTCCAGATCCCGGGGTTCCATCAGTCATGGGCTTTCCCGGTCTTGTATACCTGGCTAGGGGGGTTGGCTTAGTGTCCCTTGGGCCTATATTCCCCGGTCAGGACTGTTGTAATATTTCATATATAGATATATTTTTCTATTGAAATCTGAGAGGGGCATCCCGGGTCGCTTATTGCGTAAATCCCTAGGATCTGCGAATACCTTAAAATTCACCTTATGGAGGCTGCCAAAAGATACCGGAAACGGTCCTTCCAGGTTGTGTGGGGATTGCGGGACTCTGCTCCCGGGGGATGATGTCATTCTATGTATTCCATGTGCACAGCGGAACATTGAGCGCCAGTCCGGCACCCCGGTGTCTGGTACTTCATCGGCCACGCCATCTCCCTCTCCTCCTCACCTGTTCCGGACCCCGTGTGACGTTGTCATGGGTGGGGATTCGCAATCTGAGGTGTGCGCTCGCTTGGCCAACCTCGAGAAAATGTTTTCCGCTATGTCCGCTCAGGCGGCTAGTTAAGCGTCAACACCTGTCTTCTCCTCCGCCGGACTCTGATGAGGAGGTTGTTGAGGATCTGGATTGGTCAGATCGTTCCCTTGAAGAGGAATTGGATGATTCAGAGGGCCAGCAGGTGCTGGGCGCTGAGGGGGACCAGGTTGATGGTCCCGCCCCTGATACGCCTTCTATTTGGCCCAAATGTTTGAGGTTTTGGATTTGGCTCTCCCGAGGCTGCTCCTCGGCCTAGGGGCCAGTTTTTTGGGGGGACCAAGCAGCGCTTGGAGTTCCCCAGTCAACAGCATTTTGAGGATGTTATCCTTAAGCAATGGGAGCAACCTACATGGTTCGTTGGGGTACCGCCTAGCTGGGATATGATTTATCCCTTCCGGCGGACTTGCTGAAGCGATGGTCTGTCCCTCCCGAGGTGGTTGCTCCGGTTTTGGGACTGTTTTATACGGCGGCTGTTCATCTTCCTGACACTACTTTTTTCAAGGACGGCGAGGGTCGCCGGATTGATCAGTTGGCCCGCTTTGGTTTTGTCTGTGCGGGTTCGGTTTTTGAGGCCTGTTTTGTGCTTCGCCTTTTTTGTCATTGGCGATTAGGTCTATGGTCAGGGACTTATGTGTGGATCTTGATCCTATCCTTTTTTGTCGTTTATTCTGGCCGCTCAGGAGGATGCCATGTTGATGTGTGGCAGGGCTACGGCTCTGTTGGCGGCTATTCGTCCAGTGTGGCTGAGACAGTGGACGGCTGATTTTATTCTAAACGATTGTTCACGGCTCTTCCCTTTCTGGGTTTGAGGCTTTTTGGTGAAAAGCTGGATTCTGTTGCCATGGAGACAAGTTGCCTCAGCGCAAGAAATTTCGCCTTTCCTTTTGGGGGGCGGTCTCCTTCATTCCGGGGGTGGAGGCCGTGGCCGTCCCGTTCGCGTCTGGGGCGCCAAGCCCAAGCCAGCTGCTAAGCCCGCTCAGCACTGAGGGGGCGCCCTCACCCGTTGGGGTGGGGGGACGGGTGCGACTCTCCTCCCGGGGATGGGACCAGGAGGTCTCGGACGGGTGGATCCGGGAGGTGGTGTCGGCCGGTTACAAGCTGGAGTTCGTTTTCCGTCCTCCTCCAAGGTTTTTCAGGTCTCGGGTACCTTCGGATTCTTTGGCCGCGCAGGGGCTCCTGGCGGCGGTAAGGAATCTTCTGGAATTGGCAGTCATCTGCCCGGTCCCTTCTTCGGAGGTGGGTCGCGGGTATTATTCCAATCTCTTCTCTGTACCCAAAAAGGATGGGTCGTTTTGTTAGATCCTGGATTGCAGTTTTCTCACCAGGTTTATTCGTCCCCGGAAGTTCCGTATGGAAAACCTGCGGTCTGCGATCGGTTTGCTTCGGCAGGGGGACTTTATGACGTCCATAGACATCTAGGATGCTTACCTTCACATTCCGATCTTTCCAGCTCATCAGAGGTTCCTTCGCTTTGTGGTGGAGGATCGGCGTTTTCAGTTTGTAGCTCTTCCATTCGGCCTCACATCTGCTCCGAGAGTGTTCACCAAGGTGTTGGCGGGAGTGATGGCCCTGCTCAGAGCTCAGGGGATTGTATTGTGCCTTACCTGGGCAACCTTCTCTTCATGGCGCCTTCCTGCAGTCAAGCGGAAGGGGACACCAGCATGGTGGTGTCTATGCTGGAGAGGTTCGGCTGGGTGATCAATTACCCCAAGTCCTCTCTGGTTCCGGCCAGGGTGGTGACCTTTCTGGGGTTGTCATTGGACTCTTGCCAGCACAGAGTGTTTCTCCCTCAGGCCAAGGTTCTTTTGATTCAGGAATTGGCTCAGCTTTTTTCCTTCCAATCCTCGCCCGTCCATCCGGCTAGGGATGAGACTGGTGGGGTTGATGGTGGCCTCGTTCGAGGCAGTTCCCTTCGCGCAGTTGCACACGCGGACGCTTCAGCTTCATCTTCTGGCGTCTTGGGACCGGCGACCGCGGTCGTTGGATCGGTCCTTCCGGATGTCCCCTCGGGTTCGGCAGTCCCTTCTGTGGTGGTTGGTCTCGGACAATCTTCTGAAGGGCAGGTCGTTTCTGACCCCGCTTTGGGACACTGTCACCACGGCTGCCAGTTTGTCAGGCTGGGGAGGTTTTCTGGAAGGATCTTCAGTTTCAGGGGCAGTGGGACCCTCAGGAAGCCCACTTGCCCATCAATGTTCTGGAGTTGCGAGAGCCATTAGGTTGGTTCTGTCCCACTTGACGCATCATTTACAGGGCCTGCCGGTTCAGGTTCGATCGGACAATCAGACGGCGTTTGTTTACATCAATCACCATGGAGGGACTCGCAGTCTGGGTGCCCACGGAGAGGTGTCTCTGATTTTAGTTTGGGCAGAGACTCATGTCCCTTGCATCTCGGCTGTTTATATTCCAGGAGTGGAGAACACAGAGGCGGACTGTCTGAGCCGGTGTTCGTCCCGCCGGGGGGGAATGGTCTTCCATCCCCAGGTGTTTCGGTCAATGTGTCTTCGTTGGGGGACGCCGGAGGTGGATCTGTTTGCCTCTCGTTACAATCACAAGCTTCCGACATTCGTGTCTCTGTCTCGGGATCCTCTGGCTCTGGTGGCGGATGCCATGGCCCTGAGCTGGAGGGACCTGGGGTTTCTTCATCTGTTTCCTCCGATTCTCATGCTTAGCAGGGTGCTGCGAAAGCTGGTTCAGGAAGGAGTTCCCACCATTCTCGTGGCTCCAAGGTGGCCAAGGCGGGTGTGGTTTGCAGACATCGTTCGTCTGGCAGTGGATCAGTTCGTTCTGACTCTTCGGCCAGATCTTGTCACTCGGGGTCCTCTGTGTTAGCCCAGTTTACCAACGCTGGCTTTGACGGCTTGACTGCTGAAACCTCCATCTTGAGGGAGGAAGGTATTTCGGATTTGGTCATTCGGACTCTTGTTAGTGCTAGGAAGAGGTCTTTCTCTTCCGTCTATTATAGGGTCTGGAGATCTTATATTGTTGGGTGTGAGGCTAGATCTTTACCCTGCCAGGTCTTTCTATTTCTCGGATTTTGGAATTTCGTCAATTAGGGCTGGATTCTGGTCTTCAGCTGAGTGCCTTGAAGGGGCAGGTTTCTGCCTTGTCTATCTTTTTTCAGAGGTCTTTTGCAAGCTATTCTTTGGTCAAGACTTTTTTCCAGGGGGTTTCGCATCTGCGGCCTCCTAGGAAGCCTTGCTCCCAGTTTGGGATTTGAATTTGGTGCCTTCTGCGTTACAGGCTCCTCCTTTTGAGCCTTGCAGGATATTGCTCTGTCCACTCTGACTCAGAAGGTTGTATTTCTGGTGGCCATCACTTCGGTTCGGCGTGTGTCAGAGTTGGCAGCTTTGTTGATTCAGGCTCCTTATTTTGAGAAGCATCTGGACACAGTGGTTTTTCGTTTCTAGCCTGACTTTCTCCTTAAAGGTGGTCTCTGCTTTTCATCTTAATCAGGTCATTGTTCTTCCTTCTTTGTGCCCTAAGCCTCTGAATGACAAGGAGAGTGCGTTGCACTGCTTGGATGTTGTACGTTGTGTCAGGTACTATTTGAGTACTACGGCTTCCTTTCGTACGCCTGAAGCCTTTTTCGTGGTGCCCTGTGGGCCTAGGAAGGGCTTGGATTCGGCTAAGTCTTCCATAGTAAATGGGTTCGTCAGGCGATTGTTGGAGATTATCCGGCCAAGGGGAAGGATCTCCCTTTTCGTGTTACTGCGCATTCTACTCGTGCGGTTGGTGCGTCCTGGGCTTTTCAGCGTCAGGCTTCTGTTGAACAAGTTTGTAAGGCTGCTACCTGGTCTTCGGTTCACACTTTCTCTAAGTTTTATAAGTTTGATGTGCGGGCCTCAGCGAATGCTGTTTTTGGCCGCAAGGTTCTGCAGGCTGCAGTGGTTTGAGTTTTATCTGCGTTATTGCCTGGTTGGATACCCGCCCTTTTTGGACACTGCTGTTGGATGTCCCTAGTGTAATGTTTAATAAATGAAGTGGGGTGTGTGACATACTTAGAATAATACCATTTTGTGAATACTCACCTGTAAAATGGGTATTATAATTATGTCACACACCCCACTTCACCCGCCCTTTTTGGTATCCTGGTTCTTTATATGGTGAAGTTTTGTTATATTACAGTTGAGGGTTTCAATTGTTTGTTCCTGGTACCTTGTCTTACTGCTGTTTGAACACTGGGGAATTGTTGGGAGGTACCAGGTATGTATAGACCAGGGAGGGGCTTGCTTGCTTTTTTGGAGATCTCTGCAACACTGCCACCTAGCGGTGCATAAACCCTAGTGTAATGTTTAATAAATGAAGTGGGGTGTGTGACATATTTATAATACCCATTTTACAGGTGAGTATTCACAAAATGGTATTATTTCTCATTGGTTTGCTGTGCTCAGTATTTAGTGTTGTACATAATCTGGCTGCTTGCTATGTTTGTATTTGGTGTAGGTGCAGGTTTGTTGTGTATATCTGTCTTGCATCTGAAATTAATACATTTTTGGCTTGTAAAATGAAGCACGTCTATTTCTTTTTTTGTATAAGGTATTCAATTCTTATTTTGTTATTTATTGTAATGTAAATTTGCACAGTATGTACAGTATGTTGCATATTTCTGTATATATATTTTTGTATATAAACTGTAAGTTTGGGACTTCCAGTGCTAAAGCACGTACATTAACTACCATTTAACCATGAAGTCTCAGGCAAAGTCGACTGAAGAAGGTCAACTCCAGCTTTTTAGTTTGGTCCACCCCACAAGCCTTTAACATCTTCACCTATACCCAACCTGGTGAAGCCCCTGAAACTATGCAGAAGGAAGTGGCCAAGTCTGTCCTGAAGAGAAAATATTTTTGTTGCATAGGAAAGCTAACTTTCATGTCCAGTGTCCTCAACAGCTACAAAAACAGTTGAAACTAAGTGATCTTTCCTGCAGTATTGTTTTGGGGTTCTTTCTGTCACATAGAAAACAAAATATTTAACAGGCAAATAGCAACACACCCCGATCACCCCGATTAATAGAGCAGTACTACTAGCTTGAATTGGAGTTAACCAACAGCCAAATAGCAGCTAGGTAAAAGCGGTGGTAAGACATGATGAGGGGGATTTAGAGGTGGCTAGTAACTTAATCAATAGTAATGTTAGTATTATAACCTAATATTGGGCATCAGCTGGAGCTGGAATTGGTCCTGTGTAACTCTTCTGACAGATGTGGACTGCCTAATTATGTTGATAAATGGAAGACAGTCTTTAACAGCAAAGATAGTAACTACCAATACATTGCAATACCCTTACCGGTGACATTCTTTTTATTTTTTACACAATAGTTTTTATTGAGAGAGATAACATCACACTCCAAGACCAAACATTAAATACATTTTGTTCACAAAGAGAGAAAAACATATACATCAAGGTAAACCGAATTCTACAAAACCTGCCTCGGTAAATCAAACGATACTAACAATCAGATCATACTGCGGCCACCGTCCCTCAGCACCCTATATTCACCCTCCCTACCGGGTCCCAAAAACAGGACTCCACGGACCAGGGAGGGAAAGAAAGGGGAATACACAATACACAAAACATAGCGCAATATTATGAGGGGAGGGTGCTCAACTGAGGAGCTAAGGGTATAACATGGAAAAAAAGAGAAGCAAGTCCAAAGAGAGAAATAAGAGAGAAGAAGGAAGACAGAAGAAAGAGAAAAGAGGATGGGTTCCAGGTCTCCACCAGACCAAATGGCAGCACCCTAGATCACCAGGAGCTCTCTGTCAAAATGTCCTGGTAGGAAGTGAGCAATCCAACCCTCCCAGGCAGCCAGAAAGTTGGTAAAGTCCCCCTGCATAGAGGCTGCCATTTTTTCAAAGAACATAACCTCATTGACACGAGAGGTCATATTCCCGCTTGAGATATCTGGTTTCTTCCAGAAATGTGCAATTATCAATTTGGCTGCCATAGTGATATGCCTTATAAGCCCGAACTGGACCTTCAAGCAGCCTGGAGGTTTCAGATTGAGCAGGGCCAGTCACGCTGAGTGGGTCAATAGAAGCCCAGTGGCCTTTCTTATGTAGAAAACTCTGGCTCAAAAACGCTTTACCACACTACACTCCCACCAAATGTGGAAGTAAGGACCAGGGAGCTGACAACCCCTAAAACATTCCGAGGAATAAGTTGCGCAAAATCTATGGACCCTGATGGGAACCAGGTACCACCAAAGCAGTACCTTGGTATTAACCTCTTGAGCACCCATGTTTAGAAACCCAGAGAATGAATTACCAGTGACATTCTTTACTTTCAGTCTCCACCCCACTGACCTGGTCTTCAATCAACCTTCAGTGGATCGAGAACAAAAATGATTGGCTGATTCTCTCTGCCTTTTTCTGCAGCATCTCTCACCCCGTTTTTCTGGTCACACCATGTGCTGGCAATAATAACTAGAGGCACAACAATGCACTTTTTACTATGATATATGTAAATCACACAGTGTGCTTACATCACATCGCTGTTGCCACACCCACTATTTCTCCTCATTTTTTCTCTGCAACTCAAATGCTATAATACTTTTACAGATATCTTAGGAACTACAGGGTCTTTTTGAAAATCAATTGAAGTGTGGGACAGTGCAACATGTAGCCTATACAATGGGACAACAATCGGGTTTGCCTTTAGTATAACTTTGAGAGATCATGTGAACTGGTCTGTATTCTCTCTACAATGGACACCACCAAGGTTTGTACAACTGCACAACAATTTCAGGGTTTTGCAACCTTTTGCAGTAGGTTTATGCAGAATTTTTTAATTAATCATGGTCCCTAATTGCAGCTCTAACCAAGAAACGTGCAGATTTCTGAGTTCGGCCTCCAGCAGCTATCCCAGCCTTCAATTCCTTTAAACAAGTTTTTTCTTCAGCTCCCTGGACCCAAGACCCTGCAGCTTCTTCTGTGTCATGTCAGGCTCATTGCAAACTGTCCAACAATGTCTGGCTTGGTTGCTGCTTTTGTTTCCTATCCCAAAGCCTCGAATAGCCATGATTGTATTGCTGATTTTCAATTTAATTTGCCCAATTTACTGCATTTGCCAAGCCTCTATCTGAAAAGTACCTAGTCCACTAATTGATCAAGTATCATATACATTTACATGGTTATCCTATTAACATAGTCTCAAGAAGTACAATTTGTCGGCTATGTTCTATTGTTCCCAAATCTCACTCCCCATGATGTAATCTATCTCTGGACTTTTGTTTATGAGGGGCAACTCCCAGAAACACATGTCCACAAGTTGGAGTGGATTGCGTTGTAATTATTAGCTATATTCAAGTATTGTACACCTCGGTGGTCTCCAAAAGCTTTGGGAAAAGCCTGTGATATAAAAGCATAATTTGCATGGCTTCACCTACTGCTAAGGAATCCTGTTAGCTTTTGATGGTGCCAGAATCCAGTAGGACGCATACTATAGCAAATGAAAGATGACAGACGTACTTTTTGTTCATAGCTGTTGATTGGTTTCTGTGTATTATAGGAAAGCCTGATGATTTTCCACAGAATATTTTCTGACCGTAGTGAAATGCTGAAATTCAGGTTGCATTTACCTTTCACTAAACTGGTGTAATACTGCTTTTTGGTTTGTTTGTACAGACTGCTAACCCTTACTACCCCCTCACCCAGTGCTCCAGGACCCCACACCCCACAAACAATTTGATTATAGCTGCTAATAAAGACACATTTTTGAATGATTTGAAAGTTTTAAATATTTCACTATATTTAAAGTGGACCAAAACCTACATCCCAATGGCCCTGAAATCTTTAAGATTCCAGGGCAGCTGGATGCTGTGCGAACCCTCCCTCCCCCCAGGTCGCCCAGAAACTTCTTTCCCGGCCCAATGGCGCATGCGCATTTGTGAATGGCCGGAGCGGGCACGCTCCCTGTTAGAGGGTTGCGAGGGATGCAGCTGCAAACGAGCTATTAGACGAAGGGGCAGGAGCGGATCCGAGCGTGCTGATCGGATGAGAGGGCTGCACATGTGCCGTAGGACCAGGGAAGTGTGAGTGAGATCGGTCGACCTGGGGGGTTTCACACAGCATCGGGATGCCCCGGGGGTGAGGGAATACAGCTTCCCCAATTAGGGTGCCCTGGGGGCAAGGACCAAAACCCAGTATTTTTGATTATCCTGGGTTTTGGTCCTTTGCACTTTAAGGGGGGCAGAGGGTGTGACTGCACCAGGGCCCAGAAGGCCAGGGGGCTCCCATCATTCTTGATCCTCCACCATATTTATCATAATTGTATCTTCTAAAAGCAAGACTAGGTATTCTGAGTATCACCGCAATTTAGAACATTTATATATTGTATATAATAACTATTTCTGGCTATCTGAATGAGTCCCAATGGTAGAACACTGTAGAAGGAGAGGCTGGGGGGGGGGGGGGGTTGCAGCATTGGGAATGGCAGCGCCTTCCTCTCATGCTCCTCTGCATTTTAGAGAGATCACTAGGTGCTCAGTCAGTGGGCCTGATTGCTCACAGCAGACGGCATGTTGTGCAAGAGTTCAAGGCTACTGAGGGTAAGTTAGTATAGGTGTTTTATGTCCTTTTTCCATTGCAGATTTCGAATATAAGGCAGAACATTTTACTACCAACTTCCTAGTTTCACCTAATACCACTGCCAAGGTTCATGGTAAATGAGGAGCATGTTCTACGTGCTCTAAACAGAATATAAGGTAAAAAATTAGCACAGTATTTTTCACCCTATAGGATGCACCTCCTTATAAGACACACCTTGGATTTGGAGCAGGAAATCCCCCTCCCATTCCCCATATAGGCAGCACGACATTCTCCTTGGATTTGGAGCAGGAAATTAAGAAAAAAATATTCTGAACCAAATGTTGTGCTAAAACACCATCCCCTCAAGGACCAAATAATAGTCAAGGTGAAAAATCCCCTAATTTAAAGGCAGTGTGGCACTCTCTCCCCTCCCATTCCCCATATAGGCAGTGTGGCATTCCCCCCTCCTATTTCCCATAACCAGTATGGCATTCGCCCCTCCTATTCCCATAGACAGTGTGGCGTACCCCCATCCCATTCCCCATAGGCAGTATGGGATTCTCCCTAGCCCATTACCTATAGGCAGCGTGGGATTCCCCGCAGCCCATTCCCTATAGGCAGTGTGGCATTCCTCCCATCCCATTCCCCATATAGGCAGTGGGGCATTCTCCCCCCTTCTATTCCCATAGGCAGTGTGGCATACCCCCATCCCATTCCCCATATAAGCAGCATGGAATTCTCAGCCCTCCCATTCCCCTTAGACAGTGTGGCATCCCACCCATCCAATTCCCCATAGTCAGTGTGGAAATCCCCCTTCCGATTCCCCATAGACAGTGCGGCACCCCCCTCCCATTCTCCATATGGGCAGCACGGCATTTCCCCCTCCCATTCCCCATATAGGCAGTGTGACATTCTCCTCTCCCATTCCCTATATAGGCAGTGTGACATTCCCCCCTCCCATTTCCCATTGGCAGTGTGGCATTCCCCATAGGCAGTGTGGCATTCCACCCTCCAAATCCCCATAGGCCTGCCTCCGCGCAGCCACCAGCCGCTGCTTCTACTCTGGCGTGGGCACATGCAAACATCTGGCTCCATGTAGCAGGTGGACATTGCCTGCACCAAGTGTCTAGGCCATGCCCACCCACTGCACAGAGCAGGGTGTTGTGCCCATGCCCGCGCCTTGGACGGAGAAGTGGCGGCGGCTGCGGGGAGACAGCGGGGAGAGCGGGCAGGCTTCATTTACCCTGCTCGCCCTCAGCTCCTCACTCTTCTAGCCTCCCAGCGGCTGTGACAGCCCACCCATCAGCGTGGGAGCGGGAATTTTTGTTTTGTTTTTGGTATTTACATCCGCGCACACTTTTTCGGACAAAAAATACAGTGTATCTTTGTTTCCGAATAAACAATTAACCCGTACATTCTATAATTATATAAAAATGTACAATAACCTGTAGCAGTTATATTCAGCCTGGTAATTTCGACAGGTACTGTAACAATAGTACTGTACAATTTCTATATAATTACAGTAATTGCACAGTCAGAGATTTGCAAAGAGACCTGCTGTTTTAATGCTTTACTACCTGCAGCCAATACATTTTTGGGGAGAATTATATTTGGTTGAAAGTGTCACTCCAGCTGTAAATAAACTATTTTTGTCATCTTGGGAAGGCAACACAATGCTACTAAAAAACTTAATTTTTTAGCCCTCTGGCAAATTGCAACCTACCTGCTATATGTGTATTTTAGGCTAGTTGCGCACAATTAAGATAAGTGGAGCACTTACAGTAATGATAATTGTTACCTGTAGGCCTTCCCAGCTGTGCATTGCCTGCTGCAAAATACATTTCCATTTTCAATTTCAACTTGAACCTTCCTAACAGAAGCAGCTGTGTACATAAACACTATTACACGTTTACAGTATTAAACACATCAGTATCAATATGAAAAAGTTTCACAAATATTGATATAATGGCAAACACTATTTTAAAGCTAAGGAAATAAGAATTATACTCAGAACACCATGTAGTGTATGAGCTTTGCCCCTGCAAGATAGGTCATGATTTGCCTAGCAGTATGCAACTATTATTGGTCAGATAGTAGGTGCCATAAGTTTCCACTTTAGTAAGCTAGAAATGTTCATATTTCAAAAGGGAGAGAAGTAAAAAAGGATGATGCTGTAAGGCAAGCCTTGGATAAATGTATAGGCAGCACTAGGAAAATAATTTATGGGTTAGAGTTTTTTCTTTGAGGTTCACTAGGACTCTGTAGTTACTCTCAGTAAGAAACTGAATACTGAATATTTTATTGACCGCCAAGTAAGTACAGGATACATACAAGTAATGCTTTTTGGCAGGAGATTCACCATTAGAGCTATAAACAATGACATATAAGATGAGCGAATCGATTCGGACGAACCCGGATTTGTTCCGAATTTCATGGAAAATTCGATTCTGAACGAATCAGAATTTCCCCACGATTCGATCGATCGAAGTTTTCCTTTAAACTCCATTTATTTCAATTACAGGCATTCTAAAATGGTGGATGAACATGTCCAGACATATCCCCTGGGGCAAGGTATCATGGGTAAGTCACATGCAGCCTATCAGCAGCCAGGAAGCCCAGTGACATCACCGTGCTATATAAAGCGGCGGCCATCTTGCTTGTGCGCATTTCAGCCTTGCATTGCGGCCAGAGCACAGCTCGTTAGAGATAGGGACAGAGAGTTAGAGATAGGTAGGGAGAGTCAGAGAGACAGACAGAGAGGTAGACAGAGCCAGGGAGAAAGATAGGGAAAAACCGGAACCATCCAGCCAGGGACAGCTTAGAAGTGACAGTGAAAATTTTTTTTTCATTAGCCAGATCAGTTTTCAATTCAATTTCAGTTCTTTGTGCTGTAAATCTGCATTGCCACTGTGCATGCCATCTATGCAGTGGCTTATTTAACCCTATCTGTTACATACAAGCATTTATCATAACTGGATTAGTTTAAATATTTTTTGGTCTGCCTTTAACAAAAAAAACACCAGCCCACCTGGGTATCCCAAACCTGCACTTAGCAGCCTATCTGGTATACTAAATACGCTTGTTGATCCTTCCTCAGCTTAATCAAAGTATTGCATTTTGAATTGGTTTTTGGTCTACCTTTAACAAAAAAAACCAAGCCGCAGAGCATCCCAAACTTGCACTTAGCAGCCTATCTGTTATACTAAATACGCTTGTTCATCCTTCTTCAGCTTAATCAAAGTATTTAATTTTGAATTGGTTTTTGTCCTGCCTTTAACAAAAAAACACCAGGCCGCAGGGCATCCCAAACCTGCACTTAGCAACCTGTTACACTAAATACGCTTGTTCATCCTTCCTCAGCTAAATCAAAGTATTGCATTTTGAATTGTTTTTTGTCCTGCTGCCAAAACACTAGGCCGCAGGGCATCCCAAACCTGCACTTAGCAGCCTGTTATACTAAATACGCTTGTTCATCCTTCCTCAGCTTAATCAAAGTATTTCATTTTGAATTGGTTTTTGGTCTGCCTTTAACAAAATAAAGACCAGGCCGCAGGGCATCCCAAACCTGCACTTAGCAGCCTATCTGTTATACTAAATACGCTTGTTCATCCTTCCTCAGCTTAATCAAAGTATTGCATTTTGAATTGGTTTTTGGTCTGCCTTTAACAAAAAAAAACACCAGGCGGTAGGGTATCGCAAACCTGCACTTAGCAGCCTATCTGTTATACTAAATACGCTTGTTCATCCTTCCTCAGCTTAATCAAAGTATTGCTTTTTGAATTGGATTTTTGGTCTGCCTTTAACAAAAAAAAACACCAGGCCGCAGGGCATCCCAAACCTGCACTTAGCAGCCTATCTGTTATACTAAATACGCTTGTTCATCCTTCCTCAGCTTAATCAAAGTATTGCTTTTTGAATTGGTTTTTGGTCTGCCTTTAACAAAAAAACACCAGGTCGCAGGGCATCCCAAACCTGCACTTAGCAGCCTGTTATACTAAATATGCTTGTTCATCCTTCCCCAACTTAATCAAAGTATTGCATTTTGAATTGGTTTTTGTCCTGCTGCCAAAACACTAGGCCGCAGGGCATCCCAAACCTGCACTTAGCAGCCTGTTATACTAAATACACTTGTTCATCCTTCCTCAGATTAATCAAAGTATTTCATTTTGAATTGGTTTTTGGTCTGCCTTTAACAAAAAAAAAAAAAAAACACCAGGCCGCAGGGCATCCCAAACCTGCACTTAGCAGCCTATCTGTTATACTAAATACGCTTGTCGATCCTTCCTCAGTTTAATCAAAGTATTGCATTTTGAATTGGTTTTTGGTCTGTCTTTAACAAAAAAAAACACCAGGCCGCAGGGCATCCCAAACCTGCACTTAGCAGCCTATCTGTTATACTAAATACGCTTGTTCATCCTTCCTCAGCTTAATCAAAGCATTGCATTTTGAATTGGTTTTTGATCTGCTGCCAAAGCACTAGGCCGCAGGGTATCTCATATTGCCAATTTTCATAGTATCTGGTGCAGAGAAGCAGTTCCTCATTTTATTTAGCTTCTTCTTTTTAAAGTAAACACATTTTTTATCGTACCTATTGCGCATTTCAAATACATAAAAATGTCAGGCAGACAAGTGCAAGGATGTTCAAAGAGGAGTGGCAGAGGCCAAGATTCAGCAGGCAGAGGTCTCAGCAGACTAGGAGCGAGTGGCAGCAGGAGTCACGTGAGAGACCTGATCTGCCAGTATCTGCTAGCGGTCGTGTCTTCACCAGTAACGCATCTGCCGTGGTATATTGGTCAACGCGCTCATCAACATCATCACAAGTTACATCTGAGACCCCCAGTCTAGGGTCGGTAGGTTCCTCTGACACAACCCTGAGTTGGCATGCCCCGAGAGCAGTCCCTGTCCTCCCATTGCCTCTGTCCTATGCCATTCCCTCCCCCAGCAAGGTATACTATGCTTTGGGTTCAGCTCCACTCTTTAGTGAGGAGGACGATCAGATAGAGGACAGTCAGCAGCTACTGCCCAGCCAAGAAATGGAGGTGGCTTCTTTAGCTAGCCAGACAAATAGTGATGTGGACAGTGTCGTGGGTGTTGCGAGCTTTCCAGCTCCTGCGCCAGACACTGTTGAGTAAACCGAGAACATCAGTGACGTGCAGCCACAACTCGGTGATGATGATGATGAAACCGATCGCACTTGGGAGCCGGGTGATGAAGGGGCTTCATCGTCATCATCAGGAGAAGAGGGGCGCAGGTTGCCCCGGAGTCAGCAGCTGAGGCAGCAAGGTGTTAGCAGCATGGTTGGCAGTCAGCATGGGGGCACAATTGTAAAGCCTGGAGCCAAACGGGGCCGGGGCCAGGGTAGAGCACCTGCTGCGCGGCAGGCTACCTTATCGGGAGGTAGTGGAGCAGGGGTTCCTGGAGTTGGCGACAGTAGCAGTGAATCAGTGAGGCCTATTGGTGGGAAACATAGCTACTCGGCAGTGTGGCAGTTTTTCCTGAAGCATCCGCAGGAGGGTAACATGGCCACATGCAAGATATGTAGGCAGAAGGTGAAGCGTGGCCAGGGCCCAAATGTTGGCACCACAGCCCTGCGTCAACATATGATGCGTCACCATAAAGCGGCCTGGGAGAACCGATGCTCCGAATAGGTGGTCCAGCCTGCTTCCTTACCAGGTGGCACGCTGCTCCCAATTTCTGCCAGCCAAGGCTCCAGCACCTCAGCCGAAGGCAGCTGCGCATCAACCCATCCTCTGTCGCTCCTGCTCCTCCTCCTCCTCCAAGTCATGCATCCCGCCAGCAATTCATCAGCGAAGCCATGTCCAAGAGACAGCAGTATGCGCCCACTTATCCTACGGTGCAGAAGCTGAATGTGCTCCTGTCCAAGTTGCTGGTGCTGCAGTCGCTCCCTTTTCAGGTGGTGGACTCAGCACCTTTCAGAGAATTGATGGCTTGCGCTGAGCCGAGGTGGAGAGTCCCAAGCCGTCATTTCTTTGCCAAGAAGGCAGTACCAACGCTGCACACTTTTGTTGAACAGACGGTGGGCCAGTCCTTGAGCCTGCCCGTGTGTAGCAAAGTGCATGGCAGTGTCGACGTCTGGAGCTGTAACTACGGTCAGGGACAGTACATGTCGTTTACGGCCCACTGGGTGAATATGGTCCCTTTGCAGCATCAGCAGCAACTTGGACAGGTCACGCCGCTTCGACCTCCGTGCTCCTTGCCCGTTGGGCCTGTGACACCGTGCGACTCGGCCTCCTCATCCTCCGCCATCTCCTCACCCTCCACTGTAGGCTCAAGTCTCAGTGCCCCTCCAGTCTACCATGTGTGCAGGGCACGGAGGTGTCACGTGGTGTGCTTCACATGGTTTGTCTTGGCGAACGGAGTGACACAGGGGAGGAACTGCTTAAATTTATTCATCAGGAAATCCAAACATGGCTTACTCCAAGAAAACTTAAAATGGGAATCATGGTTACCGACAATGGGAAGAACATTTTGTCTGTGCTGCGCCAAGGAAGCCTGACCCATGCCCCCTGCATGGCTCACGTCTTCAATCTGGTTGTCAAGCGGTTTCTGAAGTGTTCCCCCCATCTGCAAGACGTCCTAACAACTTCAAGGAAACTTTGCATGCACTTCAGCCACTCATACACCGCCAAACACACCCTTCTTGAGCTACAGCGTCAGAACGGTAGCCCCCAACATAGTCTGATTTGCGATGTTTCCACCCGTTGGAATTCCACCCTTTACATGTTGGACCGATTATATGAACAGAGAAAAGCCATCACTGATTTCCTGATGATCCAAGCGGATAGGGGGACTCCCCTGTGTAACTTCAATTTCAACCAGTGGCAGCTCATACGTGACACCTGCCGTTTGCTCAGGCCCTTTGAGGAAGCCACTTTATTTGTCAGTTGGCAGGATTACGGGATGAACAACGTGATTCCTCTACTTCATGTAGTACAGCACATGTTGGAAACCATGGCTGGTCAGGGCACTGGAGACATGGCGTCTACATCTTACGGCCACATGAACCCCGTTGGAGCTGAACTGGAGGAGGAGGAGGAAGAGGAGGAGGAGTGGCCCAGTGAAACACAGTTTAGGCTTGGCAAAATGGCTGGTTTATCTAGTCAGAGGACAGGAGAGGAGGAGCAGCAGCAGCCAGAGGAGCTAGAGGGTTTTGAGGAAGGCAAGACAGAGGACCCGGACACACCGTGGCAGTATGCAGTGGAGATGGAGACAGGTAGTCCCTCCGAGTCACTTGCGCAAATGGCAGGAAGCTGTCAGGGATTTTCCAACGGAGAAATCCCAATTGCAAAAAGTGACCAGAAATTGAGACTGAGGCAGAAATGGATATGGGGCAAACCGTGTTTAATAGTGAAAAACCAGAGGTAACTAAAAAACAGTGGTAACTACACATCAAACTAACTACAAAAAACAGTGGCAACTAAAAAACAGTGGTAACTACGCATCAAACACACTACAATCAAACAGAGTACAAATCACAAAGGGGAACATATATGTGTAAGGGAACTATACAAATATACAAGTGACATTAACACGCTCTGGCTGTACATACACAAGATGGAGCAGGCAACAAGATGGAGTCCGGCAACAAGCATGCATAAGGATGAGAGAAAAAGTCCAAATCCCAAGGTGGAAGCACGGCTGGGATAGGGGGAGCAAACACAAGAGCTGAGGCAGGAGTCCTGGGTGCAAGGTTCAGGAGTACCTTGGATCTAGGTACAGCATACTGGGATAATGATGACATAACACAATGCTAATCCGCTGCCTGAATGGGCTGATCAGCTTATATAGGCTGAGGAGTTACAGGTGCTGGCTGATTGCCAGCAGCTCTGCAGGACAGAGCCATCTCCTGGTGGATCAGCACAATGCAGGGGAAGTTCCAGAGAAAGCCAGCCAGCAGTATTGACCAGCAGCACACTCAGAAGCCTAAGGAGGAACTCCAACCCTGACATTACCCCCCCTCAAAAAAAGCGGGCACCGAACGCTTTAAATAACACCACTGGAGATGCTTCAATCAGCATACGAGAAAAAATCCAGAAAGGTAGCATGGGATCAGACATATGATCTGGATGGGTAAAATTGGCAAACATCCCATGAGAGGCGGGCCGGACAGGAACCAAGCAGGCAGAAATCCAGACAGTGGCAATGCAGGCAGAAATCCAGACAGTGGCAATGCAGGCAGAAATCCAGACAGGGGCGATGCAGGCAGAAATCCAGACAGGGGCGATGCAGGCAGAAATCCAGACAGGGGCGATGCAGGCAGAAATCCAGCCAGGGGCGATGCAGGCAGAAATCCAGCCAGGGGCGATGCAGGCAGAAATCCAGCCAGGGGCGATGCAGGCAGAAATCCAGACAGGGGCGATGCAGGCAGAAATCCAGCCAGGGGCGATGCAGGCAGAAATCCAGCCAGGGGCGATGCAGGCAGAAATCCAGACAGGGGCGATGCAGGCAGAAATCCAGACAGGGGCGATGCAGGCAGAAATCCAGACAGGGGCGATGCAGGCAGAAATCCAGACAGGGGCGATGCAGGCAGAAATCCAGACAGGGGCGATGCAGGCAGAAATCCAGACAGGGGCGATGCAGGCAGAAATCCAGACAGGGGCGATGCAGGCAGAAATCCAGACAGGGGCGATGCAGGCAGAAATCCAGACAGGGGCGATGCAGGTGACTCACACCCGGGGAGCTGGCAGGCGGGAAGCTCACACCCGGGGAGCTGGCAGGCGGGCCCCGAAGCAGGCGAAGACTCAGCAGGTGCGGACCCCGAAGCAGGCGAAGACTCAGCAGGTGCGGACCCCGAAGCAGGCAAAGACTCAGCAGGTGCGGGCCCCGAAGCAGGCAAAGACTCAGCAGGTGCGGGCCCCGAAGCAGGCAAAGACTCAGCAGGTGCGGGCCCCGAAGCAGGCAAAGACTCAGCAGGTGCGGGCCCCGAAGCAGGCAAAGACTCAGCAGGTGCGGGCCCCGAAGCAGGCAAAGACTCAGCAGGTGCGGGCCCCGAAGCAGGCAAAGACTCAGCAGGTGCGGGCCCCGAAGCAGGCGAAGACTCAGCAGGTGCGGGCCCCGAAGCAGGCGAAGACTCAGCAGGTGCGGGCCCCGAAGCAGGCGAAGACTCAGCAGGTGCGGGCCCCGAAGCAGGCAAAGACTCAGCAGGTGCGGGCCCCGAAGCAGGCGAAGACTCAGCAGGTGCGGGCCCCGAAGCAGGCGAAGACTCAGCAGGTGCGGGCCCCGAAGCAGGCGAAGACTCAGCAGGTGCGGGCCCCGAAGCAGGCGAAGACTCAGCAGGTGCGGGCCCCGAAGCAGGCGAAGACTCAGCAGGTGCGGCAGTCCCTCCAGGAACAAAATCAAGAAAGCAATGGCCAGGGGGACCGGGACCTTCACGGCAGCGCCCAGGGGGACCGGGACCTTCACGGCAGCGCCCAGGGGGACCGGGACCTTCACGGCAGCGCCCAGGGGGACCGGGACCTTCACGGCAGCGCCCAGGGGGACCGGGACCTTCACGGCAGCGCCCAGGGGGACCGGGACCTTCACGGCAGCGCCCAGGGGGACCGGGACCTTCACGGCAGCGCCCAGGGGGACCGGGACCTTCACGGCAGCGCCCAGGGGGACCGGGACCTTCACGGCAGCGCCCAGGGGGACCGGGACCTTCACGGCAGCGCCCAGGGGGACCGGGACCTTCACGGCAGCGCCCAGGGGGACCGGGACCTTCACGGCAGCGCCCAGGGGGACCGGGACCTTCACGGCAGCGCCCAGGGGGACCGGGACCTTCACGGCAGCGCCCAGGGGGACCGGGACCTTCACGGCAGCGCCCAGGGGGACCGGGACCTTCACGGCAGCGCCCAGGGGGACCGGGACCTTCACGGCAGCGCCCAGGGGGACCGGGACCTTCACGGCAGCGCCCAGGGGGACCGGGACCTTCACGGCAGTGCCCAGGGGGACCGGGACCTTCAAGATCCAGGTTCTTAAGACAGCAACCTGTGCCCTTGAAACCTTTATCAGCGCCTGGGTAACCAAATTCAGACCTTCCTGTGACTTTAGGAAACCCTTCCAGATCTCCTTGAGCCAGCGGGACATTGAAAAAATCCCCATTTGCAACCCGAGGTGTTTCAAAACCACGAGCACGTGAGGAATCTTCATGGTCTTCTCTAAGATTACCCGAAAGATGGTGATCAGGTTCGGGCTTAGGGCAGATATTACTGGAGCTCTCAGGAGGGCACGCCGGTACGGAGGCAACAACTGGGCACGCCGGTACGGAGGCAACAACTGGGCACGCCGGTACGGAGGCAACAACTGGGCACGCCGGTACGGAGGCAACAACTGGGCACGCCGGTACGGAGGCAACAACTGGACCGGACAAGGCAGGCACTGGCGTCAATGGCTCAGTCAAGGCAGGCACTGGCATCAGAGGCTCGGGCGAGGCAGGCACTGGCATCAGAGGCTCGGGCGAGGCAGGCACTGGCATCAGAGGCTCGGGCGAGGCAGGCACTGGCATCAGAGGCTCGGGCGAGGCAGGCACTGGCATCAGAGGCTCGGGCGAGGCAGGCACTGGCATCAGAGGCTCGGGCGAGGCAGGCACTGGCATCAGAGGCTCGGGCGAGGCAGGCACTGGCATCAGAGGCTCGGGCGAGGCAGGCACTGGCATCAGAGGCTCGGGCGAGGCAGGCACTGGCATCAGAGGCTCGGGCGAGGCAGGCACTGGCATCAGAGGCTCGGGCAAGGCAGGTACTGGCATCAGAGGCTCGGGCAAGGCAGGTACTGGCATCAGAGGCTCGGGCAAGGCAGGCACTGGCATCAGAGGCTCGGGCAAGGCAGGAGAACCAACCTCAGGCGCTCCTACCTCAGGTGAACTAGGAGAGAACTCGACAGGAGATATAGATTGACAAACAGACATTAAGCCGGGCTTACAAACAGGTACAGGTTCAAACTCATAGGCAGAGAATGTGATAGGCTCAAAGACAGACATTGGGTCAGGGTCACAGACCGATTTAGAAGCAGACACACAGCCAGGTTCAGGCATGGGCTCACAGTGAGGTTCTGGTTTAATCACTAGCGTTACTGGCTCGGGTTGAATTATTGGGGTCACCGGTATGGTTTGATGATAGACATCAGACGGAGGCACCCTAGTGGACTGAACGGAGGACAGAACAGATGGATGGCGGTCATCCTCTGAAACAGATATATCAACCCCGGCATCAGACCCACTGTCATCCTCATCCTCCTCGTTAGACTCAGAGGCAATAGATTTGGCTGAAGTTTCCGATTTCTGGGCTGAACAAAGGGCAGTCAGATTCAGGTCAGCCTCAGGAATACATAAGTAAGATGTGGCAATAAATTTAAGGAACTCTACAAAATTCTCACTGAGGTGTTTACTATGATTTAGCCACGTTTCAGCCCAGAAAAACAAATCATCTTTGAAAAGAAAATAGGCCACTTGACGACTCCAGGTTGTCATAGGAGAGTGCTGGATGTAAGGCTCCTGTATTAACTTTAAAGCAGCCTGGAGAAACTGGGGGAAGGTAGCCAGAGTAAGCTCCTTATAACGAGGAGGAGGAACAAAGACATACCTATCTGTGGGACAGTCAGTGTCAATAGCAATTGCTGTCCTTGTGGACATTTTGGAACTTATACTAGACTTACGTACGCTAGGAATCTCAATATGGATAGATTGAATCATTCTGACCTACCCAGGCGAGAAACTTCCCTGGGCATGCAGGGTGGTGAACTGACCAAAAACAAATAGACAAGGGCAGACAACCCGCCTGTGCCACCAAGGAGGCAAACCGCCGACTACGAGGGGCGTAGGTGATCCGGCACTTGAATAGCCCGTAATCCACCCACTTCTTCGACAGAGCTTCTAAAGGTGAAGTTGCACAGGCCCCAGGTAATCCCGTGGTGGTCACAGACTTGGGGAAGGGAAACACAGGAGAGACATAAACAAGACAAACAAAGAACTGGGCCCCAGTACAGACCAAGACGGGGCTGGGCCCCAATACAGACCAAGACGGGGCTGGGCCCCAATACAGACCAAGACGGGGCTGGGCCCCAATACAGACCAGAAGGCTTTAAGCCAAAATTTCAAAACAAGAAGGCCGGAGGCCCAACTAAGACTAGAGGAACTACAAGACCCAGGACAGACAGCATTACAGACTCTGCACAACAAATCCAAATCAGTCTTACAGTCTCCTGGTCTATGGGATTAGCATTCTGTCAGGGATTTTCCAACAGAGAAATCCCAATTGCAAAAAGTGACCAGAAATTGAGACTGAGGCAGAAATGGATATGGGGCAAACCGTGTTTAATAGTGAAAAACCAGAGGTAACTAAAAAACAGTGGTAACTACACATCAAACTAACTACAAAAAACAGTGGCAACTAAAAAACAGTGGTAACTACGCATCAAACACACTACAATCAAACAGAGTACAAATCACAAAGGGGAACATATATGTGTAAGGGAACTATACATATATACAAGTGACATTAACACGCTCTGGCTGTACATACACAAGATGGAGCAGGCAACAAGATGGAGTCCGGCAACAAGCATGCATAAGGATGAGAGAAAAAGTCCAAATCCCAAGGTGGAAGCACGGCTGGGATAGGGGGAGCAAACATAAGAGCTGAGGCAGGAGTCCTGGGTGCAAGGTTCAGGAGTACCTTGGATCTAGGTACAGCATACTGGGATAATGATGACATAACACAATGCTAATCCGCTGCCTGAATGGGCTGATCAGCTTATATAGGCTGAGGAGTTACAGGTGCTGGCTGGCCAGCAGCTCTGCAGGACAGAGCCATCTCCTGGTGGATCAGCACAATGCAGGGGAAGTTCCAGAGAAAGCCAGCCAGCAGTATTGACCAGCAGCACACTCAGAAGCCTAAGGAGGAACTCCAACCCTGACAGAAGCATGCTCACGTGCTCGCGTAGTGACCCCAGAATTGTTTCCATTTGTCGCCGGGATGACTTCTGGCTGTCCACCTTATTGGACCCTTGCTTCCGGCACAAAATGGGGGCATTTTTTAAACCCGCCGAGAGGGAGGACAAACTGAACTACTACAAAGACATTCTACGTAGTCAGTTGGCCGATGCCTATCTGCTCCATGGTCCATACTCTCACAGGTCTGACTCAGGGAGACCTCTGCGCTCACCTTCCACTGCCATGGCTGCTGGGGGGTTTGGCAGGAGCAGCAGCAGCAGCTCCATCAGCAGCAGCCTCAGTCTTCAGTCGCTAATGAGTAGCTTTCTACACCCGCATAGTGAGGCTACTCATGAGCAGCAGGAAGACCTGGAGCAGGACCTCAACCAGCAGGTCATGTCATACCTTGACATGACCATGCCAACACACCTTGAGCATCTGGACTTCTGAGCAGCCAAACTTAGCTTGTGGCCGCAACTAGCAGAGTTTGCCCTGGAAAAGCTGTCCTGCCCAGCAAGTAGCGTGCCATCTGAGCAGGTGTTTAGTGCGGCGGGGGCCATAGTTACGGCGAGGAGAACTCGTCTGTCAACTAAAAATGTGGAGAGACTCATCTTTGTCAAAATGAATCAGGGATGGATCAGCCAGGATTTCCACCCACCAATGGCTGATGCATGTGACTAGATTCAGCATGGTGTCACGTTTTACACTTTCCAAATGGTGCAAAACATATTTATGTCTTTAGACCAATTTTTGGGCTCCTGCTGATGCCAACTTCAGGGTGTGCCTTCCAGCCAATTTTCGGGCTCCTGCTGATGCCAACTTCAGGGTGTGCCTTTCAGCCAATTTTTGGCCTCCTGCTGATGCTGCTGCCAACTCCAGGGTGTCTTTCAAGCAATGTTTGGGCTCCTGCTTATGCTGCTGCCAACTCCAGGGTGTGCATTCCAGCTAATGTTGGTGCTCCTGCTGCTGCCAACTTCAGGGTGCCTGCTGCGGCTGCTGCCATCTCCAGTGTCTCTTTAAAGCAATGTTTGGGCTCCTGCTGCCGCTTGCAACTCCAGGGTGTGATTCATCCAATTTTTGGGCTCCTGCTGCCAACTCCAGTGTCTCTTTTAAAGCAATGTGTGTGCTCCTGCTCCTGCTGCTTGCAACTCCAGGGTGTGATGCATCCAATGTTTGGGCTCCTGCATCCAACTCCAGTGTCTCTTTCAAGCTATGTTTGGGCTCCTGCTGCTGCTGCTTGCAACTCCAGGGTGTGATTCATCCAATTTTTGGGCTCCTGCAGCCAAATCCAGTGTCTCTTTAAAGCAATGTTTGGGCTCCTGCTGCTGCTGCTTGCAACTCCAGGGTGTGATTCATTCAATTTTTGGGCTCCTGCTGCCAAATCCAGTATCTCTTTCAAGCAATGTTTGGGCTCCTGCTGCTGCTGCTTGCAACTCCAGTGTGTCTTTAGTCCAATTTTTGGGCTCCTGCAGCCAACTCCAGTGTCTCTTTAAAGCAATGTTTGTGCTCCTGCTCCTCCTGCTTGCAACTCCAGGGTGTGATTCATCCAATTTTTGGGCTCCTGCAGCCAACTCCAGTGTCTCCTGTAGCCAACTCTAGTGTCTCTTTCAAGCTATTTTTGGGCTCCTGCTGCAAACATAGCTTGGGCTACTGCAGCCAACTCCAGTGTCTCTTTAAAGCAATATTTGGGCTCCTGCTGCTGCTTGCAACTCCAGGGTGTGATTCATCCAATTTTTGTGCTCCTGCATCCAACTCCAGTGTCTCTTTCAAGCTATAATTGGGCTCCTGCTGCTGCTGCTTGCAACTCCAGGGTGTGATTCATCCAATTTTTGGGCTCCTGCAGCCAAATCCAGTGTCTCTTTAAAGCAATGTTTGGGCTCCTGCTGCTGCTGCTTGCAACTCCAGGGTGTGATTCATTACATTTTTGGGCTCCTGCTGCCAAATCCAGTGTCTCATTCAAGCAATGTTTGGGCTCCTGCTGCTGCTGCTTGCAACTCCAGTGTGTCTTTAGACCAATTTTTGGGCTCCTGCAGCCAACTCCTGTGTCTCTTTAAAGCAATGTTTGTGCTCCTGCTCCTCCTGCTTGCAACTCCAGGGTGTGATTCATCCAATTTTTGGGCTCCTGTAGCCAACTCTAGTGTCTCTTTCAAGCTATTTTTGGGCTCCTGCAGCAAACATAGCTTGGGCTACTGCAGCCAACTCCAGTGTCTCTTTAAAGCAATATTTGGGCTCCTGCTGCTGCTTGCAACTCCAGGGTGTGATTCATCCAATTTTTGTGCTCCTGCAGCCAACTCCAGTGTCTCTTTAAAGCAATGTTTGGGCTCCTGCTGCTGCTTGCAACTCCAGGGTGTGATTCATCCAATTTTTGTGCTCCTGCAGCCAACTCCAGTGTCTCTTTAAAGCAATGTTTGGGCTCCTGCTGCTGCTTGCAACTCCAGGGTGTGATTCATCCAATTTTTGGGCTCCTGCAGCCAACTCCAGTGTCTCTTTAAAGCAATGTTTGTGCTCCTGCTGCTGCTGCTTGCAACTCCAGGGTGTGATTCATCCAATTTTTGGGCTCCTGTAGCCAACTCTAGTGTCTCTTTCAAGCTATTTTTGGGCTCCTGCTGCAAACATAGCTTGGGCTACTGCAGCCAACTCCAGTGTCTCTTTAAAGCAATATTTGGGCTCCTGCTGCTGCTTGCAAGTCCAGCGTGTGATTCATCCAATTTTTGTGCTCCTGCAGCCAACTCCAGTGTCTCTTTAAAGCAATGTTTGGGCTCCTGCTGCTGCTCGCAACTCCAGGGTGTCATTCAGCCAATTTTTGGGCTCCTGCAGCCAACTCCAGTGTCTCTTTAAAGCAATGTTTGGGCTCCTGCAGCTGCTGCTGCTGCTTGCAACTCCAGGGTGTAATTCAGCTTATTTTTGTGCTCCTGCTGCCAACTCCAGTGTCTCTTTCAAGCTATGTTTGGGCTCCTGCTGCTGCTGCAAACTCCAGGGTGTGTCAGTCAATTTTTGGGCTCCTGCTGCGGCTGCAGCCAACTCCAGTGTCTCTTTAATGCAATGCTTGGGCTCCTGCAGCTGCTTGCAACTCCAGGGTGTGATTCATCCAATTTTTGGGCTCCTGCAGCCAACTCCAGTGACTCTTTAAAGCAATGTTTGGGCTCCTGCTGCTGCTGCTTGCAACTCCAGGGTGTGATTCATCCAATTTTTGTGCTCCTGCAGCCAACTCCAGTGTCTCTTTAAAGCAATGTTTGGGCTCCTGCTGCTGCTTGCAACTCCAGGGTGTGATTCATCCAATTTTTGGGCTCCTGCAGCCAACTCCAGTGTCTCTTTAAAGCAATGTTTGTGCTCCTGCCGCTGCTGCTTGCAACTCCAGGGTGTGATTCATCCAATTTTTGGGCTCCTGCAGCCAACTCCAGTGTCTCTTTCAAGCTATGTTTGGGCTCCTGCTGCTGCTGCTTGCAACTCCAGGGTGTGATTCATCCAATTTTTGGGCTCCTGCAGCCAAATCCAGTGTCTCTTTAAAGCAATGTTTGGGCTCCTGCTGCTGCTGCTTGCAACTCCAGGGTGTGATTCATTCAATTTTTGGGCTCCTGCTGCCAAATCCAGTGTCTCTTTCAAGCAATGTTTGGGCTCCTGCTGCTGCTGCTTGCAACTCCAGTGTGTCTTTAGTCCAATTTTTGGGCTCCTGCAGCCAACTCCAGTGTCTCTTTAAAGCAATGTTTGTGCTCCTGCTCCTCCTGCTTGCAACTCCAGGGTGTGATTCATCCAATTTTTGGGCTCCTGCAGCCAACTCCAGTGTCTCCTGTAGCCAACTCTAGTGTCTCTTTCAAGCTATTTTTGGGCTCCTGCTGCTCCTGCTGCAAACATAGCTTGGGCTACTGCAGCCAACTCCAGTGTCTCTTTAAAGCAATATTTGGGCTCCTGCTGCTGCTTGCAACTCCAGGGTGTGATTCATCCAATTTTTGTGCTTCTGCATCCAACTCCAGTGTCTCTTTCAAGCTATGTTTGGGCTCCTGCTGCTGCTGCTTGCAACTCCAGGGTGTGATTCATCCAATTTTTGGGCTCCTGCAGCCAAATCCAGTGTCTCTTTAAAGCAATGTTTGGGCTCCTGCTGCTGCTGCTTGCAACTCCAGGGTGTGATTCATTAAATTTTTGGGCTCCTGCTGCCAAATCCAGTGTCTCTTTCAAGCAATGTTTGGGCTCCTGCTGCTGCTGCTTGCAACTCCAGTGTGTCTTTAGTCCAATTTTTGGGCTCCTGCAGCCAACTCCTGTGTCTCTTTAAAGCAATGTTTGTGCTCCTGCTCCTCCTGCTTGCAACTCCAGGGTGTGATTCATCCAATTTTTGGGCTCCTGTAGCCAACTCTAGTGTCTCTTTAAAGCAATGTTTGGGCTCCTGCTGCTGCTGCTTGCAACTCCAGGGTGTGATTCATTCAATTTTTGGGCTCCTGCTGCCAAATCCAGTGTCTCTTTCAAGCAATGTTTGGGCTCCTGCTGCTGCTGCTTGCAACTCCAGTGTGTCTTTAGTCCAATTTTTGGGCTCCTGCAGCCAACTCCAGTGTCTCTTTAAAGCAATGTTTGTGCTCCTGCTCCTCCTGCTTGCAACTCCAGGGTGTGATTCATCCAATTTTTGGGCTCCTGCAGCCAACTCCAGTGTCTCCTGTAGCCAACTCTAGTGTCTCTTTCAAGCTATTTTTGGGCTCCTGCTGCTCCAGCTGCAAACATAGCTTGGGCTACTGCAGCCAACTCCAGTGTCTCTTTAAAGCAATATTTGGGCTCCTGCTGCTGCTTGCAACTCCAGGGTGTGATTCATCCAATTTTTGTGCTCCTGCATCCAACTCCAGTGTCTCTTTCAAGCTATGTTTGGGCTCCTGCTGCTGCTGCTTGCAACTCCAGGGTGTGATTCATCCAATTTTTGGGCTCCTGCAGCCAAATCCAGTGTCTCTTTAAAGCAATGTTTGGGCTCCTGCTGCTGCTGCTTGCAACTCCAGGGTGTGATTCATTAAATTTTTGGGCTCCTGCTGCCAAATCCAGTGTCTCTTTCAAGCAATGTTTGGGCTCCTGCTGCTGCTGCTTGCAACTCCAGTGTGTCTTTAGTCCAATTTTTGGGCTCCTGCAGCCAACTCCTGTGTCTCTTTAAAGCAATGTTTGTGCTCCTGCTCCTCCTGCTTGCAACTCCAGGGTGTAATTCATCCAATTTTTGGGCTCCTGTAGCCAACTCTAGTGTCTCTTTCAAGCTATTTTTGGGCTCCTGCAGCAAACATAGCTTGGGCTACTGCAGCCAACTCCAGTGTCTCTTTAAAGCAATATTTGGGCTCCTGCTGCTGCTTGCAACTCCAGGGTGTGATTCATCCAATTTTTGTGCTCCTGCAGCCAACTCCAGTGTCTCTTTAAAGCAATGTTTGGGCTCCTGCTGCTGCTTGCAACTCCAGTGTGTCTTTAGTCCAATTTTTGTGCTCCTGCAGCCAACTCCAGTGTCTCTTTAAAGCAATGTTTGGGCTCCTGCTGCTGCTTGCAACTCCAGGGTGTGATTCATCCAATTTTTGGGCTCCTGCAGCCAACTCCAGTGTCTCTTTAAAGCAATGTTTGTGCTCCTGCTGCTGCTGCTTGCAACTCCAGGGTGTGATTCATCCAATTTTTGGGCTCCTGTAGCCAACTCTAGTGTCTCTTTCAAGCTATTTTTGGGCTCCTGCTGCAAACATAGCTTGGGCTACTGCAGCCAACTCCAGTGTCTCTTTAAAGCAATATTTGGGCTCCTGCTGCTGCTTGCAACTCCAGGGTGTGATTCATCCAATTTTTGTGCTCCTGCAGCCAACTCCAGTGTCTCTTTAAAGCAATGTTTGGGCTCCTGCTGCTGCTTGCAACTCCAGGGTGTCATTCGGCCAATTTTTGGGCTCCTGCAGCCAACTCCAGTGTCTCTTTAAAGCAATGTTTGGGCTCCTGCAGCTGCTGCTGCTGCTGCTGCTTGCAACTCCAGGGTGTAATTCAGCTTATTTTTGTGCTCCTGCTGCCAACTCCAGTGTCTCTTTCAAGCTATGTTTGGGCTCCTGCTGCTGCTGCAAACTCCAGGGTGTGTCAGTCAATTTTTGGGCTCCTGCTGCGGCTGCAGCCAACTCCAGTGTCTCTTTAAAGCAATGTTTGGGCTCCTGCTGCTGCTTGCAACTCCAGGGTGTGATTCATCCAATTTTTGGGCTCCTGCAGCCAACTCCAGTGTCTCTTTAAAGCAATGTTTGTGCTCCTGCTGCTGCTGCTTGCAACTCCAGGGTGTGATTCATCCAATTTTTGGGCTCCTGCAGCCAACTCCAGTGTCTCTTTAAAGCAATGTTTGGGCTCCTGCAGCAGCAGCTGCTGCTGCTGCTTGCAACTCCAGGGTGTAATTCAGCAAATTTTTGGGCTCCTGCTGCCAATTCCAGTGTCTCTTTCAAGCTATGTTTGGGCTCCTGCTGCTGCTGCTGCTTGCAACTCCAGGGTGTCATTCAGACAATTTTTGGGCTCCTGTTGCCAACAACAGTGTGTCTTTTAAGCTATGTTTGGGCTGCTGCTTGCAACTCCAGGGTGTGATTCATCCAATTTTTGTGCTCCTGCAGCAAACTCCAGTGTCTCTTTAAAGCAATGTTTGGGCTCCTGCTGCTGCTTGCAACTTCAGGGTGTGATTCATCCAATTGTTGGGCTCCTGCTGCCAACTCCAGTGTCTCTTTAAAGCAATGTTTGTGCTCCTGCTGCTGCTGCTTGCAACTCCAGGGTGTGATTCATCCAATTTTTGTGCTCCTGCAGTCAACTCCAGTGTCTTTTTAAAGCAATGTTTGGGATCCTGCTGCTGCTTGCAACTCCAGGGTATGATTCATCCAATTTTGGGCTCCTGCAGCCAACTCCAGTGTCTCTTTAAAGCAATGTTTGTGCTCCTGCTGCTGCTGCTTGCAACTCCAGGGTGTGATTCATCCAATTTTTGTGCTCCTGCAGCCAACTCCAGTGTCTCTTTAAAGCAATGTTTGGGCTCCTGCTGCTGCTTGCAACTCCAGGGTGTGATTCATCCTATTTTTGGGCTCCTGCAGCCAACTCCAGTATCTCTTTAAAGCAATGTGTGGGCTCCTGCTGCTGCTGCTTGCAACTCCAGGGTGTGATTCAGCTTATTTTTGTGCTCCTGCTGCCAACTCCAGTGTCTCTTTCAAGCTATGTTTGGGCTCCTGCTGCTGCCAGCTCCAGGGTGTGTCAGTCAATTTTTGTTCTCCTGCTGCGGCTGCTGCCAACTCCAGTGTCTCTTTCACGCAATTTTTGGGCTCCTGCTGCTGCTGCTTGCAACTCCAGGGTGTGATTCATCCAATTTTTGTGCTCCTGCAGCCAACTCCAGTGTCTCTTTATAGCAATGCTCGGGCTCCTGCTGCTGCTGCTTGCAACTCCAGGGTGTGATTCATCCAATTTTTGGGCTCCTGCAGCCAAATCCAGTGTCTCTTCAAAGCAATGTTTGTGCTCCTGCTGCTTGCAACTCCAGGGTGTGATTCATCCAATTTTTGGACTCCTGCAGCCAACTCCAGTGTCTCTTTAAAACAATGTTTGGGCTCCTGCAGCTGCTGCTGCTGCTGCTTGCAACTCCAGGGTGGGATTCAGCTCATTTTTGGGCTCCTGCTGCTGCCAGCTCCAGGGTGTGTTTTTCAGACACTATAGGGGCCCCTCATAGTGATGCCACTTCAACTCTCTGCAATTGTGCCGCTCTGCGATTCTATTAGCGATGCCTCTGATCTGCATGTGACAATTATTTACAGAATTATTTCACTAACCCAGCACGCATCCTATGCGTGTTACAGCAAGGCAGAATGGTTTACAACCCTATTGAGGCTCTAGGAGGCTCAGGGTGTGATTCATCCAATTTTTGGGCTCCTGCAGCCAACTCCAGTGTCTTTTTAAAGCAATGTTTGGGCTCCTGCAGCTGCTGCTTGCAACTCCAGGGTGTAATTCAGCTTATTTTTGTGCTGCTGCTGCCAATACCAGTGTCTCTTTCAAGCTATGTTTGGGCTCCTGCTGCTGCCAACTCCAGGGTGTGTCAGTCAATTTTCGTGCTCCTGCTGCAGCTGCTGCCAACTCCAGTGTCTCTTTCACGCAATGTTTGGGTTCCTGCTGCTGCTTGCAACTCCAGGGTGTGATTCATCCAATTTTTTTGCTCCTGCAGCCAACTCCAGTGTCTCTTTATAGCAATGTTTGGGCTCCTGCTGCCGCTCATCTCTACCTATAATACATATAATACAAAGTAGTAACACAATAAGATAGTAGTGACAGGTAAACGTTCAGTGCAGGTTATTCAGTGCAGGCAATTCAGAGCAGGTTATTCAGTGCCTTAACAGCCAAAGAAAAAAAAATATTTTTGTACCTGGAGCTTCTAGTTGAAAGAACCAGGTACCTGCGGCCAGAGGGTAAGAGTCTGAAGAAAGAAGCAGATTCTGCTCTTGAATTGTTCCTCTAGAGATGGTAAGGGGCATCCTATGATCCGCTCGGCAGTTCTGGTAATCCTCTTCAGCCTATTTTTGTCTTTGGCTGTAGCCCCGCTGTACCAGACAGTGAAGGAGGAGAACATTGATGGCTCAGGCAATTAGGATAGATAAGAACTTTTTTTACTTTCGTCTTAAAGCGGAACAAAACCCACCAACGCCCACCATGAAATCTAAGAAATTCCAGGACCTGCCGCTGCCTTTGGCAAATGGCTTTGATTGTTTTGAGTGAGGAGCATGCCCCGCTGCATCCTCTGCATCTCTGGCGGTGTGTGCGTGCCCCAGCCATTCAGACAGGCTGGGGTGGCAGTGCGCACATTGCCTGGGATGGGGGGGGGGGGGACGCAGCAGAGTGCATTCCACATTAAAAGGCAAGCGACTCTGATTGATAATAATAGCGCAATAGTGGCCATTGTGTGCCAACGCACACATGGAATTCTTCCTCCGCGTTAACCCATCCGTGCACTGTGAACAAAACAACTCTGTGAACACACACCATGTGCGTGACTATACACAAGTGAATTACAAACTAAGGGGCAGTGAAGTGCACATGTGCAGTGAGCTGCCCTAAATTCAGTGCAAGAAATTAAGGGTTAGGTGCTATGCTCAAAGGCACTTCAGTCATGTCCCATGGTTGGGAACTGAACCTGCCACGTTGTGGTAACAAGCCTCTTTCCCTACCTCTAGGCCATAAATTCCCAGAGGTCCATGAATGCGCCGCTGGACTGGGGGATATATAAGTGATTACCGGTGCACTGGGGGGTTTCACGCAGTGGGGCATCGGGGGAAGGACCAGTCCTGGATTTTTTTAGATTTCAGGGTGGCCACTGGTAGGTTTTGGTGGGGTTCAAAGAAAAACTTTAATCCATAAATGATTTTCCCAGGCTTGCACTTAGAGCATCATCCTTTTTTTCTTTTCTCCTTCTTTAAATATAAACATTTCTAGATTACTAAAGTGAAAAAACATATGGCACCTTCTATGTAACCAATGATCCCAGGAAAGCTAAATCCCCAGGTTTTACTACATAAGTAGCAATTTTTTTATACTGTTACCATAGCAAATCGATGCGATTTTGTGTCAAACATGCTGCTGCCTATAAGATAATGCTATTAGGTGCTCAGTCCAGGCCTACCAAAATTTTAGTCATTAGATTTTAATGTTTCCATGAATAAATGCAAAAGTAATATTAGCAACCTGGAACTTATAAAATGTTCAACACTAAGAATATGATAATGTATCAAGGTAATAAAACATTTTACATTGTATTCCAACAGAAAGAATCTCACGGATTTTATACACTATAGTTTACCTCCCCGATTGCTTTTTTTCAAAGACAATTAAATAGAATGAGTATGCTTTAGGTTCTAATATGATCTTTTTTATAGGCATATTTTGACATTCGTATGGTTATCAGTTATCTGAGGGTATTTTTACACCCATAGGAAGGGGGGAACTGGAACCAGAAATCAGCTAGGATTACTGGCCATGTCCACAAGCTGCTGAGCCATGCCCCAACATGCTTATCTGATTGTCAATAAGTGTGTTTGTCACCGGAGACTATAGTATTGCAGAGCCAGCATATGGGCAGGGGTAGATATGGTCACTCTTGTAGCGATAGTACTAAAGCTTTAGTATTTTGTGAGTAGATCCTGAGGCATGGGTGGGTATGGCAATGCACAACCAGCAGTTAAGGGACCGAAAATTGGCTGGGGTGTCTTGACAGTTATGGAGGAGTGAGTTGGAGGGTGTTAAAAAAGTAGTCTATGTACTCCCTGTCCCGCCACACATTAACTTTCTCCCACCTTAAACCCCTTGCAAACAGTTTAAAATAAACCATTTCAAAGCACCTGAAAATCTCTGATCATATGTAAATACATTGTGTTATGTAGGTGAAACTGATTTTTTGCATTTATTACTGGAAGGTGGCTAAGCTGGGAAGGATGTGTCTTGGAGCAGAGTGTGTCAGGGACAGATTAGCTGTAGGGCCACTTTTTTGCGTAGTCCTGGAGGAATGACATTGAAAAAAGAGCAAACTTGGAGCCCTGTTACAGCTTCTACACTGCACTGCAGGAAATTGTGTCCCTTTGAAGCTGATGGCTTGCAGAGTATGATCTCAAATAGTGGCTGCATAGACTCCCAAAGATAAACATTATGTGGGCTCCCATGTTTAGAACATGCATGTCTAAAGTGTATAGTATGCCCTACTGGCCCTCACACACGTGGACCATTTTCCTTTACTACATTGCCATGTGCTAGAAGGCAAAGAAAATACCGGTACTGAATTATTCTTGCAAAAACAGAAGATTTAGGTCATGGATTAAACCTAAAGATATTTTTGTACTTACATAAAAAATTGTACTACACTAAAACAATTCAGAAAATGATACCGCTGTTGCAAGAACCCAAGTCAAACAATCGAGACTTATTAATGAAGCATTAGCGCCACACAGCGCCACTTTTTTGCCTCAGCAGCACTCACTGTTCCAGTTCAGAAACAAAAATATGGCAGCACCGATGGAGCAGCCAGCTAGCATCTTATTTAACACTAGCGCCCAAAATTTTACAGCGTTGTGTGCTGGTTGAAGCAGTGTCAGATGAAACCTGGTGCTGTAGCTCAAGATCCCATAGAACACAATGGGCAGAACTGGATTGAAGTGTTTTACGTTTATAATTAATATTGCACACTTTTATTTGTACAGAACTTGCATTTTTTTATAATAAAAAACATTTTTCATTGCTTCTTTTTATTACAAATGTGTAAATTGGACAACACAATGAGAAAAAACGCACTGTAAAGTTTTTTTCCCCAGCAGTGATAAAATGTAGCTGTGCCGATGAATCGCTGACCAACGCCGGAAAATACAGCGCCAATTTTTTCAAGGGGGAAAAATTTCATAAATAAGCTGTGCAGTGCCAAAAAGACAGTGGTACAAAGTGGAGCTCACTGGTGCTGGTGTAATCGTCAGTCGCTGACACAGGCCCCCCAATACCTAGTGCAACCATTAAAGCAAATTGGTTAGCATTTGCCGCTGGAACTTGTAGGACCGTTTGAAGTTCACAGCTCAGCGCCAGGCAAGATTAAAATGCTGGTGCTCTTAAACTGGCACTACAGCCGCCAAATAGATGCTAAAGTGCCACATCATAAATAAGGTCGACAATCTGATTCATGTAAAAGCAGCTGAAGTTCTAAAGCAAGTGTTTTTTTTCTTTTTTTTTATGTCAATCTACATTATCCCACCAACAAAGGAATGCACTCACCTGAATCTTTGGGCAATTATGTTCATAAACAGCCAACAATGCCTTTAAAGCGGACCTTCAATCTGAATAAGAGTCTATCTTATATGTTTCCCACACCCTGTACATACAGATTGTCCACATTATAAATCATCCTACCTGCATCTACTGCATGTTATGAGCCTTTCAACATCCAAGATGGCGGCTTATGGAAGCCGCCATCTTATCAGGCAGCCTGCAAACAGGAAGTGCCTCCTGACTGTGCTGCTCTGCATTCTGGGACTGCTGACCTTTACCTGACCCCAGCTCTGCTCTGTCTGAGCAAAGCACAGTTATAACCCGCCCCCCTGTACCTTATCCTACTCTCGTCTCCTCAGTGTGATGCTTCTGAGTCAAGATGGCGGCGCCCGTATCCTAAATTCCTGAACAGAGTTGCAGCCCAGTGGGGGAAAGAATAATAAGTTAGTGACTAAAAACATAAAATATATTAATTTTAGATGCTGGGGAACTGTTTTTTAAGAGTTTGGGCTTTTCATTTAATCACGCTGAAGGTCCGGTTTAAATAAAACTTCTTTTGATCAAAGTTCTTTATTCCTTCAATTCGCACAAATATCAGCTTCATTCCTTTCCTGTTTTGAATCCACCCCAGTAATAAACAGAGGAGAAGATACAAACGTTTGATTATTTTGCCTATTTTGGCTATTTATGGGGTCATTTACTAATGGTGGGGTCATTCACTGATATTCGGAGAGTGAAGCTCAGATAAATAACTAGTATTGGAGAGAAAACGAATAAAGCAGTTTTCACATTCTTTTTTACATTTTAATTCAACAAGGCTTTTCAAACAGCCATGATGCGGTACAATTGTAACGCAATTCACTATAGAATTTTCCACTCGCGGCAGAAATGGCGCACTGAAAAAAGGTGAAACTCGCAGACATAGACATACTGGAAATTCAAACATGTCATCTGTGATCTCCCCCCCCCCCCCCCGGCTAGCTTCCCCTTCAGTGCCAGCCTACCGGGAGATTTTGTCCCCCTTTGTTGCCAGGCAATTTTTCACCATTTTGCGCTATATGTTTACGTGTGATTTTTACAGGAATTTCCAGTGATTACTAGGAAAATCATATATTTTTTTTTGGCAGAGTTTGACCTTGTTTGTGAATTTTTAATGTGCTTTCTCAAAATGTAATATATGTGAAAAAAATATTAAAAAATGTTTTTTAAATAATAAATTAAATTTAAAAATGAAAGATCTTCAAGAAAATAATGTTGCGTGTAAAAGCCTCATTCCCCCAGTAGCCGCCCATAGGATCAAGTCCTCCTTATGTACTCTGGAGGGTGTAAAGACTCTTAGAAGCATTGAAGTATCATTGAGGATTCCTGATGTCAAGCAAACTAGATTGATTAAAAACTATATAAATGTAGTCACTAAGCAGACTGCGAACTATAGATCACTATTTACTTTTGAAAAGAGATGTTTGGAAGCTTCCCTAGTTCTTGGAGTTTTATCCGTTTTATCCTTCTGTTCTTGCTTCAGAATATTATTCTGCTGATACTTTTAGAAGGTGTAGAGAGGAGGGCACACTATTGTACATTTTTTGGGAAATCCAGTATTGAGTAACCTTTGAAGCCCTATGGCCTAATAAACACCAACATTAACCCCAACCCCTAATCTGACATTAACCCCTAATTGCCGGAGGCACTTCTGGGTTGCAAAATATTTAAACTGTATACGTCTAACTGTGCCCTATTGACCTGCACTCCGTTGCAGGTATTGGCTTAAACCGGACCTTAACCATGATTTATTGAAAAGCCCAAACCCTTAAAAAACTATTCCCCAGCATCTAAAATTAATATATTTTAAGTTTTTAATTACTTATTATTCTTTCCCTTACTGGGCTGCCCAGGACTTTAGGATACGGGAGCCACCATCTTGACTCAGAAGCATCACACTTACTGAGGAGAGGAGTGTGGGATAAAGTACAGGGGGCGGGGTTATAGCTGTGCTTTGCTCAGACAGAGCAGAGCTGGGGTCAGGAAAAGGTCAGCAATCCCAGAATGCAGAGCAGCACAGTCAGAAGGCACTTCCTGTTGGCAGGCTGCCTGATGTCCCATGAGCCGCCATCTTGGATGTTTAAAGGCTCATAACATGCAGTAGATGCAGGTAGGATGATTTTTAATGTGAGCAATCTGTATGTACAGGATGTGGGAAACATATAAGATCTGTTCTTATTCAGAGTAAAGGACCGCTTTAAGTACAGTGTCAAATTTTGTGAAATTATTATTATTAAGAACTTTGGAACAATAGTAAATGACAAATGATCAACATCTTACATTTCTTAAACACTTGGAGTATTTATATACAGAGTAAAATCTTTTGATGATGTTAGCTATTAATATTATCAATAAAAATTACTGGAAAATAAATTCTAAATAGCTACTATTATGCAAAGGGAAAGGAGTGGAGTGCTTGTGCTAATTGAAAGAATAAGGAAACTTTGATCAAACGGAGCCTTATGTAAAAGCTTTGTTGGCTATATTTGAACATAATAGCCCAAATATTCTGGTGAATGCAATTCATTTGGTGGTTGACGGCTTGGAAGCACAAGTCATTAATTACCTGCCTGTCTGCTTTCTGCCTCCTTTCTGTTGAAAATAAAACCTATGATTTGGTGCATGGAAAGTTCTAGGGGAGGCCGATTCATTAATAGCGCCAGGTAGCGACAGATGAGCGACTGAAGTATGGCGCTATGAGCGCCGCTAGCGTACGCCGCGGGCGGTAGCGATTCGCTATAGCAGGCCTCCTCAGTCGCTACCTGGCGTTGTTGGGAACAACGCCTACATTGCTGAATATGATGTTGGAGCTCAGCTTTGTAGGCGCTGTCAGTCAGTTTGACCACGCTATTCAACACAGCGCCTGCGCTTTGCTTTGCTGTGGGCTTGAAATCAAGTACCTTCAGAATTAAACACATTGCAACATGTTTCTTTTGTTTTTTTTTATTTTGTTGTGAAAAGTAAATAAATTAAACTGAAATGTTCAGGAAAATCAAAATGCCCGTCATGGTGCATCTCGGGGTGCCTGAAAAAGATTAAAAAGTGCAGTTAGTATATATATTTAAATTGGCTTTTTCGCTGTAAAAAAATATTGCATTAATTGGTAACCAACATTTGGGTCAAACTTGCACACCAACCCTAATTGTTATGTTGTTCAGCTTCCACCCCCCCTTAGAGTGGTTTTGGTCATCTTACACCCCCCTTAGAGTGGTTTTGGTCATCTTACACCCCCCTTAGAGTGGTTTTGGTCATCTTACACCCCCCTTAGAGTGGTTTGGGTCATTTTACACCCCCCTTAGAGTGGTTTTGGTCATCTTACACCTCCCTTAGAGTAGTTTGGGTCATCTTACACACCCCCTTAGAGTGGTTTTTGTCATCTTACACCCCCCTTAGAGTGGTTTTGGTCATCTTACACCTCCCTTAGAGTGGTTTGGGTCATCTTACACACCCCCTTAGAGTGATTTGGGTCATCTTACACCCCCCTTAGAGTGGTTTTGGTCATCTTACACCTCCCTTAGAGTGGTTTGGGTCATCTTACACACCCCCTTAGAGTGGTTTTTGTCATCTTACACCCCCCTTAGAGTGGTTTTGGTCATCTTACTCCCCCCTTATAGTGGTTTTGGTCATCTTACACCCCCCTTAGAGTGGTTTGGGTCATCTTACACCCCCCTTAGAGTGGTTTTGGTCATCTTACACCCCCCTTAGAGTGGTTTTGGTCATCTTACACCCCCCTTAGAGTGGTTTGGGTCATCTTACACCTCCCTTATAGTGGTTTTTGTTATCTTACACCCCCCTTATAGTGGTTTTTGCCAAATTATGATGGGAGGTCAAATAAATTTTCCCGGTAGTGCAGTACTTGGATTAGAGTGAAGGGTAGTTAGCTTACCGCAAAAAAGGAAGTGATCATCCTTTCCCTTAGCTCATCGCCAGTCTGGGTGACCTCACTTCTTTCTGCGGGCAAGTTGGGCATTTCGGGCACCAGTGCTGTCTCTTCAGGGGATTGAATTCTGTGGCATATGCATATATTGTGGAGCACACAGCAGGGCGTGCCAAACATAGAAAGCGTGCTTTCAGCAGGCCGATGGTTCTTTCCACAATGCTTCTGGTCTTGCGGTGTGCTGCATTGTAGCGTTCATGGGCAGAGGTCTGTGGGCTCCTGACCGGAGTCAGCACCCACGTTCTCTGCCCATATCCCTTGTCCGCTGTAGAAAAAACACAAGGAGAGAGACAGCAATTAGTACTAGTACATGTTTTGGTTTTCATTTTTTATAATTTGGCTTACTAGGCCACATATTTGAGGCAAAATACTTTGACATGGTTAATTATTTACCCAGTAGCCAGCCAGCTGGCATTTCGTTGTTCTCAAACTTCCGGCACAGGACTGTCCGCTGCAAGACGTAAGAATCGTGGCATGAGCCGGGGAACCCCGATCTCACCGCCCGCAGCTTCATTTCATGGTCACAGACCACCATGATGTTAAAGGAATGAAATTGTTTTCTGTTTCGGTAATACAGCTCCTGTGCACGGGGAGGGCGGAAAGGGATATGTGTACCATCAACGCACCCTAGCACATTCGGGATCCCTCCCATTAGATAGAAAGCATGTTTTATTTTGGCAACCTCCTCCTCATCCTCAGGAAACTTGATGTAAATTGGGATTAAATCACAAATCGCCAGAACTACCTGGATTAATATGCGGCTCATAGTAGCCTGGCTTATCCCGCTGAGGAGGGCAGAGGTTGCCTGGAAGGTCCCTCGTGCCAAAATATTCAGAGTGGCACACAGGTGTACTATGCCTGGAATGGATTGAGTGCGTTTGGTGGATGGCTCGATTTTGTGCTTAATCTGATCATATAGGGACTGTAGTGCAGCACGATTCATACGGAAGCGGCTCCTGATCTGCTCGTCACTTAAGTCCCATACTGAAAGGCGGATTCCAAAGGAGCGGGGTGCCCTAAGCCTCCCAACACCCCGCTCCCTGTCCTCCTGCTCTTCCAGCATACGCATACATCCATCCACCCAGACACCATACATCACCCTCTTATCCATCACACACACTCAACAGATATACAAAATCAAACAAACAAAAACCACAAACACACCACACACACAAACAATCACACTCCTCACACACTCACTACAATGCAGCTCACCACAAAACCAGAAGTATAGTGGTCCAAACCACCAGCCTGCTGAAAAGCAGCTTTCTAAGTTAGGCACAACCAAGAGGGGAGTTGCTGCACAGCCCACAAAAGGCCCCAAAATCAAGCCTCACTTGCTGTATGCTCCACAATATTTGCATATGCCAACAAAATCAATCTCCTAAAGAAACAGCACTGATGTCAGAAATCACCCAACAAGCCACAGAGAGTGAGGACCAAACCCAGACAGACACTCAAATGAGCTAAGGGAAACAAGCACCACACCACAGCCTTTGCCACAGTGTAACAATACCAGAAGCTTTCAAAATCCTTCCATTTATACTTCACTTTGAAAAAGGACAGGTCCGCTTTGCCGCCTTTTGCGTTGCTCTGCTATTTCCGGGCGCCAATTAGCTGACCCAGGTGTGCGTGAAACGGAGTGCGCACGCGCACGCTAGTAGCGCTACTAGCGTACGTGAGCCGAAACTTGCGTGCATTAACGAACATGGCAGAAAATTCAGTGGTGGGCCAATGAAAGGTAAGCTGCTGTTTATTTAAATAGCCGTTAGGATAGCCACATGTCACAAGTGTTTCATATACATGAGTACATTGTTGTATTTGGTTGTGTGTTGTTTGGTTAATGAGGTCTGTAATTAGTTAATTGGCTAACACACATGCTTCAGTCAGTGCAGTGGAGGTGTGGCTACAAGCACCTGGCCAGTATGTGTGAATCTATTAAGTGGACTGGTTTGTGATTGGCTGTTAGAGCACATAAAACCTGGCCAACCCAAAGAGAGTGCGATGCCATTCTGTAGTCTGCATGCGTGCTTGTTGGTTGTGTATTGGTGTGTGTGTGCAGCTACAGGATGGAGCCAAATTCAGGACATCTGCCGGCCACAGCAGGCCCAAGTAGGAGTGTGGTGGGTGCTGTGCGCAGATCTCCCTTACGGAAAAGGGCCCAGCCTGAAGGTGGTGCAGCACCCCAGGCTAAGCGCCCAGGTGCCAAGAGGTAGGCTGAATTTAATTTGGCGGAGAATAATCATCTTGTGCGCCTTACCCTTGCTAAATGGGATATTTGGCTCCCAAAGCAAGTCAATAGGCAAACAAGAAAGAAGCAAACTGTGGGATGCCATTGGTGTTGAGCTTAGTAGCACTGCTCAACACCCACGTAGTGGCCCATCCTGCAGGAAACGCTTCTACACTTTGAGAGGGGCCCTTATCAAAAAGATGAATCACGATCTTGATGTGGACAGTGGGACCATTCAGGCTCCAAAGAGTACCTACAGGCCGTATGAGGAGATGCTGAAGGCCTAAATTCCACTTGCTCGGCTGCAGGGTGTGGATCCTGGGGATGACACCACAGGTTGGACTGAAGGTACATATTTTCTTCATTTTTTTACAAGCTAATGTTAATGTATGTGATTTGCATTTTCTCTTTCTGGCCAACTAACAGTAGGACCTGTGAAGTAGTACATTATACCTCATAAATGTTTTACTTTCCTGTCTGTTGCTTTCTGCATAGGTGCACATGGTGCTGTCCAGGATTTGGCTCAGGACACACAAACTCCTGCCCTTCAACCAACCTCAAGCCTAACCCAGTCTGCCATTGAAGGTATTTACCACTAATTTAGGTGCTGGTTGTTTGGGGACCAAATGGGTGTGGGAGCAGCTCAAACAATAGAGTGGGGCACTGTTGAGGATTAATAATATGGACCTGCGGCCTAATTTCACGCCCACTTTAACCCTCACAGCAACTAACTAACAAGGCCCTAACATGTGTAGCTATGTTGGAAGGCAGAGATGTGTGGCCATATATCTGCATATACATGTGTAAGCCACACTGGGCTTGATTAGTGAATATTAGTGAATGAGCTGCTCACACACACCTTAATGCATGTTTGATTTTTGACCGCACATTACCAATGGCTCAATGTTTGCTTGGTTTTTGCCTAGCTGCCCCGCCATTGGCCCCAGCATCTCCTCAGGAGCCAAGCTACTCTTTGGATGTCGGTAAGTGCATGTGTCAACCTTGCTTTATCCGCTTTAACCCAAGTGCATGTGTCTCATTCCTCTTTTTTCTTTGTAGGCCAAGTGACTGGTTCATCTTTGGACCCCACTTCCGATGTTGCAGGTCAACAGGACCCTGTTGGTGTGTATAGCAATACATAATGTATCCTTTATGCTGTTTATGTTACACTGGTTCTATTTGGTTAGTCTAATAATCTACATGTTTGCTCTGTCAACTTGAAGTTGCCTATTTTGAGTGCTTATTCCATCCCCAGGGTCAGTCTAATAGTTTTTGGAGTGATTGCAATGCATTTTGTTACAAATATTTTTAGACAAACATTCACCCAAGTAGTTTCAGGAATATTTTGAGACATTAATTGTGTTTTTTAGTTGGCCAGAATATCGGAAGTGGCTGTCCGGAAAGGGCCCTTCACGTTCAGGCTGCCAGAGATGAGGGTAAGTTGTTTTGGCTTGATGATCTAGTATGTATTTTGGCTCTACTTTTGTGGCACTTTCTTCAGGCAACTTGTGTTTCCACATGTATTTTCAAGGTCCAAGCTCGAGTGAGGGCCCCACTCCAGACATCTGGGAGATTGCGGGTATGTGTAATTTTAGCAATGTGTCTGATCTTATTTGGCCCAATTATTGCCTCATATTCCTCTAACATACATGTTAGCAATCTGAGTTTAACAGATACCTTTTGGCTAGTGTGTAATCTGGCACTTTGTGGAGGTATGGCCTCGATAGGCTATCCATGTTACATTTGAGTTTTGTCCACTGACCTACTAACCTGACTTTCCTGTTTAGCATATGCCAACTTGCCGGAGATCTCGGATGTGGATTTGCCCCTCTCTGGCAGCAATACCCCGCTCCTACCTGTGCCGGACGACACGGAGGTAACATGGCTGATTTAGAGGACCAATAACCACATTGCCATGTTCGTGGGTAGTGGATGAACCAACATGTCACATTTCCTTTCTTGGTCGTTTTTGCAGGAGGCGGAACCAGAACCCCAAGCTGGGACCTCTTCCCAAGTGCCATGCGGCCAAGCTTCCGAGGCTCAAACAAGGGTAAGTTGTATTGTGACAGTTTTGGCAAATGATTTGGAGGGGCATAGCTGCATTGGTTCGGTTTGACTAAAATGTTGTTTTCTATTTTGTTAGCCTCAAACCACAGCAAGAGGAGGTGTCGCACCAACAAGTCAGGATTTATATGAGCTAGGGGTCCGGATGCTGGAGGACTACAGTCGCCAACAGCCGCGTGATGGAACTAATGAGCGCACTGCGGCGTTGGAACATCAGGTGCTGATGTGTCAACAACAAAATGAGGCCCAGCAGCGCCAGATCGACCAGTTGCTCCTAAACCAACAGCAGAACCAGGAACTTGGTCGCCTGGGCAATCTAATGGAGCAACCTCTCCTGCGACAGGACCAAACTTTGTTGTTGATACAACAGCTCATACAACAGCAGTCTATATTTTTTACTGCACTGTTGTCCCCCAACACCGCCCCTAGCAATGACTCCCAACCTCCCCGGCCACCCAGCCAAGAATATTAATTTGTTTGTGGTTATATTTTTTTTCTGTAAATATATTTGATTAACCCACCTCTAAATTGTGTTTTTCCTAAGACATAGCTAAGAACACAGTCAGGGATGAGTATCTTGATCTACATATGTAAATGTAGTTCAAAATTTATGCCACACATTTGTGACCATAGCTTACTATGGTTTACACATTAAATGGCTCCAAAGGTATGGCAAAATGTACACACAAATGGGTTTGTAGACACTTAAACTATGCTTGACAAGGCACAACACTGTAATTAGCAAAATATAAAAATATTTATTCAAAAGGTGGGCAACAGGCCCAACATTGGCCCACAAAGGGCCTCCAACAAGGGGCCAGTCATCCCCCCACCCTAACGACGCTACTCTTCTTGGCCAGCAGCATAAGTTTCAGATGCCTGATCGACCGCCACAGTCTGCGATGCTGGTTTTCACAAGCTGTAGAGATGTAGAAAAAAAACAGATTTAATAAATGGAATGTGACCTCAACAGACACAGATGTAGCAATGTAATGTCAGTGGGTCCAATTAGCTGACACTCACATTAACATTGTTGCCCACTGTGCCCTTAGTTGTTAACATTATATGAGTACTAGTGGCTGGCTTAAATTTGGCCACCACATCCCAAGCATACATTTACTCTTAACTCTTGGGAATCAAAGAAGGTATAAGTCCCAGTGTGGACATTTATGTGTTTAGTCACAGCCAAACATCAGGGCCTAAGTCCTAACGAGTAAACTAGTTTTGCCAAGAATCTTAGAGGTCACGACCTAAGCAGGCCCATTTGGTTGTGTCTAAACCACAAATTGTCTCTATGTGGCAAACTCAAGAATGTGAGGCAACAATCAAGCATGCAGACAGGCATGTAGGATTGTTGCCCAAACACATGTAACCTAGATGTGTGTTAAATTAACACATAGGTACATTGTAAATGTCTGCAGATTTGACTAGAAGACATAGGGTTCACAAGTCTTTAGGCATATGAAGTGGGATGTACTCACCATCGCAGCTGTGACGGGGGCCCATGCTGCTGGCCTTCCCTGGAGCTGGGGTGGGGAGGATGGTCACTGGCTCCGTTTGCGTAGCAACATCTGTCAGGAGAAAGCAAAAGAGAAAAGCAAAATTAGTGGGCCAATGACACCTGACTATTTGACATCCATCTGGTTAGGGAGTCTGAAAAATCAAATGCTTGCATGGTTACATACATGTTGTCCAACATTAGCATATTTCCTGGTCCATGAGTTCATGTAAATTATTTATGGTTGCAACATGGACCCCTAAAGATAATGTGCCAATAACCTTGACAGTGCAATGTTAAGGACTAATTTGCAGTTGATTGTCGAATGTTACTAGTGTGCAACATGTGTTAGCCGGAACAACTTAACCAAATAACACATTTGCTAGCCCCCATCATGGTGTGGGCAGAAACATAGGGGTGGTTGCCAGTTGGCTAGCACTGTAGTGGGGTTTGTGATGTTAATGTACATTATCAAACCACCTTGTACTATGGACCAGGAAACATGTGTCTCTTAAAAGTGGGCCAAGACCCAGGATTGATACTATTCTGTGTTTTGGTCCACTTTGGCAGAGCACCACCATTTGAGTGAGACACCGTCCGCCGCCGCTGCCTTCCACACATCACTCCTCCAGTGTGTGCGCACGCGCAGGCCATTAGGAAACAGAGAGCGCAGGCGCACACACATCTAGAGGGGCACGCAGGAGGCTGCACCGGTGGCTTCTGCCACCCCCAATGAGGTAAGGAGTTTGTGGGGTTTTTTGGGGGGGGACCCTGGGTGAGGGAGGTGATTGGGCAGGGAAGCTTCGAGATTCCAAGCACAATCAACAATGGGTGTTGGTCCACTTTAAGGAATGTCATAACATAGGGAATGTGATGGATAACAACAAACACTTACCATGACTATGCCCGTGGAGAAGGCGTTGCCAAAAGGCCATGGAGGTGCCACCTATATGATGCCCTGCAAATTAGAGAGGAATGGCAAGGGCTAAGTACAAATGGCCAGATGAAACCTGTCACAGACTAACAATGACAAAATGTGCACTCACCAGGGGATGATCCGCCACTTGAAGCCCAGGGAGGGCTCTGAGGAGGAGGCGGGGAGCCTCGGCTCCTCACACTCTGCTCGGAAGATCCCCCAGCCAAAGGGCCACCCTCCTCCCTCTCACTCCCTGCTCCTTCAGGGAGTGTGGGAGAGTCCATTCCTTCCACCCCACTTGGACTCCCCACTTGAGAGTGGCCCCTTGGCTGGTGAGACTCCTCAGAGTCAGAGTGTGAGGAGCTGAGGCTTGATCCTGCCAGCCCCCCAGCAGCACACTCCTCTGGGGCGTCATCCCCTTCCTCCCCTGGGTCCTCCAAATAGGATCCGCGAGAGGGACCCTCCCCCGATGACTCCCCCGAGTCCGCCTGCCTGGTTCGGGGGAGGAATCCCTTCCGACGTTTCCCCAGGGGAGGACGCTTATCTGTGTTGAGGGGGTGAAAGTAAATAATTAATATTAAGACCACAAATGGACACAGCTTAGCAGATGATTTAAACTAAAGTATAAACATAGCATAAGCTTAAACTTACCTGATGCGTAGGCATCATATAGGCGGTACACGCCTTCAGGGTCCCGGCGCTTGAAGTCAGACCACTTTTGTTGGATGGCTCGGATGGAGAGCTGGGTGTTGAAGCGCCGGGACACTGTGGCCTTCACCTCCATGGCTATTCTTTTTTTTCCCCCACGGGCATAGTCATACTGCATCACGCAGAAATCCCATGAGAAATTAAAAACAAACACAAATCAATACATGACATCAGAACAATGGCATAAACAGTTATACTGAGACCAGATTAAAGTGGACCCACACCCCGGATTTTGACTATTCTGGGTTTGGGTCCACTTTGGTGGGGCACACCAATCGGGGGTGGTCCGCTGTCTGAAACCCCCTTGGAAGGCCAGAAATACACCACTGACCACGCTCCCACGTGACTGCGCCAGGCTAGCACAGCGCTCTGCGCCGCTGTGGTATGCGCATCCAAGGCCATTTGGACGTGCATACCAGCTCAGCTGCCTCTGAGCGTCGAAGGACGCGTGTGGCGTTTGACTCTAACAGGGAGTGCGCCTGCGCAGGCCATGAACAAATGTCTGGCGCAGGGGACCACCCTGCTAGAGGGAAGCGCAAGACGCATCCGCAGCTCACGCATGCACAGATGGGACGGGGCTGAGGTAAGGTTCATGGGCCTCCAGGGGGGTTCATCCCCGCAGGACATCCAGATTGGGGATGCCCCGCGGGGAGTGATCAGATTGGTCCTGAAAACTAATAGATTTCAGGGCCAATCCCCCCTGTGTGTTGGTCCACTTTAAACATAAAATGCAAGAAAAACATACTCACTTTGACCACCTGGCCATTAACGCGGCTATCCACTCTCATGCGTTTTTTTTTGCATGCCCAGGAGGGGAAGGGGTGGGAGGGGTGCTAGGTGGGGGAGGTGAGGTAGGTGGGGGAGGTGGGGTAGGGGTGGTGGGGTCAGATTCGGAGGAGGAGCTGGGGAGGCACTGAATCCGTCTCCTGGGCAGCATGGTGGAAACGCTAAGGAGGAAACAGGAACCGGATATGACCAAAGCGACAGGGACACAAAAAAAAAAACAAAAACGCTCCGCGCACCAGGAACAAGCTAATATCAGCTATGTGCAAGCTAAGTGGCGGAAAAAGTAAATTGACGCATTACAACAAGCTATTGGCCTAAGCGCTAGTCATTTTTAGCTTTAGGTGGCTTTGAAACGCAAAGGAGGAAACCGGAACCGGATATGACCAAAGCAACTGTGAAATAAATTTTAAAAAAAACGCTCCGCGCACCAGGAACAAGCTAATATCAGCTATGTGCAAGCTAAGTGGCGGAAAAAGTAAATTGACGCATTACAACAAGCTATTGGCCTAAGCGCTAGTCATTTTTTGCTTTAGGTGGCTTTGAAACGCAAAGGAGGAAACCGGAACCGGATATGACCAAAGCAACTGTGAAATAAATGTAAAAAAAAAACGCTCCGCGCACCAGGAACAAGCTACTATCAGCTATGTGCAAGCTAAGTGGCGGAAAAAGTAAATTGACGCATTACAACAAGCTATTGGCCTAAGCGCTAGTCATTTTTTGCTTTAGGTGGCTTTGAAACGCAAAGGAGGAAACCGGAACCGGATATGACCAAAGCAACTGTGAAATAAATTAAAAAAAAAAAGTTCCGCGCACCAGGAACAAGCTAATATCAGCTATGTGCAAGCTAAGTGGCGGAAAAAGTAAATTGATGCATTACAACAAGCTATTGGCAAAGACGCCATTAATTATTAGCTTGATTTAGCTGGGGGTTCAAGATACTGTAATGCATAGGTCCTTGAAAACCAAAAAACTTGGTGCTGAAAAAGACAAATCTTATTCCTTCATAAAATCATCACACAATAAAACTATCCAACTACATGATAATGTGGCACACATGAGAATGCATAACGGGTTGTTATGAGCTTGTACGCCTGAATAAATCCTGCATAATGTGGACATGCACGCTCACAACTACAGTGTATTCATTAAGAACGACTGGGGTCGCGGGAAGTGCATTCCTTGCAAATGGCAGAAGGGCACATGTATGAACAGCACAGCGCCGCACAACGCAGCATAGCGCAGCACAGCGACGCTCGCGCCGCCACATAGCGAATCAAAACAGCGACTGCACAAACTCTGACCACCACAGATTCATCAAGGACAGGGCTGCCGAATAGCTTGGGCGCTGACAATTTCGAAGAGCGAACGTGACCGCCAAATAGGACTGGCTAAAAAGTAGCTTTACAAGCCCCGTGTGGGGAAAACAAGCGATTTGGATCCCAATGAGTTTTGTGGGAGGAGATGCATTTTAGATGTCACTCACAACATTACAGTGTAAAAATAACAACTTTCTACAAAAAAAGAAAAATAACAAGCCAGATTAATAAAACATATCCCAATAAACATGTGTTGTATTTTGTGCCAAAGACAAGAACACAAAAACCACTTAAAACAATCATTGCAGCGTCTGCCATTGAAATGTATGGGAGAGCGGCAGGTAGCGCCAGGTCATACCTGTCGCTGTGATGGGATTAGCAGCGGCGCTGTTCGTTGCAGTCGGCTACATGATGAATCCCGCGCTAGCCGTCGCTCTCGCCGGTGCTAGCCTCATTTAGCTTGATAAATGCGTCATTGTGGCCGACGCCGGGCGTACTTGAGTCGGTAGCCGCCGTTAGCTGGCGGTACATGGCGCACGTCAGACACTACCTGGCGCTAGCCCGTGATAAATAAGGCCCTAAGACAGCTCTCAGACAGGCCAGACTTGGTGCCAACTTGGTAGGTAAAATTATGTCTCTATACAGTGAATCCATTGGTTGCATTATGGCTAATAAAGTACCATATGCCACAATTTGTATGCATCAAGGGAGGTCCTAGATCAAGTTCAGCATCTGGCAAACTAGAAGGTTTCACATACAGGGTATTATAGTATAATAACATTGAGTAAAACTTTGCTGATTTTGTTGTCATAATTTTCAAATTTTTTTTTAATTCTAAGTATGCTGTTCTGGATTCAGAATTCTAGACTGTAGCTACTTGTGTTGTGCTTCAAGTAATTGTATGTAATTAAGAAATTAGATTACTTAGCAATTTTACATTTTTAATTATGACCATGTTAAAAAATGAAGGAAGTCTACCAATAAATTGTCCTGGAGGTCAGACTGAAAAAGTTTGATATGATATGAGAAAAGTTTTAATAGTTCGGAAGAAAAAAAAAAAATTATGGTATTATTACTATGGCCATGGCAACATTAGGGTTAGTTCAGCACTGTGCGAGAGTGCATTTGAAAAGCGCTCAATTCCATTCACTTGCTTAAAATGTTCTGGTGTCGGGTGATGTGTCACGCTACAGCAGGTGGAGCTCTGTTTGCGAGGAGAACAGACTGACTCACCTCTCCAGCCTGTAGTCTTAGGACCAACCTAGTCTTCACTAGGGCTCCATGCAGGGGACACGGACTGGGTTGCAGGAAGACCCCAAGTTTGGCGACAAGGTAGTGGGTTATGCCAAATCTGTGGGCAACAGACAGACCAGAACTGGAAATGCTGGATAGTAGAGTAGTCAGGAAAACTGTGGTGGTGGCCAGGCGGATTCGGAACATAATCAAAAAAGAGGGCGAGTTCGTAGGGAGGCAGAACTGGATGATAGCAATGAACAGGCCAAGGCCGTAGGCAGGAAGAACAGGTTCATGATCAATGAACAAGCCAAGGCCAAAACTAGGTGATCTAACCCATTTGGATCCATACTGAACTTTGTGGGTTTCGCGCACCTGATGCCGGGAGGTCCTAGATCAAGTTCAGCATCTGGCAAACTAGAAGGTTTCACATACAGGGTATTATAGTATAATAACATTGAGTAAAACTTTGCTGATTTTGTTGTCATAATTTTCAAATATTTTTTTTAATTCTAAGTATGCTGTTCTGGATTCAGAATTCTAGGCTGTAGCTACTTGTGTTGTGCTTCAAGTAATTGTATGTAATTAAGAAATTAGATTACTTAGCAATTTTACATTTTTAATTATGACCATGTTAAAAAATGAAGGAAGTCTACCAATAAATTGTCCTGGAGGTCAGACTGAAAAAGTTTGACATGATATGAGAAAAGTTTTAATAGTTCAGAAGAAAAAAAATTAAGTATTATTACTATGGCCATGGCAACATTAGGGTTAGTTCAGCACTGTGCGAGAGTGCATTTGAAAAGCCCTCAGTTCCATTCACTTGCTTAAAATGTTCTGGTGTCGGATGATGTGTCACGCTACAGCAGGTGGAGCTCTATTTGCGAGGAGAACAGACTGACTCACCTCTTCAGCCTGTAGTCTTAGGACCAACCTAGTCTTCACTAGGGCTCCATGCAGGGGACACGGACTGGGCTGCAGGAAGGCCCCAAGTTTGGCGACAAGGTAGTGGGTTATGCCAAATCTGTGGGCAACAGACAGACCAGGACTGGAAATGCTGGATAGTAGAGTAGTCAGGAAAACTGTGGTGGTGGCCAGGCAGATTTGGAACATAATCAAAAAAGAGGGCGAGTTCGTAGGGAGGCAGAACTGGATGATAGCAATGAACAGGCCAAGGCCGTAGGCAGGAAGAACAGGTTCATGATCAATGAACAAGCCAAGGCCATAACTAGGTGATCTAACCTATTTGGATCCATACTGAACTTTGTGGGTTTCGCGTACCTGATGCCGAACACAGATTTGCACTAGAAATCCATGCGAGCGTTCAGCATTTAGGCTGGACCCCTTCCCTTCCCTCCATTTGCCCGGTGGGACACATGACCCTGCCGTATAAAATGCGGGGTCTGCGTCATGCCGCACAATGCCACTGTGTGCTCTGCAGTAGATAGGGACAGATAGGTCTATTTGGTTTGAAATCTGCCCTTTTTAGGACAATAGAGTTGATTCAGAGAGACATAAAATGAATTTCGTTTTTGTGTCGATCTGTTTTTTTGGGTTTTTTTCCCGCTTGAGTGTACGCTTGATTCTAAGCATACATCGCAAGCTTTCAGTAAAGTGTTCGTCTGTTCGTACGCCAACGTGAATGTCATTTTTTCAGCTTTAGTTTTTCGTTTAAGTTACTTAGGAAACAAAGTAGGCTTCCGTTTTTTGCCTTTCTCCAACGTCGCCTCGAACAAATGATTTACGTTTCCTGTTAGATTCTGAATTCTTTTTTCGATAAATAAACGTCCAGATGGAAATCTTTCAGACCTAACGCCTGCGCACAACAAAATTAACTAATTCATGTGCTCGTCTCAATATTTTGATCACTCACTTCTGCTACAATACTTAGCTCAATTCCATTGCGGTCTGTATATTCTTCATGTTGCGCCCTTAATGCTTACCTCAATTCCATCGCGGTCTGTATATTCTTCATGTTGCGCCCTTAATGCTTACCTCAATTCCATTGCGGTCTGTATATTCTTTATGTTGCGCCCTTCATGCTTACCTCAATTCCATCGTGGTCTGTATTTTCTTCATGTTGCGCCCTTAATGCTTACCTCAATTCTATTGCAGTTTCTAGATTCTTCATTTTGCAGTCTTTTTTTTTTTAGTTCTTCCTACGTTTCGCTGTAATCAACCCTTAATTAATTTTTTGTTTAACAAAAATGACACAGAAACCAGTTTTGTTTTTTTTTTATTAAGAACTGGCAAATCATTTTGCCTATTTTCTTTGGTTTGTTGATACATTTTTTTACTTGGCAACATTTTTTTAATTTTTTTGTACAAATGTACAAAAAATCCTTAAAATTAAAAAAAAAAATAAAAACTCTAAAAATATTTACAAAGGCATGGAAGGCCCCAGATAATTAATCTTCATCTGTGGTCCCCAACAAATCTCGTGGCTTCTGCATATCGCCCACCAGCCGACAGCATGTGTGGTGTCTGTAAAAAAAAAGAGAAGAAAATTATTGTTCTGCAAATACATGTTTAACAGCTGTGGATGGAATGATTATTAGGTTGAAATCTAACTCATGCGGCCATATGTCATTATGCTAAGGAATTTCTGAAAGGAAGAGGCCATATGTCATTATGCTAAGGAATTTCTGAAAGGAAGAGGTCATATGTCATTATGCCATGGAATTTCTTAAAGGAAGAGACCATATGTCATTATGCTAAGGGATTTATTAAATGAAGAGGCCATACGTCATTATGCTAATGAAATTGACAATGGATTTAGGTTGATTAGTGATGATGGCATTTTCCACATACTCAAAATATGTGGCGGGACTGTGCCGCCTCCGGGTGGGTCGAATGCAATAATCCATTTCCTACACCAGAAAAGAAAAGCATTTATAAATAAAGGCCTACCTTCTGTATTTGTTACATCTAGCATGCAATCGGTATGTACTTACTTGGGAAATGGTTTGCAAAAAATCGCCGCACCCGGAGCATGTGCAGTCGCTTGAGGTCTGACCAGTGCTGCATGATCTGCGTATAAGTGAAGGTGGTGTCCGTTTTCTGTTGGATCCTGGCCACGATTTCCAGGGCCAGATTCCTCTTCTCAAAGGCGTTGGACAGGTAGTCATACCTGCGCTCAAGCATAGTCTAAACAACACAAAAAACAAAATAGTTGTTAGATCAAACAGCATACAAATATCATTCCCAATTAGATCAGTTGACTAAATGACATTCCACCACACATTTCTAGCCTTAACCTATCCTTCTAGATGCAAGTGAGTTGGTTCACACATGTGCACACTAACTTCTGTTTGGCACGGAGTTTATATCGCTTTTCAAAACAACTGTTTATTCCTGCGCTTCCTTAAGGACTATGCATGCATTTAGATGGCAAATCAAAGTCCTTACAATACACTTACGAGCATAATCAGATCTTGCTGTTGGTGGGTGAAGATCGTGGGTTCCATCTTTCTTCTTGTCCACAGCAGATATGTAATGCCCCAGTGGTTTCCGGGTTCCGCACGGCCGGACGGACGGCCGTACGTATGTGTACGCGAACGCGTACGCGTCATACCCAGGCATTTCTATTTAAAGGGTAATGGACACACAGCTCATTCTCTTTGTGATTTTCATCATGGCACCCCAAAAAAATAGCGCTAAGCAACCAGCAGCAAATGAGGCCAAGACAAAATGGCCAGAGCGGCATGAGGATACTTCATCCTCCAGACCGAGCACTCTCTCGCACAAATCTCCTACAAAGGTGCCTGAAACGTGGAGCAAAAGTGGCCTCCACAAGGCTACATTGACCACAACTCCAGGACCATCAAAAACATCAAGCACACGCAAAAGTTTTGAACCTTCCTCCAAGAAGAAGGCTTCCCGCGCAATATCCAAGGGTAAAAGTTAGCAGACAGCGCAAAGCTCGAGCCCACAAAGCACACCCTCTCCTGCTCCCCCGCCTACCACATCCAAAGATAAAGGGAGCAAAACGTCCAAGGGACAAAAAAAGAAGAGGGTGCGAAGCCCGAGCCCACCAAGCACACCCTCTCCTGCTCCCCGGCCTACCACATTCAAAGATAAAGGGAGCACAACGTCCAAAGGACAAAAGAAGAAGAGGGCGCAAAGCCCGAGCCCACCAAGCACACCCTCTCCTGCTCCCCGGCCTACCAAATCCAAAGAAAAAGGGAGCAAAACGTCCAAGGGGAAAAGTAAGCAGAGGGCGAGAAGCCCAAGCCCACCAAGCACACCCTCTCCTGCTCAGCCACATTTGGCACCGTCACATGTGCAAACCAGCGAGACCTATGCAACATCGACGGCTGCTAGTTCTGTGGCCACCCAGCCAATGACCCCCAGTCCTAATGCCAGTCCAGTCCAATCTTTTTCAAGCGAGGTGACGGCCTATTCCTCACCACACACCCAGCCAAGAATGTCCCCTGAATTGCCACCAACAAGACAAGAGCCAGAAGACCAACCATTAGGCCGAACCCTAGCCTTGGCAAGTGGCCTTACACTGCATTTTGATGAGCTAGATGGGCGCAATTCAAAAGCAACCAGCAAAGTGAGAAAAAAACAAATATGGGAAGAGTTCACCAGACAGGTGAATGCAGCGGGGGATGAGGGGAAAGATGTGGAGCAGATCCAGAGAAAAATATCTGACCTAAAATATGCAGTAAGGAAGAAGCAGAATAAACGGCGCAATCACAGGAACATATATGATGTTTGCATTTTGCAGCTTGTTGTAGTGACCACAATGCCAAATAATGTTTATACTCTTATTTTCAGCTTGCAAACAGGCGGAGGCTTCCCCACAAAATTACAATACACCAGAGCTGAAGAAATGGTCCTGGCTTTAATACACCCCGTCGCATTACAGGGCCTCTCTGGCAGACACGACACGAACAGCCAGGACATTTCTGCAGGTTAGTAATGATTGATTTAATGTGAGATATTGTAAACTTTGTAAATTATGCTCACAGCCAGTTATGAACACAGGCACCAAGGGAGTGGCTTTGAGGGGAGGTTTCTGTTGTAGGCATGGGGAATGGCTGAGGAATGGGCTTAATGATGGAGACACTCTCCCAGGGTGCAGTAGTTAATGGTCCTTAGAAAGGTTTTCAGTCGATACACGACCTTTAACATTGTTGCTTGAAAATCTAAAACCATGTTTCTTACCAAAGCACTGCATGTGATGTGATTATAGTAAAAAAATGGACAACAATTACTTGTTTGTCTTTCTACCACTGGGGTTCTAGCTGTGCTTTGGTCAGACAAACTTGAGCTGCGGTCAGGGAAAGGTCAACATTTCAAGAATGCACAGCAGCATACTCAGAAGCCAAATGCTATTTGCAAGCTGACTGTTGGCCCCTAAGGCGCCATTTTGTATGTGTAAAGCCTCCTAACATGCAGGACATGCATGTTTCTATTATTTAAGGTGACCAATATGTAGGTACAGGGTGAGTCATACATATAAGATAGACTCAGATTCATTGGGAAGGTCAACTTTAACCATTGGGGGAGTTATTATTCCAGCTTGCCCACATGTGTTGTAAAGCATATGTACTCCTCAGCCTCATCAAGGGATGTTTGTGTGTTTACGTGCCTTTTTCTTTTTACCACAGCACAGCATCCTGATTCTGGAAGTGTGGAAGCCTCCTCCATTGTTAGCACGCTGTCTACTTCCTTGCTGCCTAGGACACAGGACCAGATATATAGGGTAAGTGTACTTTGCTGAAACTGGTGATGCATGTGAATGCACGTGACTAATTGATCCCAAACAGATTTAGCCAAAAATCTGACACACTTTTTCACATGTCCCAACAGACTCCACCACTGGATGTAATCCAGGATATGAAGGGGGACGATGCCAGCCAGATTGGACCTTCACTAATTCCCCCCTGGAATCTAATCTGCCACTGCCCCAGCATCCTACTGCACCAAATCCTCTGCAGCAGAGTGAAGCTGGACGCATGCTGCCAGCCCATCGTGGGCAGCAGGCTGAGGCTGAGTCTACAGTCCCCAGTGGTAGCTCTGCTGCAGAGTTTTTGCCTAGTAAATCTGGTACTGTTGCTCGCCCTAGACGTCCAGCATCTGCAGGCACTCTAACCCGGGGAATTGGAAGATGCAGTCAACAACGTCGACCAGTTTCCCAGGGGAGGCGCGTGCCGATCCTGGAGTCAGCATGGCGCCATGACAGCCGTTACTTTCGGCAGGTGACTCAAAGAACAACAGAGCAAATTACTGCACAATTCGAGAACTTAAATACAACATTCACCACCATGCTGACTGAATTTAGGACGAGCAACAACCAGATGGCAGAACAAATGGCCACCTTAAACAGACAGATGGCAGAACAAATGGCCACCTTTAATACTAACTTCACCGCCATGCTAGATGAATTTAGAACTAGCAACAGACAGATGCTGGAGCAGTGGCAGATTATGAATGCCACACATGCCCAGGTGTTGGGCCACCTCCAAGGCCCACCGCTACCTTATTATGGGCAACATCAATATTAATTTTTGGTCCTGGATCTGCTACACATCTTTTCTCTACATCCCAACTCTATTTACCTGTGTGGTGAGCGCAACCAGGATTGGTTTGTTTATGGCTTTGCTGGTTTGTTTTGGAATTCGCCCACATAGCTCATTAGAGTGCTTACATACCCCACTAGCCAATGGCTGAGCTTAAACCTCTGTGGAGCGGCCTCTCAAGATCTCATGCAGCAGCCTTGGGCCTAAGGAAATGCTGCCTGCCTCATCCTGTTGGTTGGCAAAAAATTGGACTGGACTGGCATGGGGTCTGGCTGTCATAGGCTGGCAAAATTACAAGCAGGAGAGGGTGTGTATGTGGCCCTATGTATCCCTGGCCGACTATTCCCCTTGAAAGTCGTGCTCCCTATGGTTCTGGATGTGGGTGGGCGGGTAAACTTGGGCCTGGAGTCAGTTACCTTTGAACTCCTGGATGTGGCCAATTGCTAGGGGCCAGGAGTCAGGCCCAATTTAGAGTTATGTTTGAAAATGTATGTCCATGGAGTCTGCGAGTGCCCTTCACCCAAAATTTGTCATATTTGCAGAAAATGCATGGAATTTGACTTTAGCTGTTCTTGCCTAAGTTGATGCATTCATGTTTGTGTTGTTTTGACATTAATGAAGGTTTGTCATAACAAACAGACAAACATGAGAAAATAAACTGCATTACGCTCAAATCAGGTGTAAAATGTTTTGTAATTAAGGCATTGCAACATTGTTAAAAAAAGGCCTTCACATAGCCAACAAATACAACAAACAGACAAAAAAATAAACAAACTAAACAAACGTTAAGAAAAATAAGATTCAATAACATGGGCACGGACAGATTGCCCAGAGGCACTCGGGGTGCCATCATATAGGCTGCATCAGGGCAAAATTATGCAGCACGCAGCATGCAAGGATGATTTGGATGACATTGTTGGGGTCATACTGCAGTGCCCCCCCTGTAAGGTCCAAACAATGGAATCTGGACTTCAGCAGTCCGAAGGCCCTCTCAACTAAGGGCAGTGTCTTCCGGTGGGCCCGATTATACGACTCCTGGGCCGCATTCAGCGGGCGAAGAACGGGCGTCAGGAGCCAGGGCATGAGCGGATATCCAGAATCCCCTGAAAGAGTAACAAAATACGCACATAAATTACACATTCTAAGCAACATTATTGTTTAACATGTCATCAAGGGCTAAAAACAGCCATAGCTTAAGACATGGGTCATCAACTATATTCATAGCCATACAGTGAAAAGGGAATGATGGAATTTGAGCAAACTTACCCAGGAGCCATCCACCAGATAATTCTCCAGACTCAAACCGACGAAATAAGCCAAAAAAGGGGATGGCTCCTAGTCAGGGTTATCTGGCATCCAGGAAGCTGCTGAACCCAAACGACGTGTTAAGCCCTCGCGTAAGTGGAGCGGAAAGGAAAACGGTTTATAGGGTGGTGGTCCATTGGCAATCAGGTCTCAGAATCAGACGCAAGCCCATCCCAATAACGTAACTTATCTGAATTAACGAAAATTTTCAGATTTAGATGCGTAACTTATCCCAACTAACACAAATGATCAGATTTCGTTCCGTTGATCGAAAGCGCATATACACGTTAACGTGAACGAACATACGCATGAAAAAAGTAATGTAAAAACCAAAAAACAAGGCAAATATTCAAAATAAATACACAGACACAGGCGAAAGTGCATGCGAATGTGTCTGTGAAACAACCCTAATATTTAGTAATGGTTAGCATCTTGAGTGAGGGCTAAAGTAGGGTTGGACTCACTACTATTGCACTAATACTTATAGAACAACTTCCTGTAAAGACTGGGGTGAAGTGTCCCCTTATACCACAACTAGCTGCAAAGACTGGGGTGAGTGTGCTCCAACATACCACAACTTGCACCAGCACCACCACCACCACCAAGCAGGTCCACATCACCCAAGGGTAACATTCATATTTCTATCCATCAAACCTTGGAGAGAAAGCGAAAGTTGGGCCCATCTCACCTACAAGCCCTGACCCTGAATGTGAGCATTGCAAAGTTGCTGCCTTTGAAATTCTCCCATTCTGCCTGGTGGAGATGGACAGATCTAAAGATCTTATGGTGGTGGCTGACGCACAATATACTGTCCCCAGCCGCCACTACTTTTCTCGCTAGGACATCCCTGCCCTGCAACAACAGCTTGTGAAAAAAATAAAATGTGCACTGGGCAATGCCAGTTCCAGTGACCACCTTACCACAGACACATGGGCAAGTAAGCATGGGCAGGGACATTATATCCCTCTAACTGCCCACTGGGTCAATGTAGTGGCAGCTCGGACTGAGGCGTGAGGCATTGGCACAGATCCTCCCACCCCCCAGAATTGCTGGACATCAGTCGTGACTCCTGTTGCCTCCTCCTCTGCTTCCTCCTGAGGCAGTCAGCACAGCCCCTACAGCACCAATATGAACATTGCCATGGGTAAATGGCAGCATGCGGTGCTAAAATTCTGAGCAAAAGACCCCACACTGTCTAGAAGTTGTGGACTGGCATCCATTACCAGACAGATAAGTGGCAGCTACCATTGGACCTGAAGCCTGGCAAGGTGTTCTGTGACAATGGCCCAAAACTTTTAGCAGCTTTGGAGCCATGTAGGTTGACACACATCCTGTGCCTGGCACATGTGCTCAACTTGGTGATGCAGAGCTTTGTGGTCCATTATTCAGGGATGCCGGAGCTGCTCCATAAAGTGCGCAGCATGTGTTCACAACTTTGATGTGCCCACCCTGCTACCGATCCCCTGTCTATATTGCAGAGGAAGCTTCCCACCCACCACCTCATATGTGAATTGCCCACCGGGTGGATTTCCACGTTGTACATGATGGAAAGGGTGTGTAAGCAGCAGCAGCTGCTCTCCCTGCAGGCCAAAACTCCTCAGGCCATGACTCAGAAGGAGGAGGAAGCACAGAAGGAGGATGAAGGCTCATTTTCCCTGCTGTCAGGGCAGTGCACACGTAGCTCATAGGATGGGTAGCAGCGGGTGGGCACGCCAATGTTCAACCAGAGGACAGTTTTGGAGGAATCGGAGGCAGGGGATGAGGACTACATTGGCCACTCTGCTTGATCCCAACTATCCTTGATTCCAACACTGCAACGGGATCTAAAAATGAGAGAGTACAAACACATGCTGGTGGACGCAATACTGGCAAAGTTCCCAGCTGAGCTGAGGGATCGGTGGTGGCACGAGGAAATGGAGCAAGTCACCAATGCAGCTGGAGCACCAGCAGCACCTTACAGGGGAGGGTGAGCATGGCCACAATGTGGAACAACTTATTACATTGTCCGCCACATCCACCACCATCAGATACTATGGCCCGTTGAACCAGGAGGCAGGTTTTGACTCGCATGGTGGATGACTACCTGTCCATATGTCCCATGGTAATTAGCGATGAGTCCTCCATGTTCAATTTCTGGGTCACTAAATTGGACACATGGCCAGAGATTGCCTCTAAGGCTTGGAGGGGCTGGCCTGCCCTGCCCTGCGGCAAGTGTCCTATCAGAACGTGTGCTCAACACACACAAAGCACACAAAAGCTGGCTCAAAGAAATTGACCAGCGTGGCCAGGCGACAAAGCACAGGTAATGTGAACACTATACCAACAAATTAGTGCAAATAATATCAGCAAATAATAAAAAATAATATATACATACAATAAATAATATAAATCATATATATATATATATATATATATATATATATATATATATATATATATATATTACATATATATATGTATGTATGTATATATTATTTGATCATGTATTTATTATTATATCACTTGGTTCTAGATGAGAATGCATAGGTAATTGTGGTTATATAATTATTGTTTTTGTGCCGGCACAAAAGTGAATTTTATTTATATATATATATATAGCTTTACATTTGTTTATATTTAAAAAAAAAATGTTGGGGTGTATATATTATTGTATACTGATCACAGTTTTTCTTTAGGGATATTATTGGTGTGTCATCCATTCTTTTCTTTTGTTGTATTTGAGAGTGTAATAAGGATAGGATCCATAATATATTTAGATTGGTGGCAGCCTTGCATTATGAGGGTCATGTAGAGGAAAGAAGGTCATTGGGGGTCAGCTTGGGTTTTTTAATACGTCTTGTATGTTTTTTTAAATGGTGTTTGTTATCTCTTTTGTAATTTTTGAATAAATATTACTAGATTTTTTCCATTGGCTGTGCTCTCTCTTTTCTTGATCTCTGGGGAAATAACATTCCCCAGGTTTCAATTATTTATGTGGTTGATGGTTAGTGAGTGAGCACGCCTATACTGTTATTTATAAGTGGTGCACCACATTCTTAGTACATACAGTTACATAAGGGCAGACTAGATGGACCGTATGGTCTCCTTCTGCTGTCAACCTTCTATGTTTCTATGTTTCTATCTAAAATTAATATATTTAACATTTTTAGTCACTTACATTTTATTCTTTCCCTCACCGCCCTGCAACTCTGTTCAGGACTCTAGGATACGGACTCCGCGATCTTGATTCAGTAGCATTACTGGAGAAATGTTATTATTTTAAATTACAGGAGAGGAGAGGGTTCAAAAGTGCAGAGGGGCAGGTTATAGCTGTGCTTTGCACAAACAAAGCAGAGCTGGGGTCAGGAAATGGTCAGCAATCCCAGAATGCAGAGCGACACAGTCAGGCCACACTTCCTGTTTGCAGGCAGCCTGTACTTCCATGGGCCACCATCTTGGATGTTTAAAGTCTCAGAAAATGCACTAGGTGCAGGTAGGATGATTTTTAATGTGGGCAATCTGTATGTACAGAACGGGGAAAACATATAAAATAGGCTATTTAGGGTGAAGGTCCGGTTTAACAACGTGTTGCTCTTTGCCATGCGGGTCTATAATTCATCCACATCCCAAGATCCAGCAACAAACATGGTGGGGGTTTTGGCATCCTTAATTCTGAATGCTGCTCTTATAATCCAGTCTCTGCTCTGCTCTCACTATCCCTCTAACTGTGTTCAGTGTGTCCACCTATATTGCCCCTCTCACCTACAAATTGCAATCATTTATCACTTTTCTGGAATTACCATTCACCTCATTTATACAGGTGGTCTGGTTTTTGAGTAACATTTATTCTTCATATTCTTACTATGTCAAGGTTTTACACTTATTGCAAGTGAGGCATACACCAAGGCAAGTCCCCAATGTGCCATCAATTTCTGTTGTACACTCCTGTATCAAAAAATAAATGTAACCCTCTGCACACTCATACTATTGAATTGAAAAAGCTAGCTATCACTTGTTAAAAGCAAGGACTGTTAGTTAAACCGAACCATCACCATGATTCCCAGCATCTAAAATTAATATATTTTAAATTTTTAGTCACTTATTATTCTTTCACCCACTGGGCTGCAACTCTGTCCAGGACTTTAGTATACGGGCGCCGCCATCTTGACTCAGAAGCATCACACTTACTGAGGAGAGGAGAGTGGGATAAGTTACAGGGGGGAGGCTATAGCTGTTCTTTGCTCAGACAGAGCAGAGCTGGGGTCAGGAAAAGGTCAGCGATCCCGGAATGCAGAGCAGCACAGTCAGAAGGCACTTCCTGTTTGCAAACTAGCTGATGTTCCATGAGCCGCCATCTTGGATGTTTAAAGGCGCATAACATGCAGTTATTGCAGGTAGGATGATTTTTAATGTGAGCAATCTGTATATGCAGGGTGGAGGAAACATATAAGATAGACTCTTATTCAGGGTGAAGGACCACTTTAACATAGATTGCAATGAATGTAAAAGCGACAAGACCGTTCATTTTATACCCTGTCCCTAACATTACTAAGCCTACAAGAGTTTGTACAGACATTGCTACTACTTTACCTGTGTGTGCACAAGCAAAGCAATTCATGAATCAGCCTGTCTAAAGACAGTGCAATAACTTAACTAGCTTGTATACACACAATGAAAAATGCTTTATTTGCCTGCACAGTGTTACAATTCAACTGAGGGGTTTTAGGTAGAGGCCAACTGAACTCCCTATTGCACTGGGAGAGCTATAATCCAGCAGATCTGGCCACTGACCTGCAAATGCAACAGCAAAAATGAAGGTGGGATGTGTTTATCCAGTCAATATATAGCAGTCAAAGAGGTGTGACTAGACTCCATAGACACCAAAGAAATGTCACCCTCTGTACACTCATACTATTGAAAAATCTAGCTAACACTTAAAAGCATGGACTGTCAGATAACATAGATTTGCAATCTATTTCGCTTTTGCATTCATTGCAATCTATGGGCCTTATTCATGAAAAGATAGCGCCAGGTAGTGCCTGTACAGCGGCAGGTAGCGCCAGGTAGCGGCAGGTGAACGCCGGACACGGCACACAAATACACATTTATGAAGCCGAATCTGGTGAGCGACTGGAACAACGCCATGTAGCGTACGATTCGTCATTATCCATGGCTCAGCGTACAGTGCCGGCGTTCAGCCTTGAAGAGTGCCACGTATTACCTGGCGCTACCTGGCGCTCTCCCATACATTTCTATGGACGATCCTTAAATCCCTTTCCTGATCCCAATTTTTATTTTTTTTTAATAAAATCTCAAAACTTTCTGACATGTATCCTGGCCTAGAAAAGGACATTTTTGAAAACTTTTTTGATTTTTTATATTTTTATGCAGAATTGTCCTTACAGGTCTGGTATTAAAGTTTTCATGTTACAATGTAATACCAATGTAATTCCATATGTTTTCGCTTTGTTACTTGTGGATAAATGTTAAAAAACAGACGTTAAACACACAGCTTCTGGTGCTCTGGGCTACAACGATCTGATTTTGAGCAACGGAGATGTTTGAGGCTGTTTTTTTGATAAATGTGGTGTGAGTCGGTCACACTGGCGCTACCGTTCGCTCCCATATAGCGTAGTACTGCAACTCACACATCATATTCATCATAGCCGGCCAGCGACTGAGGCGCTCTGAAACAAAGATCCATGGCGGAGCACAGCTACTACTAGTGGTCGCTTTAAAATCCTCGCTACAGACGCTCATCTGTTGCTACCTGGCGTTAGTAATGAATCAGCCTGCCCGTTTACTAACAGTCCATGCGTTTAACAAGAATTAGCTAGCTTTTTCAGTAGTATGAGTGCAGTAAGTTAAATTTCTTTTTTTACCAATGGAGTGATCACACCCCTCTAGCACCTCATTGACTGCCATACATTGACTGGATGAGCACATCCTACCTTCCTTTTTGCTGGTGTTCTCCTGTATCACAAACTGACCACTGGGTTTAACATGTTTGCAGTATATTTGAAATAAAACAATTAACAAGCAGCCCTAAAGTTTTCTTTCCACTTAATTCTTCTAAATAAGTTATTATTTTAAATTACATTTTACTTATCTTTTATGTATGGCTAGTGGGTACACCTATTTCATAGATTATAGTTCAAATGGCAACTTGATGACATGCTCTTGATATATAACAGCTTTTTAAATAATGCCTCTTTCTGAACAAAAAGATGGATGCCATCTTCCCAGACTACAAAATGTCTGCTCCATTAAGGTCAAAATGCAGTAGAAACTTAGTAGGCTTTGGAGTCCTTCCATGAAAAAAACAGTAATCATGATTAATACATATATTAGTTTGATGATATGCCACAAAACAAGATCTAAAGCCTCTTTTCACAACAGTTTTATTAATAAATAATAAATTAGTTTTATGAAAGCACTTTCTGTGATTGATAGTGACTTTGTATTCGAGACATTGACCGAGTTGCATTATAAGGGAGTATGCTTATGTATGCAATCAAATTAACTATAAAATTCTGAAATATGGAAAACATGCTACTGCTTTGTAAAAAATCACATCGAATAGTAATTGTGTTAAAAAAAATTAAATTGTGTTAACAATGCTTACAGGGACAGTAAATCCAGTGGCTTGTAATAAGGGAGTAATAAGTAGTAAGGGAGCAAGTAACTCACCTAATGCCTGTTTCATGTGCCTCTACTTCATTTAATTTTCTGCAGCACCAGGTATAGGCCATTGCAGGGCTCCCTACTTTCAATTTAATTTTACTGAGCAAAAGTGGTTTAACAGCTACCCTGTCTCTTGGAGCAAGCATGACACATCACAGTGATCCCACAGCTGTCTCAGCCCACAGCAGATCATGCTCATGACACATAAAGCTACTCCTGACATGCCCTTGCCAGATCAGCCACGACCAAGAAAAAAAGCTAAGAAAGTGGCTTTAATTAGAATACATATAATCTGAGATTTGAGATGTGTTGAACTTTGAATTAGAAAAGAGAATTCATTTGAGTAAGATAAGGACCACAGGAATATACATTTTGCACATATTCTTAAAGGGATATTGTCTTTTTATTGTGACTACTGACCTCCTAAATAAACTTTGGGCCATATGCCCGCTATCCTTGTACACAAACACTCCTCATAAGAATGACCTAGCAGCATGTTGGGTACATTTGCAAAATAGAAACATACAGTTCATGACCCTTTCCGTAACTCTTTTCTGTATTCTCAAAAGATCACATGCCAGCAAGTGAGTGACTTGCCATAACCCCTGTCCCATTACCTGCATTATGGTCCCCCTCTCCATACTTTAAAAAAATGTAAGGGGGTTAAACCCTTAAAAATAAAAAATAAAACATCATGTGGTCCCCCCAATCCAGTAAAACATGCCCGGCAGCAGCTATATAGGGGCTGATAGATCAAGGCTACCAGCCCACATAGTCTGTGGGCCCCTGACGCCTGTGTATCTCCCTGGGCTTTGGGGATGCAGGTAATAGAGTAGGGATTATGGCAAGTCACTTACTGGCAGGTGACTTGCCAGTCCCCAGACCAAAACACATAAGGTTACTTATGGGACTGGCACAATGACTGATACTGTGTAGTTATACAAGGGGACAATTTAAAGGTGATGAAACCATCTTTATTGAAAATATTGCACACACCCACAAAGCACCAATAGAGTACACCAAAAAGGTATCAAAATACACAACGTTGTGATATTAAAAATCGGGGGCCCCCATGCACATCACCTCTCGATCGCATCTCGATCACTGGATCTCGATCCGGTTTCACCGCTCCCGCACCGCAATTTCCATCCAAAATGATATACTTAGCTCAATGGCCATATGCGATGAAGGCGTCTGCCGGCAGGTATAAGTGTCTCCTTCTTTTTCCAGGCCCCACTTTGCCTCATGCCCCTCCACCACGTGTTTCAAGTGACCAGCGTAACGCTCGGGTGTTTGGGAGCGCCTGGAAAAAGAAGGAGACACTTATACCTGCCGGCAGACGCCTTCATCGCATATGGAAATTGAGCTAAGTATATCATTTTGGATGGAAATTGCGCTGCGGGAGTAGTGAAACCGGACTGCAGTGTATGATCTATGAGCTGTGCAGATAGAGTTTGCCACCTGCCTAAAAGAGCTGTGCTGATTGAGTCTGTTGACCCCCTGTGGGAAATGACAACGCAGTAAGTGGAAATTATATGCATACATGTGACATGCTGTTCAGCATTTAGCACATGCACTTTAGAGAGTAGAGCCGTGGATCGGTGCTCCTGAGATTGGAAGGGTGCACTGGTGCTGCAAAGGAGCTTTGGATCAGCTGCATATAAATCAGGATCACAGCACACCGTTTGAGGATTGGTGACTTTCAAATATGGCGCCCAACATAGAGCTATAAAGAAGCATGCTACTTAGTGTAATGTGTATGGTCCTTGGCATACAGTGAATGTGTGGTAGTGAATGCGATTGAGAGGTGATGATGCATGTGCATGGGGGGCCCCCGATTTTTAATATCACAGCAATTTTATAACTTTTTGGTGTACTCTATTGGTGCTTTGTGGGTGTGCAATATTTTCAATAAAGATGGTTTCATCACCTTTAAATTGTCCTCTTGCAAAACCACACAGTACCAGCCATTGTGCCAGTCCCATAAGTAACCTTGTCTGTGTGTTTTGGTCTGGGGATATTGATTTAGGTTAATGGGACGCTGTGGATTTAGCCGGCAGTCTCCCTGTTTTTTAAATCTGTATGGACTTGCCAGTCCCTCCTGCTTGTAAACTAGTGTTAAATGTACATGTCAAATGTAAAAAAACACATAGAAAACACATTTTACTATTCTTTCCCCCCCATACTTACCTCTAATCCATAGCCGGTCTCTGCAGAAATCCAATGCTCTGTCCCTCAACATCCGCAGCTTTGCCCCGCTCTGACCTGCCGGTGTGTTCTATGCCGCTGCTGTTGCTGACAACTGGAGTGATTGCCGAATGGCGGGCACGAATCAGCTTGCGCTGATCTCTCTGGCTTCTGACAGCTCGGTTCCCATCGCAGGGATACTAATACTGGAAATGATCTGTGACAACACAGCTCACTACCAGTATAATTGATCTATATTTGGAGGATGAGGTCATCATCTGGTACTGGAACAGAAATTGAGGTAAGCTTATTTTCTTTCTTTTTTGAGTGAGTTCATTAAAAATTCAGTTCAGACAAACTCAAATTTCTTGGAGTAATTTAGTGAATTGCCCAGACCGAAGTTTTAACAAGTTCGCTCATCCCTGTCCAGCAAGTGCACTACATTTACTTACTTTCTTCACTTTGGAAATAGCACTTGCTACCTTTCATCTGTGATCAAAGACATACTGTCCATAAAGATACATAGAATTTCTGGTGGGTCACAATGTTTTAGGGCATGCTGGACTACTGCTTCTAACATCCAATCCAATCTCTGCTTCCCTAGTCTCCCCCAGTCCCCCTTTACCTTGTTATACTCACAATGCTAGAAGCCTCGGCATCATACCCACCTTTGTCACATTATTTGCATATACACCACAGAAGCGTCATTACTAAGAATTTAAGAGTGCCTTTATCGAGCGTACATGAGCTGTCTGTCTGCAATGATATTGCCTTAGTCATAAAGCAAACATCCTACATTCAGGAAGCACTTTGTGGTAGGTTCAGCAGAGATGTTATGGGCTGGCTGGGGGCAGGATAAATACCTGAGATAATTCTTGGCTCCAGTCCACCACTGACTATGAGAATTTGGCAGGTAGAATTCACTGTCCTGAAAGGGTTTTATTGCAGTGAACATAATCTGATAGATTTATGCATCCCAAATATAGACTCATAAACATGTTATTCTCATAGAAGAATATGGAACTCAAGCTCTCCCAAATTTGAAACACCACACTACATGAAACGTAAATCCCATTGCAACTCCTTAATGTTAGTCTTTTCCTGTATTTATACAACTGAGTCAATGTCCACATTGAATAATCCCAGTCAAACGATGCCTGTTCAACCAAGTCACATCAGAAAGCTGAATTGGACAAATAATTCCATGGGACCATGAATTTAGACAGAACTGTAAAATGAAAAGTATTCCTTTCTTTCTGTACCTGAAAATGCTGCTTCTGGCTCTGTGGACATTTCCTTTCAACACTTCATTTTTGAAGCAAATTATTTTCCGAGGTTGTTTTGTAGAAGCCAAATATTCTGACTGTACAAGCTTCATGACTAGATCACTTAATTCTTTACTATTAAGATGTCAGAGGGACACTAGTTTGCATTCTTCCAGCATCATTTGGCTCTTCTTTATTGTTAACAGTTATTGAACAAGTGTCAATTGTACAATTACAACTGCATTTTTTAATTTTTTATTTGATTTTTTTTAAATTTTGATTCTGATTTGTTAATAGCGACATGTAGCGACAGTTGAGCGACTGTAGCGTTATTTTCACTAGCGCCCGCTAGTAGTCGCTGTGCTTGGCCGTTGTTCGGTTGTTGACAGCAACTCAGTCGGTGTGGCGTAATGTTGAATACAAGGTTACGAGTATTACGCTATTTGACAGGTTCCGCGATGTATGGGTGCGCATGATAGCGACTGGTCAGAGCGACCAGCTTCCACCATATTCATCAAAAAATCACGCTCAAAAAATTCAAGCGCTGTGAAATGCATGTTTAAACCCCAGAGCGCTGGAGGCGATGTGTTAAAAGTAGTTTTTTAACCCCCAAACCACCATATTTTTGGAAACCAAAAAAAAAAAAAGTATTTTAAATAATTTAGTAATATGAATACATTAATATCAGACCTGTAGTATCAATTCTGTACAATGTTTTTTTTCCCTTAAAAAAATTATCTAAAATGGCAGAAGTGGTTACAGAATTTTTCACATTAAAAAAAAAAAAAAAAAAACAATAACAATTAATTATTAATATTTAAAGATTGTTCCAATGAAATGCATTGGAGAGCGCCAGGTAGCGAGAGGTCATACCTGTCGCTGTTCAAGGTCGGACGCTGGCGCTGTGGGCTGAGGCTGGAATAATGATGAATGAGTCGCTATATGGCGCTATCTCAGTCGCTAAGCAGGATTGGCCTGATAAATGTGTGATTGTGGTGGAGAGCCGGCGTTCTCGTGGCGGGGCCCGTCATTACCGGCCGCTCACCAGTCGCTACCTGTCGCTATTCCTTCATAAATAAGGGCCTTAGTTATCTGAAAGGTACTGTACAATTTCTGAGATTTGTTTCAGGTCCGCTAAAGGCACACATTGCCACAACAAATGCTATTTATTTAATCTGAAAAAACATGGATTGGCACAACACACTATAATATAGTCCCTACACATAATAAAACAGCAACATTGCTAAATGCTAAAATTACCCCCCCCCCCATGCATCCAATGCACGCCACGCTCCCCGAGCATCCACACTCAATCAACTGCTGGCCAGCAGATATAAACAGCAGTCCTCAATGATGGAATCCTGCACAAAAGTCCCAATACACTTTCAATGATAGCGCCAACTGGAATAATCATTCACAAATAAAGTGCTGCCAGAGCTTCAAAAGTGTTTTGTGTGCTGGAGGATTCCTAGATTGTAAGTGCAAATGCTAGTGCTGGAGATTCCTGCAACCTAAGTTTAAGCTTCCACATGTATATACAGTTAACTAACTTGTGCAAGAAATAGTTAATAATGTAAACGTCATGAGGCGGGAGCAGCATCCATAGAACACTGGCCGGTGTGAGCCACCACTCTTGTTACTGCTGCTCTACTTGTAAATGAGTATCAGGCGCTGTAACAGAGCGTCACGGTTGCTGTAGTAACCTGGCCGGCATTGATGAATATGATGCGCTCTAACAGTACAGTGCTGCAGCAAGCAACAGGTAGCGCCAGCTCAGTTTGTTCAGCACTCAGCGCTCCACACCATATTTAACAAAAAACTACACACACAGCGTCGGAGCTCTAAAGCTGGGCGCTGTGTGATTATAGTCTGTTTTTGAACACATATCCACCGGTAACAAAGCGAAAACACATGGAATGACATTGTTTTTACACTGGGACACTTTAGTGCCAGACCTGTAAATACAATTCTGCATAAAAATATAAAATGTCCAAAAAATGTATAAAAGTGTTTGTTTGCAGCCAGGAGAGGTCACACAATGACTTGAAAAAAAAATGAATGGCCAAACACGCTATTTATACACATCTAATGAAACCCCATTGAAATGTATGGGAGAGCACTACAGATCAACAGGTACTACATGGTGCTCCTGAGCCTAGAGCGTCTGTGCTATAAGATGAGCCGCCTGGATTAATACATGTGACGCTACATGACGCCGTTAGAGGCGCTCACCTGATTCACTTTCTTAAATGTGGTTCTGTGTACAGCGCCCGGCGTTCACCAGACACTGCCTGCCGCTATGAAGCACTACCTGGCGCTAGCCATTCATAAATAACCCCCATAGTTGTATTCAACATAAACTGTAAGAAAGATTTTCTTCCTGGGAGGGAAAAAACACTGAATTTTAGGAAGGCCAACTTACCCAGTTGCACTCTAGGACATCCATTGAATGTATTCTTTACCTCTGTGTACACAACAGAGGAGCAAGGAGCCACGACCAGAGATGCCACTGATAGCAATAGCCGAAGTATAATACTCAAGGACTGCAGGACCAGATGGACTTCACCCAAGAGTTCTTAAAGAACTCAGCTCAGTTATCTCATCACCCCTGTTCTTGATCTTTAAAGGTTTACTAACAACTGGTATAGTGCCCAAGGACTGGCACAAGGCAAATGAGGTGCCCATTTTTTAAAAAGGGCTCTAGGTCTTCTCTGGGCAGTTACAGACCTGTAAGTTTAACATTCATTGTGGGAAAATTGCTTGAGGGACTATTAACCCTTTAAGTGCCAAGCACGTAACACCTACGGCCTCGTTTGTCCGGGCCTTAAGTGCCAAGCACATAGGTGTTACGGGCTTGACATTTCCTTACCTTGGGGCCATCAGTGGCAGTGGAAGACAGCGATTCCGGGTCAGCATTCTCGAAGAGTCCTCAGGGGGTCATGTGGAGGTGACTCTGACCTCACCCCAGTCATCTGATTACCCCTGGACCAATCAGAAGTGGGGCGCACAGCCTGTGATCTCCTGCTGGCCTCTTTGATCGTCGGTTCTGAGGTAGGTGGAGGTGTGTGGGGGTGTGTAGGGAGGGTCACTGATGTGTTGGGGGGTGAGTGCCCGGGTGGGTGGCCGTAGGTATGCTGGGATACATAGTGCACCAGGTGCCGCCGCTGCCACCTTTTCTAGTTGATCGGTTGTAGGTTGGGGTGCCAGGGGGTTCTCTTGTATGAGGGGGTGACCTTGGGTGGGTGGCCGTAGGCATGCTGGAACATGTGGTACACTTGGCAGTGCCAACTTTTTTTTTCTTTTTATTTTGTGCTGATCCTTATTTTTTTTTCTATTTTTTTATGCTGATCTGAGGTGTGTGTGGGGGTGCTGGGTGTCACCACTGTGTGGGTGGGGTCTTTTTTTGGTTGGGTGGGTGGCCGTAGGCATGCTGGAATCTATAGTCCACTTGAAGCCGCCGCTGTTGAAACGCTCCCGGCAGCCGCTTTTTTGTGATCGGGGTGGGTGGGGGTGCTGGAAGGGGGGTCTTGGTAGTTAACTTGCTACAAACATAGGGCCTGATGCAGAGCCTCCTCTGAACTGCCCTTAAAACCCTCCGATTGTCCGGGGCTCCCGTTTGAATCGTGGCTCAAATGTGATGCAGAGCCTCCGTCGGAATGGCTCCCTAACTGATCCGTCAATTTCACTTTACTCGAAAAGCTTTTTTTGCTCTCTCGGGTGCCTTCAATTTGATCGGGGCTCCCGTTCACGTTCACACGGGCGGCCCGTTTTTCCCTGATTTTTCCTGCCTTTTTGAACGTACCTGCTTGGTTTCTGTCGTATTTGACCTTCCATTTTGGTGGTTTTAGCAAGTATACTTACATCTCCATGGCTCTTCAGTTGCCAATCTGGCTGCACGCAAGCGCACATCCCTAAACCTCCATTGGAATATGCATATGGCACCAACTGCCAATTTGACACATATATATATATATATATATTTCTGTTAAATTTTTGTTGTTCCTTTTTCCTTGCCATTAATGCATACCTTAATTCTTTCTGATTGTTTTTGATTTATTGTCCCATATCTAAACCTTTTGTGTCATGTAAATGTGTGATGATGTTGTGTGATTATACATTTGCAGGAAAGACAACACACCAAATCTTTTTATTTGTTTTTAATTCAAATGTTTTTTTTTTTTTTTGGATTTGGATTTTTCATATTATTTTTTTTTTTTGCCAAAACTAAAAAACAATTAAAATTGTAATGCAAAATAAAAAACATTAGGCCTCGGGGTCTTGTGCCTGTGGTTTTCTAGTATCTGTGAATGATAAACAACATTAGTTTAGCATTGTTTTTATGGTTTGGTTGGGCGTGTTTTTTTTGGGGCACTTTTTAAACCGGACCTTCAGCGTGATTTAATGAAAAGCCCAAACTCTTAAAAAACGATTCCGCAGCATCATCTGTTAAAAAAAGATACAAGGACCCACCATTAATCCACAAAATACATTAACAAGTTTCCTGGCCTAACTAAAGTCACTTTATTAACCTCTTGCTGCTTCACATTGCCCTAGTTCTGCTATCTGCATGTAGGCTAGTTTGTAGCTGCGTACATGTGTTAAACTAAGGTGGGCTGGTATGTAACGTGACAAACTAAGTTGTTTCAGACTATTCTTGCCCTTTTTTTTTTTTTTATTATAAGGAATGTGTGCGCGCACATAAACGCACGCTCGCATACTCACATCCATGATGATGTCGTCCTGCTCCTGTGTAAAAATGGCATAGCTCCTGGTATAGCTCTGACATTCCCCCGCAGTGACGTGCAGGACATCCCAAATTGGAATGCCCCAGAGACATGATGCCTGTAACTCAACCCTGGATTTCTTCACACTCCAAAGGGCTGGGTTACATGGGTTTTGGCCTGCTTTAAAACATCATGACCAAATCAGGTTAGGATGGAATAACCCACCTCCTTTACATTATTATTAAAGTAACACAGGTTCCCTCACATAAAGCAGAACAATACCCAGAGCGGCCACTGGTCTTCCCCCTGGAAATCCCAGATCGGGATGCCCCACTGTGTGAAACCCTTTTTACTGAGACTTGACTCAGAAATGGCAGACTCCCTCTCTTAAAGCGGAACAAGCCATGATTAGTTTAATGACCTTTGCAGGCGTATATTGTAGTGCCCCCCCCAGTCTGATCAAGACAACGGAACCTCATCTTCAAGAGACCAAAGGCTCGCTCCACCACAGAGCGAGTCCTCCTGGGGGCAGTATTGTAGGGCTCCTCTGCCTGTGAAGATGGGTGCAGGATTGGGGTCAGCAGCCAGGGGAGCAAAGGATAGCCAGAGTCTCCCCCCCAAAAACAAAAAAAACAAAACAAAAAAAAAATTAAAAAAAGGTGTGCATTGCAACAATAGAAAAGAGGGACAAATAGGTGAGCGGGGTAGGGTTGGAGTAAAGGACATTTGTAATGAGCCTAAATGCACATCCAACCTGTACACTCATTAAAAAAGTCTGGGGAATACTACTTACATAAGAGGGCAAGAACATGACGCAATAGGGTTCGATCACTTAACCCATTTAATTTAAAGTTAAAAAATTAGGCTAAAAATATACTAACATAAAAATTACCAAATAGTGTGTTAAGGGAAAAAACAAAGTCAGACAGGGTGGGCAACCAATACAAGTTTCATACACATACCCAGTAAGGCGGGTGAGCTCAAATAGGTGCAGCCTGGTTTCTGCCATACTCAGCAGGACAAGACCGCGGAGCTGGCGCCGCTGATGTGCTCCAACAGAGGACTGCATATTATTGCCCGAGTGCAAATACGGCTGCTCTGACTTGCCGTAAGTGAAGGCTCGGCAGCCCCGTTTCATTAGGGTGATTTCAATCGGAAAACAAGGCTCTGCATCACTGAAAAAAACGGAACAATGAACGAGGCGTCCGTTTTGCCGGGAAACAGCCTCGTGCGAGCCGACAATCGGAAAGGCGGCTGAGCGCACACCTGAGCGCATAAACGCACACTAAAATCAACGTAGCACCCTTTCCTGACCCGATCAAAGCCCCAAACCAACGGGAAAACGCACGGGAGAAGTGAACGGGGAGGCTCTGCATCAAGCCAAAAGTGCCTGAGCCAGCTTTTTTTTATTTTTTGTGCTGATCCTTATTTTTTTTACTATTTTTTTATGCTGAGTCAATTATTTATGCTCCAGTAAATGATTCAATAAAGTGGACCAAAACCCAGGATTTTGACTATCCTGGGTTTTGGTTCTTGCCCCCGGGGCACCCCCGATCGATGTGTGAAACCCCCCAGGTTGCCGAAACCAGCTGACCCCCTCCCAGTCCTACGGCGCATGCGCGGGCGCTCGTCCAATCAGCACGTTTGGATCTGCTGACGTCTCGTTGTCTAAGGCTCCGAGTGCGCTGACGGCCGCATCTCTGCTACCCTCTAGCAGGGAGCGTGTCCGCGTCGGCCATTCATAAATGCCTGTCACAAGCACGTGTCCTGCTAGAGGGATAGCGGGGATGTGGCCGCAGCTTGCCCATGTACCGTTAGACCCAGGAAAGAAGGTAAGTGTATGGGCAACCTGGGGGGTTTCACACGGATGCCCCGGGGGGTAATCGACCGGCCTGAGAATCTTATAGATTGCCGGGCCGATAGCCGCAGGTTTTGGGTTTTGTATTTGTATTTGTTGTTGTGATGTGGGATGAGGCAGTGGGTGCACAACGGGCCTGCCTCATTCAGTAAATTCCCAGGTACAGCCAGTGGCGCGGTGGGGGGTGGAGGCAGTGACAGGGGTGCGGAAGATGCTGGGTGGTACACAGTTGCCAGATTGATGGTTGCAGTGTGATGGGAGATCACAACCCATCTGCTGCCTCCAGGCCCCCCTCCATAGCTGCCTCCCCTCCCAGCACCGCCTGCACTCAGGTGTGAGTGAGTCAGGCCTGGTGTGCACCTGCCACCTATCCCACACCCCCAATAAAACATCACAAAAAAACAGTTTAGGTCAAATTTTGAACAGGTTCATTCAAATATGATCAGGTTTAGAGATGAGCGAACTTTTGAAAAATTCGATTCGACTGATTCGCCGAATTTTCCGACAAAAATAGTTTCGACCCGAATTTATTCGCGACGAATCGCTATTAAAAACGGCTATATCTGAGCCTCCTAGAGCCTCAATAGGGTTGTAAACCATTCTGCCTTGCTGTAACACGCACAGGATGCGTGCTGGGTTAGTTAAATTTTGAATAAATATCACATGCAGATCAGAGGCATCGCTAATAGAATCGCAGAGCGGCACAATTGCAGAGAGTTGAAGTGGCATCACTATGAGGGGCAGGAGCCCAAACATTGCTTTAAAGAGACACTGGAGTTGGCAGCAGCAGGAGCCCAAAAATTGGATGAATCACACCCTGGAGTTGCAAGCAGCAGCAGAAGGAGCCCAAACATTACTTTAAAGAGACCCTGGGGTTGGCTTCAGGAGCCCAAAAATTGGATGATTCACACCCTGGAGTTGGCGGCAGCAGCAGCAGCAGCAGCAGCCCAAATATTACTTTAAAGAGACCCTGGGGTTGGCTTCAGGAGGCCAAAAATTGGATGAATCACACCCTGGAGTTGGCAGCAGCAGCAGCAGGAGCCCAAATATTACTTTAAAGAGACACTGGAGTTGGCTTCAGGAGCCCAAAAATTGGATGATTCACACCCTGGAGTTGGCAGCAGCAGCAGGAGCCCAAACATTACTTTAAAGAGACCCTGGGGTTGGCTTCAGGAGCCCAAAAATTGGATGAATCACACCCTGGAATTGGCAGCAGCAGCAGGAGCCCAAATATTACTTTAAAGAGACACTGGAGTTGGCTTCAGGAGCCAAAAAATTGGATGATTCACACCCTGGAGTTGGCAGCAGCAGCAGCAGCCCAAATATTACTTTAAAGAGACCCTGGGGTTGGCTTCAGGAGCCCAAAAATTGGATGAATCACACCCTGGAGTTGGCAGCAGCAGCAGCAGGAGCCCAAATATTACTTTAAAGAGACACTGGAGTTGGCTTCAGGAGCCCAAAAATTGGATGAATCACACCCTGGAGTTGGCAGCAGCAGCTGCAGCAGCAGGAGCCCAAACATTACTTTAAAGAGACCCTGGGGTTGGCTTCAGGAGCCCAAAATTGGATGAATCACACCCTGGAGTTGGCAGCAGCAGCAGGAGTCCAAATATTACTTTAAAGAGACACTGGGGTTGGCTTCAGTAGCCCAAAAATTGGATGAATCACACCCTGGAGTTGGCAGCAGCAGCAGCAGGAGCCCAAATATTACTTTAAAGAGACCCTGGGGTTGGCTTCAGGAGCCCAAAAATTGGATGAATCACACCCTGGAGTTGGCAGCAGCAGCAGGAGCCCAAACAATACTTTAAAGAGACACTGGGGTTGGCTTCAGTAGCCCAAAAATTGGATGAATCACACCCTGGAGTTGGCAGCAGCAGGAGCCCAAACATTACTTTAAAAAGACCCTTGGGTTGGCTTCAGGAGGCCAAAAATTGGATGAATCACACCCTGGAGTTGGCAGCAGCAGCAGCAGGAGCCCAAATATTACTTTAAAGAGACACTGGAGTTGGCTTCAGGAGCCCAAAAATTGGATGATTCACACCCTGGAGTTGGCAGCAGCAGCAGCAGGAGCAGCAGCAGGAGCCCAAACATTACTTTAAAGAGACACTGGAGTTGGCTTCAAGAGCCCAAAAATTGGATGATTCACACCCTGGAGTTGGCAGCAGCAGCAGCAGCAGGAGCCCAAATATTACTTTAAAGAGACACTGGAGTTGGCTTCAGGAGCCCAAAAATTGGATGATTCACACCCTGGAGTTGGCAGCAGCAGCAGGAGCCCCAATATTACTTTAAAGAGACCCTGGGGTTGGCTTCAGGAGCCCAAAAATTGGATGAATCACACCCTGGAGTTGGCAGCAGCAGCAGCAGGAGCCCAAATATTACTTTAAAGAGACCCTGGGGTTGGCTTCAGGAGGCCAAAAATTGGATGAATCACACCCTGGAGTTGGCAGCAGCAGGAGCCCACATATTACTTTAAAGAGACCCTGGGGTTGGCTTCAGGAGCCCAAAAATTGGATGATTCACACCCTGGAGTTGGCAGCAGCAGGAGCCCAAATATTACTTTAAAGAGACACTGGAGTTGGCTTCAGGAGCCAGAAAATTGGATGATTCACACCCTGGAGTTGGCAGCAGCAGCAGCTGGAGCCCAAATATTACTATAAAGAGACCCTGGGGTTGGCTTCAGGAGCCCAAAAATTGGATGAATCACACCCTGGAGTTGGCAGGAGTTGGCAGCAGCAACAGGAGCCCAAACATTACTTTAAAGAGACACTGGAGTTGGCTTCAGGAGCCCAAAAATTGGATGAATCATACCCTGGAGTTGGCAGCAGCAGCAGCTGGAGCCCAAATATTACTTTAATGAGACACTGGGGTTGGCTTCAGTAGCCCAAAAATTGGATGAATCACACCCTGGAGTTGGCAGCAGCAGCAGCAGGAGCCCAAATATTACTTTAAAGAGACCCTGGGGTTGGCTTCAGGAGCCCAAAAATTGGATGAATCATACCCTGGAGTTGGCAGGAGTTGGCAGCAGCAGCAGCAGCAACAGGAGCCCAAACATTACTTTAAAGAGACACTGGAGTTGGCTTCAGGAGCCCAAAAATTGGATGATTCCCACCCTGGAGTTGGCAGCAGCAGCAGGTGCCCAAACATTACCTTAAAGAAACACTGGGGTTGGCTTCATTCGCCCAAAAATTGGATGAATCACACCCTGGAGTTGGCAGCAGCAGCAGCAGGAGCCCAGATATTACTTTAAAGAGACCCTGGGGTTGGCTTCAGTAGCCCAAAAATTGGATGAATCACACCCTGGAGTTGGCAGCAGCCGCAGCAGGAGCCCAAATATTACTTTAAAGAGACCCTGGGGTTGGCTTCAGGAGCCCAAAAATTGGATGAATCACACCCTGGAGTTGGCAGCAGCAGCAGGAGCCCAAACATTACTTTAAAGAGACACTGGGGTTGGCTGGTGCCACTGGGGTTGGCTGGGGTTGGCACTGGGGTTGGCTGCTGCCAACCCTGGAGTTGGCAGCAGCAGCAGGTGCCCAAACATTACCTTAAAGAAACACTGGGGTTGGCTTCATTCGCCCAAAAATTGGATGAATCACACCCTGGAGTTGGCAGCAGCAGCAGCAGGAGCCCAGATATTACTTTAAAGAGACCCTGGGGTTGGCTTCAGTAGCCCAAAAATTGGATGAATCACACCCTGGAGTTGGCAGCAGCAGCAGCAGGAGCCCAAATATTACTTTAAAGAGACCCTGGAGTTGGCTTCAGGAGCCCAAAAATTGGATGATTCACACCCTGGAGTTGGCAGCAGCAGCAGGAGCCCAAACATTACCTTAAAGAGACACTGGGGTTGGCTTCAGGAGCCCAAAAATTGGATGAATCACACCCTGGAGTTGGCAGCAGCAGCAGCAGGAGCCCAAATATTACTTTAAAGAGACCCTGGGGTTGGCTTCAGGGGCCCAAAAATTGGATGAATCACACCCTGGAGTTGGCAGCAGCAGCAGGAGCCCAAACATTACTTTAAAGAGACACTGGGGTTGGCTTCAGTAGCCCAAAAATTGGATGAATCACACCCTGGAGTTGGCAGCAGCAGCAGCAGGAGCCCAAATATTACTTTAAAGAGACCCTGGAGTTGGCAGGAGTTGGCAGCAGCAGCAGCAACAGGAGCCCAAACATTACCTTAAAGAGACACTGGAGTTGGCTTCAGGAGCCCAAAAATTGGATGATTCACACCCTGGAGTTGGCAGCGGCAGCAGGAGCCCAAACATTACCTTAAAGAGACACTGGGGTTGGCTTCAGGAGCCCAAAAATTGGATGAATCACACCCTGGAGTTGGCAGCAGCAGCAGCAGCAGCAGCCCAAATATTACTTTAAAGAGACCCTGGGGTTGGCTTCAGGAGCCCAAAAATTGGATGAATCACACCCTGGAGTTGGCAGCAGCAGCAGCAGGAGCCCAAATATTACTTTAAAGAGACACTGGAGTTGGCTTCAGGAGCCCAAAAATTGGATGAATCACACCCTGGAGTTGGCAGCAGCAGCAGGAGCCCAAACATTACTTTAAGAGACCCTGGGGTTGGCTTCAGGAGCCCAAAAATTGGATGAATCACACCCTGGAATTGGCAGCAGCAGCAGCAGGAGCCCAAATATTACTTTAAAGAGACACTGGAGTTGGCTTCAGGAGCCAAAAAATTGGATGATTCACACCCTGGAGTTGGCAGCAGCAGCAGCAGCCCAAATATTACTTTAAAGAGACCCTGGGGTTGGCTTCAGGAGCCCAAAAATTGGATGAATCACACCCTGGAGTTGGCAGCAGCAGCAGGAGCCCAAATATTACTTTAAAGAGACACTGGAGTTGGCTTCAGGAGCCCAAAAATTGGATGAATCACACCCTGGAGTTGGCAGCAGCAGCTGCAGCAGCAGGAGCCCAAACATTACTTTAAAGAGACCCTGGGGTTGGCTTCAGGAGCCCAAAAATTGGATGAATCACACCCTGGAGTTGGCAGCAGCAGCAGGAGTCCAAATATTACTTTAAAGAGACACTGGGGTTGGCTTCAGTAGCCCAAAAATTGGATGAATCACACCCTGGAGTTGGCAGCAGCAGCAGCAGGAGCCCAAATATTACTTTAAAGAGACCCTGGGGTTGGCTTCAGGAGCCCAAAAATTGGATGAATCACACCCTGGAGTTGGCAGCAGCAGCAGCAGGAGCCCAAATATTACTTTAAAGAGACACTGGAGTTGGCTTCAGGAGCCCAAAAATTGGATGATTCACACCCTGGAGTTGGCAGCAGCAGCAGCAGGAGCCCAAACATTACTTTAAAGAGACACTGGGGTTGGCTTCAGTAGCCCAAAAATTGGATGAATCACACCCTGGAGTTGGCAGCAGCAGCAGCAGGAGCCCAAACATTACTTTAAAAAGACCCTTGGGTTGGCTTCAGGAGGCCAAAAATTGGATGAATCACACCCTGGAGTTGGCAGCAGCAGCAGCAGCAGGAGCCCAAATATTACTTTAAGGAGACACTGGAGTTGGCTTCAGGAGCCCAAAAATTGGATGATTCACACCCTGGAGTTGGCAGCAGCAGCAGCAGGAGCAGCAGCAGCAGCAGGAGCCCAAACATTACTTTAAAGAGACACTGGAGTTGGCTTCAGGAGCCCAAAAATTGGATGATTCACACCCTGGAGTTGGCAGCAGCAGCAGCAGGAGCCCAAATATTACTTTAAAGAGACACTGGAGTTGGCTTCAGGAGCCCAAAAATTGGATGATTCACACCCTGGAGTTGGCAGCAGCAGCAGCAGGAGCCCCAATATTACTTTAAAGAGACCCTGGGGTTGGCTTCAGGAGCCCAAAAATTGGATTAATCACACCCTGGAGTTGGCAGCAGCAGCAGCAGGAGCCCAAATATTACTTTAAAGAGACCCTGGGGTTGGCTTCAGGAGGCCAAAAATTGGATGAATCACACCCTGGAGTTGGCAGCAGCAGGAGCCCACATATTACTTTAAAGAGACCCTGGGGTTGGCTTCAGGAGCCCAAAAATTGGATGATTCACACCCTGGAGTTGGCAGCAGCAGGAGCCCAAATATTACTTTAAAGAGACACTGGAGTTGGCTTCAGGAGCCAGAAAATTGGATGATTCACACCCTGGAGTTGGCAGCAGCAGCAGCAGGAGCCCAAATATTACTTTAAAGAGACCCTGGGGTTGGCTTCAGGAGCCCAAAAATTGGATGAATCACACCCTGGAGTTGGCAGGAGTTGGCAGCAGCAGCAACAGGAGCCCAAACATTACTTTAAAGAGACACTGGAGTTGGCTTCAGGAGCCCAAAAATTGGATGAATCATACCCTGGAGTTGGCAGCAGCAGCAGCTGGAGCCCAAATATTACTTTAAAGAGACACTGGGGTTGGCTTCAGTAGCCCAAAAATTGGATGAATCACACCCTGGAGTTGGCAGCAGCAGCAGGAGCCCAAATATTACTTTAAAGAGACCCTGGGGTTGGCTTCAGGAGCCCAAAAATTGGATGAATCACACCCTGGAGTTGGCAGGAGTTGGCAGCAGCAGCAGCAGCAACAGGAGCCCAAACATTACTTTAAAGAGACACTGGAGTTGGCTTCAGGAGCCCAAAAATTGGATGATTCACACCCTGGAGTTGGCAGCAGCAGCAGGAGCCCAAATATTACTTTCAAGGGACCCTGGGGTTGGCTTCAGAAGGCCAAAAATTGGATGATTCACACCCTGGAGTTGGCAGCAGCAGGTGCCCAAACATTACCTTAAAGAAACACTGGGGGTGGCTTCATTCGCCCAAAAATTGGATGAATCACACCCTGGAGTTGGCAGCAGCAGCAGCAGGAGCCCAGATATTACTTTAAAGAGACCCTGGGGTTGGCTTCAGTAGCCCAAAAATTGGATGAATCACACCCTGGAGTTGGCAGCAGCAGCAGCAGGAGCCCAAATATTACTTTAAAGAGACCCTGGGGTTGGCTTCAGGAGCCCAAAAATTGGATGAATCACACCCTGGAGTTGGCAGCAGCAGCAGGAGCCCAAACATTACTTTAAAGAGACACTGGGGTTGGCTGGTGCCACTGGGGTTGGCTGGGGTCGGCACTAGGGTTGGCTGCTGCCAACCCTGGAGTTGGCAGCAGCAGCAGGTGCCCAAACATTACCTTAAAGAAACACTGGGGTTGGCTTCATTCGCCCAAAAATTGGATGAATCACACCCTGGAGTTGGCAGCAGCAGCAGCAGGAGCCCAGATATTACTTTAAAGAGACCCTGGGGTTGGCTTCAGTAGCCCAAAAATTGGATGAATCACACCCTGGAGTTGGCAGCAGCAGCAGCAGGAGCCCAAATATTACTTTAAAGAGACCCTGGAGTTGGCTTCAGGAGCCCAAAAATTGGATGATTCACACCCTAGAGTTGGCAGCAGCAGCAGGAGCCCAAACATTACCTTAAAGAGACACTGGGGTTGGCTTCAGGAGCCCAAAAATTGGATGAATCACACCCTGGAGTTGGCAGCAGCAGCAGCAGGAGCCCAAATATTACTTTAAAGAGACCCTGGGGTTGGCTTCAGGAGCCCAAAAATTGGATGAATCACACCCTGGAGTTGGCAGCAGCAGCAGGAGCCCAAACATTACTTTAAAGAGACACTGGGGTTGGCTTCAGTAGCCCAAAAATTGGATGAATCACACCCTGGAGTTGGCAGCAGCAGCAGCAGGAGCCCAAATATTACTTTAAAGAGACCCTGGGGTTGGCTTCAGGAGGCCAACAATTGGATGAATCACACCCTGGAGTTGGCAGCAGCAGCAGCAGGAGCCCAAATGTTACTTTAAAGAGACCCTGGGGTTGGCTTCAGGAGCCCAAAAATTGGATGAATCACACCCTGGAGTTGGCAGGAGTTGGCAGCAGCAGCAACAGGAGCACAAACATTACCTTAAAGAGACACTGGAGTTGGCTTCAGGAGCCCAAAAATTGGATGATTCACACCCTGGAGTTGGCAGCGGCAGCAGGAGCCCAAACATTACCTTAAAGAGACACTGGGGTTGGCTTCAGGAGCCCAAAAATTGGATGAATCACACCCTGGAGTTGGCAGCAGCAGCAGCAGGAGCCCAAATATTACTTTAAAGAGACCCTGGGGTTGGCTTCAGTAGCCCAAAAATTGGATGAATCACACCCTGGAGTTGGCAGCAGCAGCAGCAGGAGCCCAAATATTACTTTAAAGAGACCCTGGGGTTGGCTTCAGGAGCCCAAAAATTGGATGAATCACACCCTGGAGTTGGCAGCAGCAGCAGCAGCAGGAGCCCAAACATTACTTTAAAGAGACACTGGAGTTGGCTTCAGGAGCCCAAAAATTGGATTAATCACACCCTGGAGTTGGCAGCAGCAGCAGCAGGAGCCCAAACATTACTTTAAAGAGACACTGGAGTTGGCTTCAGGAGCCCAAAAATTGGATGAATCACACCCTGGAGTTGGCATCAGCAGGAGCCCAAAAATTGGCCTAAAGACATGAATATGTTTTGCACCATTTGGAAAGTGTAAAACGTGGCACCATGCTGAATCTAGTCGCATGCATCAGGCATTGGTGGGTGGAAATAGCCGGGATGTGGCCGCAGCTTGCCCATGTACCGTTAGACCTAGGAAAGAAGGTAAGTGTATGGGCAACCTGGGGGGTTTCACACGGATGCCCCGGGGGGTAATCGACCGGCCTGAGAATCTTATAGATTGCCGGGCCGATAGCCGCAGGTTTTGGGTTTTGTATTTGTATTTGTTGTTGTGATGTGGGATGGGGCAGTGGGTGCACAACGGGCCTGCCTCATTCAGTAAATTCCCAGGTACAGCCAGTGGCGCGGTGGGGGGTGGAGGCAGTGACAGGGGTGCGGAAGATGCTGGGTGGTACACAGTTGCCAGATTGATGGTTGCAGTGTGATGGGAGATCACAACCCATCTGCTGCCTCCAGGCCCCCCTCCATAGCTGCCTCCCCTCCCAGCACCGCCTGCACTCAGGTGTGAGTGAGTCAGGCCTGGTGTGCACCTGCCACCTATCCCACACCCCCAATAAAACATCACAAAAAAACAGTTTAGGTCAAATTTTGAACAGGTTCATTCAAATATGATCAGGTTTAGAGATGAGCGAACTTTTGAAAAATTCGATTCGACTGATTCGCCGAATTTTCCGACAAAAATAGTTTCGACCCGAATTTATTCGCGACGAATCGCTATTAAAAACGGCTATTTCTGAGCCTCCTAGAGCCTCAATAGGGTTGTAAACCATTCTGCCTTGCTGTAACACGCACAGGATGCGTGCTGGGTTAGTTAAATTTTGAATAAATATCACATGCAGATCAGAGGCATCGCTAATAGAATCGCAGAGCGGCACAATTGCAGAGAGTTGAAGTGGCATCACTATGAGGGGCAGGAGCCCAAACATTGCTTTAAAGAGACATTGGAGTTGGCAGCAGCAGGAGCCCAAAAATTGGATGAATCACACCCTGGAGTTGCAGGCAGCAGCAGAAGGAGCCCAAACATTACTTTAAAGAGACCCTGGGGTTGGCTTCAGGAGCCCAAAAATTGGATGATTCACACCCTGGAGTTGGCAGCAGCAGCAGCAGCAGCCCAAATATTACTTTAAAGAGACCCTGGGGTTGGCTTCAGGAGCCCAAAAATTGGATGAATCACACCCTGGAGTTGGCAGCAGCAACAGCAGGAGCCCAAATATTACTTTAAAGAGACACTGGAGTTGGCTTCAGGAGCCCAAAAATTGGATGAATCACACCCTGGAGTTGGCAGCAGCAGCAGGAGCCCAAACATTACTTTAAAGAGACCCTGAGGTTGGCTTCAGGAGCCCAAAAATTGGATGAATCACACCCTGGAATTGGCAGCAGCAGCAGCAGGAGCTCAAATATTACTTTAAAGAGACACTGGAGTTGGCTTCAGGAGCCAAAAAATTGGATGATTCACACCCTGGAGTTGGCAGCAGCAGCAGCAGCCCAAATATTACTTTAAAGAGACCCTGGGGTTGGCTTCAGGAGCCCAAAAATTGGATGAATCACACCCTGGAGTTGGCAGCAGCAGCAGCAGGAGCCCAAATATTACTTTAAAGAGACACTGGAGTTGGCTTCAGGAGCCCAAAAATTGGATGAATCACACCCTGGAGTTGGCAGCAGCAGCTGCAGCAGCAGGAGCCCAAACATTACTTTAAAGAGACCCTGGGGTTGGCTTCAGGAGCCCAAAAATGGGATGAATCACACCCTGGAGTTGGCAGCAGCAGCAGGAGTCCAAATATTACTTTAAAGAGACACTGGGGTTGGCTTCAGTAGCCCAAAAATTGGATGAATCACACCCTGGAGTTGGCAGCAGCAGCAGCAGGAGCCCAAATATTACTTTAAAGAGACCCTGGGGTTGGCTTCAGGAGCCCAAAAATTGGATGAATCACACCCTGGAGTTGGCAGCAGCAGCAGGAGCCCAAACAATACTTTAAAGAGACACTGGGGTTGGCTTCAGTAGCCCAAAAATTGGATGAATCACACCCTGGAGTTGGCAGCAGCAGCAGCAGGAGCCCAAACATTACTTTAAAAAGACCCTTGGGTTGGCTTCAGGAGGCCAAAAATTGGATGAATCACACCCTGGAGTTGGCAGCAGCAGCAGCAGGAGCCCAAATATTACTTTAAAGAGACACTGGAGTTGGCTTCAGGAGCCCAAAAATTGGATGATTCACACCCTGGAGTTGGCAGCAGCAGCAGCAGGAGCAGCAGCAGCAGCAGGAGCCCAAACATTACTTTAAAGAGACACTGGAGTTGGCTTCAGGAGCCCAAAAATTGGATGATTCACACCCTGGAGTTGGCAGCAGCAGCAGCAGGAGCCCAAATATTACTTTAAAGAGACACTGGAGTTGGCTTCAGGAGCCCAAAAATTGGATGATTCACACCCTGGAGTTGGCAGCAGCAGCAGCAGGAGCCCCAATATATCTTTAAAGAGACCCTGGGGTTGGCTTCAGGAGCCCAAAAATTGGATGAATCACACCCTGGAGTTGGCAGCAGCAGCAGCAGCAGGAGCCCAAATATTACTTTAAAGAGACCCTGGGGTTGGCTTCAGGAGGCCAAAAATTGGATGAATCACACCCTGGAGTTGGCAGCAGCAGGAGCCCACATATTACTTTAAAGAGACCCTGGGGTTGGCTTCAGGAGCCCAAAAATTAAATGATTCACACCCTGGAGTTGGCAGCAGCAGCAGCAGGAGCCCAAATATTACTTTAAAGAGACACTGGAGTTGGCTTCAGGAGCCAGAAAATTGGATGATTCACACCCTGGAGTTGGCAGCAGCAGCAGCAGGAGCCCAAATATTACTTTAAAGAGACCCTGGGGTTGGCTTCAGGAGCCCAAAAATTGGATGAATCACACCCTGGAGTTGGCAGGAGTTGGCAGCAGCAGCAACAGCAACAGGAGCCCCAATATTACTTTAAAGAGACCCTGGGGTTGGCTTCAGGAGCCCAAAAATTGGATGAATCACACCCTGGAGTTGGCAGCAGCAGCAGCAGGAGCCCAAATATTACTTTAAAGAGACCCTGGGGTTGGCTTCAGGAGGCCAAAAATTGGATGAATCACACCCTGGAGTTGGCAGCAGCAGGAGCCCACATATTACTTTAAAGAGACCCTGGGGTTGGCTTCAGGAGCCCAAAAATTAAATGATTCACACCCTGGAGTTGGCAGCAGCAGCAGCAGGAGCCCAAATATTACTTTAAAGAGACACTGGAGTTGGCTTCAGGAGCCAGAAAATTGGATGATTCACACCCTGGAGTTGGCAGCAGCAGCAGCAGGAGCCCAAATATTACTTTAAAGAGACCCTGGGGTTGGCTTCAGGAGCCCAAAAATTGGATGAATCACACCCTGGAGTTGGCAGGAGTTGGCAGCAGCAGCAACAGGAGCCCAAATATTACTTTAAAGAGACACTGGAGTTGGCTTCAGGAGCCCAAAAATTGGATGAATCATACCCTGGAGTTGGCAGCAGCAGCAGCTGGAGCCCAAATATTACTTTAAAGAGACACTGGGGTTGGCTTCAGTAGCCCAAAAATTGGATGAATCACACCCTGGAGTTGGCAGCAGCAGCAGCAGGAGCCCAAATATTACTTTAAAGAGACCCTGGGGTTGGCTTCAGGAGCCCAAAAATTGGATGAATCACACCCTGGAGTTGGCAGGAGTTGGCAGCAGCAGCAGGAGCAACAGGAGCCCAAACATTACTTTAAAGAGACACTGGAGTTGGCTTCAGGAGCCCAAAAATTGGATGATTCACACCCTGGAGTTGGCAGCAGCAGCAGGAGCCCAAATATTACTTTCAAGGGACCCTGGGGTTGGCTTCAGGAGGCCAAAAATTGGATGATTCACACCCTGGAGTTGGCAGCAGCAGCAGGTGCCCAAACATTACCTTAAAGAAACACTGGGGTTGGCTTCATTCGCCCAAAAATTGGATGAATCACACCCTGGAGTTGGCAGCAGCAGCAGCAGGAGCCCAGATATTACTTTAAAGAGACCCTGGGGTTGGCTTCAGTAGCCCAAAAATTGGATGAATCACACCCTGGAGTTGGCAGCAGCAGGAGCCCAAATATTACTTTAAAGAGACACTGGGGTTGGCTTCAGGAGGCCAACAATTGGATGAATCACACCCTGGAGTTGGCAGCAGCAGCAGCAGGAGCCCAAATGTTACTTTAAAGAGACCCTGGGGTTGGCTTCAGGAGCCCAAAAATTGGATGAATCACACCCTGGAGTTGGCAGGAGTTGGCAGCAGCAGCAGCAACAGGAGCCCAAACATTACCTTAAAGAGACACTGGAGTTGGCTTCAGGAGCCCAAAAATTGGATGATTCACACCCTGGAGTTGGCAGTGGCAGCAGGAGCCCAAACATTACCTTAAAGAGACACTGGGGTTGGCTTCAGGAGCCCAAAAATTGGATGAATCACACCCTGGAGTTGGCAGCAGCAGCAGCAGGAGCCCAAATATTACTTTAAAGAGACCCTGGGGTTGGCTTCAGTAGCCCAAAAATTGGATGAATCACACCCTGGAGTTGGCAGCAGCAGCAGCAGGAGCCCAAATATTACTTTAAAGAGACCCTGGGGTTGGCTTCATGAGCCCAAAAATTGGATGAATCACACCCTGGAGTTGGCAGCAGCAGCAGCAGCAGGAGCCCAAACATTACTTTAAAGAGACACTGGAGTTGGCTTCAGGAGCCCAAAAATTGGATTAATCACACCCTGGAGTTGGCAGCAGCAGCAGCAGGAGCCCAAACATTACTTTAAAGAGACACTGGAGTTGGCTTCAGGAGCCCAAAAATTGGATGAATCACACCCTGGAGTTGGCATCAGCAGGAGCCCAAAAATTGGCCTAAAGACATGAATATGTTTTGCACCATTTGGAAAGTGTAAAACGTGGCACCATGCTGAATCTAGTCGCATGCATCAGGCATTGGTGGGTGGAAATCCTGGCTGATCCATCCCTGATTCATTTTGACAAAGGTGAGTCTCTCCACATTTTTAGTTGACAGACGAGTTCTCCTCACCGTAACTATGGCCCCCGCCGCACTAAACACCCGCTCAGATGGCACGCTACTTGCCGGGCAGGACAGCTTTTCCAGGGCAAACTCTGCTAGTTGCGGCCACAAATCAAGTTTGGCTGCCCAGAAGTCCAGCGGATCCTCAAGGTGTGTTGGCATGGTCATGTCAAAGTATGACATGACCTGCTGGTTCAGGTCCTGCTCCAGGTCTTCCTGCTGCTCATGAGTAGCCTCACTATGCGGGTGTAGAAAGCTACTCATTAGCGACTGAAGACTGAGGCTGCTGCTGATGGAGCTGCTGCTGCTGCTCCTGCCAACCCCCCCAGCGGCCATGGCAGTGGAAGGTGAGCGCAGAGGTCCCGTCGAGTCAGACCTGCGAGAGTATGGACCATGGCGCAGATAGGCATCGGCCAACTGCCTACGTAGAATGTCTTTGTAGTAGTTCAGTTTGTCCTCCCTCTCGGTGGGTTTAAAAATGCCCCCATTTTGTGCCGGAAGCGAGGGTCCAATAAGGTGGACAGCCAGAAGTCATCCCGCCAACAGATGGAAACAATTCTGGGGTCACTACGCAAGCACGGGAGCATGCTTCGTGCCATTTGCGCAAGTGACTCGGATGGACTACCTGTCTCCATCTCCACTGCATACTGCCACGGTGTGCCCGGGTCCTCTGTCTCGCCTTCCTCAAAAACCTCTAGCTCCTCTGGCTGCTCCTGCTCCTCCTCTCCTGTCCGCTGACTAGATAATCCAGCCATTTCGCCAAGCCTAAACTGTGTTTCGCTGGGCAACTCCTCCTCCTCCTCTTCCTCTTCCTCCTCCTCCAGTTCAGCTCCAACGGGGTTCATGTGGCCGTAAGATGTAAACGCCATGTCTCCAGTGCCCTGACCAGCCATGGTTTCCAACATGTGCTGTAGTACATGAAGCAGTGGAATCACGTCGTTCATCCCGTAATCCTGCCGACTGACAAATAAAGTGGCTTCCTCAAAGGGCCTGAGCAAACGGCAGGTGTCACGTATGAGCTGCCACTGGTTGACATTGAAGTTACACAGGGGAGTCCCCCTATCTGCTTGGATCATCAGGAAATCCGTGATGGCTTTTCTCTGTTCATATAATCGGTCCAACATGTGAAGGGTGGAATTCCAACGGGTGGAAACATCGCAAATCAGACTATGTTGGGGGATACCATTCTGACGCTGTAGCTCAAGAAGGGTGTGTTTGGCGGTGTATGAGTGGCTGAAGTGCATGCAAAGTTTCCTTGAAGTTGTTAGGATGTCTTGCAGATGGGGGGAACACTTCAGAAACCGATTGACAACCAGATTGAAGACGTGAGCCATGCAGGGGGCATGGGTCAGGCTTCCTTGGCGCAGCGCAGACAAAATGTTCTTCCCATTGTCGGTAACCATGATTCCCATTTTAAGTTTTCTTGGAGTAAGCCATGTTTGGATTTCCTGATGAATACATTTAAGCAGTTCCTCCCCTGTGTGACTCCGTTCGCCAAGACAAACCATGTGAAGCACTGCGTGACACCTCCGTGCCCTGCACACATGGTAGACTGGAGGGGCACTGAGACTTGAGCCTACAGTGGAGGGTGAGGAGATGGCGGAGGATGAGGAGGCCGAGTCGCACGGTGTCACAGGCCCAAAGGGCAGGGAGCGCGGAGGCCGAAGCGGCGTGACCTGTCCAAGTTGCTGCTGCTGCTGCAAAGGGACCACATTCACCCAGTGGGCCGTAAACGACATGTACTGTCCCTGACCGTAGTTACAGCTCCAGATGTCGGCGCTGCCATGCACTTTGCTACACACCGACAGGCTCAAGGACTGGCCCACCTTCTGTTCAAAAAAAGTGTGCAGCGCTGGTACTGCCTTCTTGGCAAAGAAATGACGGCTTGGGACTCTCCACCTCGGCTCGGCACAAGCTATCAGTTCTCTGAAAGGTGCAGATTCCACCACCTGAAAAGGGAGCGACTGCAGCACCAGCAACTTGGACAGGAGCACATTCAGCTTCTGCGCCGTAGGATGAGTGGGCGCATACTGCTGTCTCTTGGACATGGCTTCGCTGATGGATTGCTGGCGGGATGCATGACTTGGAGGAGGAGGAGGAGGAGCGACAGAGGATGGGTATGACGCATAGCTGCCTTCGGCTGAGGTGCTGGAGCCTTGGCTGGCAGAAATTGGGAGCGGCGTGCCACTTGGTGAGGAAGCAGACTGGACCACCCCTTGGGAGCCTCGGTTCTCCCAGGTCGCTTTATGGTGACGCATCATATGTTGATGCAGGGCCGTGGTGCCAACATTTGGACCCTGGCCATGCTTCACCTTTTGCCTACATATCTTGCATGTGGCCATGTTACCCTCCTGTGGATGCTTCAGGAAAAACTGCCACACTGCCGAGTAGCTACTTTTCCCACCCCCTGGCCTCACTGATTCACTGCTGCTGTTGCCAACTCCAGGAACCCCTGCTCCACTACCTCCCGATAAGGTAGACTGCCGCACAGCATGTGCTCTACCCCGGCCCCGGCCCCGGCCGGCTCCAGCCTTTGGAATTGTGCCCCCATGCTGACTGCTACCACCTTGCTGCCTCAGCTGCTGACTCCGGGGCAACCTGCGCCCCTCTTCTCCTGATGATGACGATGAAGCCCCTTCATCACCTGGCTCCCAAGTGCGATCGGCTTCATCGTCATCATCATTATCACCGAGTTGTGGCTGTACGTCACTGATGTTCGTGGATTCGTCAACAGTGTCTGGCGCAGGAGCTGGAATGCTCGCAGCACCCACGACACTGTCCACATCACTATTTGTCTGCCTAGCTAAAGAAGCCACCTCCATTTCTTGGCTGGGCAGTAGCTGCTGACTGTCCTCTATCTGACCGTCCTCCTCACTAAAGAGTGGAGCTGAACCCAAAGCATTGGATACGTCGCTGGGGGAGGGAACGGCGTAGGACAGAGGCAATGGGAGGACAGGGCCTGCTCTCGGGGCATGCCAACTCAGGGTTGTGTCAGAGGAACCTACCGACCCTAGACTGGGGGTCTCAGACGTAAGTTGTGATGATGTTGTTGATGAGCGCGTCAACCAATCTACCACGGCAGATGCGTTACTGGTGGAGACCCGACCGCTAGCAGATACTGGCAGATTAGGTCTCTCAGCGTGACTCCTGCTGCTACTGGCCCCCAGTCTGCTGCGACCTCTGCCTGCGGAATCTTGGCCTCTGCCACTCCTCTTTTCACTTCCAGGCACTTGTCTGCCCGACATAGTCTAACTGGCGTGGTAGTAGGTGATATTTTAAGAACCCCCAGGCAGCGGTGGGTCTATATGAAACAGAATATAATGCACACCAAAAGTGAGCAGTAACACTCAGCCTCCAACAGGCCTGCCTAGTGTAAATAAGAGAGCTGCTTAGTGTAAATAAAGAGGGGTATGCTATGTTACAGAATGGGATGCCCCAACAGCCAGCAGTGCACCCGTGAGCAGTAATACTATGCACAGCAAAAGTGTCTTTATCAGGCCTAATTACAATAAGAATAAGTGCAAATGGTTATGGTCTTAAATAGAGGCTGGTGTAGTCACAGAATGGGATGCCACAAGAACCAGAGAGCATGCACAGCAAAAGTGTCTTTATCAGGCCTAATTTCAATTAGAATAAGTGCAAATGGTTATGGTCTTAAATAGAGGCTGGTGTAGTCACAGAATGGGATGCCCCAAAAACCAGCAGTGCACCTGGGACCAGTAAGTCTATGCACAGCAAAAGTGTCTTTATCAGGCCTACTTTCAATTAGAATAAGTGCAAATGGTTATGGTCTTAAATAGAGGCTGGTGTAGTCACAGAATGGGATGCCCCAACAGGAGTGCACCTGGCAGGCAGCAGTAAGTCTATGCACAGCAAAAGTGTCTTTATCAGGCCTAATTTCAATTAGAATAAGTGAAAATGGTTATGGTCTTAAATAGAGGCTGGTGTAGTCACAGAATGGGATGCCCCAAAAACCAGCAGTGCACCTGGGACCAGTAGTGCTATGCACTGCAAAAGTGTCTTTATCAGGCCTAATTTCAATTAGAATAAGTGCAAATGGTTGTGGTCTTAAATAGAGGCTGGTGTAGTCACAGAATGGGATGCCCCAAAAACCAGCAGTGCACCTGGCAGGCAGCAGTAAGTCTATGCACAGCAAAAGTGTCTTTATCAGGCCTAATTTCAATTAGAATAAGTGCAAATGGTTATGGTCTTGAATAGAGGCTGGTGTAGTCACAGAATGGGATGCCCCAAAAACCAGCAGTGCACCTGGCAGGCAGCAGTAAGTCTATGCACAGCAAAAGTGTCTTTATCAGGCCTAATTTCAATTAGAATAAGTGCAAATGGTTATGGTCTTAAATAGAGGCTGGTGTAGTCACAGAATGGGATGCCCCAAAAACCAGCAGTGCACCTGGCAGGCAGCAGTAAGTCTATGCACAGCAAAAGTGTCTTTATCAGGCCTAATTTCAATTAGAATAAGTGCAAATGGTTATGGTCTTAAATAGAGGCTGGTGTAGTCACAGAATGGGATGCCCCAATAACCAGCAGTGCACCTGGCAGGGAGCAGTAAGTCTATGCACAGCAAAAGTGTCTTTATCAGGCCTAATTTCAATTAGAATAAGTGCAAATGGTTATGGTCTTAAATAGAGGCTGGTGTAGTCACAGAATGGGATGCCACAAAAACCAGAGAGCATGCACAGCAAAAGTGTCTTTATCAGGCCTAATTTCAATTAGAATAAGTGCAAATGGTTATGGTCTTAAATAGAGGCTGGTGTAGTCACAGAATGGGATGCCTCACAGCAGAGTGCACCTGGGACCAGTAGTGCTATGCACAGCAAAAGTGTCTTTATCAGGCCTAATTTCAATTAAAATAAGTGCAAATGGTTATGGTCTTAAATAGAGGCTGGTGTAGTCACAGAATGGGATGCCCCAAAAACCAGCAGTGCACCTGGCAGGGAGCAGTAAGTCTATGCACAGCAAAAGTGTCTTTATCAGGCCTAATTTCAATTAGAATAAGTGCAAATGGTTATGGTCTTAAATAGAGGCTGGTGCAGTCACAGAATGGGATGCCCCAAAAACCAGCAGTGCACCTGGGACCAGTAGTGCTATGCACAGCAAAAGTGTCTTTATCAGGCCTAATTTCAATTAGAATAAGTGCAAATGGTTATGGTCTTAAATAGAGGCTGGTGTAGTCACAGAATGGGATGCCTCACAGCAGAGTGCACCTGGGACCAGTAGTGCTATGCACAGCAAAAGTGTCTTTATCAGGCCTAATTTCAAATAGAATAAGTGCAAATGGTTATGGTCTTAAATAGAGGCTGGTGTAGTCACAGAATGGGATGCCACAAAAACCAGAGAGCATGCACAGCAAAAGTGTCTTTATCAGGCCTAATTTCAATTAGAATAAGTGCAAATGGTTATGGTCTTAAATAGAGGCTGGTGTAGTCACAGAATGGGATGCCCCAAAAACCAGCAGTGCACCTGGCAGGCAGCAGTAAGTCTATGCACAGCAAAAGTGTCTTTATCAGGCCTAATTTCAATTAGAATAAGTGCAAATGGTTATGGTCTTAAATAGAGGCTGGTGTAGTCACAGAATGGGATGCCCCAAAAACCAGCAGTGCACCTGGCAGGGAGCAGTAAGTCTATGCACAGCAAAAGTGTCTTTATCAGGCCTAATTTCAATTAGAATAAGTGCAAATGGTTATGGATTATGGTCTTAAATAGAGGCTGGTGTAGTCACAGAATGGGATGCCACAAAAACCAGAGAGCATGCACAGCAAAAGTGTCTTTATCAGGCCTAATTTCAATTAGAATAAGTGCAAATGGTTATGGTCTTAAATAGAGGCTGGTGTAGTCACAGAATGGGATGCCCCAAAAACCAGCAGTGCACCTGGCAGGGAGCAGTAAGTCTATGCACAGCAAAAGTGTCTTTATCAGGCCTAATTTCAATTAGAATAAGTGCAAATGGTTATGGATTATGGTCTTAAATAGAGGCTGGTGTAGTCACAGAATGGGATGCCACAAAAACCAGAGAGCAAGCACAGCAAAGGTGTCTTTATCAGGCCTAATTTCAATTAGAATAAGTGCAAATGGTTATGGTCTTAAATAGAGGCTGGTGTAGTCACAGAATGGGATGCCACAAAAACCAGCAGTGCACCTGGGACCAGTAGTGCTATGCACAGCAAAAGTGTCTTTATCAGGCCTAATTTCAATTAGAATAAGTGAAAATGGTTATGGTCTTAAATAGAGGCTGGTGTAGTCACAGAATGGGATGCCCCAAAAACCAGCAGTGCACCTGGCAGGGAGCAGTAAGTCTATGCACAGCAAAAGTGTCTTTATCAGGCCTAATTTCAATTAGAATAAGTGCAAATGGTTATGGTCTTAAATAGAGGCTGGTGCAGTCACAGAATGGGATGCCACAAAAACCAGCAGTGCACCTGGGACCAGTAGTGCTATGCACAGCAAAAGTGTCTTTATCAGGCCTAATTTCAATTAGAATAAGTGCAAATGGTTATGGTCTTAAATAGAGGCTGGTGTAGTCACAGAATGGGATGCCTCACAGCAGACTTAAGATCAGTTCAGTATATATGCACAGGGGGAGGCCGATTCATTAATAGCGCCAGGTAGCGACAGATGAGCGACTGTAGCGTGATTTTTACAGCGCCAGCCAGTATTCGCTGTGCTTGGCCGGCGTTTGCTTGATGACAGCGACTCAGTCGGTGTGCGGTAATGTTGAATACGGGCTTAGGGGTCGCTGTTTCACAGGTTCAGCGTTGTATGTGAGCGCCTGACAACGAATGGCCAGAGCGAACGGTTTGCTTCATATTCATTAAAAAATCACGCTCCGAATTTGCTGGCGCTGTCCATTCCTTGTTTAAACCCCAGTGCGCTGGCGGCGATGTGTGTTAACTAGTTTTTAACCCCTAAACAACCATATTTTTTGATTGTAACATTATACATGTTTTTTGAATCATTTTGTAATATGAATACATTAATATCAGACATGTAAGATCAATTCTGCACAAATTTTTTTTTTTTTTTTTTTTACTTTAAAAACAAACCGAACATTGCAGAAGTGGTCTCTGAATTTTTGACATTAAAAAAAAAAAAAAAAAAAATTATTACCAATTAATTATGATTAATGAAACATTGCTCCATTGAAATGCATTGGACAATGCCAGGGAGCGACAGGTCATACCTGGCGCTGTGAAGGAATTTGCAGCGGCGCTGTTCGTTCCAGGCGGCTTCATGATGAATCCCGCGCTAGCTGACCCTCTCGCCGGCGCTAGCCTCATTTAGCTTGATAAATGCGTCATTGTGACCGCCGCCGGGCGTACTTGAGTCGGTAGCCGCCGATAGCTGGCGGTACCTGGCGCTCATCAGACACTACCTGGCGCTAGCCCGTGATAAATAAGGCCCTTAGTGTATAAGCAGCCTGAAAACGCTAACAAAGCCAGTCAGCCAGCCAGTAACAAACACTCAGGCTGGATGAAAAAAAAAAAAAATCTCCCTGCAACCCCAGAGGGCTTGCACGGTATGCAGGAAGTGCGGCACTATTGCCCGACCTGTCCCAGCCAACCCGGTTTATGCTTACAAGATTGCTTTGAGATCTGTCACACTCAATTCGATTATTGAGCTTTGCATTGTTTTGTTCTGCATTTTTTGTTTTAGACTGTAGGTGGGCCCCTTTTAGTTAATTTATGTTTCCTGTGTGCTGGCACAGGTATTTTTTGTGATCATTATATTTTCTTTTCCTTTAGCTTCCTTTAGTTCCTTTGTTTCTAATCCGATGGGAAGTGCTGGAGCAGGAGCAGCTGGATGCGTGTGGCAAGTGATGATTAAAACATGGGCCCCTTTTTTAGGTTCTTAATACCTGATATTGACCACTGATCTTATAATCTGATGCCACAGCTACAGTATCCTAGTTGCACCTCACCATTCTAACCCTAATTGCAACCCTAATCTTAGTGCAGGTAAGAAATGTAATGAGTTGTTTTGTTATTTTTCCATAGTGCATGCTTTAGTTCGGGGTGTTTTGCAACCCTACCCTTGCAGGTAGCTATGCATGTTGGTTATTGTTCTGTTCAGGGGACCTTGCCGTTTCCAATTTGGTGTTTTTTTTTGATGATTAGCATATTTTGGGGGGAAAATGTGGGTTTGATTCAGCATTTTAACTATTTTTTTAGCAAAATCCGTTGCAACCAGGTTGTTCCTTGAAGGTTTGCGTCCAGAAAGCTGCACCCACGGGAACAAGCCTGATACGCTTAGAATCCATAAGGTGTGTACTTTCAGAGAATATATAGTTTGTGGGGGGTATTTGAATTGCAAAGTGTTGTTTTGGTTAAAAAAGTGCAAGGTGTGCACTTTGTCTGCAGAGTAGGAGTTTTCAAGTAAAATGCCCTTTATGCATATGCTTACCTTTCAGGTGATTGGCAACCCTACCCTTGCAGGTAGCTCTGCATGTTGGGTATTGTTCTGTTCGGGGGACCTTGCCGTTTCCAATTTTGTGTATTTTTTATGATTTACATTTTTTTAAACAATGTGGGTTTTTTATTATTGTCGTCAAGAAATCCTGTGAAAAGAGGAATTTGAAAAATCAAAGAGATAGTTGAAAAATCAACAGTCACTGAATTTAAACATGCCTGGGATAAGCACACATCTATCCTAAGATAAAGAGTGCATACAGCTACATAAGGGCAGACTAGATGGACCGTATGGTCTCCTCCTGCCGTCAACCTTCTATGTTTCTATGTTTCTATGTAAAAGCCTGCCTTTGTCAATGGATTCCACCTGGACATCTGTGGCCACAACATCAAGCCTGGTACGCCTAGAAAGCTTGATGTGTGTACTTTCAGTATATGGTTTTGGGGGGATATTTCAGATCTAAAGGGGTGTTTTTGTGGAAAAACTGCAAGGAATGCAGAATAGTTGTGTTTTCTTGGAAAATCTCCTCAAGCACTCTTTTCAGTTTGGGGGGTCTCCTGGGCAGGAAAGGGTGTCTTCCAATACATATGTGGTACCGTTGTAATCGGGAGGAATAGGGCTTTTACACACAGTATGATTTTCTGTTAAAACGTGCATTTTTATTGAGGAAAAAACTCTACAAAATGTTAAAAATTGTTTGTTTTTTGAACACCTTATCCACAAAAATAACAAAAAACAATATATAATTTTCCTAGGAAATTTCTGTAAATCCCTTCAAAAATTACAATTGAACATGTACAACGCAAAATGGCAGAAAGGGGTCTGGCAACAGAGAATGGAGAATGCTCCAGGTAGGCTGGCACTTAAAGGGTTAAGGGACAACATACACGAATATGTAACTATGCATAATATTATAAGTGACACTCAGCACGGTTTTACTAAGGACAGAAGCTGCCAGACTAACCTGATTGGCTTCTTCATTTCAATAGATTTTTATTGAAAAGATTGTATCAAAGTTACAGATCGGACAATATGCTCCAACATGGAGAAGCTTATCATAGTAGTCAGTGTCCAAAATAAAGTTTCATCCAATAAACATAACCGATGCATTACATGTAATTCAGAAGACCGCGCTCCTAGCTCGGGAAGTCCCACGCCGAGAACCGAAGTCGGTCCGAGCACTTATCTACACTTATCTACACATATTAAGATCCCAAGCATTGTAAAATACTACCTTACCTACTGAAGTAGGAAAGGGTTTAAGCTGTGAAATATGGGGAAGGGGGAAGGGCAAATGGGTTGGGAAAAGAGGAAAGAAAAGAAATAATAATAAATTAAACAATAAGATAAATATAAAGTAAAACAAAACAAAAAAACATCTAGAATAACTACCTTATTATACCATTAACAAATTCTCATCCAAATTCCTAGGGCCAAAATCCCGTATCCAAGGAGTCCACAATTCCCGAAATCCTTCCAGGTCCCCCCACTGAATTGCAGAGAGCTTATCCATAGACATAATAAAATTCACCTTGTTAATGAGTAACCTAAACTTTAGGTCAGAAGATTTCCAGGAGCCTGCTATCACCTGCTTCGCACCCGTCAGGATGTGATAGGCCAGTAGCTTCTGATTTTTGTAACTGTTTTCAATAGGGTTGTTTAATAAAGCCACCCACGGGTCCTGCGGTACCTGCCTACCTAATACCCTACTTATAGCATCAAACACTGCCCCCCAAAATGATTTCACTTTGCCACAATCCCACCATATATGTTTATAAGATCCTGCAACAGGGCACCCTCTAAAGCACAAACCTCGCTGATCTGCCGCAAAGTGCCTCATTTGGTCCGGAACTAGATACCACCTAAGAACCAATTTGACATTAGCTTCCACTGACATGACTGACGCAGAAACCCCAAAGGCCGAACTCCACATCCTCTGCCAATCCCCGTGCTCCTTTACCTCTCCCAGTTCCCCCTCCCATTTTTGCCTATACGATAAAACCTGGGCACCTGACATCTCGCATAACTTACTGTAAATTTCAGAATCAACCCCTCTACCCCTTGGGTCCTGACTACAACGCCTCTCAAAAAAAGTGAGCCGGGTATGGCTAACAGGCTCTGGGACTACAGTCTTTACAAAATGGGCGACTTGAAAATACCCAAACAAATCCCTGGGTTGTAAGGAAAATGTATCCTTCATCTCCTGAAAAGTAGCTAACCGGGATTTATGAAAACAGTCCCCAAGATATTTGATCCCCCCTCTCTTCCAAGAAGAGAACCTGACAGGATCTATAAGGTCTGGGAGGAACATGGGGTTATCTCAGATCTTAAGTAGCAGCAAATGAGGGGAAGCAAGACCTGCAGAAAACCGCAAGTCGTCCCATACCCTCAGGGTATGGTCTATTACTGGATTTCCCAACGTTCTCCTTACTTTAGGGGACAACCACAGGAGATCGCAACCGGAGAGCACAAGTCAGCTTCTTTTTGAATCCATGCTGGGACATCCGAAGTTGTGTGGTATGCTAGTACTTGAGCTAATTGTGCGGCTTGATAATATTTTTTAACATTGGGTACCCCCAAACCGCCCTGGCTTTTTGGTTTAAACATAATACTGCTTGCGATTCTTGGGCGTTTGTGGTTCCAAATAAAGTCCAATATCTTGCTTTGAAGCTGTTTTAAATAGTGGGGAATAGGGTAGAAGAGTCATTTTTATGGCAGCAATTCGGCCCAGCCAAGAAAGACCATATGTTTTCCAGTTCTTCAACAAGGCCAAAAGCTTATACCGAATAGGTATGAAATTAGCAACAAATAAAGATTCGTAGCAACCTGATTGGCTTCTATGAGGAGGTGAGTAGAAGCCTGGACAGAGAAGATATAGTTTTTCTGGATTTTGCAAAAGCATTTGACACTGTCCCCCATAGATGCTTATTGGGGAAATTGAGATCTTCAGGATTAGAAAATACAGTTTGTAACTAAATTGAAAACTGGCTGAAGGATCGTGTGCAGAGTTGTGGTTAATGATACCTACTCTGAATGGTTACCAGTTTTAAGCTACCTCAGGGTTCAGGGTTTGGGCCACTATTATTCAACTTGTTTATAAACGACATAGACGATTAAATGCAATTAAATGCACTGTCTCTATTTTTGCAGATGACACAAAGATATGTAGCACAGTGCAGTCTATGTGCAGTTTATTGGACTGACTTGGACACTTTCAGTGTCTGGGCATCCACTTGGCAAATGAAGTTCAATGTGTGGTGGGGGGGGTGCACTTGGGGTCTAATAACCTGAAGGCCACATATGTCCTCAGGGGACTAAAACTGGGAGAATCACTTGTTGAGAAGGATCTGGGGATAGTGGTAGACCACAGGCTTCATAACAGTATGCAATGTCAGACAACTGCTTTCAGAGCCACCAAGATATTATCATGCATTAAAAGAGGCATGGAATCATGGGATAGGGATGTAATTTTGCCTCTTTACAAAGCATCTAGGCTATGCCATCCAGTTGTGGGTACCAGTTCATAGAAAGGACTATGGAAAGGAGAGCATCCAAAATTAATAGGACGAATGTTCTAAAATATATAAATGTGCAATACAAAAATATGGGGAAACAGCAGGGCCGTATTTCCCCTAAGGCAATCCTAGGCACGTGCCTAGGGCGTTGCCCAGGCATGGGGGCGGACTGATGGTGGCTGCAGTAACTTTTTTTCTTTTGTAAGCATTGGTGGTCAGTGGAGGTCGTTGCTTGTTAGTTCTCGCACGCGATCTCGCACTCACGTTTTTGGGGGAACTGATCTTGTTAACCGGGAAATTGCAAACAATAGTATGATTCACAGCCGCGTTCCGAGAAAAGTTTGTTTATGTGCTAGAGGCCGCATTTGCTTTGCATGCGTATATGGTTTAGCCGTGCATTTACGGAATTAGCAGTTGAAGTAGTCCCGGAAGATGAGTTTTACCTGTTTTTGGACTTAACTTGTTGCGGAGCCTACTAAGTGTGCTGTGTCCTTGCGTAGGTTACCTTACCATACTTACCTTTCTTCCCCCTGCTGCCATCTAGGCCATCAGATGTAGTTTGCATATCCTTCACCATACTTACCTTTTCCCCCCATTCTGCCATCCAGGGCATCCCACATAGTCTGCATGTCCTTCACCATACTTTGCACCTTGGTTGCCATGTCGTCTGCTTCTACTCACCTCATACTTTGGCCACCATCTGTTTTGTCTTCTGTTTTACACTGTTGTTTGCTTATCATCTGCTTTATGTAGTTGCATAGAAAACATGCCACCATGCAGCATATAATGTTAAAACTCTTTTATTATTATAATTTTTTTTTGGGGGGGGGGTTACAACTTTTTAGTTTGTAAATGTATTGTTTGATAAAAACATCTTAAATATGTATTTAAAATATATATATATATAAAATTACAAGTTGTTATGTAACATAATTTAGGGAACCAACATGGCACCTGCAAAGAGAAAAATATATATATTGCCACTTGTTTTCCCAGATGTGTGCCTGCCATTGAAGTGCATATGAGAATATTTACATTTTGTTTTATGAAAGGTGAAAGTCTAGTTAGTGTTAAAGGCCACACAATGCCACACACCTGCCCAAAAATACGGTTTCAGCCTATTGGAGCACATTGAACTGCCCTTAATAGTGCACACCACATACGTACATTGCACCATTCTTTTCCTGTTAAAGTCTTCAGGGCCCATTTAGTGTGAAAAGCCAGAGGTAGTTACACACCTGCTGCTGTTGTCCAGAAATACTGTTTGAATCCCACTGGAGCACATTGAACTGCCTTATCAGGGCACACCACATATATACATCTGAGAATTGTACAATTTTGTTCCTGGTAAAGTCTTCAGAGTCTAGTTACTGTGGCCAGACAAATTTTCGCGGACAGATGAGTTCTTCTTGGGGTTACTATGGCCCCTGCCGCACTAAACACCCACTCATTGCATACTACTGGCCCAGCCAGGACAGCTTTCCTAGGGCAAACTCTGCTAATTGTGGCCACAAATCAAGATGGGCTGCACAGAAGTCCTCAAGGTGTGTTGACATGGTCATGTCAAGTTATGTCACGACCTGCTGGTTCAAGTCCTGCTCCAGGTATACCTGCTGCTCATGAGTAGCCTCACTATGCGGGTGAAGAAAGCTACTCATCAGCGACTGTAGACTCAGGCTGCTGCTGATGGAGCTGGTACTTCTCCTGCCCCCCCTCCCCTCCCCAGCAGCCATGGCAGTGTAAAGTGAGTGCAGAGGGCCCCCCGAGTCGAGAGGATGGACGATGGCACAGATAGGCATCAGCCAACTGACTATGTAGGATGTCTCTGTGGTAGGTCAGTTTGTCCTCCGTCTCAGTGGGTGTAAAAAAGCCCCCCATTTTTTGCTGGTAGCAAGGGTCCAATAAGGTGGAGAGCCAGAAGTCATCCCGCTGCCGAATGGTGACAATTCAGCGGTTTCTACAAAAGCACGTGAGCAAGCATCGTGCCATTTGCGCAAGTGACTCGGAGGGACTACCTGCCTCCATCTTTAATGCATACTGCCACAGATAACCCTGTGTTTTAAAAGAAAACAAATTTCCCTAGCAGCAATGTGTTTACCTTGGCAATATACATCAACTAGTGCATTCGAAGTATAGATACAGAGAATTCAACTTATTCAGCTAGGGAGCGTTACAATCTTGTATAGTAGCTAAAGGGTTACTGGCAGCATGGGAAGGGTCATTACTAATGCTTGACTTAGCCAAAGCTGCTAACTTGCTCACCGGTTACAGTTGAAGGGTTCAGGGATATGCCAGCAAAACACTCCCATCTTGGCATCACAGACACACAGGTATATAGGAAACTTGAAAACAGCATGCTGATAAGTAAATCACGGGTCTGGGGGCACAATGCTAACACACTTGTCTATGTATATTGCAGAAGAGGAAAACAATAAGGCAGAACAGCAAAAACCTGACAAAAAGAAGTTTTTCCTTTAAAACGGACCAACACCCAGGGGGATCTTATAGATTCCCAGGCCGATCAGATCTCTCCCCGCAGGGCATCCGAAATCGGGATGTCCCGCAGGGTGAAACCCCCCAGGAAGCCCACAATCCTACCTTTTCCACGTTCCAGCGACGCATGCGCGTCCGCCGCCGCCTCCCGCGCTTCCCTCTAGCAGGGCGCGCTCCCGCGCTGGCCGTTTGTGAATGGCCGGCGCGGGTGCGCTCCCTGTAAGAGGGACGCGTGGGAGGCGGCAGCGGAGGTGCTCTGCTTTTCCGTCACTGCCTCTCGCTTGTCCGTCGCCGGTGATTGGACGAGCGAGTCACGTGGGAGCGGGGTGAGGTGAGTTTTCGGGGATTTCTGGGGGGTTTCACACAGCGGGGCACCCCCGATCGGGGTGCCCCACCGAAGTGGACCAAAACCCAGGATAGTCAAAATCCTGGGTGTTGGTCCACTTTTGGACACACACTCCAGTACATAGAGCAAGTTGTATTATAACAGGGAACACTCTCCCCAGTACTTAGACCAAGTTGTGGTATAACAGGGTACACTCACCCCAGTGTTTAGAGCAAGTTGTGGTATACCAGGGTGCATCCCAGTGCTTGGAGCAAGTTATGGTATAACAGGGTACACCTTAGTGCTTAGACCAAGTTCTAGTATAACAGGGTACACCCCTTGTTTAAAGCAAGTTGTGGTATAACAGGGTACACCCCAGGGCTTAGACCAAGTTGTGGTATAACAGTGTACACCCCAGCGCTTAGACCACGTTGTGGTATAACAGGGTACACTCACCCCAGGGCTAGTAACAAGTTGTGGTATAACAGGGTACACTCACCCCAGGGCTAGGAACAAGTTGTGGTATAACAGGGTACACTCACCCCAGTACTTAGAGCAAGTTGTACTATAACAGGGTACACTCACCCCAGTGCTTAGAGGATGTTGTGGGACCATAGTACACACAAACCCCACTGCTTAAATGAAGGTGGGTTAAGGCCACACACAATGCCCAGTGCTGATAGTGTCTTGTAATATAAGGGGATAGACACCATTGCTTAGAGGATGTTGTGGGATCACAGTACACACAAAACCCAGTGCTTACTGCTTCTTGTAGGATAAGGGGATGGGGATACAGCCCAGTGCTTAGAGGATGTTGTGGCATCACAGTACACACAAACCCCAGTTCCCTTAAAAAAAGGTGGGTTAAGGGGCCACACACAAAACCCCAGTGCTTAAATGAAAAGGTGGATTAAGGGGGCACACAAAACACAGTGCTTAAAAGGGAGACATGGGATAAGTCCCCAGTAATGATAAGCCAGTGGTATTAGTGCAGTAGTAGTGAGTCTAACCCTACTCTAGCCCTCACTTCAGCTGCTGTCTCTGACCAAATATTGCCCTAAAAAGGGCAGTTTATTTAAGCTAATATCCATATCTGTCCCTCAACAGCAGCCAGCAAATCTACCTACTGCAGAGCACACAGTGAGGTCGTTGTGATGTGTCCTGCCAGGACAATGGAGGGAAGGGAAGGAAGAAGGCTGATTGACCGCTATGCAGCCAACCAGCCGTCTTCGAGGGCCAGCCTGAATGCCAATCGCGCATACTGGTTTCAATTTGAAATCCAGGTTCGGCTTCGGGGGCACAAACCCGCAAAGTTCCGCACGGATCCGAACTTTGCAGGTTGGATCCGCTCAGCACTACTTATAATTAATATCAAACACATTTATTTATACAAAACTTGCATTGTGACTTGTCAATAATTGAAACGCAAGTCCTAGATGTCATAAAAAGAATTTTTTGGGGGGTTATTACAATGGATTTTAATGGCTTCTTTTGCTTAACAATGTGCAATGTGGACAATAACAACGAAAACGTAGCCTAAATGCACTGTAAAGTTTGTCCCCAGCCGTGATTTCTTGTAACTGTAATGATGAAACCACCGCAGGAAAAATGCAGCGCCAAAGGTGTAAAAAAAATCATAAATATGATGTTGAGCGCAAGAAAAGTGGCACTTAATGGCGCTGGGATAATCGCCAGCCACGTCCAACAGGCACTGACATAGGCCGGCCAATACTTAGTGCAAGAATCAAAGCTAGTTAGTTAGTGTTCTGTGCAGCGACTGCTAGCGCCAAAGTAGTCCACAGCGCCAAAATGCTGGAGCTCTGGAACTGGTGCTATAGCCACAAAAAAAGATGTTAAATGGCCTACATCATAAATAAGACTGTAATCATATATTTACAGAGATAATTTATATCTATATATATTTATATTCTATTTTGCTTTATTGAGGATTGCTGTATATTGCTGAGATTTTTTGGCAGAATGTGGAAACTAGACACTCTATATTACTCAATAAATCAATAAACACCAGAGGAAAGATCACATGCAGAACATCTGCAAGTGAAAAATGAAAATGGATTTGTCTTGTTCTTGAAAACGTTTCACTACAAACTATTAAGAATGATACTTTTAAGTGAGTATTATTGATGGATAGCCAGGGAGCAGCTAGTTATAGTAAGCAAAGTTAATTTACAAATCTTATAGAAATAGAGCAAAAGAAGAAATCAAGTCATATGGCCATTTTACCAGTTATCTGGTATTTTGGAAGTTGGTTGCAAAGGCAGCCAGTGATGTATAGCAGCATGGCTATGCAGTACTGTATGTACACAATGGCATAGAACAGGGAGAGTTAATGGGAAAGTTTAAAAAGCATACATCTACATGAAGCCTGATTTAGAGCTTCACCGTGAATGCTTGGTTGTTTGTTAACCCGGAAACCGGGATCTTGCAAACACAGCAGTGTTGTGCTGGCCAGCTGTCTGAGACCTTAGAAAGGGCGTAAGGAGCCACGGCTGCAGGGGATAACCCAAATTACCTAAAAGGACAAGGGAAAAAAAACATTAACAGCCTATACCAACTAATAAGTTGAACCTGGAAGAGATCAGGGCACAAACTTCACCGCGTTCCAGGCTGCCATGCTGTCAGGAGAAGAAATGTATTTCTCCTGCAGGACATCCATGCCATCGAGATATTCAGTCAGGGCGCAGCTCAGCAAAGGTTGGGACATGCCAGCTGGCAGTGCCTCTAGCCACTGGAAGGAGCCATTCACTTAAAATTAAAGCAAAGGTTGGGACATGCCAGCTGACAGTGCCTCTAGCCTCTGTAAGGAGCCATTCACTTAAAATTAAAGACAGCCAATCAATTTGATCATCCCTCCAATTGCATGCCCCTTTCTTGTGGTGGGGGCCAACCAGGACCGCAGCTCTGAGTAAAGCTTCTCAAGAGAAAGGCAGTTCAGTAGGTTCAATTCGAACACCTGCTGATCGTACATCCGATCGCTATCCAGACGACGGTGGCTATGCCTAAGCTCTTGAAGACACTCATACTCGTAGGGGCTCCATTGTAAGCGCATATGCCAGTTCCTGCAAGCAAAAATGTGTCAGGTCTGGAGTTACTACACAATAAGAAAGCCTGTTTTGCTCTTTATAGACCTTGCCTATCTCCACTTCCTGATTTTTCCTCGGCTATATGCGGCTCCGCCAGCAGGTGGCCTTCTCCTGCAGAGATGCTGGTAATAAGCTCATCCGCCCCTGCCAGTCAGTACAGCATTGTATTGTCTTCCCAGACTCTGAACTGTATCTTAAACCCAGAATTCAGGACGCCTGCCACAGCTTTTGTTATTGCTTTCCCTGTCTCAGCCTTGTATCCACCTTTGGAATTTGGACTTTCACTGCATCCCTATCCATGTATGTTTCCTGACTTCATCTGTGTACATGTACAGCAGCCTGAGTGTGTTTATGTTTCCCGGGGTTACTTTTATTTCTGCACAGCAGCCGTAGCATGTAGTGTTCACCAGTATTCTTGTACCATTTCTTCAGCACATGTATGTTATGCTCACTTGTGTATTTGTACGGCAGCCTGTTGGTGTGTGCTATGTATACTTGTTTCTGTTTATCACCATTAAACACAGTTTGCCGTATATCCGCCTCTGTCTCGCAGCTCTCAATTACTGGTCATTCTATAATAGGGGATTTCTCTGCTGAGAGATCCATGACAGAATACTGATCCCAAAAAGACCAGGAGACTGTGATACTAAGATAGCTTTGTTGTAATGTGGAAGTGCAGGGTCCTAGTGCCAGCCCTAGAATTTGCTTTTAATAGTGTCTGTATTGCTGTTTGTGCTGGGTTCCTCTAATCTTGCTGGGCCTTCGGCCTTGTCTTGTAAATTTGGTTTTATCGCCTTCTAGTCTGCACTGGGGCCCCGTTCTGCTCTAGCTTGTACTGGGGCCCAGCTTTGTCCTATCCTGTACTGGGCCCAATTCCAAACCACAGGATTACCCGGGGCTGTGCAACTTCACCTTTAGAAGCTCTGTTGAAGAAGTGGGTGGATTAGGGGCTCTTTGAGTACCGGAGAACCCTCGCCCCGGGTGGTCGTCAGCTTGCCTCCTTGATGGCGCAGGCGGGTTGTCTGTCTTTGTCTATCTATTTCTAATCTGCTACCCACCTTGAATACCCAGGGAAGTTATTTCGCTTGGGCGGGTCTGAATGATTCAATCTATCCATACCGAGATTCCTGGCATGTGCAAGTCTGGTCTAAGCCCCAATATGTCCATAAGGCCATCTGTTGTTACAGACTCTGACCGTTTCACAGGTCCCACAGACAGGAATATTTGGGTTCCCCCTCCTCGCTATAAAGAGCTCACCCTGGCCACATACCCCTAGTTTCTTCAGGCTGCCTTGAAGTTAGTACAGGAGCCTTACATTCAGCATGACAACCTATAATCATCTGGTGATTTTACTTTCTGAAGGTCATCTGTTTTCCTGGGCTGTAGCGTGGCTGTGTTTTTAAATTCCTTAAATTTATACCTACATCCTATTTAGGTATTCCTGAGGCTGGCCTTAATCTGACTGAAGTTTGTTCAGCCCAGGAACAATAAACTGCAGTTAAGCCTATTGCATCTGTGTCGGATGTAGAGGATTAGGTTGACGGGGGTCAGATTTCTGGACTGATCTATCTGATTCAGAGGATGATTACCATCCATCTGTTTTGTCCTCTGTCCAGTCCACTGGGGTGCTCCCATCTGCTGTTTATCGTCAGTCCATGCCGGTGACCCCAATAACTCAACCCAAGCTAGTGACTAGTGACTCAACCTGAACCTCACTGTGAGCTCATGCCTGAACCTGTCTGTGAGTCTGTTTCCAAGTCTGTCTATGAGCCAATGTCAGTCTATGACCTTGACTTAATGTCTGCCTTTGAGCTTGACTCAATGTCTGTCTACAGCCCTGCTACAATGTCTGTTTGTCAGCGAGTCCAAGCTCTCTGTCGAGTCCAAGCTCTCTGTTGAGTCCAAGCTCTCTATCGAGTCCGATCTCTCCGAGTTAGGAGTGCCCAAGTTTGGTTCGCCTGAGGTAGAAGTGCCTGCCTTGCCCGAGCTTGCAATTACACTTTTGTAAGAAACATACCTTATAAGCGTTTTTCTTTTTTTTTGGTACTGCTATCATGTCTATAAAGATGCTGAAAGTCACAGCGTCCAATGTTAACTAATTTGCCTTGATTGTAGCATTAGATATTGGATGGCCTGTGTCAGCACCTGTTGGATCCGCCTCCTGATTATAGCAGCGCCAGTGAGCTCCACTTAGTACCGCCGTCTTTTCAGCGATGCACAGTGTATTTATGAATTTTTTCCACCCTGTAAAGATTGGCGCTGTATCTTTCGGCACTGGGCTGCATTTCATCAATACAATTACAAGATATCACTGCTGGGAACAAAGGGTGTGTGTTTAGGCTGCGTTTTAGTTGCTGTTGTCCAAATTACATATGGGTAAGCAAAAAAAGCCATGAAAAACGATTTTAACAGAAAAAAATATATATTTGGCGACATGTTGGAGGCATTATTAACACATGGTCTGCCTATGCACCATCACTGCCATCGCCTTTGCTACAAATGTAGATTCAGTTCTAGGTTTGCAAAGAGCCAAGTGGTAGAAATCTCTGAAACCCTAAAAAAAAACCCTTGTTAAGTTAAAGCTATATGACTAATGAAGGCAAGAGCAGATTCTGTGAAGCTTTATTTTTCAGTGAATTTCAAATAGGACAAAATTTACACTTTGTAAGAACTATTTTAGTTAGTTTAAGTTACAAATTAGACAATGACAAAAGGCAGGTGATGTCTTTACAATGTTACACAAAAGTATTTAACTAATGTGTTTTTAATCATACATAATAATAATATTTTTCAAGTTCTAGGTTCCTATGTTATCTTATCACAAGTAAAAAGCTATGATGCAGTCAGAATTAAGACAAAAGGCAGAATTTACAGATGTTCCTCTTCTGAGCTTCAAACATTTTATTACCTTATTATTAAATCTTTCTAAAATGTGTATAAGCACATTTGCATGTGGTAGATTGTGCTCTTTACCCTTTGCAAAACTGAAGTCCCTACAAATGCACAATTGCCCTGCAGGGCACCAATACAATTCTCAACATTTCTCCTTAGAAAACCAAGTCCAACAAACTCCCAGCTTTCTATAACAATTTACAAATGCAAGTGAAGCTTTTAGCTTTGGGGCTAATTAGTTGTTATGTAACACAGTACCTAGCAGGGCCGAATGATGCACATCGAAGAACATTAACAAAGAAATCTTTTGAAATCAATTTTCAATCAAAATTGGTAGCTTAAACGCTTGCTATAAAGCCACCAACGCTACTCTAAAGTGATTGGAATGTATTTTACCAAGAGGTATACCATTTTAACAAAAAGCAAAGAGGTGGTAAAAACTCTAGGTCACCATTAAAGAAACAGCCCTAGTGGGCAGCTCTCCTGCAGTGAAGCTATTCAAAATATTCAGCAAAGGTTTATGCTTTGGCTTGCCTTTTTTACCAATTAAAATCTGTGTGTTATTGTAAATTCTGAATTAGTTTTGTAAAAACATCACAGAAAATGCAAGTTTTTTTATTACTTATTTCTTCTAGCATAACATAGTGTTTTTTCATGCTTCATAATGGCAGAAGGAAAAATAAAAGCCCAGGTCCCATGTTTTGTAATTTCTCTCCTTGCTAAACAAACTTTACCTGGTAATTATTAGGACTCCAGGAAAATTTAAACACTTTGGTAAATAATTGCATTTATTCATTTTACACAGTGGGAAATTAGGAAAAAAACTGTCAAAAACACATTTAAATGTGTTGCAAAGTAAATTTAACAGAACCTTAAGGCCTGCCATGCTTTTCAAAACAAAACTTTCCAAACTCCCTTTGCTAATCTATTTTGACTGTTAAATGTTCCTGTGCTGTATTAACCACATTAACCAAGAATAAACTGCTAGTAGGGCCAGGTGGATTGCAGGACTAGGTGAGTATTTTTTATAAGTAAGGGGGTGCATAAACAACCTGTTAACATTGTGTTTTTACCTTTAGCAAACACACAAGAATAAATTTGTTGTGCATCCCTTATGTACTTGGCGAATTAAGGTATTCTGATTCTAAGAATAATATTTAAAACACAAACCTCCTTTCACTTTTATGTTTATTATATGTATAAAATGCATTCATTAGAGAGAGTCTTTTCATGGCTTAGAAAAAGTTCTATGCTGTTCTGTGTCATGAATGTGCCCTGAGAAAGTGGTAATTTTAAGTTTTCACATACTGGGTCACCCACTCCACGTTTTAAAGTGGACCAACACCCTGAAGGATCGGCCCGGGAATCTTATAGATCCAATCCCTCCCCGCGGGGCATCCAACATCTGGATGCTCCGCTGTGTGAAACCCCCAGGACGCCCCATTTACCTTACCTGCATCCCGATCCAATGGCGCATGTGCGGGCCGCCGCTGCATCTTACGCTTCTCTTTGGCAGGGCATGTGCCCGCGCCGGCCATTTGTGAGTGGCCGGCGCAGGCGCACTCCCTGTTAGAGGGAAGCGCGAGATGAGGCCGTCAGCTTGCTCGGAGCAGCTGAGCTATGACGGCGCTTAGACGCGCATAGCTCAGCGGCACTGAGCGCGCTGATTGGACGAGCGGCCACGCATGCGCCGTAGGAGCGGGGTGAGGTGAGTTTTATTAGGAGATCTGGGGGGTTTCACGCAGCGGGGCACCCCCGATCGCGGTGCCCCTTGGAAGTGGACCAATACCCAGGATAGTCAAAATCCTGGGTGTTGGTCCACTTTAAATATAATAACAGTTTTCTGTGAGCACCTTTAATCCAGAGGTTGCAAGCCAGTATTGCCGTTCTTCATTTTAGCTTGGAAACAAATCTTTTTGCTTATAATTGGCAGAAATAAACTGATTTTTAAACTTAACCGTAACTATGAGATTAAAAAGAAGAGAACACTTTGAGAAAACTTACAAACACACAGTTACACAAGATATTTCAGGTGAACATTTTATCATCTAAAAAGGACCCAAAAAAATCTAGAGACCCTAGGGGGCATCCCGATTTGCAATACCCTGCGTTTGAACCCCCCTGGCCTCTATGTATACCCTGTTCATTCTGGAATCCTGAGTGACCTGATGCAAAGAGCTCCCGGAATGAGATGAGCACACAGCGAGGAGGGGGGTCCCAAACTGTTTGCCTGACCAGAGAGAGACTGACACTGGTGAAGGGAAGTACAGCTTTCCTATATATAAGATTGTTTTAAAGCGAGTTTAGGAGCTTTTGCAAGTTCTGGTTGTATTTCAAGTGAGGTTGTTTTATAAGTGAGGGGATTTTTCATTAAGGGACTTTATATTGAGGGACTTTAAGTGTTTATTGCCTAAGTGCTATAGAGCTAAATAAGTTAAAAGCCAAAGAGCTGCAACTGTAAGCACTAACATTGTGTTTTTTACTGCTGTTTTTGTAACTGGGATAATGGCTAGCAATATTGGAGGTCTACTTCAGTGCACAATTTGTCATATGTATACACTTCAGGAGCAGCAGTTCCAGGGTGAATACAGCTGTGATAAATGTGAGCATATTGCAACCTTGAAAGCTCTGGTTAGAGATCTAGACACACTGGGTTCCTAGAGCACTGGGCTGACGTTTCATTGGGGTACAAACTGTATTCTACAGATAATTTGCACCTGAATGGAAGGGGGGCTGCTGTGCCGGGTAAGAGGAGAAGGGGTGGAGGGGCATTTAATCTAGAGATGAGGGGGGAGGGCAAATGTGTTTCAAACCAGCAGTGAAAAATTAGGCAGATGTATTACTGCAGAAGCTAATACTAAAGCTCAATGGGCTTGATTCAGAGAGACAAAAAAACTTCAGTTTTCGTGCCGATCTGTTTTTTTTTGTGAAATGTTTGTGAAATGTTTTTTTGTGAAATGTTTCCGTTCTCGTATGAGCGTGCGAGTGATTCTATGCATGCATTGAAAACCTGTAAAGTTTCTGTCTGTTCGTATAGCAGATTACGAATACGAGGATGTCAGTTTCCATCGTGACTTTTCCGTTTCATTTTCACATGTTACAACGTAGGCTTTAGTTTTTGCCCTTTTCCCATCGTATCCTCCAATGAATCCTTTACGTTTCCAGTTCGATTCTGTTTCCCTTTTTCAATAAATTTTCGTCCAGAGAGAAATCCCTACTATCTTGCACCTGCGCACTACAAACTTAACTCATTAAAGTGCTCGCCTACATATTTGCCACCCTCACTTCTACTACAATGTTTAGCTAAACCACTTAGCACTATCCTCCATCTTCCCTTTTGGACCCTTAAAGCTCACCCAAATCACTTAGCACTATCCTCCATCTTCCCTTTTGGACCCTTAAAGCTCACCCAAATCACTTAGCACTATCCTCCATCTTCCCTTTTGGACCCTTAAAGCTCACCCAAATCACTTAGCACTATCCTCCATCTTCCCGTTTGGACCCTTAAAGCTCACCCAAATCACTTCTCGGTCATGTGAATATTCATCTTTAAATATTTCTGGGCCCATTAGTTTTGTGTTAATGTATTTTGTAAATGAAATGACACTGTAACATTTTTTTTTTATTCCATCATAAAATATAAAATTTTTAAAAATTTAGAAAATTTCTAATTTTTACAACTATAAAAAACAAAATACATAGCAATGGCAGGCCACAGAACATTATTCTTCATCTGTGGTCCCCAGGAGTTGCGCAGCTCCTGCATCTCGCCCACCAACTGAAGGACCCTGACACTCAGTTGTGCCACTCTGGCACATGTGGTCCCTGTTAAAAAACTTAAATTAAAATATTGGTATAACCTTGTTGGGGTCAAACTGCAGTGCCCCCCCCCCCTGTATGGTCCAAACACCTAAATCTGGACTTCAAAAGCCAGAGGGCCCTCGCCACCACGGCCCGGGTTTTGCATATTGCCCGGTTAGAGAACCCCTGGCCTGCATTCTGCAGGCAAAGAACGGGCATCAGGAGCAAGGGCAGGAGTGGATATCCAGAATTCCCTGAAATAATTTAAAAATAATAACATAAAATACACATTCTAAGCTACAATATTGTTTAACATGTCATCAAGGGCTAAAAACAGCAATAGGTTAAGTCATGAGTCATCAACTATATTGATTGCCATACAGTGAAAATGGATTGATGGAATGTGAGCAAACTTACCCAGGAGCCATCTACCAGATAATTCTCCTGACTCAAACTGAGGAAATAAGCCGGAGCTCTGCAATATATAAGCATCATGGGACGACCCTGGATGCCCTGCAAGAACACTGAGGAATCGCATAGCTGGACCAAAGACTGCTTGTATGTTGTGTGAGTGGCACATCTTGCGGTTCCTGCAACCAAATATAAAATAATTACACAAAGCAAAGGTAACCGACTAAAACAATAACTCCTGCAACAAATTAAGATTCAAGTTCAACAATCCAAATATAATTCACAAAGGACATAAGTCTAAAAAAATCTAGCAATTATATGGATGTGTGGGAAAATAAATGTTTACATGCTAAGGACTAATTAAGGTCAGCATTAAAATGCATCTAGAAGGCATACATGAAATGTATTGATTCAGGTATGCATTGCTATACAATTCATGGCCTCGGCTATGCTGATACATGCAATGCCTTGGTGCTAAAGGCGCGCAGACTCCTCCATATAGCCACAAAACATGTTCAACAATAGCAATCCGAGCCCTCAAAGGTCCCATAAGTGGATCAGAAATGAAACGGATTTATAGGGTGGTGGTCCGTCGGAAATCAGCTCTCTGAATCAGACGGAAACCCATCCCAACAACGGAAGTTATCTGAACGAACAAAAAATTTCCGATTTTGTTTGGAAAATGATCCGAACCAACGGAAATGTTCCTATTTGCTTCCGTTCATCGAAAGCGCATATACACATTTTCCCGAATGTTCGTACGAATGAAAAATGAACGAAAAAAAGCAAAAAAAAAGACAAACACCCACCCAAACTTTCACAGACAGCTACGGAAGTCCGGACGAATGTGTCTTTGAATCGAGGCTAATGTGTTAAACATGATGGGAACTTAAAGTGTATGTTCACAAATGTCAGAAGCCTGGCTGGTAAAGTGGGGGAGCTTGAGGCTCTGGTACTGGAAGAAAATATTGATGTTATTGGTGTGGCTGAGACATGGCTGTATTCCACACATGACTGGACTGTCAATCTTCAAGGGTTTGATCTCTTCAGAAAAGACAGAGCAAAAAGTAAAGGGGGCGGCGTGTGTCTCTATGTAAAGCAAGAATTCAAAGCATATATTAATGAGGGGATACTAGCCGAAGACTGTGAGGATGTAGAATCCTTGTGGGTAGAAGTGCGGGGCAATGTAAACAATGTTAAAATACTATTTGGTGTAATCTATAGGCCCCCAAATATAACTGAGGCCAACTGCACAAGCAGATAGAACGGGTTTCACAGACTGGTACAGTGGTGGTGATGGGGGACTTCAACTACCCAGGAATTGACTGGAGACATGGTTCTGCTTCTTCTACAAGGGGGAGAGCATTCCTCAGCTTGCTACATGATAATTATATGAATCAGTTCGTGGAGGCACCTTCTAGTGGTGATGCTGTTTTAGATCTGGTAATATCAAATAATGACCTGATAGGGACAGTAACAGTCCGTGATAATCTTGGTAACGGTGACCACAATATAGTTGTATTTAACATAAACTGTAATAAAGATTTTCTGTCTGGGGGGCAAAAACACGGAATTTTAGGAAGGCCAACTTTCCCAGGCTCAGTGCTGAACTCCAGGACATAGACTGGGAGCATCTGAATACATTTACAGATGCCAAATGGGAGTGCTTTAAATCAATTGTGAGTACCAACGCTGCAAAATGTATTACTACGTATAACAAATATAAGCGGCTAAAATTAAACCCCTCATGGCTGAGACCTGTGGTTAAAAGGGCAATAAAGAACAAGAAAAGGGCATTTAAACATTACAAGGCTGAGCTCTCAGCTGTAACTCTTAAAAAGTATAAATTAGTAAATAAAGCATGTAAGAAAGAAATAAGGTTGGCAAAAGCACAAAATGAAAGAGATGTGGCCAAAGAAAGCAAAACAAACCCTAAGCATTTTTTAAATATAAAAACTCAAAGAAAACTAAATGAGAACAGATAGGTGCCCTAATTGATGATAATGGGGAAATAGTCACTGGCTTTAAAGAGAAGGCGGAGCTGTTAAATGTATACTTTAGCTCTGTGTACACAAGAGAGGAGCAAAGAGCCAACACAGGAGATACCACTGAGCAATAGCCCAAGTATAATACTTAATAAACATGAATATCATCCAAGAAAGACTAAATCATTTAAATGTGAATAAGACTGCAGGACCAGATAGACTTCACCCAAGCGTTCTTAAAGAACTCAGCTCAGTTTTTCTCACCACCCCTGTTCTTGATCTTTAAAGACTCACTAACAACTGGTATAGTGCCAAGAGATTGGCGCAGGGCAAAGGTGGTGCCCATTTTTAAAAAGGGCTCTAGGTATTCTCCAGGCAATTACAGACCATTAAGTTTAACATCCATTGTGGGAAAATAGCTTGAGGGGCTATTAAGGGACTATATACATGAATATGTAACTATTCATAATATTATAAGTGACAACCAGCACGGTTTTACTAAGGACAAAAGCTGCCAGACTAACCTGATTAGCTTCTATGAGGAGGTGAGTAGAAGCCTGGACAGAGGGGCGGCTGTAGATATAGTTTTTCTGAATTTTGCGAAAGCATTTGTCACTGTTCCCACATAGACGCTTATTGCAAAAATTGAGATCTTAAGTATTAGAAAATACAGTTTGTAACTGGATTAAATACTGTCTGAAGGATCATGTGCAGAGAGTTGTGGTTAATGATACCTACTCTGAATGGTTACTGGTTGTAAGTGGTGTACCTCAGGGTTCAGTCCTGGGCCCACTTTTATTCAACTTGTTTATAAAGACATAGAAGTTGGAATTAAAAGTCTCTATTTTTGCTGATGACACAAAGACATGAAGCACAGTGCAGTCTATTGAAGATGTTCAGAAGCTGCAGGCTGACTTGGACACTTTGAGTGTCTGGGCATCCACTTGCAAATGAAGTTCAATGTCTCAAATCTCTTTTGTGTGCTGCCAATCACTGTTCCCAATGCTATTTTACATTCATTGCATTCTAATATGCTCTATTATATCTGGAGAGCTAAACACCCAGGAATTGATAAGTAATTTCTCTATTGGACTAAATCTAGAGGGGGATTTGCCATACCAAACCTTATGCTCTATTATAGAGTCAAATAGCGCAGTTGGCCACTACGCAATTGAAGTTCCATAGGCTGTTATGGGTGGATATCAAAGATGTTGGATGTCTTTACTGTCGTAGCAGCAATTTATTATGGCTCGCTCCTAAGAAACGAGGCCTCATTGGTAAACCTGTTTTGACTCAGGCCCTTAGGACATGGGGTGTGGTGCTAAAAGCTAACCTGGTAACCTGGTATCCACACATCTTCAGCTTCTTTCCTTAATGGGAATCCTGATTTCCCTTTCAGGTATTCTGGATCTGGAAGTATACTCCGGGTGGCTATATAATAAACTCATCACTATTAATTCTTTATCCACTAATGCAGGTGTTAAGTCTACTCGTCAGCGGGAGACAGCAATTTCGGATAATGAGCTATTTCGTTACTTTGTGGTGTCTAAACTTAAGACAGGAGTAGCACCATTCCAAATGACATCTTTTGAAAAAAATTGTTGGGATAATCCCGTGGGCAAAGGACTTATCTCAATTATATATACTTTACTTCTGGACAGAACCTTTGGGACTAAGCCTAAGTATGCAACCAAGTGAGCTTGGAAGATCTGAACTTCAGTATAAGTGATCATGAGTTGGTCAACATTTGGAAAAACTTTAGGCAGAGCTTGTTAAACTTCAATCTTGCGGAGGTGAGTATAAAGGTTCTGTTTTGGTGGTATTTAGTACCTGAGCACATCCATAGGGCACAAACCTGGAAAAAAGCCTTGTGATCCCTCGGATGATTTAGTGACTCACGTGAATTATATTATGCTTTTTGAAAAGATCAATGCATACTTAATCAATTGTTTCCCAACATTTATGGAGGTTTGGGATTCTTGGATTGCTATTTTATTCCCATTTACATATGACTGTGCTTTGTTAAAGGAGCACTATCGTGAAAAATTGCCCAATGATAAAAGTCCATATAAATATATAGACTGTATGGCAGAAACAGGGGTCCCTTTTACAACTGGCATCAAGAAATATCCAGCCAGCCTTGTTTTTTTTATTTTAATAGAAGGCAAAGGACATCTGGGGTGTTTTTATGGATTTTTAATATTACACAATTCCGAGTGCTTCTGTAACTATTTCATTAGCCTTTTGCTTTTCTTTTTCCTGTCTTGGCTCGATTTAGCTACTCTCTCTTTTTCTTTTTCTTGGCTTTTTCTACTTTCTCTTTGCTATTTTGTCTTGATTCTTATATAACTGGTATTTTACATGCTTTGCTCACTACAGTCACTTAGTAGGCAGAGATGCTCAATGTACATTATGATTGGTCGCTCTTCTCCTTTTTTTAGTAAGGGCATATCTTTGCCTTTCTCTACTTGTTTGTTTTTATGGTATGTATTATGTGCACTGAGTCTGTAATTGATAGACAAGAACGTTCACTTTGTACTGTTATTCTGTTTGATTTTTCATTCTTGAAAATTCCAATAAAATTTTTGAAATTGTATGTATGAAATGATAATTTTTTTTGCATGTTTTATGCTTTTTTCCCTGGTAAATTATCTTGTTGCCAACCATTCCCGGACTAAGAAAGTATTTTTATTTTTAACTATTGACATTGTTTTCGATTTTGGAACTTTCGTCACTATTTCCAGATTGCTTTAGTATTCTGTAAATATAGTTTTGGACTGACTTTTAAAAAACTGCTCAAAAAATATTGGCAATACATGGGTAAATAAGTACTTTTCATAAGTACTTTATTTTGTAGTAGAATATTTTTTTTTGTATTATTAGCTTCTAACCCTTTCCAATACAAACTTGAATTATGTTAGATGATTCTTTCCTTCAGTCAGCCAAATATTTGGTGTGGAAATTAATATTTGTTATACTCACGTCTCCAGGGGTAGTAACACAGGATGTGGGTAATGGATACACCTGGGCCCTGGGATTCCTGTGTGGCAATTCTGGGGTAGGTGCAGCAGTATAAACAATCAGCAGTACATAAGGAGTCACAAACCAATCTCTTATACTTACATACTTCCCAGAGTATTCATTGAATTCACATCAGCAGCAATATCCAGTGTTCACAATGCAGAGTTCCTCCAACAGCCCAGCATAGTTCTAACAGCTCTCTCTTGACACAGTTACTTCTATAAGATAACAGTTGCAGGTGTACATTCGTGATGGCACCTGAGCCTTAAAGTCATCTCCCAGACTAAACATCAAAGCTCTATACTCACCTATAGTCCCTGTTAATGATTGCTCCAAGTCCTCGGCATCTTATCTGATTACTTCAGCATTTCCGACAGCACCGCCACCCACCATTACTCACAGCGACACTGGAAGGACCCCTCCATTCACTTCAATAGAGGGAGCATATCAAGGACTCTCAATCAGGTAAGATTCAGAGCACCGAACTAGAAGCAGTCATCGGCGGTGAACAACAGGGGAGTACAGTGTTTTTTATGTTTACCCTGGACAATGACTTAAAAGTAGAACAAGACTCAGGACTGCTGGCCTTCCCAAAGGGCATCCTAAATTAGTGAAACCCCCCAGGTCACCGGTTTTCACTCAACTTTCCCTGGTCCAAAGTCACATGTGCGGGATCTTGTCCAATCAGAGCTGTTTGCCATGCCTTTGTAATATGGCAAGTGACATGGGAAGTACACTTTTGATGGAATTTTTAAAAGCGTATATTTATTGGTGTCCCAAAATAATGCCCCCAAGGTGCTGAGCTGGTATTTATTTTTAATGTTTTCTTAAGTTGGCAAATGTTGGAAGCAGTTTTCAGTATTTAGCTAGTGGACAAAGAAAAAGGTGGTGATTGGCAATTACAATTTCCTTTAAATCAGTCAGCACTCCCTACACTGCTCGACAAACAAAACCTAAATAGCTCCACTACCTCTACAATACAGTGCTCTACCCTTTCACATAGAGAACAGTTATTATGGAGCTAGCTACCTGCGGATTGGAGGTGTGCAGGGTAATATGAGTGTTGCTGTGCTCCAGAGCATTTTAATTTTGTTTTCTAGCGCGTCTCCCTCCTTTTCTTAATCATAAAATAATATTAGACTTGTTTAAATTTATTTATTTACGGTACATCTTATTTAACTCTTTAAGTGCCAGCCACCTGAAATTTACATGCCCATTAAGTACCAACCACGTAAATTTCATGTGCCATTTTCTCCCCTTTGGAGCCCCCCCAAAAAAGCTCACCTCCATCTATTCACTATCGGGGGTCTCTTGATCACCTGGCAAACCTCTGTTCGCCAGGCCAGGGTCTTCAGTGGGACAGAAAACACAGATTCTCTATTCCGCACCCGGCTTCTGACAGCTCGCTCCCCATCACGGGGTGGGGATATTTATACCGGCAAGTGTGCTGACATGGGTGTAAAAGACTCCTCCCTGCAGCAAGAGTGAGCGTCAGAATCAAAGATTGAGTGGCGAAATTTGGGAGCGGGGCAGAGGACACAGATACTCCAAACTGCTCCTGGCTTCTGCTGCTCAGTCCTGGTTGGGCTCGGACGGCGTAACCATTTTAGAACTGGTAAGAGGTCCTTGAGACCACTATAGCAGAGGGGAGAAGGAGTCGTCATGTTACCTGCCAGCAAGCTGGTAACTCCACCCCATCACTTGCATCCCCAATGGCCGGAGCATGCAAAAGAGCCCGGTGCCTGTGTGGAAACATAGCTGGTGCCCAATGTTGGTTTTGCTGGGGAGGTCCTCTATACCACTTTTTTAATTTTTAAGGGTTTAACCCTTCATAGTTATCGCACATTAACAGCAAGGTGTGCAGAGTAGTCGAAAATCTCATAAAGCCCTCTTTTCAGTTTGAGGTGTCTCCTGGGCAGGAACGGGTGTCTACCGATACATACATGGTACTGTTGTAATCGACAGGACTGGGGCTTTTACAAACAATATGGTTTTCTATTAAAAAAACACTACAAATTTTTTTTTTTAAAATGCATTATTTTTTTTTTCCACATATTTTACCACAAAATATTGAGAAAGCATTAATAAATTACAATCAAGACATTTCATGTTAAAGCTGAAACTCTGAAAGCTGAAAAGCAATATATAATTGTCGTGGGAATCCATAAAAAAATCCTGAAAAAAATGAAAGTTAAACATATATAGGACAAAATGATTAAAATTGATTGGCAACAAGAGGTGAAAAGATATCTAGGTAGGCTGGCACTGAAAGGGTTAAATAAAATTGATAAAAATTAATTAAGATTTAGTCAATCAAATCAATCAAGTCAATCAAGTCCTGTTCACTTATTTTCTTACACACAGTGGATGGTCAACAGAAGAAAAGTGGATGTGCACAAGGCAGATCCAAGATGGGTATGTTTTGAAGTGACAGACAATGTGCCAGCTGTTAGGGGAGAGGTGAATATAGGCTTTGTACTGAAAAGCTTCAAGTTAAAGTTAGTGGAGAGCTTCTCTTAACTTCAATAATACCTTTTTATAGGTGAATGATTCTCTTCAAACCCCCCTCCCCCCCCCCCCAAAACAAAACAGCTAAAACCCTAAAATATCGATGAGTATAGATTAATTTTTGCCAGGTACATTGTGTTTTATAGATCTTTTTAGACACCCCTCCATTTCAGTTAGCGATAGAGGAGGAAAGTATATCAAAAGGGCTGTGTCTAATCCTTGCTTCTAAACCCATTTTGTGCTAATCTGATGTCCCTTGCTTCCCATAGTGACCAACAGAGTTTGAAAGACAAATGTGTGCATGTTATGCATGGTGCAAGTCCAGTGGCCGCTGGCACTCATGTGAGATATGTTAGCAGTGCAGATGTGCAGGTCTGGTAAGTTACTTTGCCGAGTTTTGGGCTTGTTTTGGACTTAATATGGTTTGAGGAGGGGGGATCGAGTTACCCTGTTGTGGTCTTATTTCAGCGGCACATAGTACCACGTAGCGCTTAAGGGGAACATCGGGTGCAATATGAGAAAAGTCAAAACTGGTTAGCGCCTCTAATAGCATCACGTAGTGTCACATACTGCCACTAGTGGCAGTTCAGTGTAAAGCGCCGGCGCGTATATTCTGTAGAGCCACGTAGCACCTGACGCTCAGTTTCTCTCTCCCATACACTTCTATGTTGTATATTTTGGTTGCGTAGAAATGACAATTGGATAACATTTTTCATATTTTTTTACATAAAATGAGAGTGTTGGCTCTCCTCAGCAGCAACAAAAGACTTTGCGTTGTTCCTCGCACTTTAGGTTTAGGCTGCAGAATTGTGGTGTTCCGCCATTGCAGTGCCAGTGCTCAAGTGTGTTAACAATGTGTTTTCGCTCTGTGGCCAGGATTTTTATTGTAAGATACATACTTTTATCAAATAGCGCCCGGTGCTCGGTGCCAGAAAGTCCAGTTTTTGAGCACCGAGGCTGTTTTGTGGTCTAAAATATGGGCTTCAGATCCGATTGTCTTAACTGGCACTACCTATTGTTCACTGCACAATCAGGGAGATTGTGCTTCTACAGCGCCCTCCAGACATCACATTTATCAATGCTGGACAGGATACTACAGTGTCACTTGTTCAGCGGCAAAGCTAGGTCACAGCGCCAGAGCCTGGTTTGCAGCGTCCAATTCCGGACACTCTGAGTGCAGCTACAACGAGGCACAAATGGCACTAGTCTTAAATCAGCCTCCAGATTTCACAATGACCTAAAGAAGACTATGCATACAAAGTCTACCAACATAAACATGATAAACTTGATCACATACGCAGGCAGTATTGGTCCATAATTCAGATTGTTCAAACCTTATTTGGAGCTACAGAATTGCAAGATTTTTATAGGTAAGGGCCCTATCGCAGGGGTAGGTGAATTGTTAGAAAATATTAGAACAGAAATATTTTTTAGAATTTTTTTATGTGTTCAAGCAAAAAAGCTCACTCAGATCTAAACGTCAGTTTTCACCTGAAAATACAACCCAGCATACTTGCTGCACCAGATCTCTCCTGTCGTTAAGTGTCAAGCACCTGAGAGTTACGTGCCTGATTTCCCCCTGCTAGCAGGTACAATATGTTAAACAAAACATTCATCTTGTTTTATTCGGCTGGGTCTCTCTTTACCCTGGTGGGGTCATCCCTGCGGCCAGGGCTCCTCTTCACCGGGGTGCTTCCATGATGAGGAGAAGGTCCGTAGCCGCTAGCCATGCCATTAACCCCCAGCCCCCCATTACCTGCTTCCTCAAAGCCCGGGGGGCAGAAGAGGCTGAGGCCAAAAAAGCTTTGCTGGCTTGTAGCCTGCAGGGTGGGGGCCACAAAAGCTGGTCCCTGTGCCCTGTTCTTACGAGCTCTGCATAGCTGGTCCCCATGCTGGTTATGCTGGGTAGTGGGGAGCCCACATCCTTTTGTGGGGATTTTTAAGAGTTTTTAACTCCACAAAACATGGGGTCCCCCCGAGGATAGTGTGGATAATAATTGTATTTTATTTGTAAATGTCATAAAGTGCTCTTTTCAGTTTGGGGGGAGGTCTCTTAGGCAGGAACGTGGAGCTACCGATACATATTACCGTTGTAATCTGAGAAATTAGGCTTTCATGTGCAATATGGTTTTCATGAATAAAATAAATGCTTTATTTAAAATATAATTTTTTTTTTTTTACTTTTTTCACTCAAAAATATTAAAAATATTATTTTTATTATTTATTAATATTTAAAACAGTGGAAACATTACAAACAAGACATTTCATGTTAAAGCCTTAACTCTGCCAAATCACAGTTAAACAGCACAAAATGGTGAAAAATGACCTGTCAACAGAGGGTGACAACATCTCAAGTAGGCAAGTAGTTAATAGGGTTAAAAATAGCTGTGCATGTTGGGTATTGCTCTGCTCAGGGGACCTTGTGCTTTCAAATTTAGCTAGTTCTTTCTTGTTTGCATATTGATATTTTAGTAAAATGTGTTCTTTATTCAGTTTTTCATACATTTTTTAGGGAAACCCTGTGCAACCAAAGAATCCTTTGAGGGGTTACTTCCAGAAAAATGAGGCCACTACAACATGCTGGGTACAACTAGAAAGCTTAATGTGTGTACTTTCAGGGAATATATGGGGGGTATTCCAAATGTAAAGGGTTGTTTTGGTTGAAAAAGCGCAAGGTGCACACTTTTTCTGCAGAGCTGCTTTACTTTGGAGTGTTTGGCAACACTCAATACCTATGCATGTAGGGTATTGTTCTGTTCGGAGGACCTTGTTTTTTCAGATTTCATATGTTTTTTTCTTGTTTGCATATTGTTTTTTTTAGAAAAATGTGGCTTTTATTCTGCTTTTTTTATTCCTTGTTTATGGAAACCCTGTACAACCAAAGGGATTGAGGGATTTTTATTAAAAAATACAGATTTTTTTGACTTTTTAGCATATATTTTGCCTACAGCCTTTTTAGCATATATTGGTACTACACTGTTTAAGCCTAGACTCTGCTGAAAAAAAAAACATTTTCCCCAGAAATCCTATCAAAAAACACAGTTGAACATGTGTAGCGCGAAATGGTGAAAATGGTCTGGCAACAAAGGGTGACAAAAACTCCAGGTAGGCTGGCAGTTAAACCGGACCAACACCCGTTTTTACCTTAACGGGTGTTGGTCTGGCTGTGTGTTCATTGTAAGTAGTGAGGGGGGGCATCCAGGATGCTGGAGCCCCCCTCGCAACAAACCGCAACAGAGGCCTGCGATTGGCCGCCGGGTGGTCACGTGGACACCGGCAGGACCGCCCGGCGGCCAATCGCGGGACTCCATTCTCGACGCTGGCTCGTTATGAAGGTGAGTAAAACAAGCTATTTTTGCGGTTTGCTGCGAGGGGGGCTCCAGCATTCTGGATGCCCCCCTCACTACTTACAATGAACACACAGCCAGACCAACACCCGTTAAGGTAAAAATGTGTGTTGGTCCGGTTTAAAGGATTAAAATGATAAAAAGAAATACATGAAAGACATCAGTAATAAATGCATCAGATTTATCCGTATTGGCCAGCCTGTGTCAGCGCCTGTTTGTGTAGCTGTGGATGCAGATTTAACAGTGCCAATGAGCGCCACTTTGTTCCTCCAAGGTATACTGTAGACATTTTATGCCCAATTTGTTTAATTGAAAAGATTGGAGCTCTATTTCACAGGTTGTGGTTTGATCATTGCAATCACAGGATATCACAAACAGAGCGAACTTCATAGTGACTTATGTTAGAATCAATGGCCAAGCATAAACAACAGATAAGGGCAGCTAAGCTGGAGAAAGAAAGACTGATCGTGAAAGAGAGTAAAACTAACCCCAAATTATTATTTAGCTACATAAACCGTAAAAGGTACAAACCTGAGGGTGTGGGCCCCCTGAAAAGCAAGGAGGGGACACCTATGGAGGAGAATGAGGAGAAAGCAAATTTACTAAACAACTTCTTTGCATCTATATTCACAAAAGAATGTGACATACCGAGTGAAATGCAGGGGAATAACCGAAACCCTCCATTAAAGGTCTAACCAAGGAAGAAGTCCAGCACCGTCTCAAGCAGATAAAAATCGATAAATCGTCGGGACCAAATAACATACATCCTCGTTTTTTAAGGGAGTTATGTACAGTAATAGACAAGCTGTTATTTGTAATATTTGTGGATTCAATAACTACAGGGTCTGTTCCGAGGGACTGGCGCTTGGCAAATGTGATGCCAATATTCAAAAAGGGATCTGGGGGGGGGGGGGGGGGGGGGGGACCTGGGAACTACAGACCGGTAAGCTTAACATCTGTGGTGGGCAAACAGTTTGAAGGTTTCTTAAGGGATGCTATCCTGGAGCATCTTGGGGAAAATTACCTTATTACTCCATATCAGCATGGATTTATGAGGAATAGCTCCTGCCAGACAAACTTAATCAGCTTTTATGAGGAGGTAAGTTCAAGATTGGATCAGGGGGAGTCATTAGATATCATATATCTTGACTTTTCTACAGCATTTGATACTGTGCCACATAAAAGGCTAGTACAAAAGATGAGAAGGCTTGGACTGGGGGAAAATGTGTGCAGATGGGTGAGAAATTGGCTTAATGATCAGAAGCAGAGGGTGGTTATAAATGGTACACACTCAGATTGGGTCACTGTTACTAGTGGAGTAATACAAGGGTCAGTTCTGGGACCAAGTCTCTTTAATATATATATATATATATATATATATATATATATATATATATATGACATTGGGTACGGATTAAACAGTAAAGTCTGAATCTTTGCAGATGGTACTAAGCTGTGTAAAGTAATTAAAACAAAAGAGGACAGCAGACAGCTACAAACAGATTTAGATACATTGAAAGCATGGGCAGTTAAATGGCAAATGAAGTTTAACACAGGTAAATGTAAGGTTATGAGCATGGGAAGAAGAAATCTGTTTTATGATTACATACTAAATAAAAAAACACTTGGTAAAACAACAATGGAAAAGGACCTAGGGGTTTTAGTTAACAATAAGCTCAACTGTAGTAATCAATGCCAGGCAGCAGCTGCCAAAGCAAATAGGATCATGGGGTGCATCAGGAGGGGCATAGGTGCTCATGCCCAGAGCATCATTTTACCCCTGTACAATTCACTGGTCAGACCCCATATGAAGTACTGTGTACAGTTCTGGGCACCTGTGCTTAAAAAGGACATATCAGAACCGGAGCGTGTTCAAAGAAGTGCAACAAAGTTAATAAAAGGAGTGCAGGGGCTAGAGTACCCGGAAAGATTGTCCCAGTTAGGTTTATTTAGTTTAGAAAAAAGATGCCTGAGGGGTGATCTAATAACGATGTATAAATATATTCGGGGTCAATACAAAGATCTGTCCCACAATCTATTTATACCCCGAAGTGTAACTATAACCCGGGGGCATCCACTAAGGTTAGAGGAAAGGTGCTTTTTCCACCAACATAGGAAGGGATTCTTCTCTGTAAGAGCAGTGAAATTATGGAACTCGCCACAAGAGGACGTAGTAATGATGGATACAGTAAAAACTTTCAAAAGTGGTCTTGATGCCTTCCTGGCATGTAATAACATTTCCAGCTATGGCTACTAGACCACTGGAAGGAGTTAAACAGGCTGAACTGGATGGACTAAAGTCTTTATTCAGCCTCACATACATACTATGTTACTATGTTACTAGGCAGCATACCTATAGTTGCTGCCGCTCCACATAGTCGCAGCTGTCTGGGATCAGGACAGAAAGGGAAACATGAGATCATTTCCTAACTGACCCTGGTTGCTCCTTCAACCGGACCTTGACCACGATTTATTGAAAAGCCCAAACCCTTAAAAAACAATTCCCCAGCATCAAAAGTTAATATATTTTAGGTTTTTAGTCACTTACTTATTATTCTTTCACTGGGCTGCAACTCTGTTCAGGACTTTAGGATACAGGCTCCGCCATCTTGACTTAGAAGCATCACATTTACTGAGGAGAGGAGAGTGGGATAAAGTACAGGGGGGGTGAGTTATAGCTGTGCTTTGCTCAGACAGAGCAGAGCTGGGGTCAGGAAAAGGTCAGCAATCCCAGAATGCAGAGCAGAACAGTCAGAAGGCACTTCCTGTTTGCAGGCTGCCTGATGTTCCATGAGCCGCCATCTTGGATGTTCAAAGGCTCATAAGTTATAACATGCAGTAGATGCAGGTAGGATGATTTTGAATGTGAACAATCTGTATGTACAGGGTGTGGGAAATATATAAGACTCTTATTCAGAGTGAAGGACTGCTTTAACATGCATAAACAGCCAAGCATCCCAATCCGGGATTCCCTGGGCACGGAATTGGCCAGCAATGCAGTCTTTTATCCTCCAAGGTCAGCCACCAAAGCTTTTAATCCACTTTAAAGCACACCAAGACCTATTTCTTATAAAATAGGTGCAGCATATTGCATATGCTGTCCACGATCACCTAGTAAAGTCTGGCTTCATGGTTGGCTGCCATTTGTCAATGGTTTGTAGTCATCTTCCTATATTCCTGCTGTTGTGCTGTGGCAGAAACCGGACCATGTGACTCCGCAGTCTGTATTACTAGAACTGGTTCCTTTACCTCTTTAGCTCACCACCAACAAAAGCGCAAGCACAGATGTCCATCTCAGATGTTTCCATCATCGCTGCTCCCGCTGCAGATTTCTGTAAATAGAATATAAGAAAGGGTCTTATATATTCATTTTTGTTACAAAAAAATGCGCTAGGGCTTATTTTCAGGGAACGTCCTTTTTTTTTATAAACAATCTACATTTGTTCTTCATTTTCATTCCAAAATTCCTAGAGCTATCATAATATGGAAGCCCGACACCCCCCCCCCATGTTCCTGTTGGGTGCCACTTTTTCAGACATGTTAATATATGCTATGGATGCTACTGGGCTTGGGGATGGACAGGCACCACTATAGTATAGGGCTCGCTGTATAGTCCTGGCTCCAACATGCATTTCCCTGACATCCACGCGGCTGTCACAAGATGCCTGTGTCACCTTCACTTGCAAGTTCTGTTTCCTGAGAGAGGGGACAGAGCGCTGCATTAGTAAACAATCTCCGAGTGTTTGTCAGAGATTATAAGAGGATAGCAAAGCATGCTTAATGCGGTCATTTCCATGACTTGATTTAAACATACAGGTGCATGCTTATAATTATGTCCATATGTTTTATTTTCCATTTAAGCAAAAAATAAATTGGACTTTTTCAAATGATATATTTCTTTTTCCACAATAAACATCTGCGATTATGTGTTAAATCAATCCCTGAACATCCTTGGAATAAACGTGTCTGTTTTCTGTGTCTGCTACATTATTATTTATCTGTACCCTGCTTTTTGCATTGTCAACTTAACTATAGAAACAAAAAGAAAAGGTTTAACAATATATATAAATAGAAAATTTTTCCATTTCTCTAAACCAAAGTTTAGACTATAATGGCCTCCCATTATATTTAAACATAGTAAAAGGTTAATATTACATTTCATGCCATAGCGTTTAAAGTATGTGTGCCTCTACTCAAATTACACTGAGCATGATAAGGGTGTGTAGTAGATTCACATCTCGTAAATAAATAATCTTTTAAAATAAAATGAGATCAAGATTAGGTATAGCTATATATTCTATTTCCTATAATATATCTTTACAGGCTGTTTCCCAAAAGCCAATGATTGAACGTGTGCGAATGACATCCCTGTTGAAGAACTTTAAAGTAAATCCATTTAGTAAATGTTTGGCCGTAGTCACATGCATGAAAGCCAATATATGAGTCAGACCTGGACACACTAATGTAATCGAAAGTTTGAAAATAGAAATAAGTGAGTTTCCCAGTGTTCACCTTGGCAAAGTTGCCTGTCGTCTGGGAAAAGGGAAAACAAAAATAGTAAACTGTTTGGACAAACTATTGTTACTATACCCAGGATAAAACCTTGATGTCTTAATTAATGTTGTTGCCCCCTAATTAGTATTACTACCATTGCTTTTGAGAGTGTTTTTAGGAATTACTGTACTTAAAACATTTTATTTGTACTTTAATTGTACTTTGCCTAAACTGACTGAAATGGCGGTTCAGGCAAAAACAGCTAGCATGATGTTTGGAAAGGCGATACACTAATCTTACAAGTTCACAAAGTTGAGCAGAATGAGGTTTCAATGTCCATGCTGATGTGGTGACCACAAACGGGGGTTATGCTAAATATATGGTGAAGCCAGTGTGACGTGCAGTGTGTATTGTGGTGTGGATTGCAATATGCATCCCGGTGAGCTTTTTAGCTTATAGACACAAAAAAGTGCAAATAAAGGCTTTTTCTACTTTTTTTCACAAAGATTACCTGTACCTGTGATGGGGTAAGGGTATTTGTTTTTAAGTTTGAAAACAACAGAACCCTATAGGCTGTGAAGAAAGAAAATGCTAAGAGGCTGATTTATTAATAGCGACATGTAGCGACAGTTGAGCGACTGTAGCGGTATTTTCACAGCGCCCGCTAGTAGTTGCTGTGCTTGGCCGTTGTTCGGTTGTTGACAGCGACTCAGTCGGTGTGGCGTAATGTTGAATACAAGGTTACGAGTCGCTATTTGACAGGTTCCGCGATGTATGGGAGCGCATGATAGCGACTGGTCAGCGCAACCGGCTTCCACCATATTCATCAAAAAATCACTCTCAAAAAATTAAAGTGCTGTGAAATGCATGTTTATCCCTTTCAGTGCCAAGCACGTAGTTTCTACGTGCTCGCTTCCACTCCACTTAAGTGCCAAGCAGGTAGAATCTACGTGCTTGACTTTCCCCCTTGCTAGCAAAAAAAATAAAAATCAAAAGTACTCACCTGACCCCTCGTTGGATCCGGCCGGGTCTCCTCTTTAATTTGGTGCCATCCGATCCCCTGTGGGCGGTCGGATGGCTCCAGGAGAGCCCCCGGAATAGCCCCCCCCCCCCCGTTTGGCAGCAGCAGCTGCTAACTGTAAAAAAAATAAATAAATAAAAATGACATTTACTTACCTGCAGTCGCGTTGCCTCCCTCCGGGTCTCCTCTTCACTGGGGGGGCCTCCGATCGCCCCCCCCCCAGCCTCTTCAGCTTCAGGGGAGAGCCTGAAAGGGCTCTCCCCCTCCTCTCCCGACGGCCGCCGCCATCTTGCTGCCTTTGGGGGCGGGGCTTATGACATCACTGCCGGGCGTCTTGCTGCCTCTCCTCGGCTCAGCTGTCAGATGCCCTGGGGATCGCTGGGCAGAGCAGTGGAGGGGCAGGGGATGCTCTGATCCTCTGGCCAGCGATCACCAGGGCATCTGACAGCTGATGAACACAGGAGCTGACAATCGGGTGAGGTGAGTAAAGTGTTTCTTTTTTTTATTATTTTTTTTTTTAAATAAAGATTTATTTAAAAAATGTTTGTGTCTGTCTTTTTTTTTACTGTTAACCCTTTGTGAACTGGTAAGGGGTCCATGAGATTGGGGATTCACATGCAATAAGATTTTATTGACAAACTTACATTTTTTATTTAAAAAAACACTACAAAATGCAAAAAATAGATTTTTTTTTATTTTTTTGCACATATTTCCCCCAAAAGTATTGAGAATACACCTAAAAAATTACAAACAAGACATTACATGTTAAAGCCCAGACTCTGCTGAAAAAAACAATATATCATTTTCCTGGGAAATCCCTGGAAATCCCTTCAAAAATCACATTTGAACATGGGGAGCGCAAAATAGTGCAAAATGGTTATGGCACCAAGCGTGACAAAAACTCCAGGCAGGCTGGCAGCGAAAGGGTTATACCCCAGAGCGCTGGAAGCGATGTGTTAAAAGTAGTTTTTTAACCCCAAACCACCATATTTTTGGAAACCAAAAAAAAATAATATTTTAAATAATTTAGTAATATGAATACATTAATATCAGACCTGTAATTTCAATTTAGTACAATTTTTTTTTCTAAATGTCTAGAAGTGGTCACAGAATTTTTCACATTTGAAAAAAAAAAAAAAACATTAATAACAATGAATTATTAATATTTAAAGATTGTTCCATTGAAATGCATTGGAGAGCGCCAGGTAGCGAGAGGTCATACCTGTCGCTGTTCAAGGTCGGACGCTGGCGCTGTGGGCTGAGGCTGGAATAATGATGAATGAGTCGCTATATGGCGCTATCTCAGTCGCTAAGCAGGATTGGCTTGATAAATGTGTGATTGTGGTGGGGAGCCGGCCTTCTCGTGGCGGGGCCCGTCATTACCGGCCGCTCACCAGTCGCTACCTGTCGCTATTCCTTTATAAATAAGGGCCTTAATCTTTAGTATAGGGTGCTGTTATCTCCAAACTTTAAAAATGTATCCTTACATCACTGGAAAAATAATGTGCTTAGACTGTAAAAATGTGCCTTGATATGTACAGGTGATTTTTTTGTGGGAAAATGTAGGATAAAGACTTTTTTGGCACTTTTTTGTTTGTTATGGTTAAAAAGCTCACCCACAAACAGGTTGCAGTCCACATCGCAATGCACACCGAGTCAAGTCACAATGGCTTCATCAAATATTTAGCTTGACCCCCATAAAGTCAATGTTTCCCAACCCTTTCCTACAAGGTCCAACAGCAGTCATGTTTTGTGAATCTCCTAATAATAGCTGCCTCTATGGTTCTGCTACTGTACCAATTACTTCACCTGGGCTTTTGTGTGGAGATCTGCAAAACCTGGCCTGTTGGTGGGCCTTGCATTAAGCCATCAAGTTCATATTATAAAGACCCTGATGAGAAGGTAACATATCTTACCTACAGAAGTTTACTCCTAAAAATAGATATATCTTGTCTCTGTCCCTGAACATTACTGTGTTACCTTGCACAGACCTCTGCCTTGTGTACCTAGAGGTCTAAAAACATTTTTTTTTCAAAATAATTATCTAGTGGCCTGTGTCTTTGTTCCAGCTACAAGCATTAAAAGGGGTCCCCAAGACATATTTCCATCAGCAGTCCTCAGGCGCTGTTTTATCCCCTACACCCGAGGCATATCGATTTGGAATGCTCATGCACTAGAAGGCCCATAGGTGGAAAGTCAGGCATAATACACACCCTGGTTTTAGGGAAAATGGTCAGTGCCAAGTGCAGGATCCAGTGGCATAACTAAATGTGAAGGACCTGGTGCAAACATAAAATGAGGCCCTATCAAGGCTCATACAGTAAACTATTTTCTGTCTTTCAGCTCAGTTAGATGCAACTCAACAACCATAGACTGAAACAGCTGAAATAAATGGTGCTTCATTTCTCTAAATAATTCCAAGTGAGCACAAATATGATAATTAAGGTGGAGGAGCAACGATGATGGGGCCCCCTGACCTCTGGGCCCCAGTGCGGCCACACTCCCTGTACCCTCTATAGTTACGCCCCTAGCAGGACTGAAGAAAAATCGCCCTGCAGGAATGGGTCAGATTGGCGTCCATGCCCCCAAGCCATGCCTGCAAAACACAGGGTGTTATGGTCCTGTTTTGGGGCTTCGTACAGCGTTTATTCTAAATCAGGATGCAGAGGCTGATAAATAGCCCTTTAACATGTGCTCATTTTTGGGAACTTGCTTCTTAAACAAAACTGCCTGTCACCGAAGTAAGTGCAAAAATGAGCTAGCAGATATAAAAAAGTGTCATTAGCCTATTTTTTGGTAACGTTAGAGTTGTCTGCACATGTCTGCACATGTGTCATGTCTGAACGTGTCATGTAAGTCATTTACATATTTATCCAGCCCAACCCCCTCCTTTAAATCTAGGGCTAAAAAATGCCACATACTAGATTATAGGAAAAGTCCACTTTCAAAGACATTTTTAAAAGTGCCCCAACATCTGTGTTGGGACCAAACGATGTCCTGCTATGCTTATATATTATAGTTTCTTTTTGTATTTTCTCTGTTTTATAAAAGAAACTGTTTTTTCACTGTACAGGAAATGTTGTGTTTGGTGTAAGGAGCAGATACTTCCCGCCTCTGGCTTGATAATCATCTGATTGGCTGAGCGGAGATGATGCTCCACTTTCTTGAGCTCACAGGTTTATTTCCTCCTGTTCTAATTCTTCAGAGAAGGGTATTGCAGTTGCGTGTTCCAGTAGCTAAAGGCTTACTGGTCACTTTTTCTATGGTTTGCGTTGTGGGGGACAACTCATTGGTAGGCAACAGCTATACTTAAGGGTTTTACTCAAGGCAGCAAAGGTTACACCCATTTGAGCAACACAGAGCTACAGGGATATAAGAAACTTGGAAACTGCATGCTGATAAGTAAATCACAGCTGTAGGGGCACAATCCTAACACACATGTTTATTTTACATTCCAGAAGAGGAAAAAAAACTAACCAGAACTCCAAAAAGCTGACAAAAATTGAGCTTTAAATGCAATTAGCACATTATTCATGCTCACTAGTATTCACATTTACAGACTGTGGCTTACATTTTTTTGGCTCACGTATATGTATTTGTGGGTTCAATGCTCACCATGCATTAGGCTCAGTTACATGTCTTATATTTAAAAAATACTGCCTTTTATCATTGCCACAAAACTCAATGCACATATTACTCCCGCCAATGTCAATCTCTGTATGGCCTTTGGACTAAATCCCCTGCCAAAAAACACAAGAGCTTATCTGGCATCCCTCTCCAGGGATCTCCTTTGGTTCCCTGCAAGGCTGTACTGGTGTTAGAACGCCCAAGATACAACACATTAATCAATGCTGGCCAGGTTACTACAGCAAATGAGACGCTCTGTTACAGCACCCGATAGCCGATCACAGCTTATACTAGCGGTCGCTCTTAGCGCCTCTGTACAGACGCTCATCTGCCGTTAAATGCAGAGTACCCTCCCCCCCTTATTCACTTTACTAACTTTTTGCCGGATTGCAATTTAACATACCAAAATGTAAGGGCAGGTTGTAGGATTTTAGATGTATGAATATATATATTTTCACCCAAACTACTATGTAACTATGTATTTCTATCTTATACTAAACTAAGGCCCTTATTCATCAAGCGATAGCGCCAGGTAGTGTCTGACGAGCGCCAGGTAGCGGCAGCTAACGGCGACTACCGACTCAAGTACGCCCGGCGGCGGTCACAATGACGCATTTATCAAGCTAAATGAGGCTAGCGCCGGCGAGAGCGACGGCTAGCGCGGCATTCATCATGAAGCCGGCTGGCCCGAACAGCGCCGCTGCAAATTCCTTCACAGCGACACGTATTACCTGGCGCTACCTGCCGCTCTCCCATACATTTCAATGGCAGACGCTGCAATGATTGTTTTTAGTGGTTTTTGGGTTTTTTTCTTTGGTACAAAATTCAACACATGTTTATATTGATATGTTTTATGAATCTGGCTGGTTATTTATATGTATTTGAAGTTTTTATTATTTTTCACAATGTAATGTTGTGAGTGACATGGGAATTGCATCTCCTCCACCCAAACTCATTGGCATCAAAATCGCTTGTTTTCCACACAAACGGGGCTTGTAAAGCTATTTTGTAGCCTGTCAGGTTGGGCGGTCACATTCGCTCTTCGAAATTGTCAGCGCCCAAGCTATTCAGCAGCCCTGTCCTTGATGAATCTGTGTTGGTCAGTGTTTGTGCAGTCGCTGTTTTAACCCTTTCAGTGCCAAGCACGTAGATACTACGTGCTTGCTTCCACTCCACTTAAGGGCCAAGCACGTAGTATCTACGGGCTTGACTTTCCCCCCTGCTAGTAAAAAAAATAAAAGTCAAAAATACTCACCTGACCCCTCGTTGGATCCGGCCGGGTCTCCTCTTTAATTTGGTGCCATCCGATCCCCCGTGGGGGGGTCGGATGGCTCCAGGAGAGCCCCCGGAATAGCCCCCCCCCCGTTTGGCAGCAGCAGCTGCTAACTGTAAAAAAAAAAAAAAAAATAAAAATGACATTCACTTACCTGTGTGTGCGCTGGCTCCCGCTGTCCCTCCTCTTCACCTGGGGGGCCTCCGATCGCCCCCCAGGACTTACCCTCGGGGGCGGGGCTATGACGTCATCCCGGTCCGTCGCAGCGTCAAGCCCCGCCCCTTTTGGGGGCGGGGCCATGACGTCATCCCAGCCCCGATCACCGATCACCGGCTTCAGCGCTCTCAGCTGTCAGATGCTGGTGATCGGCAACGGGGAAGGAGGTGGCAGGAGATGCTCTGATCTCCTGCCTCCCCCTTCTCTGATGCCGATCACCGGCATCTGTCAGCAGAGCGGCGCGGGACAAAGGAGCTTTTTTTTTTTTTTAATAAAATACTTTTGTGTGGCGTTTTTTTTCATTTAACCCTTTGTGAACTGGTAAGGGGTCCATGAGACCCCTTATACCAGTTCACAAGGCTCTGGGTATGGCAAGTCACCTGCAGCTAGTGGGTGGCTTGCCATTAACCCCCAGCCCCCCATTACCTGCCTCCCCAACGGCCAGGGGGGGGCAGAAGGGCCCGGGCCACTTAGTGGCTATGTGGGCTAGTAGCCTGCAGGGCCAGGGGCCACCAACGCTGGCCCCTGCGCCCTGTTCTACAAGCCCCCATAGCTGGCCCGGGTCGGTAATGCTGGGTAGGGGGGACCCTACGTCATTTTTTGGGGGGATTTTTAAGGGTTTTTAACCCTTAAAATTCCAAAAAAAAATGGGGTCTCCCCCCCTAGGAGGGGGAACCCTATGTCATTTTTTTTTTTAATTAACCCTTTTGTTTTCTGTCATCCAGCAGCTATAAAAGGCTGAAAGAGTGCTCCACTATGGATGGGAGGTAAGTATTAAAAAAAAAAAAAATAATAAAATATTTTTTCTCTTTGTGTGTCTGTGTTTTGTTTTTACATTTAACCCCTTGTGAACTGGTAAGGGGTCCATGACCCCTATACCAGTTCACAAGGCTGGGGGAGGTGGCAAGTCACCTGCACTAGCCGGTGACTTGCCATTAACCCCCGGCACCCCCATTACCTGCCTCCCCAAAGCCCAGGGGGGGCAGAAGAGCCCGGGCCCACTGGCTATGCGGGCTTGTAGCCTGCAGGGCCAGGGGCCACAAAAGCTGGCCCCTGCGCCCCGTTCCTCCAAGCCCTGCATAGCTGGTCCCGGGCTGGTTACTTTGGGTAAGGGGGGGCCCATGTCATTTTTTTTTATTTTTAAGGATTTTTAACCCTTAAAAATCCCCCCAAAAAATGGGCCCCCCCTCCCGGGAGGGGGGACCCTATGTCATTTTTTTTTCTCGATTTAACCCTTTGTAGTGTGGATGGTAGTTGTATTTTATTTGTAAATGTTAAAAATTACTTGTTTCAGTTAGGGGGGTCTCCTGGGCAGGAACAGGTGGCTACCGATAAATATGTGGTACCGTTCTAATCGGTAGAAATGGGGCTTTCACATGCAATATGGTTTTCTTTAATAAAATAAATTTTTTATGTAAAATAAAGGAGTCAATTTTCTAAAAAAAAATTGTATTTATTTTTTTTTTTTACTTAATAATAAATAAAATTAATAATAAATAAAATTTACAAACAAGACATTTCATGTTAAAGCCTAAACTCTGCTGCAAAAAATATATATATAATTTTCCTGAAAATTCCAGCAAAAATGACACAAAACATGGCGCAAAACATGGCGCAAAATGGGGAAAAATGACCTGTCAACAGAGGGTGACAAAATCTCAAGTAGGCTGGCAATTAAAAGGGTTAATAGTACCTCTGCATGTTGGGTATTGTTCTGTTCGGGGGACCTTGCGCTTTCAGACTTAGCTTGTTTTTTCTTGTTTGCATATTTATATTTTAGTAAAAGGTGTTTTTTATTCTGCTTTTTTATACATTTTTTAGGGAAACTCTGCGCAACCAAAGAGTTCTTTGAGGGATTAATTCCAGAAAGATGAGCCCACTACAACAAGCTGGGTACGCTTAGAAAGCTTAACATGTGTACTTTCAGGGAATATATGGTTTATGGGGGATATTCCAAATGTAAAGGGTTGTTTTGGTTGAAAAATCGCAAGGTGCGCACTTTGTCTGCAGAGCTGAAATTTTCAAGAAAAATTACCGTTACGCACATGCTTTACTTTGGGGTGTTTGGCAACTCTTTCCTTGACAGAACCCATGCATGTTGGGTATCGTTCTGTTCGGGGGATGTTGCTTTTTCAGATCATACTTGTTTTTTCTTGTTTGTATATAGTTTTTTTAGGAAAATGTGGCTTTGATTCTGCTTTTTTATCCTTTTTTTAGGGAAACTCTTTGCAACCAAAGAATACATTGAGGGATTACTTCTAGAAAACTGTGGCCACATCAACAAGCCTGGTACAAACAGAAAGCCTGAGGTGTGTACTTCCAGAGAATATATAGTTTGTGGGGGGTATTTCAAATGTAAAGGGTTGTTTTTCTGGAAAAACTGCAAGGTGCGCATAGCGCATATCACAGTTGTATTTTTTCAGAAAATCCCCTAAAGCTCTGTTTCAGTTTGGGGAAGTCTCCTGGGCAGGAAAAGGTGTCTACCAATACATATGTGGTACCGCTGTAACCGGGAGAAATTGGGGTTTCACACGCAATAAGATTTTATTGACAAACTTACATTTTTTATTACAAAAAAACACTACAAATTGTAAAAAATTTATTTTTTTAAATTTTTTTGCACATATTTCGCCAAAAAATATTGAGAATACACCTAAAAAATGACAAACAAGACATTTCATGTTAAAGCTCAGATTCTGCTGAAAAAAACAATATATAATTTTCCTGGGAAATCCCTGGAAATCCCTTAAAAAATCACATTTGAACATGGGGAGCGCAAAATAGTGCAAAATGGTCTGGCAACAGAGTGTGACAAAAACTCCAGGTAGGCTGGCACTTAAAGGGTTAATTCGCTATGTGGCAGCGCGAGCGTCGCTGTGCCTCGCTGCGCTGCGTTGTGCGGCGCTGTGCTGTTCATACATGTGCCCTTCTGCCATTTGCAAGGAATTCACTTCCCACGACCCCAGTCGTTGTTAATGAATACACTGTAGTTGTGAGCGTGCCTGGCCACATATTGCAGGATTAACATTCAGTCATACCAGCTCATAACAACCCGTTATGCATTCTCATGTGTGCCACATTTTCATGTAGTTGTCTAGTTTGATTGTGTGATGACTTTGGGAAGGAATAAGATTTGTATATTTAAGCACAACGGTGTATGCTTTATAAGGACCTATGCATTACAGTATGTAGAACCCCCTGCTAAATCAAGCTAATAATTCGTGGCGCCTTGGGCCCTAGCTTGTTTTCAAGCGTCATTTTAATGTTTTGCCGCCACTTAGCTTGCACATAGCTGATATTAGCTTGTCCCTGTTGCGCGCATCTTTTTTTTTAAAATTTGAAGCACAGTTGCTTGCGTCATATCCGGTTCCGGTATCCTCCTTTGCGTTTCAACGCCACCTTAAGGTAAAAATGTCTAGCGCTTATGCCAATAGCTTGTTTTCCAGCGTCATTTTAATTTTTGGCCGCCACTTAGCTTGCACATAGCTGATATTAGCTTGTCCCTGTTGCGCGCATGTTTGTTTTTGAATTTGGAATCACAGTTGCTAGCGTCATATCCGGTTCCGGTATCCTCCTTTGCGTTTCAACGCCACCTTAAGGTAAAAATGTCTTGCGCTTATGCCAATAGCTTGTTTTCAAGCGTCATTTTAGTTTTTCCGCCACTTAGCTTGCACATAGCTGAGAATAGCTTGTTGCTGGTGCGCGGAGCGTTTTTTTTTTTTTAAATTTTTTTCCAGTGTCGCTTTGGTCATTTCCGGTTCCTGTTTCCTCCTTAGCGTTTCCACAATGCTGCCCAGACGGCGAGTTATGCGCCTCCCCAGCTCCTCCTCCGACTCTGACCCCACCACCCCTCCCCCACCTCCCCCACCTACCTCACCTTCCCCAACTAGCACCCCTCCCACCCCTTCCCCTCCTGGGCCTCCAAAGAAAAGGCGCAACCAGGTGGATAGCCGCGTTAATGGCCAGGTGGTCAAAGTGAGTATTTGGTTTGTGTATTTGTAGCTTTAAAGTTGCAGAACACACAGGGGGGATTGGCCCAGAAATTTCTTTGTTTTCTGCCAAAATTGGATCACTCCCCGTGGGGCATCCCCATTCTGGATGTCCTGCTGGGATGCCCCCCCCTGGAGGGCCCTAAAAATTTCCTCAGCCCCGTCCCATCTGTGCATGCGTGAGCTGCGGATGCCTATTGCGCTTACCTCTAGCAGGGTGTACCCCTGCGCCAGACATATTTTAATTTTGTGTGCAGGCGCACTCCCTGTTAGAGTCAAACGCCACATGCGTACTTTGCCGGGCAGACCCAGCTGAGCTGGTATGCACGTCCCAACGGCCTTGTATGCGCATACCACAGCGGCACGGAGCGCTGTGCTTGGCTGGCGCAGTCAGGTGGGTGCGTCCTCAGTGGTGTATTTGTGGCCTTCCAAGGGGGTTGCAGACAGCGGACCACCCACAATTGGTGTGGCCCACCAAAGTGCACACAAACCCAGAATAGTGATAATCCTGGGTGTGGGTCCACTTTGATCTGGTCTCTGTATAACTGTTGATGCCATTGTTCTGATGTCATGTATTGATTTTTGTTTGTTTTATCATTTTTCATAGGACTTCTGCGTGGCCGAATACGACTATGCCCGTGGAGGAAAAAAACGCATTGCCATGGAGGTGAAGGCCACAGTGTCCCGGCGCTTCCACACCGAGCTGTCCATCAGAGCCATTCAGCAGAAGTGGTCAGATTTCAAGCGCCGGGACCCTGAAGGCGTGTACCGCCTATATGATGCCTACGCATCAGGTAAGTTAAAGCTTATGCTCTGTTTAGACTTTTTGCAGAATCATCTGCTAAGCTGTGTCCATTTGTGCTCTTTATATTAATTATTTTCTTTCACCCCCTCCACACAGATAAGCGTCCTCCCCTGGGGAAACGTGGGAAGGGATTCCTCCCCCGAACCAGGCAGGCGGACTCGGGGGAGTCATCGGGGGAGGGTCCCTCCCGCGGGTCCTATTTAGAGGACCCAGGGGAGGAAGGGGATGACGCCCCAGAGGAGTGTGCTGCTGGGGGGCTGGCAGGATCAAGCCTCAGCTCCTCACACTCTGAGTCTGAGGACTCTCACCAGGCAAGGGGCCACTCTCAAGTGGGGAGTCCAAGTGGGGTGGTAGAAATGGACTCGCCCACACTCCCTGAAGGAGCAGGGAGTGAGAGGGAGGAGGGTGGCCCTTTGCCTGGTGGATCTTCTGACCAGAGTGTGAGGAGCCGAGGCTCCCCGCCTCCTCCTCAGAGCCCTCCCTGGGCTTCAAGTTGCGGTTCATCCCCTGGTGAGTGTCCTTTTTTTAATTGTTAGTCTGTGACAGGTTTCATCTTGCAATTTGTACTTAGCCCTTGCCATTCCTCTCTAATTTGCAGGGCATCATATAGGCGGCACCTCCATGGCCTTTTGGCGAAGCATTCTCCACGGGCATAGTCGTGGTAAGTGTTTGTTGTTATCCATCACATTCCCTATGTTATGACACTCATTAAAGTGGACCCACAAACATTGATAGTGCTTGGATTCTCGAAGGTTCCCTGAAAAATCACATCCCTCACCCAGGGCCCCCCCCCCAAAAAAATACCCCACAAACTCCTTACCTCTTTGGGGGTTGCCAAAGCCACCGTCCCAGCCTCCTGTGTGACACTCTAGATGTGTGTGCGCCTGCGCTCTGTTTACTAATGGGCTGCGCGTGCACACACACTGGAGGAGTGATGTGTGGAAGGCAGTGGCCGCGGAGTACGTTGTCTCACTCAAATAGTGGTGCTCTGCCAAAGCGGACCCAAACCCAGATTTGATGCAATCCTGTGTATTGGCCCACTTTTAACAGACATATGTTTCCTGGTCCATTGTCACAGCTGGTTTGATAAGGTACCTTAACCTCACAAACCCCACTACAGTGCTAGCCAACTAGCAACCACCCCTATGTTTCTGCCCACACCATGATGGTTGTTCTCATTTCTTTTCTTGGGTTAAGTTGTTCCCGCTCAAACATGTGGCCCACTAGTAACATTAGCCAATCAACTGCTAATGAGTCCTTTACATAGCACTGTCTATGTTATTTGCACATTATCTTTAGGGATACATGTTGCAACCCTAACTAATTGACATTAATTCATGGACCAGGAAATATGCTAATTTTGGACAACCTGTATGTAACCATGCAAGCCTTTGATTTTTCAGACTCAATAACCAGATGGATGTCAAATAGTCAGGTGTCATTGGCCCACTAATTGTGTTTTTGTCTTTTGCTTTCTGTTGACAGATGTTGCTACGCAGACGGAGCCAGAGAACCTCCTCCCCACCCCAGCTCCAGGGACGGCCAGCAGCATGGGCCCCCGCCACAGCTGCGATGGTGAGTACATCCCACTTCATATGCCTAAAGACTTGTGAAACCTATGTCTTCTATTCACATCTGCAGACATTTAAAATGTGTTAATTTCACACACATCTAGATTCCATGTGTTTGTACAATAATCCAACATGCCTGTTTGCATGCTTGATTGTTGCCTCACATTCTTCATTTGGCCACATTGAGACTATTTTTGCCTTAGACACAACCAAATGGGCCGTATTAGGTCTGGACCTCTAACATTATAGGGCAAACTCGTGTACTCGTTAGGACTTTGGCCCTGAGGTTTGGCTGTGACTAAACACAAAAATGGACACACTGGGACTTATACCTTCTTTGCTTCCCCAGAGTTAAAGTGGAACAACAACCAGGAATTTGACTTTCCTGGGTCTTGGTCCACTACGGTGGGGCACCCCTGATCGTCACCGCTGTGTGACAACCCCCTGAACTCACTTTTACTCCAGCAAACGTACAAGCCGCGGCAAAGTGGCTCCTTCTCCGCCTCCCGCGCGTCCCTTGTTACGCGCACGTGCCTGCGCCGGCCATTCACAGATGGCCGGCGCAGGCACACACACGTCTAGAGGGGCGGCAGGGAGGGCCCGGCGGCCGTGCCCAAACGAAACTGAGGTAGGGATTTAGGGGTGTTGGGGGGGTTTCACCCCGAGGGACATCCCGATCTCGGATGTCCCGCGGGGAGGGAGGTGATCGGGCCGGGAATCTGATAGATTCCGGTGCCGATCACCGGTGGGTGTTGGTACACTTTAAGAGTAAATGTATGCTTGGGATGTGTTGTTCACATTCCTGCCAGTCAATAGTACTCATATCATGTTAACCAATAAGCGCACAGTGGTCAACAATGTTAATGTGAGTGTCACCTAATTGGACACACTGACATTACATTGCTACATCTGTGTCTGTTGAGGTCACATTCAATTTATTAATAAATTGTTGTTTCTACATCTCTACAGCTTGTGAAAACCAGCATCGCAGACTGTGGCGGGAGATCAGGCTCCTGAAGCTGATGCTGCTGGCCAAGAAGAGGCGCCGGCGGCGTCGTTAGGGTGGGGGGAAGGCTGGCCTGTTGAAGCCCTTTGTTGGGCCATGTTGGCCCTGTTGGCCCCGTTTTTTAATTAAAAATTTTTATGATCATCATTACAGTGTGGTGCCTTGCAAAGCATAGTTTAACTGTCTCAAAAGCCATTTGTGTGTCAATTTAGCCATACCTTTGGAGCCATTTCATGTGTTAACCATAGTAAGCTAGGGTCTCAAATGTGTGGCCTAAATTTACAAATACATTGACATATCTAGATCAAGATACTCATCCGTGACTGTGTTATTAGCTAGGTCTTAGGAAAAACACAATTTAGAGGTGGGTTAAGCAAATATATTTACACAAACCAAAACAAACAAAATTAATATTCTTGGCTGGGTGGCCGGGGAGGTTGGGAGTCATTGCTAGGGGCGGTGTTGGGGGACAACAGTGCAGTAAAAAATATAGACTGCTGTTGTATGAGCTGTTGTATCAACAACAACGTTTGGTCCTGCCGCTGGATCGCTTGCTGCTGCTGGTGTATGGAATCGTCAGTTGCATTGGCCAGCCGACCAAGTTGCTGGTTTTGATGCAGATTGTGCATCAATAGGTCGATCTGGCGCTGCTGGGCCTCATGTTGTTGCTGACACATCAGCACCTGCTGTTCCAACGCCGCAATGCGCTCATTAGTTCCATCACGCGGCTGTTGGCGACTGTAATCCTCCAGCATCCGGACCCCTAGCTCATAAAAATCAGCACTGGTTGGTGCCACACCTCCTCTTGCTGTGGTTGGAGCCTAACAAAATAGAAAACAACATTTTAGTCAAACCAAACCAATGCAGGTATGCCCCTCAAAATAATTATCCAAAACAGTCACTATACAACTTACCCTTGTCTGAGCCTCGGAAGCTTGGCCACATGGGACTTGGGAAGAGGTCCCAGCTTGGGGTTCTGGTTCCGCCTCCTGCAAAAACAACAAAGAAAGGAAATGTGACATGTTGCTTCATCCACTACCCACGAACATGCCAATGTGGTTATAGGTCGTCTACATCAGCCATGTTACCTGCGTGTCCTCCGGCACAGGTAGGCTCGAGGTATCGCTGCCAGAGAGTGGCAATTCCACATCCGAGATGTCCGGCAAGTTGGCATATGCTAAACAGGAAAGTCAGGTTAGTAGGTCAGTGGCCCAAACTCAAATGTAACCTGGCTAGGCTATCGAGGCCATACCTCAACAAAGTGCAAAATTACACACTAGACCAAAGGTATCTGTTAAACTCAGATTGTTAACATGTATGTTACAGGACTAAGAGGCAATAATTTTGGCAAAGAAGATCAGACACATTGCTAAAATTACACATACCCGCAATCTCCCAGATGTCTGGAGTAGGGCCCTCACTCGAGCTTGGACCTTGAAAATACATGTGGACACACAAGTTGCCAGAAGCAAGTGCAACAAAAGTAGAGCCAAAATACAGACTAGAGCAAGGCAAAACAACTTACCCTCATCTCTGGCAGCCTGAACTTGAGGGGCCCTTTCTGGACAGCCACTTCCAATATTCGGGTCAACTAAAAAACACAAGTAATGGCTCTAAATATTCCTCAAACTACTACGGGGAATGTTTGGCCAAAAATATGTCCTCCAAAATACATTGCTATCACTCCAATAACTATTAGACTGACCCTGGGGAGGCAACAAGCACTCCCAAGAGGCATCTTCAAGTTGACAAAGCAAACATGTAGATTAGTAGACTAACCAAATTGAACCAGTGTAACATAAACAGCATAAAGGATACATTATGTATTGCTATACACACCAACAGGGTCCTGTTGACCTGCAACATCGGAAGTGGGGTCCAAAGATGAACCAGTCACTTGGCCTACCAAGAAAAAAGAGGAATGAGACACATGCACTTGGGTAAAAGTGGATAAAGCAAGGTGGACACATGCACTTACCGACATCCAAAGAGTAGCTTGGATCCGGAGGAGATGCTGGGGCCAATGGCATGGGAGCTATGCAAAAATCAAGCAAATATTGAGCCATAGTTAATGTGCGTGCAAAAATACTACATGCATTAAGGTGTGTGTGAGCAGCTCTTTCACTAATATTCACTAATCAAGGCCAGTGTGGCTTCCACATTTATATGCCGATATATGGCCACACATCTCTGGCTTCAAACATATCTACACATGTTAGGGCCTTGTTAGTTAGTTGCTGTGAGTGTTACAGTGGGCGTTAAATTAGGCCGCAGGCCCATATTATTAATACTCAACAGTGCAACACTCGATTGTTTGAGCTGCTCCCACACCCATTTGTTCCCCAAACAACCAGCACCAAAATTAGGGGTAAATACCTTCAATGGCAGACTGGGGTAGCCTTGAGGTTGCTGGAAGGGCAGGAGTTTGGGTGTCCTGAGGCACATCCCGGACAGCAGCATGTGCACCTATGCAGAAAGCAACAGACAGAAAAGTAAAAAATGTGTGAGCTCTAATGTACTACTTCACAGGTCCTACTGTTAGTTGGTCAGAATGAAAAAATGCTAATCACATACATTAACAGTAGCTTTTGAAAAAAGGCAGAAAATATGTACCTTCAGTCCAACCTGTGGTGTCATCCCCAGGATCCACACCCTGCAGCCGAGCCAGTGGGATTTTGGCCTTCAGCATCTCCTCATACGGCCTGTAGGTACTCTTTGGAGCCTGGATGGTCCCACTGTCCACATCAAGATCGTGATTCATCTTTTTCATAAGGGCCCCTCTCAAAGTGTAGAAGCGTTTCCTGCAGGATGGGCCACTACGTGGGTGTTGAGCAGTGCTACTAAGCTCCACACCAATGGCATCCCACAGTTTGCTTCTTTCTTGTTTGCCTATGGACTTGCTTTGGGAGCCAAATATCAGCTCCCATTTAGCAAGTGTAAGGCGCACAAGATGATTATTCTCCGCCAAATTAAATTCAGGCTCCCTCTTGGCACCTGGGCGCTTAGCCTGGGGTGCTGCCCCACCTTCAGGCTGGGCCCTTTTCCGTAAGGGAGGTCTGCGCACAGCACCCACCAAACTCCTACTTGGGCCTGCTGTGGCCGGCAGATGTCCTGAATTTGGCTCCATCCTGTAGCTGCACACACACACAAATACACACCCAACAAGCACGCATGCAGACTACAGAATGGCATCGCAATCTGTTAGGGTTGGGCAGGTTTTATGTGCTATAACAGCCAATCAAAAAGCAGGCCACTTAATTGATTCACACATACAGCCCAGTTCCTTCTAGCCACACCTCCACTGCACTGACTGAAGCATGTGTGTTAGCCAATTAACTCATTACAGACCTCATTAACCAAACAACACACACCAAAATACAACAATGAACTGATGTATCTCAACCCCTTGTGACATGTGGCTAGCCTAACGGCTATTTAAATAAACAGCAGCTTACCTTTCATTGGGCCACCACTGATTTTTGGGCCATGTCCGTTATTTCACGCAAGTTTCGGCTCACGTACGCTAGTAGCGCTACTAGCGTGCGCGTGCGCACTCCGTTTTACGCACACCTGGGTCGGCTAATTGGCGCCCGGAAATAGCAGAGCGACGCAAAAGGCGGCAAAGCGGACCTGTACGTTTTGAAAGAGAAGTATAAATGGAAGGAATTTTCAAGCTTCTGGTATTCTTACACTGTGGCAAAGGCTGTGGTGTGGTGCGGTGCTCACTTGCTTCCCTTAGCTCATTTGAGCCTCTGTCTGGTTTCTGTCCTCATTTTCTGTGGCTTGTTGGGTGATTTCTGACATCAGTGCTGTTTCTTTAGGAGCTTGTTTTTGGTGGCATCTGCAAATATTGTGTAGCATACTGCAAGTGAGGCTTGATTTTGGGGCCTTTTGTGGGCTGTGCAGCAACTCCCCTCTTGGTTGTGCCTAACTTAGAAAGCTGGTTTTCAGCAGGCTGGTGGTTTGGACCACTATAGTTCTGGTTTTGTGGTGAGCTGCATTGTAGCGGGTGTGTGTGGAGTGCGATTGTTTGTGTGTGTGTGTGGTGTGTTTTTTTTTTTTTTTTTTTTTTTGGTTTATTTTGTATATATCTTGAGTGTGTGTGATGGATAAGAGGGTGATGTATGGTGTCTGGGTGGATGGATGTATGTGTATGCTGAAAGAGCAGGAGGAAAGGGAGCGGGTGTTGTGAGGCTTAGGGCACCCCGCTCCTTTGCAATCCGCCTTTCAGTATGGGACTTAAGTGACGAGCAGATCAGGAGCCGCTTCCGTCTGAATCGTGCTGCACTACAGTCCCTATATGATCAGATTAAGCACAAAATCGAGCCATCCACCAAACGCACTCAATCCATTCCAGGCATAGTACGCCTGTGTGCCACTCTTAATATTTTGGCACGAGGGACCTTCCAGGCAACCTCCGCCCTCCTCAGCGGGATAAGCCAGGCTACTATGAGCCGCATACTAATCCAGGTAGTTCTGGCGATTTGTGATTTAATCCCAATTTACATCAAGTTTCCTGAGGATGAGGAAGAGGTTGCCAAAATAAAACATGCTTTCTATCTGATGGGAGGGACCCCGAATGTGCTAGGGTGCGTTGATGGTACACATATCCCTTTCCGCCCTCCCTGTGCACAGGAGCTGTCTTACAGAAACCGGAAGCATTTCCATTCGCTCAATATAATGGTTGTCTGTGACCCAGACATGAGGCTGCGGGCGGTGAGATCGGGGTTCCCCGGCTCATGCCACGATTCTTACGTCTTGCAGCGGACAGTCCTGTGCCGGAAGTTTGATAACAACGAAATGCCAGCTGGCTGGCTACTGGGTAATAAATTAACCATGTCAATGTATGTAGCAAATATGTGGCCTAGTAAGCCAAATTTAACAAAACCCCCCCAAAAAAACATGTACTAGTACTAATTGCTGTCTCTCTCCTTGTGTTTTTTCTACAGCGGACAAGGGATATGGGCAGAGAACGTGGGTCATGACTCCGGTCAGGAACCCACGGACCTCTGCCCATGAACGCTACAATGCAGCGCATCGCAAGACCAGAAGCATTGTGGAAAGAACCATCGGCCTGCTGAAAGCACGCTTTCTCTGTTTGGCACGGCCAGGAGGAGAGATGCTCTACAGCCCACAGAAGGTCTCCAAGATCATCCTTGCCTGCTGTGTGCTACACAACATTTGTATTTGCCACCGAATTCAAGCCCCCGAGGAGACAGCACTGGTGCCAGAAATCCCCAACATGCCCGCAGCAAGAAGTGAGGACACCCAGACTGGCGATGAGCTAAGGGAAAGGATGATCACTTCTTTTTTTGCGGTAAACTAACTACCCTTCACTCTAATGCAAGTACTGCACTACTGGCTAAATGTATTTGAACTCCCATCAAAATGAGCCCAAAAAAACACTAAGGGGGGTGTAAGATGACCCAAACCACTCTAAGGGGGGTGTAACATGACCCAAACCACTCTAAGGGGGGGTGTAAGATGACCCAAACCACTCTAAGGGGGGGTGTAAGATGACCCAAACCACTCTAAGGGGGGGTGTAAGATGACCCAAACCACTCTAAGGGGGGTGTAAGATGACCCAAACCACTCTAAGGGGGGGGTAAGATGACCCAAACCACTCTAAGGGGGGGTGTAAGATGACCCAAACCACTCTAAGGGGGGTGTAAGATGACCCAAACCACTCTAAGGGGGGTGTAAGATGACCCAAACCACTCTAAGGGGGGGTGTAAGATGACCCAAACCACTCTAAGGGGGTGTAAGATGAGCCAAACCACTCTAAGGGGGGTGTAAGATGACCCAAACCACTCTAAGGGGGGTGTAAGACGCCAATGTTGGTTATCAAGTAATGCATTTTTTTATTTTCTACAACAAAACTACTTTAAAGATCTATACTAACTGCACTTTTCTTATTTTTTCAGGCACCAAGAGATGCACCCTGATCCCTATTTTCAACTTTCCTAACTTTCATGCACTTTACTTTGCTTTTTCATTTCTGTTGGACTTTTGAATTTCAATTTCTTTTCTGTTACTTTTTTATTGTTTTTTAGTGTTAAAATAAAAACAACAATATATAGATACATGTGGCTATGTGTTTAATTCTGTTGTAAGTTTCCTTTGCATTCTAATTCCTATTTTAATTTTCCTTTTCTTTCTCAGTTCTGTTTTTATTTTCCTTTTCTTTCTCATTTCTGTTTTTATTTTCCTTTTCTATTTTCCGTTTCTTTCTCATTTCTGTTTTTATTTTCCTTTTCTATTTTCCTTTTCTTTCTCAGTTCTGTTTTTATTTTCCTTTTCTATTTTCCTTTTCTTTCTCAGTTCTGTTTTTATTTTCCTTTTCTATTTTCCTTTTCTTTCTCATTTCTGTTTTTATTTTCCTTTTCTATTTTCCTTTTCTTTCTCATTTCTGTTTTTATTTTACTTATTCTACTAAAAAAAAAAAATGTGGCTATGTGTTTAATTATGTTTTATTTTGCATTTACATTCTAATATCTGTTTTAAATTAATTTCCTTTTCAACACAAAATAAAAACTAAAAAAAGTAAAGAAACATGTTGCAATGTGTTTTATTCTGAAGGTACTTAATTCCCAGCCCACAGCAAAGCAAAGCGCAGGCGCTGTGTTGAATAGCGTGGTCACACTGACTGACAGCGCCTACAAAGCTGAGGGCCAACATCATATTCAGCAATGTAGGCGTTGTTCCCAACAACGCCAGGTAGCGACTGAGGAGGCCTGCTATAGCGAATCGCTACCGCCCGCGGCTGACGCTAGCGGCGCTCATAGCGCCATACTTCAGTCGCTCATCTGTCGCTACCTGGCGCTATTGATGAATCGGCCTCCCCGTGGCTGCAATGCAAATGTACTTTATTTTGCTGTTATTTTAGCATTTTACGTCGTAGGCAGGCTTTTTTGTTTTGTAACTCCTGCATAAGCACTATTGTAAATACACCAACTGAACATCAGGGCAGGGAATGCTGTGGGTTATTTACTATGACAAAAGCTCTCTTACTTAAAACATACAATGATTTCCATAGGAAATTACAGTTATGCTTGAATTCCTGCTCCTGACTGGGCTTTGAAGTGAAAGAGCACCATGATGTTGAAATGTTTTGGTACCAATACTGCCATATACAGTATTTCATTCTTCTCTTGTTCCAGTTGTTCTAAGCAATTTGTGTATTAATAGCCCATGGATGGTTTTAATTTTATGTTTTATTAAGTGATTTTATTATACCACATGACCATTTCACCTGTGAACTGATTCATTTTGCTCTTAGCCATGATTTCCAGGAAAAATGGTAAATGGTTTAGGCCCATGGTCTAGCTTTAGAATTCAAGCAGTCATGAGGAGGTGGTGGTCGGTATAAGTCTTTTTTTGCCATTTGTGAGTTGCTTTGTTGGCTTCAAGTAATTCAGGATCGTTTCTAGGGATTAGCGAACCTGAATTCGCTCCGAATTTCAGGGAAAATTCGATTCAGCACGAGCCCGAGTTTTTAGTGGCTCGTGCTGACCGAGTTTTCCCTGAAATTTAAAAAAAAAAATGCCGGCATGGTGGGAGCAGGGAGGCTGGCTGCGCTGTCAGCGGGCGGCGGAAGCTGGCTTCCGCCGCCCGCTGACAGCACAGCCGGCCTCCCCGCTCCCACAATACAGCAAACACTTACCGGCATGGTGGGAGCGGGGAGGCCGGCTGCGCTGTCAGATGTCATCAGAGGACGCGTCATCAGAGGAATCCAGCTTCCACTGATGACGCGTCCTCTGATGACAGCTGACAGCGCAGCCGGCCTCCCCGCTCCCACCATGCTGGCATTTTTTTTTTTTCAGCAAACACTTACCGGCATGGTGAGAGCGGGGAAGCCGGCTGCGCTGCCAGCTGTCATCAGAGGACGCATCATCAGAGGAAGCCGGCTTCCACTGATGACGCGTCCTGTGATGACAGCTGACAGCGCAGCCGGCCTCCCCGCTCCCACCATGCTGGTAAGTGTTTGCTGTATAGTGGGAGCGGGGAGGCCGGCTGTGCTGTCAGCGGGCGGTGGAAGCCAGCTTCCGCCGCCCACTGACAGCGCAGCCAGCCTCCCCGCTCCCACCATGCCGGCATTTTTTTTTCCATTTCAGGGCTTGGTGGGAGTGGGGAGGCCGGCTGCGCTGTCAGCAGGCGGTGGAAGCTGGCTTCTGCCGCCCGCTGACAGCGCAGCCGGCCTCCCCGCTCCCACCAGAGATGAGCGATTCGCTAAAGTTCGATTCGGACGAACCCGAATTTCTTTGAGAAATTCGGCGAATCGCCCGAATCGAATTTTTGAGAAGTTCGCTCATCTCTAATCGTTTCCTAAGAAGATGAAAAACATGGTTTACTCATCATGCTGACTCATGCTTATTATACTGTAATGTGTTGGTATTGTAAAGTATTTCTTTATTCGCCCATGGGTTCTTCAAGCATTATGTGAAACAAATCCTTATTACAGCTAAAGTTCTTGGTCTAGCATCTGTTTTGATATATTTGTATTTTACATAATCAATTTATTTAACTCAAAGCTAATTTTCTAATGTCCTATGCTATAATTCCATGGCTTAACATTCCCGGGACCCCCAGTGAGTTTTCCTGCTAATGCCGCACCATGTCTTCTACCAGACTTTATAATTCACTAGAGGCCATTCTGTTCCTGGCATATAAAAAACCCATTCCATGACAATATTGTCTGTCTGTAAAATAAGCTGCTAATGTGGGATACCTCAGGAGTTTGGCAGCCAGATGCTTTTGATGACCAAATGTCTGATGAGGTCTCTCTTATTAGAAAGTCACCAAATTTAACAGAAAATCAATTGATGTCTTTTGGTGCCAGTGGCATCCCTTTCCTGGAACCCTGCCCGGAACCCACCCTGAAATGTGGGCATGTTTAAAGCTGGCACAAAACGTTATATATATATATATATATATATATATATATATATATATATATTAAAAATCATCAAATGCCCAAATATATGCAACATATAAAGTTTTGCCCTAACTTTAATAGTTGTTAACATGGCATATTTACACAAAGTGAATTTGCCCTTATCCTGATCACAGGATATCAAATATGTTTATGTTGTACTTTGAAACAAAATGATATTTCTTAAAGAGGAATTTCGGTGGTCCTGGAGCCACTAGCAGATCCGGTTAGAGCCAAGCAAATCCAAGGATGCAGATTGGATGAGAGGGCCTCTTAGCTTCTTTGTTTTGGCCGTGTGTGCATCGTGGAAACACCAGGAAGGTGAGTTTCCTGGGATAACTGTGGGGATAAATATTGTAGGGCATCCCAAATGGGGATGTCCTGTCTGAGAGGAACAAGACCCAGGAAAGTGAAATTTCCGGATGTAGTTCCTCTATAACAAAAACTATACCAGGAATAATTGTATTTTATTGCTGCTGACTCCATGGCAGCATTTCAATAGATGTCCTTGCCCCAGTCCACATGGCCTCCATAAAACCCATAAAAGTCTAGACTATATTTTTGCTCTATAAGACACACTTTCCTCCTTCAGAAGTGTGTGTGGGGGTGTTAGGACGTCTTATAGTGCCAATGCAAAAAAAACACTTTTTTTGTTTACCCATTTTCTCATAGGGGCTTATATGTTTAATTCTTTTGCTAAGTGCAGCCAAAAACAGATTGCTCTTCATTAATACAAAAAAAAACTTTTTAGTAATGAATATACTTTCATCAGCTTGAACATACACAAAATACAAAGTTAAAACCAATTAGAGGATTGCACACAAGCACATTTATCTCAAGCAAAATGTTGTAGAATATATCCACTGTCAGTGTTTCCACAGTATACAAATATACACATAAAACAAATAGTCTTTGCAAATAAAAAACAAGGAGACTGCCTGAATGTGTCTCTAAAGTGCTAAAATTATACAAAACATACTTTGAGGATCACAAATAAAGTGTATGTGCATGCAAAATAAATTATAAATAAATAAATATAAATATAAATAAGTGACATTAACCTCCCTGGCGGTTTTCCCGAGCGTGACTCGGGGTTAATTTTCACTGCAAGTAGCGGTAACCCCGAGTCACGCTCGGGGTAGATTAGTCAGAGGAGCAAAAATCTCCTTACCTTCTCCTTGCGATCCAGCGATGTCCCCGCTGTGATCGCCAGTGAGAGCCCCGGCAGATGCGTCTGACTTCCTGGTTACGTCACTGTGAGCCGCAGAGGCTCATGGGGGCAGAACTGGGAGGGAAATTCAAAAGTTATAAACACACAGTAAAACAAACACACAGAGTGATACAGTGAAATCCTGTGAGATTACACTGTATCACCTCAGATTTGACATTGTATTTGCCCTTTGATCATCCTACACTGCCCTGCCTGCCCTTTTTCTGCCCATAAAAAAAAAAAAAATTTATCATGGCATCAAAGCGTCACTTTAGCATCTCCAAAGCGGTTTTGGATCAGATAAGTGACAGTGGCAGCGACACAGAGCCCCTCGCAGAAATGAGCGATAGCGATTCGTGGCAAGATTCGTCATCTGACTCTGACACTGACCAGAGAAGTGGCGACAGCGACAATTCTGCACCCGACCTCAGTGATGTGCGCACTTGGTGCCCAATTGATTGCGTTATGGATGAGGTACCGCCGCCAAGATTTCCTTTTACTGGATCACCTGGGATGAAGGTAGACGTTGAGCACAATGATCCTTTGGCGTACCTAAAATTATTTCTAACAGATGACGTCATTGAAAAGATTGTCATGGAGACAAATCGCTACAACGAGCAGCAATCCGCAACTCTGCGTAGCAAGTTTTCCAGGAACAGAAAATGGGAACCGGTGACTAAAGAGGACATCTGGAAGTTCCTGGGGCTATTACTTCTTACTGGGGTGGTGGGGAAACCCCTGCAGAAATGGTACTGGACTACCAATAAATTGCTGGCAACCCCATTTTTTGGCACCATCATGTCCGAGTGCCGATTTTCCCTCATAATGAAGAATTTGCACTTCACCAACAATGAGGAATTTGACGAAGCCACACATCCAGCGCCAAAACTTAAGAAGATCTGGGAAGTATACCAAATGATCCTAAAAAATTTCCAGCAGTCCTATGTGCCAGATAGAGACATCAGCATTGATGAAAGTCTGATGGCTTACAAGGGACGCCTCAGCTGGATTCAATTCATCGCATCCAAGAGAGCACGGTTTGGAATAAAATCCTATATGCTCTGCGAGTCTGCCACTGGCTATATATGGAATTCCGTCATATACACTGGTAAAGGAGCACAATTCAACCCCAGGTACAGCGGCTATGGGATGGCAACGTCATCAGTCCTCACACTGCTTGAGCCATTGCTGAATCAGGGGTATGGTGTGACAACGGACAACTTTTACACATCGCCTGAGCTGTACGAGTTTCTGATCAAACACAAGACTGATGGATATGGAACCGTTAGGCCCAACCGACGTGACCTGCCATCTATGTTTGCCAAGAAAAAACTGAAAACAGGAGAAATGGTTTCCTGGCAGAAAGGAAAGATGATGGCAATGCGTTGGCGTGACAAAAAAGACGTGTGCCTAATGAGTACAGTGCATAACACCTCCACTGTTATGGTCCACACAAGAGGTGGGAAAGATGTCATGAAGCCACAACTTGTGATTGACTACAACAACACCATGGGAGGAGTCGATAGAGCCGATCAGGCGATGACATTTTATCCGGCTATGTGGAAACAACAAAAAAAATATTACAAAAAAATCTTCAGGCATCTCCTGGAACAATGCCTCTGGAATGCCTATATACTGCACAGAGGAAAGAGTGACAAGCCTCTTGTTCATTCTGACTTTATCTGGAAGGTGGCGGAGCGGATTTTTGTGAACTACCAAACGCCATCAGTGGCCGTGAACAGATCTGGACGTCGTGCTGTTGACGTTGTCAACCCAGAACGCCTGACTGGTCGTCACTTTATGGATTACATCCCGCCAACCGCAAAAAAGGCAGCACCTACAAGGATGTGCGTAGTTTGCTGCTCAAAGCGAGATGGCAATGGAAAAAAAATCAGAAAGGAAACCAGGTTCCATTGCCCTGATTGTGACGTCGGTCTATGTGCAGTCCCATGTTTCAAAATTTACCACACCCAGGATGTTTACTGAATTTTCTTTGTTTGACAAATTTCATTATTTATTTCATTATTGAAAAAAATTATATTATTTATTAGATTATAATTCATGATTTTTATGTTTCGAACTTTATCACATCTGAGAGGTCTACTAGAGTCTTCTATGGTCAGGTTAAGTAACACCAAATTTACATACAAAAAAATGGTAACGCTTTTGGTGCAAAATTCCAGACATAATCATAACGCCAGGGAGGTTAAGGTGGATACTCATCTAGTCAGTAGAGTAAGTGTGCCAAGGGTTCACATGATCCTCAAAGTATGTTTGTTGTGTATAATGTTAGCATTTCAGAGACACATTTTAAGCAGGCCCATTGCTTATTATCTGCACAGACTATTTGTTACATGTGTATATTTATATGCTCTTAATACTATTAGCACTGATTGGTTACACAGTCTTCACGCTGACAGTGGAGAGATTCTTCAACATTCATACATTTTGCTGGCTATATATATATGTGCTTGACTGCAATCCCCTGACTTAACCCTTGGGCGTATGTTCAAGCTAATTGTGTATTTGTTATTAAAATATATGTATTTTTTTGTATCAATTGGGAGCAATCTGCTTTTGGCTACCCTTAGGGGGTCTATGTGCCCACTTAATTCTTTTCTAATTATGAAGCCTGAATGGAGATATGAAGAGACTTGGAAGATGCTTCCCTCCACATTTTCTGTAGTGTGGTGATTGGTGGGGACTCTGCACACTGTCTGTAATGGGGGGATTCTGCACACTGTCTGTAATGGGGTGATGGGGGTATTCTGCACACTGTCTGTAATGGGGTTATGGGGGGATTCTGCACACTGTCTGTAATGGGGTGATGGGGGGATTCTGCACACTCTCTGTAATGGGGTGATTGGGAGGGGATTCTGGATGCTGTCTGTTATGAGGTGATTAGGAGGGGGGATTTTAGCACACTATTTGGTTCAGAATATTTTCTTTCTTCTTTTCCTCCTCTAAACCCTAGGTGCATCACATGGGCAGATGCATCTTATAGTGCGAAAAATACAGTACATATTTCACCATTTTTGTAGTCCTATTTTTGTGAGTATGCCATTTTGCTACAGCACATCATTATTGGACTATGCCACTTTCATCCATTTATAAACATTTGTACACATTTTTGAACCTATGCCTAGTGTTTTATCTTCCCATGGTAGGTATTCAGGTCGAAGGAATTTTTTTAAATTGCTTACTTACTGATGGAGTTCCCAATCCACTTTCAACCAAATGGACTAAAGGGACCTTTTTTCCTTCTAGGTTAACACAGCCACGCCATTTCAGACACCTATTTAGCAGTCTTGAGGGCTGCCCGAAGATGAGGTTGTGAGGATGTAATTCATTAACTATTTCAACCAGTCATGGATGACTTGGAGTGGCAGACTAGAAGGAATCGTGCCTTGCTTAGAGAGATCCTTATGTAATTTTCTCTTTATATCAGTATCGGTTTTATTCGACCACATATATATAACCATACTGTGAACAGGCATTTAGCTCTGTTGTGGCAGTCATCATGTTGCAGAGACAGTAACATAGAAGTTCAGTTTTAAACAGGGCTTGCATACAATAACACATACAGCACTCAATCAGGCTCAAAATTATTCCCGCTCTGCTGAGCACTAGCTAAACATCAGGAGCCCATGACTATACACATTGCATGCTACAGCCACCCGCTACACAAAGCAACTTAACAGTTACCTCAAAAAATCAATATTAAAGTCCCTTTTCGACCAAACAATAGATACTCACCTACAGTACCGAACCACTGATTCGTACAATACCGGTAGTTTGAAACTTATTGCCATTGCCGATCTCATCTTCACCATCCCATCGGCCCGCTGCCGAGTATCCATTCCGTCACATCAGTCACTGTGACTGGTTGCACCAGCTCCATTTACTACAATGGAGGGGACATGCCAACCCTTGGCACTCAGCACCCCCCATTAAAATTATTAGAGTAGGTGTGGCCAGTCACACTGATTGATACCAAGCAACAGAAAGGAGGCAGCTGCGGTCATGAACCGTGATGGTGGGGCCTTGATATCCTGGCAGAGGCAAGTTTCAAACGACTAGGATGAGCCCAGTCAGCTGTGCAGGATTATTGGTGAGTATGTATTTTATTGTTTTGCCTGGACAGCCGCTTAGGTCCACCTGTACACCAGCAGCCCTTTGTAACATCCTCATTACATGGCTTCCACTCTTGAATGCACACTCGCACCTTATATCCCTGGAAAATGAATGGTCAATTTATTTGTTTATGAATATGTGCCATAGTTCTGGGACAATAGTATTGAATAGTATTGAAAGCAGAACTAAAATATAAGAATAATTCCTGATGCAGGGGTTGGAGTGGTACAGATGTTCCAGAGTGAATTTTAGGGCCAGGTTCACTCCATCCTCTGTAGATTGTAAGTAAACTATAGGGGGCCAAAATAAATAAACTTTTAAGGAACTGGAACTATAATTAGCTTCCTCAAGGACCATCTGCTCAAAGATTTATTATAGATGTTAGGATTGGCATGAACTGCTCTTCAAGTTTTGAGTCATGAAGACAAATGATGTCAGAACCAGGAGCTGTTCTTATGTTAAGACCCAGAAGTATGTTCTTTACATCTGCTTCATTTATGATGGCAAACATTTTTGATTAGTAGGGCTCAAATAGTAAAGAGATTGTACAGGCAAAAAAAAGTCAATACTCAAATTTTGTCCACTACAACTCCACCATGCAGTTTCAGGGTTCTCCGTCTACTGCTGGCATCTCCATACTCCATACAAGAGGGCAAAGAGCCATTCCCTAGTGACCTCACATGACAGTGTCTGTGGGGCTGTTGAGAGCATGCCCCACCTTTACATGCCCCCTCCATTTCAATTAATAAACTAGATGTGTTGAAGCTTGATGGATGAGGCTGTTGCTGCTTGGCACTGTACGATGGTAACGCTTGCTCTCTCCCATTGAAGATGGCGACACTGCATGAAGGAGCTGCAGAAGAAAGTAGGTTAGTACAGACCTTTTATTTTAATGCATGGGCAAGGACTTTAACATGTTTGTTGAATTGACCATTGTAACTATATCAAGTAAAGGATCTTCTTTCTCAAACTGATTTTCAAAATATTTTATTTAGATCTGCAAGTTAATTCCCTCCAGACTGAGAAAGTTATTGCTTTAAATCGTGCCAGACAGACCTAGATTCCCCAGATTAAAATTTATTCTTTTAATTTCCTGACATATTTTTTTGCTGCTCATCTCTCCCTTGAAAGAGAGTCTCTTGAATCTGTCCTTATCACAGTCCTCCCTTTGATAAGGTAGTGCCCTGATTTTGCCACTGAGATATGGTCTACTATTGCTGTGCAAAGGCAGCAATACTAACAGTACTATAAAACGCATTGGGAGTCCTAATGTCGATGAGTCATCCTCTTACATTGTGAAAAGCCAGCCAGCTCCCTGCTGAGTTACATTGTTACAGCATGGCTGTGGCTGTTGTTCAATAATGTTTCATTTAACTTTCATTGCAGCCATTATCCTGTTAGCAAAACCCAAACAGCTCACAGCCGAGGCACAGCTTTCTGTGATGTGTGCATTGTGCTGCTGTAATGAAAGCTTTCCCAGCCTTTAAAGCGGAACTTCAGTCATCGAATAATCCCCCTGCCCTGCCACCCTACCCTGGCAATGAGGCAGAACGGGGGGTTACAAATAAAAAAAGCCCATACCTTGGCATGGCATCCACACCTCTCATCTGGCACCCTGGATCCTGGGCACCACCACCTTGGTCAAAAGAGACAGAGCCGCATCCACCCACTTCTTGTGCGATTCTGCCTGCTCATTCAATTAAATGAGTGTCGGGAGCGCGTACGGACCTGGAGGATGCTTTGACCCTTTTCTTGCAGCAAACTCTGGGAATCGGGAGGAGCCGCGCAAGCACCTGGCTAAAGTGTGGGCTTTTTTTATTTGTAACCCCCCTGTCCTACCTCATTAGATGAAATTCCGCTTTAATAGAATACCTGGGTACTGACCACCTTCTTTAAAAAAATACCCTGCACCCATGACATGATGGATCCGTTTAACTGTTTTTATTGTGTAAGTAACAGCGCTCTTTTTTGTGTATGTAATGGCACGCTATGGGGTATCCATGCAAATTTGGAAAGGCTGTTTGTTTGAAACCATTTTTGCATGTTATAATGCATTCAGTTGGAAATTATCTCCAAACTCAGCATATGAGTGTTCAATTAAAAATTGAAGATGCTCAGTTCTCCAAATCTAGGATAACTTTTGTTACCTATTAACCCCTAAAAATATAGACGTCAGCTGTGAGCTGTTTACATTGCAACAGCAACTTATAATGTATCCCTGCATGTGTAGCTCTTGTTACAATTGTAACAATCAGGCTTAGCCTGCTTTTTCAGTGTGTTACACAGCAGGGAGCTTACTGGCTTATACTATATAAGAGAATTACTTATTTCTGTTTGTTTCAGTCACAGCAGAGATACTGCAGTGCAATGTATACATTTATTAGCCCGATATTCAGTGCAGGTAGCAATGATTCCCCTGTATGTATAGAACCTTTTTGACACACGTTTTTAATACCACTTTTATAAATAGGCTCTTTTTTTTTTAATGGTCAGGCAGGAGAAATAACTATTGATGTACATCTTTGCTAAATAAGTATGATCAGATTTCACTGTAATAATGTATTTCTTGTTATTTTTCCAGCTAAAATACAAACTTTGGATGCTGTAAACTAGACAAGCTGTCATTCTTTGGATCTCATCAGGTACCCAATTTTCTTTAGCAGTCTACAAGTTTAAAGTGAAGTGAAGTTATTTTTAAAACAAGCAATGAAGCAATGAAGACAGGGTAAACAGTACCCAAACCCTTGTAATAGTATTTACACTGGACCTGCATAAAAAAAAAAAAGAATGTGAATTGCTTCCCTTGTTATGACCAGTGGCATAAGCAGTTTGAGAGGGCTTAAAGTGATATTAAACGCATGGGCAATTGTTACACCATTGTGCTGGGCTACATTTGACACTGTCCTAAACAGTTTTTTCCATTTTTAAATTGAAGAAGAAATGGCTGAGATATTGAGGTTTACATGTTAACAGTATTGTTTTGCTTCTGAAGAAAGTGGGTGTGTTCTGTGATGCTGCATAATAATAAGCATAATGGGCGGGGTTTGTAGGAATCCCAGAACTAGCTTCAGACACTCTGGCGATGCTTCTGGCCATACTTCTACCCTCTCCCCCTGTTGCTAGTTGACTTTGAAGCCTAGACCAGCACTCCCAGACAAACAATGCACAAATGCACCAAATCACATGCTTGTGTCAGAGCGCACTCCCAAAGAACATTTGCGTACTCCCAAAGTGCATGTGGTCACTCCAATAGAAAATGAGCGCCCTCCCAAAACGCATGCGTGCACTCTCAAGCCACATGTGTGCACTCCCAAAGTGCATGTGCACATTCCCGAACTCACCTGTATGCACTCCCAAACACATGCACCCACCCCCACACTCCCAAATGCATGCACACACCCCTCCACACATGGTAGGTGAGCAGGCTGGTGAGTGACCTGGTAGGTAGGTGGACAGGCTGCTGGGTGACCTGGTAGGTATGTAGGTGGGCTGGCTGGTGGGTAGGTTGGTAGGCAGGCGTGTAGGTGGGTGGCCAGTAAGGTGGTCAGGCAGATGGGTAGGTAAGTGGCAGGTGGGTAGGTGAATGGCCAGGAAGGTGGGTAGGGAGATGAGTAACCTAGCGGGTAGCCAGACAGGAGGGAGGAAAGGAGAACTCCAGTGGTAGTGGCGGCGCTGGATTCAGGCGAACGGTTCTTCCTATATGGGAGTGACTGGGGTGGCTGCGGCTCCTTCCTCCCGAAAGCTTGGGCAGTGGCGCCACTGTGGTAGCAGGCTCTGGTGGCTGCGGCTCCTATCCTTTGTCCAGACTCTGGCTCAGCAACAGAGATCAGAGAGGAGGACGGGGTTTCTTAGCTGAGAGGGAGAGGCAGCTACTCAGAACATCTGGGCAGGTGTTTCCATTCTCTGTCCCCAGAAGGTTGATTGGTGGACCAGATTGGTGGGGTGGGGACAGAAACAAGAAGGAGAAAGAGTGGAGAGGAAGGACAGAGCTGGAGGAACTCTGTGAAAGTTAAGCTACAAGAAAAACCCCAAAGGGGTAAATAAGGTGGCACCCACTCTTGTTACTGTGGTGCACTACACCACAAGTTAAGCTACTGATTTGTTTTAGCTTTTGAATTGCCAATCACTTTAACCCCATGCAAACCTTGTGGAATGGCTTAAAGATTATTCACTCTTTAATTACATGGGGCGGCCATCTTGCCACACAGCTGATAGCACTGCTTACACATGAGAATTAGGGGGATGCTGTGCCAGCAAAAATCCACAACAAATTGAGATAGATATACGCCTCAGAAACAAGGATAAGCTTGCCTGCCATTTTTCACACACCCAAACACTGGATAATCAGCTAAAGTAGTAAAAGAAATCTGTGTGAGAGAAGCTGTTACAATGTATCTATATGGCGGCAGAGGCAAAAAGCACTTAGTCAGAGAATGCAATGTATTTTATTCAATGATGAGTTATTACAGCTGAAGGCTTGCTACTTATGGATAGAAATAAGAGATGATTGCACAGAGCTATGAGGCAATTTTGAGTGAGCGTCTCAGTTTTTCAGACACAGCCGCATCATGTGTGTGACAAGATGGCTGCCGCCATGCATGTGTAAGAGTGCAGAATCTGCTGACTTTTCCAAACATCTGCATGGTGTTAATCCCTCTCAATAAGCTTATGTCACTGATTGCCAGAGAGGGTTTTTAGAGGAGCAATTTACTTAGGTTTTATTTATTTTTCCCCGGTGGTCCACTTTAAGTAATGTGGAAGTTTGAAGCTTACCCCCTCCAGAGATCCAGACCGTACCATCTTCACTTACGACCATGGTCTGTGGTCGGCTGCACAGGTAACCGGTGTGCACAGGTAATGTTGGAGAGGCCATCCAAATCCTTTTGGGCTTCCCGCTAAAGTGGCTATCCTTTGTGAGCAGTCCCCCCAGATGTGTAAAGTGGGGGGAAACATAAATGTTGAATAGCGGGTGCAATAAAATCAGGGGTGTTAAGATTGACTAACACAGAAATGGCAGGGAATCAAGCGACTGCATGCTCCTGATTGCAAGAGAAAGAATAAGAAGCTGGAAAAGGTTGTCAGATATGACCTACATGATTTGAATGAATGTCATCTAGCCTTCAGCTATCTGTCTAATAACATGCTGTCCACACTGTAGCTAGAGCCTGATATTTAAGGTATGATCATAAAAAATGTAAAATCCCTGTTCTTATAAAGTGACAGTAGACTAAAATATAATGAACAATTGAACTGATTTAAGCAACATGTTTAACAGTTTAAAAGTAGAGATTAAAATTTTTAAGATGTCTAGTGGGTTTTCATCATGATTTTAGGTTTCGTGGAGAGGCTGGGTTTTGAGACACAGTCAGAGATTTTATTATTCAGCAAACAATATGCCAAAAAAAAAAATAGTTTTCTTCCATAAAAAAGAGAATGCTATAGGATGGTTCTACAGGACAGGTGTACATTTTCTAATTACTAATTACCGCTCCCCCCACCACCAAAAATCTGGGTGAAAATGCCCTTGCGTCGAATGAAGCTAATGCAAATGAAAAATAAATTTACATTACAGGCGCTCCAGCGGCTTCTGCGGCAGCTGGGCTTCCTTCCTTCGCTTGGGTGGCTGGGCATTGCCTACATGCAGATTTGCGTAGCCTACATATGGGTGGGAGCGGCCTATGTATGGATGGTGTAAATAAGCCATGTCCACACATGTGTGTCTCTCTCCCTGGGTGTGTGTATCTGTTTCTGTGCCTGTGCTACTGTGTAATAATATATATATGTTGCTCACTGGCTGTAATGAGGGATGCCATTCACTGGCTGTAATGAGGAATGCTGCTCACTGGCTGTAATGAAAGATTCTGCACCCTGCCTTTAATGAGGGATGGCACTCAATGGCTGTAATTAGGTATGTCGCTCACTGGCTATAATGAGGAATGCCGCTCACTGTTCAGTATCCTGCACCAGGTTTCCACATCATCTTATGGGCCCCTCCACTGTTTTCCTTAGGTGGCAGCAGCATCAAAAGATGATGCCCCATCGCTATCTGGATCACATGGGACACAGGTCCCCACCCCCTAATTCTGCCCTAGCTGCCAGATGGGAGTAATAATTTTGGGGGGGATTCTCCCCCACATGACCACATGACTCCACCTCTTGAGCATAAAAGCATTCTCCCTTAGCTTAACTGTCACTACCCTTGGCTGGCAGCCAAGGTAGTGTGCTGCCCACCCTGCCACAATACCAGCACCCCAAATGGGCATAGGGTGCAGATGAGCCCAGTGCCTGACAGCATGACATGACTTTAACCAGGCTCCTGCAATTCAGTGCTTTTGTTCTGGGATTACCAGATCCTATGGTTGGTTTGCTGGGTTAGGAAGCTTGAGAGGGAGGAGGTTGTTTTCTGGTTGAAATTTCTTTTTTAAAAAATTAGCCTTTCCCATCTGAATAATCCCAGTCCCCTAGTCCTAGTTATCACCAGCCCTTATGCCCTACATCCCTGGTAAAAAATTATGACTCCTGGCTGGCACAGGACAGAAGTAGAGGGCCCTGTCTCCTCCAGATGGGGGCGGAGATGCGAAAGAAGACAGTGGAGGGGCCCAGAAGATAATGTGGAGAGAAGGCTGGGGACCCTGAAAACCCTGTCTGGCCAGATAAAGTTGCTGCGCAGTGGGGGAAAGAAGAGAGAAGAGGTATGTACTGGGGACCCCTATACCAGTTCACAGGGTTGGTGATACCATATCACCTGCCGGCACTGGCTGGTGACATGCCAGTACCCCATCTGATTACCTGCACCCCCAATTGGGACACCTGGGTGTGGAGGAGTCTGGTGCCCATCGATAGTTGCCTGGGAATCTTCCAGGAGTGCGCAAACTGGGCTCATACAGAAGGGCGTAAGATCTGGTATACCATCATGGCTATGGGCTGGCGGGGCGGTCTTTCAGTCCTGGGTTACCAGCCCTTATGCCCACTACATGATTCACATGTTTTTGAGAGAATGTTTCTGTGATTTCTCACATAAAATTTGACCACATTAGCTTTTATTCAGTCAATTCTTTTGGTAGTAAAAAAATCCTCTGGAATTCTAATTACTAATTATTAACATACAATTAACTTTAGCAATCTAAATTCCTTATTTACTGGTAAATTTGAGTAAAAAGAATGAGAATGTCACTGTTGCTGACTCTCCAACTAGGAAGTCAATGGCACTTTTTACTCCAGAGTAAAAAGGAGAAAAAAGTGTACAACTTTTCTTAGAAGTTAAAAGTGCCATTGACTTTTACTGTTTTACTAGCTGTTGATCCAGTAAAATGCTCATGCTTTTTTCTCATAAAGTGATTTTTTTACTACCAAGCATTTTACTGAATCAAGACCATTGTGTTTAAATCTTCTCCTTGCATACTATGCATTTTTTATTCACTACCAATCATCATAATTAGCTTCTATCAGTTTCCACAAAGTTAGAGATAATTAAAACCACATGCTAAGAAGCAATTTCAATGCATAAACTAGCATTGCATGCATGGGGGAACACTTAAGATGATGATATCACACATTTAATCCACAACAGTCAATGATTCTGAAATGAGTTCTCAACAGTTTTACGTGCTCTTAGTTTGCTCACACATTTAAGATGGATGTGCTCATATGATATTGTAATATATATAGCAGGAGTATATCGAGTATAAAGAAGAAGTTTGGAGTACAGCAAGTCTATTTATTTATATAAACCATAACTGTTATGTCCCAGGTCACCTTTAAATTGCACTTGTGTCTGTGCATAAAAAACTCTTCTTATTAGAAACACATTGATTAAGTGAAGTGTCTTTCGTTACTGCTGAAATAATCTTGAATAACATGCGCTTAAAAGCATCAATGAAAAATGGCAAAAAAAATTATCTTGCAAGAGTACATTTTGATACACATATCATTTTACATCTGACTAATATTCTCCTGTACGTTGGATTGCATACAAATTTACCAATGTGCATTACCCTCCATGCATTGTAAATATTTTTTTTTTTTTTTTAAGCATAAAGGGTGACCTGGTCTGATCACCCAACTACCCACAAATGATTGTAACTCAAGAACAATGGTCCTCATACTTTTCACGTTAAGTACATCCTAGCATTAAGAAGTTTAAACAAAATACCCCCAAGGAGGCGATCACTTATGAATTTAACAAAATAAATAGGACACAGGCCACAGGCCTTAAAGTATTTTTAAAGCAGGAATAAAAAAAGGAATAATGCTTTACTGTTAAAATAATATGCCAGAGCTGTCAGACCCCCCCCCCCCCAGGTTGGTGCACTCCTAAACATCAGTGTGTACACCTCGGGTATACATACCGCACATTTAAAAACAGTGCCAGCATTTGCAATTATTCATTCGTGTTCGCTACATTTACAGAGCAAAACCCCTGGTTCGGAGCACTTGTGTGTCATTACTCTTTAATATCAATTGTTCAGGCCACTTGGAGTACAAATGCACACTGGTGGACACACTATTGGCAAAGTTCCCAGATGAATTTGAGGGCTCAGTGGCAGTACAACGAGGAGGAGAAGGATGTCCACCACATCCACCACCATATGGCCCGTAGTACCAGGAGGCAAACTTTGACTCGCATGGTGGATGACTACCTGTCCATGTGTGTCTTTGTACTGAGAAATGATTTGCTATCTCTTTTGCCCCCTCCATCTCTTCTGCTTACACTGCCACATCCATCTGCAACACTTCCCCCCTATGAACTTTGACACCTGTAAAAAATGTATTTATGTATAAATGTATATTTTTATGTATATATTTATTTATTGATGGTAATATTTATTTATATATGTCAATATGTATATATTTATTTATTTATGTATATATTTATTTTGTGAGGTTATTTTTTTTTTTTTATGTATATTTATGTTTGGGATAGGGGATGCCTCGCTGCCTATGGGATGGGGGATGCCCTCACTGCCTATGGGACTGGGGATGCCTCGCGGCCTACGGGATAGGAGATGCCTCGCTGTCTATGTGATGTGGATGCCTCACTGCCTATGTGATAGGGGATGCCTCGGTGCCTATGGGATTGGAGATGCCTCGCTGCCTATGGGATTGGGGATGCTGTACTTCCTGTGGGATGGGGATACCACACTGCCTATGAGATGGGAGATGCCCTCACTGCCTATGGGATTTGGATGCTCTCAACGCTCATTGGAGGGGGAGGGCCCTCACTGCTTATGGGATGGGGATGCCCTTGCTGCTTATGGGATGGGGGTGCCCTCACTACCTTTTGGAATGGGGATGTCCTCACTGCCTATGGGATGTGGGATGCCCTCACTGCCTGTGGGATGGGGGGAATGCCTCACTGGCTATGGGATGAATGATGCCCTCACTGCCTATGGGATAGGGGAAAGCCTGACTACCTGTGGGGTGCCCTCACTACCTGTGGGATGTGAGCAGTGGTAGACTGGGGCTAGATTATACTGGCCCAGTCAGCCCATGATCAGTCTTCAGCATACTCACTGAGCCCAAATGGATGATGTTGAGCCCAATAGGATGGTGCATCTAACTGTACTGAGGAACTGTAAATCAAGTGTACAGAGAACTGCACACAAGATTTAGAGATCTTTATTTGTGGAGGGGTAGAGGAAGTAAAAGTAAAAAACTGGCTGAGGTAAGGCAACTTCAAATAGCATGGTTTAGGGTGAGCACACAATCGAACAAAATAAATAAAAAAAGGTTAAGGTTTCATAAACAAATCCTCTTTCCTTATAACAGGGACCAAAGTGTCTTAATTAAATAAATAATGAAATGCACAGCAATCAGTAACTTTAAATGCTTCAAAGTGTATTCAAAACCATATAACTACAAATATGCATACAAAAATAATTAAACAAGCAGACATACTGTACTATATAGACTGTCTATACAATGGAAATGGTACCACAGACAGAAAGATACATGAAATAGCTTGTTTGTAAAGAGAAAAACAAGCCCAGGAGAGTTTTAACACCTGAAGATAAAAAGAATAATTGTAAGCAGTTTCTCAAGCAGTAGTTTCTCTATAGCTATGCTTGAAGTGAATATTTTAACCAAGGAAATGTAGCAAATGGTGTTATTCCCACTCAGGTGGGCTTAGACAGGCTTGAATATACTGAATAGTTAGTTAAGGATAGGTATTCAAATTTTGTGGGTTTGTCATACATGATAGTAAAAGCAATGCTCATAGAAACTCTCATCATGTGCTTTAATAATAATAGAGCTGCAAGCCCAACCAGGAGGCCACTTGTCATGTGCCAGTTAAACAGCAAACAGTATAGGATGCAAAAATACAGAGTACACAGATAACAATTGGCATACTATCGTCATGCACTGTAATTCATAAGTATATGAAAGCGTTAATTCAAAAATAGCACAGAATCCACATGAATAGCAAGCAAGGGTGATGGCTTTGTCATACAATGCCCAACGTTTCAAGGAGGCCTCTTCCTCAATGTAGCAGTGGTGCTTCATGTAGAAAAAAGTTCTTAAATACAGCCTCTATGTTCCCCCTGGCCAGATAGTAAGTGACGTAAGCGGGCCCGTCCTGGATAGCATCCAATCAGCCGCTTGTTGGCGTGAGGTGTAATGCACCAACCAGTCAGCATCTGACGTCAACACACTGGGCGGTGCCAGTATGGGCTCCAAATGGGGCCCGCCCCTCATCTCTCCTATCTCCTTGGCGGTGCGGGTGCCTGTGTTCTGGCAGGGGCCGCCATTTTCGCCGCGGAAGAAGAAGAAGTTGTTCCCCAGGTAGGCTCTGCTTGTTCTTAATGACGGGGTCTAATTCTAGCCCCGCGGTGATTATTATTATTACTATTAGCCTACAATTGATTATTCCACCTTCCCCCCCCTCGCCTCCCCCTCGCCCCCACTAGTTGGGGGTGTTGGCAGGGCTATTTAACCAGATATTTTGGGCATGGGGTTAAAGGGGGGGATGGCCTGGTTTTATAAGCACTGTATTTTCTGTGTGTGTTGTGCCTGGAATGATTGTTGTCTTTTGTTTTCTGTTTTTCAGATCCTGGGACCCCATCCTACAGGGCTCTCCCGGTCTTATATACCTGGATAGTTGGGGTTTTTTTGGCATTACACTCTTTATTGGGATATTTTTTCTGCTAAATTCCCATGGTCAGGGCTATCTAAATATACATATACATTGTAGGTAAAGGGGCATCCCGGGTCGCTTACTGCGTAAATCCCTGGGTTCTGCGAATACCATAAATTTCACCATATGGAGGCTGCCAAAGATACCGGAAACGGTCCTTCGGGACAATCCAGGCTGTGTGGGGGGTGTGGGACTCCGCTCCCGGGGGATGATGTCATTATTTGTATTCCATGTGCACAGCGGAACATTGAGCGCCAGTCCGGCACCCCGGTGCCTGGTACTTCATCGGCCGCGCCATCTCCCTCCCCTCCCCACCTGTTCCGGACCCCGTGTGACGTTGTCATGGGTGGGGATTCGCAATCTGAGGTGTGCGCCCGCCTGGCCAGCCTCGAGAAAATGTTTTCCGCCATGGCCGCTCAGAAGGTTCCGGCTAAGCGAAAACATCTATCTCCGCCTCCGCCGGACTCCGATGGGGAGGTTGTTGAGGATCTGGATTGGTCAGATCGTCCCCTTGAAGAGGGTGAGCTCGTTGAGGAATTAGATGATCCGGAGGGCCAGTAGTTGCTGGGCGCTGAGGGGGACCAGGCTGAAGGTCCCGTTCCTGATACACCTTCCATTTTGGCCCACATGTTTGAGGTTTTGGATTTGGATCCGCCTGAAGCTGCTCCTCGGCCTAAGGGTCAGCTTTTTGGGGTGTCCAAGCAGCGCTTGGAGTTTCCCAGTCAACAGCATTTCGAGGACGTTGTCCTTAAGCAATGGGAGCAACCTACGCGTCTCGTAGGGGTACCGCCTAGCTGGGATAGAAAATATCCTTTTCCGGCGGACTTGATGAAGCGTTGGGCTGTCCCTCCCGAGGTGGATGCTCCGGTCTTGGGACTGTCTAATACGGCGGTTGTACATTCTCCTGACACGACTTCTCTCAAGGACGGCGAGGATCGCCGGATTGATCAGCTGGCCCGCCATGGTTTTGTCTGTGCGGGTTCAGTTTTGAGGCCTGTTTGTGCTTTGGCACTTTTGACATTGGCGGTTAGGTCTATTGTCAGGGACTTATGTGTGGATCTTGAGCCTACCGGTGATGAGTTTCTTGCTCTTAAGCGTTGTGAATCCTTCTTGTTGTTTATTCTGGCCGCTCAGGATGATGCCATGTTGATGTGTGGCAGGGCTACTGCTCTGTTGGTGGCTATTCGCCGCTCTGTGTGGTTGAGACAGTGGACGGCTGATTTTAATTCTAAAAGATCGCTCACGGCTCTTCCCTTTCTGGGTTTGAGGCTTTTCGGTGAAAAGCTAAATTCTGTTGCCAAGGGAGGTAAGTTACCTCTGCGTAAGAAATTTTGCCGTTCCTTTCGGGGGGCGGCCCCCTTCAATCCGTTCTTTCGGGGAGCCAGAGCCGGCAGGGGTGCGGGCTTCTCGGCCTCCAGGGGCGTCAGTTGGAATAGGGGTAGAGACCGTGGCCGTCCCGTTCACGCCTGGGGCGCCAAGCCCAAGCCAGCTGTCAAGCCCGTTCAGCAATGAGGGGGCGCCCTCACCCGTACGGGTAGGGGGACGGTTGCGACTCTTCTCCCGGGTATGGGACCAGGAGGTCTTGGACAGGTGGATCCGGGAGGTGGTGTCGGCCGGTTACAAGCTGGATTTCGAGTCCCGCCCTCCTCCAAGGTTTTTCAGGTCTCGGGTACCTTCAGATCCTTTGGCCGCGCAGGGGCTCCTGGCGGCGGTAAGGAATCTTCTGGAATTGGCAGTCATCTGCCCGGTCCCTCTTTCGGAGGTGGGGCGCGGGTATTATTCCAATCTCTTCACTGTACCCAAAAAGGATGGGTCGTTCCGTCCCATCCTGGATTTGAAGTTTCTCAACCGGTTTATTCGTCCCCGGAAGTTCCGCATGGAAACCCTGCGGTCTGCGATCGGTTCGCTCCGGCAGGGGGACTTTATGACGTCCATAGACATCAAGGATGCATACCTTCACATTCCGATTTTTCCGGCTCATCAGAGGTTTCTTCGCTTTGTGGTGGAGGATCGGCATTTCCAGTTTGTAGCTCTTCCTTTCGGCCTCACCTCGGCTCCGAGAGTGTTCACCAAGGTGTTGGCGGGAGTGATGGCCCTGCTCAGAGCTCAGGGGATTCGCATTGTGCCTTACCTGGATGATCTTCTCATCATGGCGCCTTCCTTCAGTCAAGCGGAAGGGGACACCGGCATGGTGGTGTCTATGCTGGAGAGGTTCGGCTGGGTGATCAACTACCCCAAGTTCTCTCTGGTTCCGGCCAGGGTGGTGACTTTTCTGGGGATGTCCTTGGACTCTTGCCAGCACAGAGTTTTTCTCCCTCAGGCCAAGGTCTTTTTGATTCAGGAATTGGCTCAGCTTCTTCTTTCCAATCCTCGCCCGTCCATCCGGCTAGGGATGAGACTGGTGGGGTTGATGGTAGCCTCTTTCGAGGCAGTTCCCCTTTGCGCAGTTTCACACGAGGACGCTTCAGCTTCATCTCTTGGCGTCTTGGGACCGGCGACCGCGGTCGTTGGATCGGTCCTTCCGGATGTCCCCTCGGGTTCGGCAGTCTCTTCTGTGGTGGATGGTCTCGGACAATCTTCTGAAGGGCAGGTCATTTTTGACCCCGCTTTGGGAAACTGTCACCACGGACGCCAGTTTGTCAGGATGGGGAGGTTTCTGGAAGGATCTTCGGTTCCGGGGGCGGTGGGGCCCTCAGGAAGCCCACTTGCCCATCAATGTTCTGGAGTTGAGAGCCATCAGGTTGGTTCTGTCTCACTTGACGCAGCATTTACAGGGCCTGCCGGTTCAGGTTCGGTCGGACAACCGGACGGTGGTTGCTTACATCAATCACCAAGGAGGGACTCGCAGTCTGGGTGCCCACAGAGAGGTGTCTCTGATTCTAGTTTGGGCAGAGACTCATGTCCCTTGCATCTCGGCAGTGTATATTCCAGGAGTGGAAAACACGGAGGCGGACTTTCTGAGCCGGTGTTCGTCCCGCCGGGGGGAGTGGTCTCTCCATCCCCAGGTGTTTCGGTCACTTTGTCTTCGGTGGGGGACGCCGGAGGTGGATCTGTTTGCCTCTCATCACAATCACAAGCTTCCGACATTCGTGTCGCTATCCCAGGACCCTCTTGCTCTGGCGGCGGATGCCATGGCTCTGAGCTGGAGGGACCTGGGGTTTCTTTATCTGTTTCCTCCGATTCCCATGCTAGGCAGGGTACTACAAAAGCTGGTTCTGGAAGGAGTTCCCGCCATTCTCGTGGCTCCAAGGTGGCCAAGACGGGTGTGGTTCGCAGACATCGTTCGTCTGGTGGTGGATCAGTTCGAGCTGCCTCTTCGGCCGGATCTTCTCACTCAGGGTCTACTGTGTTACCCCAGTTTACCAACGCTGGCTTTGACGGCTTGGCTGCTGAAACCTCCATCTTGAAGGAGGAAGGCCTTTCGGATTCGGTCATTCGGACTCTTATCAGTGCCAGGAAGAGATCCTCTTCTTCCATCTATTATAGGGCTTGGAGATCTTATATTGATTGGTGTGAGGCGAGATCTTTGCCCTGCCGGGTCTTTTCTATCTCTAGGATTTTGGAATCTCTTCAATCTGGGCTGGACTCTGGTCTGCAGCTTAGTACCTTGAAGGGGCAGGTTTCGGCCTTGTCTATCTTTTTTCAGAGGTCTTTTGCTCTCCATTCTTTGGTCAAGACTTTTTTCCAGGGGGTTTTGCATCTGCGGCCTCCTAGGAAGCCTTTGCTCCCTGTTTGGGATTTGAATTTGGTCCTTTCTGCTCTTCAGGCTCCTCCTTTTGAGCCTTTGCAGGATATTGCTCTATCTATGTTGACTCAGAAGGTTGTCTTTTTGGTGGCCATCACTTCGGTTCGGCGTGTTTCGGAGTTGGCAGCCTTGTCTATTCAGGCTCCTTATTTTGAGAAACATCAGGACAAAGTGGTTTTTCGTTTCAAGCCAGACTTTCTCCCTAAAGTGGTTTCTGCTTTTCATCTGAATCACGACATTGTTCTTCCCTCCTTGTGTCCTAGGCCTGGGAATGACAAGGAGAGGGCGTTGCATTGTTTGGATGTGGTACGTTGTGTCAAGTACTATTTGCCTATTACGTCTTCTTTTCGTAAGACTGATGCCTTTTTCGTTGTGCCCTGTGGGGCTAGGAAGGGCTTGGCTCCGGCTAAGTCTTCCATTAGTAAATGGATTCGTCAGGCGATTGTTGGAGCCTACTCTGCCAAGGGGAAGGATCCCCCTTTTCGTGTTACTGCTCATTCTACTCGTGCGGTTGGAGCGTCCTGGGCTTTTCAGCACCAGGCTTCTGTTGATCAAGTTTGTAAGGCTGCTACTTGGTCTTCTGTTCACACTTTTTCCAAGTTTTACAAGGTTGATGTGCGGGCCCCAGCGGATGCTGTTTTTGGCCGCAAGGTTCTGCAGGCTGCAGTGGTTTGAGTTTCTGCATTATTGCCTGGTTGGATACCCGCCCTTTTTGGACACTGCTGTTGGATGTCCCATGCTTAATGATTTAAGTAACCTGAAGCGGGGTGTGTGACATACTTAGAATAATACCATTTTGTGATTACTCACCTGTAAAATGGGTATTATAAGTATGTCACACACCCCGCTTCACCCGCCCTTTTTGGTATCCTGGTTCTTTATATGGTGAAGCTTTTTTGTTATATTTGAGGGTTACCGTTGTTTTTTTTCCTGGTACCTTGTCTTATTGCTGTTTGAATTACTGGGGATTTGTTAGGAGGTACCAGGTATGTATAGACCGGGAGGGGCTTGTTGTTTTCTGGACTTCTCTGCAAGACTGCCACCTAGCGGTGTATAACCCATGCTTAATGATTTAAGTAACCTGAAGCGGGGTGTGTGACATACTTATAATACCCATTTTACAGGTGAGTAATCACAAAATGGTATTTTTCTACACTTGGTTCTTTTGGGAATAAGGACTATTACACGTCGAGCACTTGAATGTGGACTTGAAATCATTGATTATATTGTTTTTCATTTTTAGCGCGGTGTATGTACTAATATTGCATGTTATGTAATTATTGTACTTTTTTCACATAATTCCTCCAGTTACATGCCAATGTCTCCTAATGATATGCTCAATTTGTGGTGTAATGCATGAGTATGTAAAGATGACAAGTATTCCCGTGGTTTGGTCTCTTGGAGTATCCTGTAATAGGGATTGTCTAGTTCTGTTAAGAGCCCTGTTTCTTGTATCCTCCACTATTTGTGGGCCACATCCCCTTACCACAAAGTTTGCAGATAGTAGTGATGATCTTATGAGGAAGGTCTGATCGTCAGATATAATCCGTTGTAATCCAAAGTCCGGGGGGGGGGGCCTTGTTAGGCACACATTAACTTCCTCCCAGGTTATCCTCCTTGTGAACTGTGCAAAACAAACAATCTCACAATATCTCCCAATCTCTGATTTGTAAATACCTTATGAATTCTATTGCATAGCCAGTTCTTCATTTCAGCCATGGCTGAGCTGGGAAAGGTGTGTCATCCCATGGAAGCAATGTTTCACATTGCGAGTGCATTTGAGCTTCATGTGGGTAAGCTTGTTTATTTTTGTTAAGATTAGTCTTTATATATATTATCATGTCTATTTAGATTAATTTTTTTTTACATTGAACATGTTAATTGATTTACTTTGTTTACCTGCATCTGTTAGCAAGCATCAGTATTAATCTAATGTGTTTGCACTATTGTCCAGGGATGATCTGCTGGTTTTTCAGTACTCAATACAGCACTAATTATAAGATGTATTAAATAATTTTGGTATCCTTTTAATATTGACATTTGTTTGCTTGGAATGGGTTTTAGGGTATTGGTTTAAGTTCTTGTTATAAAGTGGGTTGATTCAGAGCCTGGTGAGAAAACTCACTGCTTTTTTAGGAGATAAAATTGTAATTTACTTTCATTGTCTTCCTTGGGACTGATTTAGAGCCAGGTGAAAATTAACGCCTGGTAGACTTTGAAAGTGAATGGAAAGTGAAAAGAAGGTTCTCACCAGGCTCTGAATTGACCCCATAGTGTTCTTTGCTAGTAACTGGTTTATGGGAAGGGTGTGTTATGGTGAGGATTTACGTAGGTTGCAAATCATGCCCAAAGCACAACCAGAGTGAACCTTACTTCACCAAATTAATACTGTATAGTTTGGCCCTTAAACCGGAGTGTATAAAATCTAGCATATCTGGTATAGCAATTATTAAGTGGTAGCGCAAAATACTGTTGCAATAAAAAAAAACTTTTAGAAATAGCTATATAGAGTTCATACAATGGTCAAATAGTTTTCATACATTGTACACAGATGGTAATAATTGCACTTGTGTTACTGGAAATGATAGTGGAGTTCAAAACAATCCCATTTTATACATGATGTGATCAGTCTGACCTCTGCAACAAAAGTTCACTTTGTGTCCTATCTCTTCAGGACCCATAGTCAAAAGGCTTTTTTATGTTCACGCATTGTTTCTTCCAGCTGCACAACTGGGTTCAATCAAATGAAACAATTATAGAATCAGAACAAATGTTAGATAGCTTAACATGCAAATAAAATGTTTTTAACTACTTTAAATACACAAAAAAGGAACTCTTTAAAGGTTGAAAGATCACCAACATCTTTTATGGACCCAAGATCCCTGAAGCATGTGAATTGTGGCGGCGCTATACCTACTTACATACATGAGTATTATAGAATCCTGTGGATATTTCACACTCAAAAGCTTCTAAGTAAGCCACACCCCAGACCACACCATGCCTAGCACCCACAAACTGGTTTAATTTGTCCAGCTTTGAGGCCTCCAAAAATAGTCAGTTATGCACTGGTGCCCATCAACAGTCATACCATTGTAATACTGAGACATATAACCAGTAACAAACGATTTAAAAACACTAGGGGTTTTCCTGCAAATGTCCCTCTCATGGATCAATATTTGAAATTGTTATTTATCTCCTCAAAGTTCCTGTGCAGTTCCTATTAAAGAGGAAATCAAGTCAAGTAATCACTTCAGCCACCATTCAGGTTTGATGTGCAAGACACCACAGCAAACATGATTGGCCACTGGCAGTCACGTAAGTGGTAGACGTACATTGAGTGATTAAGTGGTTAGCTTTGGCTGACTTGTCATTATTTCCTCCTTAAACCCATCAAACTTGTGAAATACATTTGGCCTAAGTGCCTGCCTCACTTATTAGAGTGTAGAACTAGAAATGGATATTTAGATTGTCCTGGAACACTGATTTACTTGCTGTCCCTTGGTGCCATTTACATCATTGCCACACACACCAGTCGCAATAAATGGAGGAGTTTTTCAGCTGAAACAGAAGAATTGTCTGGGATTAGAGTGAAGCAGGAGCAGTTAAAATTGGCAAAAGGTGCTCTTCATGGGGGGAGCAGTGCAATGGATGCTAGTTAAAAATGTAGGTTTTGGGCTGCTTTAAATGATCTCACACAAGCTCCCTTGTAGCCCTGTGGGATGCATCTGTCTTTTATCTTTCCCTTCTGTCTGGCCCTTCTTCAGCCATGAGTGAGAAGGCTTTCTTGGTGACTGGCAGCAGGGTGGACACCACATGAGCATGCCTTGCTGATATGCTGTCAGTGGTGGACATTTAGATGTGAAATAAGTAAAGTTTCTAGACACATACCAGATGCTGGTGCACAATGTGAGCACGGGTCCTAGACTTTATTCAAGAAATGTGGTTGCCACAAGCTTTCGGTCTGACAACACCTGATGAAGAGCTGTTGGCCCCTGGCCTTCCCCTGGGATATCCCCTCTTTGTAAGACCCCTCAGGGTGATCACTTACCTTTCCCCGCTTCAACGCTGCATGTGCGGGCTTTGATTGTTTTCAGTGGGTGGAGCTGCCGCATCCCCTGAATCTTTGGGTGGTGCACACACTCCCGTCACAGCCATTAAGATGCGCCAGCTCAGACTCCCCATTATAATCAATTAGAGCCCTTTTCCAAAGGATGTAAACAAACCAAAGTGCTCTGATTGGATGAGAGTCTGCAGCGTTGGACCAAGGAGAGGTGAGTTTTACTGGACAAACTGGGGGGGGGTTGACCTAGCAGGGCATCCCAATTTATGATTCCCCGGGGGACATGGAGCAACAAAACCTGTGAATATCAAAATCCTAAGTTTTCTTCTGCTTTAAAGGAAAAGTCCACTTCTGTGGACTTCTCTCCCGCAGCCCTGGATTGTGAAGCCAGGAGCTGTGCTCCCGGGCTCCTGCTGGTCGGTGGACATGGCCTGTGTGCAGCTAGCTCCCACTGAAAGCAATGGGCACCTCCATACTCCAGGAAATTCTGTGTATGGAGGCGCCCATTGTTTTTAAACAGGCCAAGCCCATCCGCCAGCAAGAAGTACGGTTCACATGGAGCTATGGATATGTTTGGAATCATTCCCCTGTCCTGCCTCAAGCCCATATACCCCTATACAATACTTGTGTGATTCTCTAATGCTGTATACAGATGCAATGCAGTGCAGTGGACCGCAAGGCTTGCATCTGTTAGGCGAGTTTGAGGCAGGACAGGGGAACATTTTTAGACATATGCATAGCCCCATGTAAACTGTACAATGGCACCTGTCATCCCTGTACATCTAATGCGTTACCTGACATTATATACGGGTTGAGTGGAAGTAGATCTGCCTACTGATAGGCTTCAATGGGAGACTGTATGGCTCTGTTCACACAGTGCAGCTACAGTGCAAGGGAAAACACTGACCATTAATTTCAATGTGCCAATAGAAGTATAAGGCAACACAAATGTAACACAGGTAGAATGCATTGTACATGCTTTGAGCTTCCATTACCATAGATTTTCAAATACTTAACTAAAACACACATATTTTGATACAATGCACCTCTGCCATTGCTAAAAATCCATCACTGAACACCCCTGCTTAGTGCAACAGAAGCATAACTGATAGGCGTGAACATATCCTATATATCTATCAAAATATGCCAAATTTCACATAATAGGTAGCACATTTGTGTACATTTCCCACGGTTAGCCGAAACAAAATTTCATGTAACATAGAACATAGGCTATCAGAAAACAAAAACTACATATAAAAAACAAAGTGCTATTAAATACAGCTTTTAGCTCCACTTGCTATAATATAGTGAGATGTCATTGACTGTACAGTCTGCCCTTTCTCTTCCTTTTTATTTTAAAATGACATTGTCTAATGTGAGATAAGTAGTTTAAACGAGAGAAGAGTAATAATGCCTTCTGCAAGAACACTAAAATCATATCATACAAAAATGTGAAAATGCGCATAAATGTTCACACATACTGTACATTACACCCTGTTCCACTGGATAGTTTCTCTTTGCTTTTACTTAATCAATATGCAGTATATTTTACAGCTTAAACAGCATTTATGACTATAGAAATTATATAAAAAATATATAAACATAATGCTGCCAACAATAGTATCCTGGAATTCATGGAATGGCATTCAAGGGGGCCCCCAAAATAACAGATCAATGGTCTACTTCACTGAATTCGAACAATAGGAATAAAAATATCTGTTTTATAGAGAATGATAAAGAATTTATCAGCTACTGAAATTCAGGTTGTATAACTTGCTGCTGCAAAATCAATGACCATTGCATGGACACCTTCAAAATTTCCATGTGTCCTAATCCGGGGCAAATGGAACAATGGCAGTATAACATATATAGTTAAAATTCAGACTTGGCAAGAATATGGCAGATCTAGTGAAGCTGGATAAAAAGTAGATTATCAGGATTGGGAGCAGACAGGATGTCCATTCCAGAAAAACTCAGCATGGTGCCCCCTTAGAGTCTGTCTGCTGCTAAGACCTTGCTGTACAATAGCTTAAGTAAGTGGGCTAAGTGACAAAGCATTTCCCTTTTTGGCAATGTGATTACTAGGAAGAAGTGAGTAGCCAGTACTTTCCCAATAAAATATCCAAGGTCGTTACTTCAATGTTAATACACCTTTATCTGTCTTGAAAGCAAATCTTGCTAACAATGAGAAATACAGAATCCAGCTACAGCATCACCAGGATTTGACACCTTTTGAAGGTATAAAGATATAAGCGACTCGCCAAATGATCTGCTAAAAGATCAGGTTTGTCCAAATCCCTATTAAAAATAAAAAAATCTCACCTCTGTCCGCTTTCCGGCTCCATCTCGCATCAGCTCCCTCATCGCTCGGGTCCAGTGGTGGGCAGTTGGTGGCAGGCACAGACAGCGAGGCCAGCTCCTGCTGCCTTGCTACTGTGTGGATTGCACAGTAGGAGGGAAGTGGGGGAAGACAGCCACTCTATTAGCAGAGCAAGCTGGCTTCCGGTGCTGCTGGGAAAGTACCCACTGCCAACTGCCGGACCAGAGTGACTGGGAAGCTGGGGTGCCGGGAACTGATACTCACCTCCTCCCTCATAATTCTCAGTGCGATGAGTGTCCCACGCCACTCTGCCGGCTCCTCCTAAAGGATGATTTCTGTATATGATGATGATTCATCTTCCTACTGCTAAGTAAAAGTTTGGGCCAAGCAGTTTAAATGGGGAATCAGTTGAAGATGACCTTCCAGGAAGACCCATTTAAGCATCTTCAGAGGAAATGTGCCATAAAGAGGAGGATGTGATTTTGGAAGATGGTAAGTTTTATAGCTCAATGAGTTTGGCAGTTTTGTTGGCACAGACTTCAGTATCACACATGACATTTTAAAGTCAAAAGTCAGTTCTCTGCGGGTTCTTGAATGTTGAAACCAGAGCAAAATTCATGTTGCCAGCAATGGAACCATGAAAATGTAGGCATGCTTAGAAAAATTCCAGGAGTCTTCTATTCTCTTATCGTTACAGGTGAACATTAACATGATCCTGACAAGAGTCCATGTATTGGAGGCAAAATGGATCACCAACTCCAAAGAAATTTTCCATGAGGCAACCAGCTGAAAAGGTCATGGCAACAGTTTTTTGGGATATAGAAGGCATTACTAGAATTCATGCCGCACAAGACAACAATTACTAGAGACCTCAATGCTTTAACGATGACGAAGGCATTACGCGAGGCAAGCAAAGAGAGGTGTGTTGCTGCTTCATGACAATGTGCCACCTTGAAGATTTTGCAAATCACAAACTTATTTTAGAAAATGCAGCTTCATGGAGCTTAAACATCCATCCTACAGTCTCACCCTGGCTATGTGATGACTTTCTCTTCTGTAACAGAAAAGAATTTCTGAGCGGGCAATGATTTCCTGATGATATTGCAGTCAGACAGTAACAGAGTTCCTGCAGCAACAAAAAGTCTCTCTGAGGACACCAAATCACTGTAGACAAAGTGGAATAAGTGTGTTTAAGTCAAAGGGGATTTCATAGAAAGACAGAAATTTTTTCATAAAATGTTGTTTTCATATTCATGTATATTGTGAGGAAAAGGGCAAATATTATGTTTCATTTTATTGCTGATGCCCGGCTCCCCCTTTAAGATTCTCTGTTCTTAGCAAATGTCACCCTTACAAGCCTAGCAGGAAAAGGCATTACATATAAGGGCAAGAAACCTGAGGGTACTAGAAGGCAAGTGAACAGGAATTGCAGACAGGCTGGCAAGTTGCAAATAAAGAGAGAAATGTTCCCAGCAGTGATAGGAGAAATGTAAATTTCAATGTTCAGACAAGACAATATTTAGCCCCTGGCTAAGGACTGACCTGGCACAGGACCAGGCAAACTGATCAGGCTTGGTAAAATTGCCTAGTGGGTACAGAACTAGGCAATGGGACCAGACAAATGCAAAGGACTGGGTACAAGACACGCCGCAGTAAATACCTTAGACATGGCAAAAACCCTGGACATAGCGATGACAATAAGCATTACAACGACAATAAGCATGACAACGGATGTGTTGTAAAGACTCTAGACATGGTGAAACCTCTGGACTTGGTGACAGAAGACAGATTATGACTTCTCTACTGGCAGTGATGACTTGGCTTTAGTAAGTGATGAATTGGCTCTGGGCAGTGATAAGTTGGCTCTAGGTAGTGGATTGGAACTTGATGGATTTACTTCCAGTTCTGCTGGCACTAGGAGTGTCGTCACTCATGGGAGTGACAAGATCAATAGAAGGCACCATGTGATGTTCAGCAATCCTGGGTGGTAGAATTATATGCACCAAAGCGCTTCCGCCTCAGGCCCAGCTTCCACTACATTAACCCAGTGGGCAGTTAAAGAGATGAAACATCCCTAGCCCTGCTTACAGTTGTGAACACTGCAACTGATAGCATTGCACAGTGCACGCCTTATGTTCTCCACAACCCATTGGTGCAGGGCAGGTATGGCCTTCGGAGAAAAGTACTGGCAACTGGGAGCATTTCAAAGGCTAGAAATTTTGAAATGCTCACATTCAGGGCCAGGGCTTGTGGTTGAGATGGGCTAAACTTCCGCATTCTCGTCATTGTTTAGGTGATCGAAAGCTAGTTGCTTTGCTGGGCAGTAGTAGCAACGGGCTGACCACTGAGGGTTTGTACCCTTTTCCATCTTCTGCTAGCTCCCTGCAGCTGCATGGTCAACACCTCTTCCTCCAAACTCTGCTTTCCTTCAGTCCATATTGGGTCTAGGACTTATCCCTCGGATCCCTGCTACTCATCTTCTATATTGCAGAAAGTCGCAGCTGTCGGCACTTCATCTTAGATTGTCTGCTGTTCATGTCTTCGTCCTCTGACATTGAATAATCCATTTTCTGTCTGTAGCTGTAACCATTAGGTGGAGCAGCCCACATTCTCTGTCATGTTTGAGTAAAATGTTACCTTTAAGAAATAATGGTGGCTAGGCATCATCCACTGAGCACATTCCATGAGTTGCCTAAAGGTAGCATAATCTAGTAAGTGGTACCTCCACAATTACATAATTGCAACTTGCTTGCACATTTCGTGCTTGGCCAGTTGTACCCAAGATTGGGGTTTTGTTGCAGCACTAAGCCAGTCCCTGACAGGGTTGGCACTGCTAGAGCTGTAAGAGCATTTAAAAAAAAATATAATGCTTGCCTCCCAGCAAACCAACCTGGACACCAGGCATAAGGGCTGGAAACTGAAGAGTCAGAGGCCAAATGGCTGCCACCTGGTCTGTCATATTTCCAGCCCCTCTTCCCTTTAGTACAGATTATTTGCTTTTCCAAAGGGGAGAGTGGCACCTCTGGAAGGACACTGATAAACATACTAATGGCTAAGGGGTTTTTCCACACCACCCATGCCCAGGAGACTTTGCAGAGAATTCGACGGCGAGATATTGGCATGCCACCCACTGGCAGGCCCATTGGACCCCTTACCAGTTCACAAACAGTAGTAAAAAGACAACACACGAAAAATGTATAAATCTAAATTAAAAAATACCAATCCTGCTGGTCTTCAAATGCCAGTGGTGGTATCTAAAGAAGATGCCCTGCCAGCATCACTTGATATGGATGGTTGTGTTGCAGGATCGAATTGGATGGATGCCGGGGGCCCTTGTAGGGAGCCATGATTATGAAAACTCAAGATCAATAATTATGGTATAACTGGTATAAGATATACAAGAATAGATTTTTGACCCATGCTCTGACCTTTCACTGTGCTCTTTTTTCAGGATTGCATCACCTTTTATTTATATCATGTGTAAATATGTGTGGATGTTACAGTTGTGTTTAGTGTGTTTGTGTTAAAAAAGACACAATAACATTTAAAATAAAAGAAAAACTGTTCTCTAAAAAGAAACTGCTGGTCATAACCAAAGCTACCGACACAAAATAGTTTATATCTGGCTGGAGCTATTTTCATAAACATGACACTAGATCTACAGTATGACAGACCTTCATCCCACTCTATGAACATTGCACGCTTTATCTATTTTTCTTAATTCACTTATTAGTTATGTATATACTATTAACATTTTCATGAAGTTGTTTAAGATATTTGCCACATTAAGTTTCATTCACTTGCTATGCACCGCATCACCAATAAAAATTGTATATGCAGAAAAATGTGGCAACCAAACCTATTCCTTATACAGAAACCCTGAATACATCATGACATGGCCCTCTACCCCCACCCGGTGGTCAGAGGGGGAATGAATGAAACATTTTCTTTCTCCTTTTACATTACTAGTAGTGCTCTTTAGTAGTGCTCTCCCCTTTAGTGTGCTCTCTAGCCTTTATACCATTTTACAGCAAACTTAGCAGAACATCAATATACTGTGCATGATATGATGATATGATATAGTACAGACAGGGGTGGAATGGGTTTAAAGCAAACCAACAGTCAAAACTGACTTAAACCAAATCAACACAACAAACATTGCTCCTATGCATCACTCCCCAGGGCAATTTAGATTGCCGCACATAAAAATAAATGTACCCTTTTCTAACTATTGCTGTGGTAAATTTTAAAAACAAAGTGGGGCTCATGCATGTGCAGGCCGCCTACAAACAGGAAGTGCTGCTGGACTTCCTGTTACTGTGCACTGTTAGTTATGTCAGTTGAATCCCACTTGCCGGGGTCTCAATTAAGGGCACTGCTCCCAATATCAGAAAATATATCACATATATTATATATATCACATTTATTTATTCAGTTGCACAAATGTAAAACACAAAAAACATCCCTGTGGTACTCCCTAGGCACTGGATAATTCCAAGCCAGGCGCTGAATATGCACTCCTTGGCTTTCTTTCCCAGGTGCACCTAGATCTTGCAATTGCTTATTCATTGTTTGTTTTTTAGGTATTTAATAGTAATAGCACAGGCACTTTTAGTGGTAGGATGAATTGAATGCTATGGATACTACAGCAGCTTGCATATCACAATGAATTATTTAGCTCACTATGTATGTTGTATAATGTATCATGTTTATTAAGTATGTTTTGTTAGCACATGCACTTTGTTAGAGGCTTACTGGCACATAGCAGATGGCACGCTGATTGTACTCAGCACTTTATGTGTTTTGGATCATTAATTACATATTTGATAAAGAGGGAGCATAGACCCAGTGTGGACTTAAATTTAGCGCCTGGTTTGATATTATCCAGCGCCTAGGGAGTACCACGGGATCATGTTTTTAATGTGTAGTGTCTTTTGTGTTTTTAATTTGTGCAACTGAATAAATAAATTTGTGATATATTTTCTGATATTGGGAGCAGTGTCCCAAATTGAGACCCCGGCAAGTGTTTGGTGGTTTGTGCAATAAGTTGTGTGGCTGGGGGTGAGGAAGCACGCCCCCTTTTGTAGCTATCTTTTGAGCTGTGCCTACTTGTGTGTTTTGTGATACCTTTATTTTTCAACTGTGCCAGGCTGTCCGGTTTAAAAATGGTCCAGGATTTTTCTGATCACACTGGTCCTCCTGTACTGTGCCTGGCCCGCTATAGCTGCAGTGCACTGCTATGCTTGGAAGTCAGTTCAATAAGGGTCCAATAATGCTGTTGTAAACAGTGACTAAACCATCAGGATTGTGCAGCACCACAGCTGACAGGTGACTGAATGCAGGACGAGGCTGATATTAGGTTGAGCTACATCCTGTGCAAGAATCTCAGGTGACTCCCCTCTCCACCAAAAAAATCATATTTATTTGCATGTTTGTTATAGTAACAACATCCTATGGGTTATTTTCCAAAAGTGAAGACCTGAGCATGCACAAGCGATATTAAATTGTATAAATATCACCTCCTAGTAACACAGAAACTAACCTAAAGAGGACTCTAGTGAAAAAAACTATTGCTTTATAGTGTGCAATAGAAAGCCATTCATAATTTCCTGACTAAACTGTTGGCTGGAAAACACTGTTTGTAGTTGTTCCATCATATTTTGCAGTTGGCGCCATGATGGTACACTTGGTTATAAATTAACAAAATCTCACCAACTCTATGGCAGTAATGGCAACACTCAGAAACATATTTTCCATTAGGCAACCCTAGGCCTTTGCCTAGGGTGTCCACCTTCAGGGAGCACTGTAGAGTGCGCCATTACTGCTATAGTAAATGGGATGCCTGTGAAGCTGGTTAGAAGTGTATGCTCGCCTGCAACTCTGCCTTTAATCCCTTGCTCCCTCCCCCCCCCCACACACACACACATACACACACATACACACAAATGCTGTATGCATTTAAACCCCTGCACTCCACCATACACACACACTATATTTGAGAGCTGAGTACACATATTAATGCATATGCATGTTAGGGGCCAGGAACATGCTGAGAGGATAGCCAGGATGTGGCTGTTATTTTTATAGTTGTGGACCATGACCTGACTTAACAAAGGGGGGAGGGGGCACTAAAAGCGCTTGGGGCAGCCTGAACACCAAATACAGTCCTGCCAACACTGTGAGGGGAGGGTGGATACATGTCTATTCTGTGGTTGCTTCAGCCTCATTGAAACACTTCCTATAATAATCTAACAAGGAATAATGAGATATAAATCTATAGAATTGTCCTCAGTATCTAAAATTTGATAGTGGGTGGAGGAACTATGGCCACAGCTTAAGGCGTGTTTTATTTTCCTTGGGTGGTTAAGTTATGCTCATTTTGCTAAAAAACTGCAACACCCTGTATTACCTATTGCTTGACTCACTAGCAAATAAAACCACAATCACCACACACTGTAGGCTTCATTTTACCAACCAATATGGTCCCAGAATTCAGTCTGTGCCCAGATCTATGAAGCTGTGTCTTTATCATGGGTTTGCATACCAAAGAAGCAGGAGATGCAGCTGCTATCAGACATATGGCAGAAGGAGACCCAGTGCAAGCTGCCTTACTCCACCTTGCCGCACCTGTGGTCACCTATTGTGGTCTATTTTATGTCTGCGGTGCCATCACAGTTTCCAGCAACAACAATGACCCTTCCCAGATGGAAAGCCGGCAGGGAACCTTTTAGCTACTGAAATACAAGATTGTGATAATCTCTATCTAAATAAGCTGAAATACAGCAGAATGGGTTAAATGAGTTGCCTGTGTCTTAGCCAAACAAGTGTGAGGAAGTGTCTGATCTGTACATCTAATGCACCAGTTGATGTACATTGCTAAGGAAAATACAACACAGAGTTGCAAACAAACAGAAAGTAAAAAACTAAATGATAAGCTTAGCACAATGAAGACATCATTTTGGTACACAATAATAGAAACTTTTAAATAAATGGGTATTAAAGGTAATTACCTTTTAATACCTTCAGCAGTTTGTTAAGGAGGGGAGGGCACAAGAGGTTAAATGCAGTCCGCAGCTAATGCCCCGGTGACCCGATTCCCCTGCTTCCATTGCTGTGGGCTTCCCAGTATTTGCTTGTGGGGGCAGCACATTTATAAGTGCAGCAGGTTTTAGATGTACTCTGAATATTAATTTTGGGGGCTAAAGTGATTGGTGCACAAGAACTGATTGGGGGGGTTGCAAGAACTTGAAGTGTTTGGCAAGTCAAATGTTAAAAAATAAATAGCAGCTTAGCTTTCATTGAGTGGCTGCAGTGCTGTCCTTCCTCTCCGGTCTCTCTCCTTAGTAGGAAAATCTCTTCCTCATTCAACTTTCAGTCCCCACCCCGCTGACCTGGTCCATCAATCAACCTTCAGTGGACCAAGAACGGAAACACCCCCCACTCCCTGTCAAGACATAGTGATTAGCTGCCTCTCTCTGCAGCTCTGAAATGCCACCCTTCTCCCTCCTCTCACACTCAATACAGTGTGCTTACATCACATCGCTGTTGCCACACCCACTGTTTCTCTACATTTTCTCTATGAACCTCCAATGCTCTAATACATTTAAAGATAACTTAGGAACTACAGGGTATTTTTGAAAATGGATTGAAGTTTAGGACAGTGCAATGTGTAGCCTGAGACAATGTGACAACAATTGGGATTGCCTTTAGTATAACTTTAAAGTGACTAGGGCAGTATGAATACCAAATACGGCCCATGTGTAAAGTATGTTGGAAAACCATACATACGTGTTTCTAATTACAAATCAACAAAATGATCACACCACAGGCAGGGAGCAAAAGCGATTTCAAAATTAAACGCTAGTAATGCTATCTACATAGTTATTCCAATGCTGATGACATCAAAACCCTTTGCACTCTTCATCGCTAGTACATAAATGTGATTACAGTCAGGGCAGTTAATAGGCAAACTAGCTCTCAGTGCTGGAAGGAAATGTAGCCCCTCCTCACCCATGCTATGGTGCTGCTGCTGTCCCATACTGGTATGCGTCATGCTGTGCTTCTTGCTTAGCATATGGGGGTAATGAGAGGCCTTTCTTATGGCCTGAACCACAAACAGTGGCCCTGATTCAGGCAAGCAATTTTGAAATGCTCGCATTCAGGGCCAGGGCTTGTGGGTGAGATGGGTCCAACTTCCGCTTACTTCTCCTTCTAGTACCACCACTGAGCCCTCAAAGTCAACTGGGAACTTCCAGTAGTTCCTCCATCAGCGTGCATTTGTACTCTTTCATTTTTCTATCCTGCTCCAGTGCTGGAATCAAGGAGGTGATGTTGTCCTTATAGCGGGGATCAAGCAGCTGAATGCTTCCCTGGGATGGTGTGGACAGGCGGTGGTGGTGGGGGTGTTGCTGCTGGTGCTGGATGTGGTGGGGGGTCCCATATTCTCCCTTAGGGGAAGACAGGTAGCCTTGTTTGTTGGGAAGGTGGAGTTAGAGACTGAGACAGGGGGAGAATCAGGTGTTTTTCTAGTGGTTCTGCCACTGCAACTGGTCATAAATGAGGTGCAAAGTTTTCCCTGCTTTAACGACTGTTGCCACAGCTGGCAAATGACCTCTGTATGCTGTGGACTACTTGAAAAAATGCCACGCTGGAGAGATCCTATGAGCCTGCCTTGGCACACTCAGTGCTTGCATATGGTGGGCAGTGGCAGCAATGGGCTGACCAGTGACTGCTGGCACCCTTCTGCTGGCTGCCTGGGACTGTGTGACCACCACCTCTTCCTCTGAACTCTGATGCCTTCAGACCACGTTGGGTTTAGGACCTCGTCAACCTCTCTGACATCCCCTTTCACCCACTCCTCCCTGCTAGCCTCCCTCTCAGTGCTTGGGGAAAGTTGTGGGATAACAGGATACACACACTTCAGTTCTTAGAGCAAGATGTGGGATAACAGGTTACACCTCAGTGCTTAGAGCAAGTTGTAGGATAACAGGATACAGCCCAGTGCTTAGAGCAGGTTGTGAGATAACATAGTACACACACCCCAGTGGTTAGAGCAAGTTGTGTAATAACACGATACATCCCAGGGCCTAGAGTAAGTTGTGTGATAACAGGGAACACACCAGTGCTTAGAACAAGTTGTAGTACAAAAGGGTGCAAACCAGTGCTTAGAACTAGTTGTAGTATAACAAGGTGCATACTGGTTCTTAGAACAAATTGTACTATAACAGCATACACTCACCCCAGTGTTGGAGAAAGTTGTGGGATATTATGGTACACATACCGCAGTGCTTAGATCAAGTTATGGGATAACACGGCACACACACCCTAGTGGTTAGAAGAAGTTGTGGGATAACAAGATATATCCCAGTGCTTAGAGCAAGTTGTGGGATAACAGGGTACACACCAGTGCTTAAAACACATTGTAGAATAACAAGGAACAGAGCAAGTGTAGTATAAACGAATACATACATCCCGGTGCTTAGAGCACATTGTGGGATAACAGGTTACACCCCAGTGCTTGGGCCAAGTTTTGGAATAACATGGTACACACATCTCAGTGCTTAGAGCCAGTTGTGGGATAACAGGATACACCCCAGTGCTTAGAGCAAGTTGTGGGATAACAGGATACCCCCCAGTGCTTACAGCAAGGTGTGGGATAACAGGTTACACCCCATTGCTTACATGGTGGCATACCATGGTACACACACCCCAGTGCTTAGAGCAAGTTGTGGGATAACACCGTACACACAACCCAGTGCTTAGAGCAACAGGGTACACACACCCCAGTTGTGACAAGAAGTGATTTTAATCGACAGTGCTAATGCCCCACCCAACTGTATCTAGCCATTACGCCAGCCTCTATCCCTGACTAAGTATTACCCTGAAAATATGAAAATGGGCATATCTGTTCCTCAGCAGGAGCCAGCAACCTGTCCCTATCAACTGCAGAGTGTACAGAGAGATTGGCGTGACGCGGACCCCACCTTTTATACAGCGGCGTCAGGTGTCCTGCCAGGCAAATAGAGGGAGTGGAAGGAAGAAGGCTGATTGGCTGTGCTTACTCAGGGGAGAGGCTTGCTGCATTATTATTGCTGTTGTCTGCACTCTGCACTGTCCCTTAACTTTACTGAATAACACACAAGCTTTACCGAAACCCTCCATTAAATGTCACTGGTCTAATCAAGGAAGAAGTCCAGCACTATCTAAAGCAGATAAAAATCGATAAATCACCGGTACCAGATGACATACATCCTCGTGTTTTAAGGGAGGTATGTACAGTAATAGACATGGCGTTATTTCTAATATTTGTGGACTCAATAACTACAGGGTCTGTTCCGAGGGATTGACGCTTGGCAAATGTGGTGTCAATATTCAAAAAGGGACCAAGGGGCGAACCTGGGAACTACAGACTGGTAAGCTTAACATCTGTGGTGGGGAAGCTGTTTGAAGGTTTCTTAAGGGATACTATCCTGGAGCACCTTGGGGAAAATGACCTTATTACTCCATATCAGCATGGATTTATGAGGAATCGCTACTGCCAGACAATCAGTTTTTATGAGGAGGTAAGTTCATCATTGGATCAGGGGGAGTCATTGGATATCATATATCTTGACTTTTCTAAAGCATTTGATACTGCGCCACATAAAAGGCTGGTACAAAAGATGAGAATGCTTGGGCTAGGGGAAAACGTGTGCAGATGGGTGGGAAATTGGCTTAATGATCGGAAGCAGAGGGTGGTTATCAATGGTACACACTCAGATTGGGTCACTGTTACTAGTGGAGTACCACAAGGGTCAGTTCTGGGACTACTTCTATTCAATATATATATATATATATATATATATATATATAAATGACATTGGGTATGGATTAAACAGTAAAGCCTCAATTTTTGCAGATGATACTAAGCTGTGTAATGTAATTAAAACAAAAGAGGACAGCAGGCAGCTACAAACAGATTTAGATAAATTGGAAGCATGGGCAGTTAAATGGCAAAAGAAGTTTAACACAGATAAATGTAAGGTTATGCACATGGGAAGGAGAAATCTGTGCCATGATTACACACTAAATAAAGAAACATTTGGTAAAACAATGGAAAAGGACCTAGGGGTTTTAGTTAGCAATAAGCTCAACTGTAATAATCAATGCTTGGCAGCTGCTGCCAAAGCAAATAGGATTATGGGGTGCATCAGGAGCGGCATAGGTGCTCATGACCAGAGCATCATTTTACCCCAAGTCACTGGTCAGACCCCATATGGAGTACTGTGTACAGTTCTGGGCACCTGTGCTTAGAAAGGACATATCAGAACTGGAGCACGTTCAAAGAAGGGCAACAAAGTTAATAAAAGGAGTGTGGGGACTAGAGTATCCTGAAAGATTGTCAACGTTAGGTTTATTTAGTTTAGAAAAAGACGCTTGAGGGGTGATCTAATAACTATGTATAAATATATTCGGGGTCAATACAAAGATCTTTCCCACAATCTATTTATACCCCGGAGTGTAACTATAAACCGAGGGCATCCACTAAGGTTAAAGGAAAGGTGCTTTCTCCACCGACATAGGAGGGGATTCTTCTCTGTAAGAGCTGTGAGACTATGGAACTCGCTGCCAGAGGAGGTAGTAATGATGGACACAGTAAAAACGTTCAAAAGTGGCCTTGATGCCTTCCTGGCATGTAATAACATTTCCAGCTATGGCTACTAGACCACTGGAAGGAGTTAAACAGGCTGAACTGGATGGACTCTTTATTCAGTCTTTATTCAGCCTTACATACTATGTTACTATGTTACTATGTTTAAAATGGACCAAAACCCTCCCTGTAGTCTCCAGGACAGACATACTCACTCCCCCGGGGCACCCCAATCGATCCACTCGCATTAGACGTGCTCCTAGATGAAGGTGCTTGAGTATGTCCAAGTGTGACAAGAGGGCTGTGCATGCACCATAGGACCGGGAAAGGGTGAGTGAGATTGAGTGACCTGTTGGGTTTCAAACAGTGGGGCACCCCCAATAGCGTGGCCAGGGGCTAAAGACCAAAACCCAGATTAGTCAAAATCATGGGTTTTGGTTCACTTTAATAAAAACTACTCCTCCTAATGCACAAGCAATTTTTGTAAGTGCCTATTTCTTTATTAAGAGTATATGAATGGGCACTACAGGTTCTCAATGCATTCTGAAATCCTTTGCTTGCTGGCAGAACTGTACTCCACTGACATAGAAATATGTTTTACCATTTTCTTCCTAAAGTCTCTGTGAAAGCAATATTCTATAGTACCAGCACAAACTGTTTTGCAATGTTTCTGAGTTAATGATTATATTTACTTAAGTTTTCTTAAAAACTTTTCTATCGTGGTTGCTCCTCCTATAATTTAACTTGCAAGAACTGCTTCTCTCCTGAAAGGTCGACTGAGGCAATAATTTCAAAAGCTAAAACAGACCTTTAGTTTAGTGCCTGTCTCGTTTCATCCAAACACACAGTATCCCTTTATAATGAAGGTGAACATTTCTGAGCTTGGTGTGGGACAGTCCTTTCCCACTACTCTGGAATTATTGAATAAGCCTAAAGGTTAAACCCTAGACATGCTAGGTGGGCATTTTTCCCATTTCTGTTTTGCCATTTCTTTTAAGCGGGGGAGGGGGTGTTAATGCTGCTGTGATACTATTCTTAGTATACAGTGCGTCCTGCTCCAGATAGATTACTTACACTTGGGTTATCCTCCACCAGATGACGCTGCACTGCAGAGACATGCAAAACAGGCTCCTCCCGGCCCCTCAAATACCCGGGGACCTCCCACAAATCCCCAGATTTCTCTGCAGTGCTGACTGCGAAGACATGAAATTATCACTCTGTCGCAGGTGAGCGGGGCTATTAAAGCCTGCGGCCCTGTTGGACTATTCCCACCCGTCCTGGATGTGATGTGCCTCCCAGCCTGGGCTGCGCTGGTCGGGTGAAGGTAGGCAGCACCATGTGTGCTTAAGGAGCGTTGCTCCACTGCAGTCCCCCACCAAAGGGTAGGCGGTATAGGTTGATGGTGAGCCTTATGGGATGCCCCTCCCGCATTATTGTCCCATGCCCCGGTAGCGGTGGACAAAGGGCCGCCATCCTCCCTCATTCTCCCAGTAGCCTTCGGGAGGAAAAGAAGGGGGGGGTGGTTGAGCGTGTACCATGATTCTTGTATATCGCCTGTTGGTATGTGTGTTGGGATTAGTATATGTGTGTGAACCGCCGCGCTGACTTGCTTTTTACTATTGCAAACGCTCCTGCGTCCTCATTGGCTGCTTGTCTTTGGACTTCGCGCTCTTCTGGGGGGCGGGACTGGGCCTGGCGCGCCCTGCGTCTTGGCTCGCTCTGGCCCGCCCTTTGAGGTTCTTTTGGTGCCTTTCCCTGTACAGTCGCCTGCGCGCGTGTGTAACGGTCCCCCCTCCCGCGGTCTGTAAGTGCCCTTGCGGGCGACTTTAATACTCATTATTTTTCTGTGTATGACTCTGACACCCCTTCTTCTCATTGTGTCTTTCAGATGGGTGAATCCAGTGGCTTCTCCCGGCCCGGTGTAATTGTAGTTGGGACTAGTATAAGTACTCCCAATTCCCTAGCGGGTCATTGGGGCATCCAGGATTGTTTTATAGCGTCAATCCCTACTGGCAGATTGTGCCTAATAATCACCATATGGAGGCATCCCAGGATATTGGGACGGGGGTTCCTTCGGGACAAGCCCGGCTGTGTGTAGCTTGTGGGGTCTCACCTATCAGCGGTGACAGCGCGCGAGTCTGTGTCTCTTGCGCACAGCAGGCGCTAACTTTGCAACCCACCCCTCCGGTGGCTGGGCCTGCACCTCGTCTCACTTCACCTACTCCCCCAAACTTGAGTCTCACTCCCATTGAATTACATACAAGCGGGGATTCTCAACCTGATGTGTCTGCTAGACTGGCCAGTGTTGAAAGATTGATCGCTAATACTTTAGCGCCTAAGGCCTCCGCTAAAAAGCATCACTTAACTCCTGATGCCACTCCGTCTCCTATGGAATCTGAGGAGTTGCTGCATCTGTATGGCTACGCCCCATCAGATGAAGGGGAGCTGTTTTATGACTCAGGGTCATCTGATGAGAGACTCAGGGGTCATGACGATTCTGGCTCTGACCCCTGGACCCCGGATGACACTGACAGACTGCTGGTCCAGATATTTGAGGTTTTGTCCATCTCTCCCCCTGTTGCGGCTCCCAGGCAAAGGGGGGAGCTTTTTCATACTGCTAAAGCTCGTTTGGAATTTCCTGAGCAAACCCATTTCAATAACCTCATGTTTAAGGAGTGGGAACGTCCCAGTAGACTTCTCGGTATACCTAAGAGTTGGGACAGAAAGTATCCCTTTCCTGCTGACATGGTCAAGTGCTGGTCATCGCCCCCTGAGGTCGATGCTCCTATTCTAGGGTTGTCTAACACCTCTATTATGCACTCCCCCGACACTACTACGCTGCGAGATGCTGAGGACCGGCGCATTGACCAATTAGCGTGTCATGCCTTTGCATTTGTGGGGGCGGCGCTGCGCCCGGTTTGCGCCTCTGCCATCACATCTGTGGCGCTCAGGACCCTAATCAGAAGTGTACTTGATGGGTCTGATGAAGGGCAAGCTGATACATGTAATGCACTGTCTTGGATGATGCCATTAGGATGTGTGCCAGAACCTCTGCCTTGGCGGTAGCTATACGTCGCGCGGTCTGGCTACGCCAGTGGACTGCTGACAATGCTGCTAAGAGGGCCCTTACTGGGCTTCCATTTAAGGGGCTACGCCTGTTTGGGGGCCGCCTAGACCTTTTTGCTAAAGGAGGTAAGTTACCCCAGCGCAGGCGGCAGTCTCGGCCCTTTCGGGGCCAGGGGCCCCCTTCACTCCCCTACCGCGGTGCTAAGCAGGTCAAAGGGGTGTCCTTCGCGGGGGCTCGTACAGATTCCTGGTACAGGCCCCGGCGCCTCCTGGGGCTCTAAACCAAAACCCTCTCCCAAACCTCCCCAGGCATGATGGGGCGCCCTCGCCCATCGGGGTGGGGGGACGGCTACAGCACTTTGCGCACGTCTGGAGGCATCACGTCTCCGACAGGTGAATTCAGGAGTTACTGTCCTCTGGTTACAAGATTTTTGTTTGCTGTGATCCTCCAGGACTCTGCCTCAGCTCCGGTCTTGCTGCCCTGCCCTTTGGTCTCAACTCAGCTCCCAGAGTGTTCACCAAAGTGCTGGCAGGGGTGATGTCTCTGGTGCGGTCAAGGGGCATACGCTTGCTACCCTACCTGGACGACATACTCATCGCCTCTCGGTCTCTGCAACAGGCAGAGTTGGACACTCAGCTGGTGGTGTCCACCCTGGAGTCCTTCGGCTGGGTGATCAATCACCCCAAGTCCTCCCTGTCCCCTTCCTCGGTGACCCCATTCCTGGGAATGATTCTGGATACGATTCAGTCAAGGATATTCCTTCCTCAGCAGAAGGTGGAAGCTCTAACTGTGCAGGTGAGGTTCCTGCTATCGTGCCCCCAGCCCTCCCTCAGGCAGGGAATGCAGTTTATGGGCCTGATGGTGGCATGCTTCGAGGTGGTGCCCTTTGCTCAGTTCCATTTGAGGCCTCTCCAACTTCACCTTCTGTCAGTATGGGACAAGGATCTAACGTCCTTGGACGGGATCTGTGTGCTTCCCCCCTCGGTCCGACGGTCCCTTTCCTGGTGGCTGGACCACAGGAACTTGCAGGGAGGCAGATCCTTCCTGGCCCCCTCCTGGGAGACAGTCACCACGGATGCCAGTCTGTCAGGATGGGGGGGATTCTGGAAGTCCCTGCGGTTCCAGGGGAGGTGGGGCCCTCAGGAGGCCCACTTACCCATCAACATTCTGGAACTGCGGGCAATCAGGTTGGTACTGGAGCAGTTGACCAATCACCTGAGGGGTTTGTCTGAGCAGCTGCGCTCAGACAACAGGGCGGCGGTTGCTTACATCAACCATTAGGGAGGGACCCGGAGCAGGAGGGCCCTCCAGGAGGTGTCGCGGATTCTGACATGGGCAGAGGCCAACGCTCAATGTATTTCGGCTGTGTACATCCCAGGGGCAGAGAATTTCGGCTCCCGTATGTCTTTCCTCCATTCCCCCTGCTGGGCAGGGTCCTGCGCAAGATTGCTCTGGAAAGGGTGCCAGTGATTCTGGTGGCCCCCAGGCAGCCAAGAAGAGTGTGGTTCGCAGGCGTGGTGCAGATGGCAGTAGATCAGTACGTCCTGCCAGCAGTACCAGATCTGCTCACTCAGGGCTCCCTACGCCATCCCAATTTACAAGCTCTGGCTTTGACGGCCTGGCTGCTGAAACCTCCATCTTGATGGAGAAAGGCTTGTCTGCCTCCGTGGTTGAGACCATGGTGAAGACTAGGAAGAAGTCTTCCTCTTCCATTTTGTTTGGGATTTCAATTTGGTCTTGTCTGCCTTGCAGGGTGCTCCCTTTGAGCCTATTCAGGATGCTGCTCTGACTGTACTTACCCTCAAGGTTGTCTTTCTGGTGGCTATTACTTCGGTCAGGCGTGTGTCTGAGCTGGCGACTCTGTCTGTCCAGCCTCCATACTTTGAGGGACACCAGGATAAGGTGGTATTCCGCTTTAAGCCGAATTTCTTGCCTAAGGTGGTGTCTGCTTTTCATTTGAACCAGGATATTGTTCTTCCTTCCTTGTGCCCTAATGCTAGTAATGCTACTCCTTGGATGTGGTCAGGTGTCTGAAGTATTACCCAGTAGTCACTGCGTCCTTCAGGAGGACTGATGCTCTTTTTGTGGTCCCTTCTGGGTTTGGCTCCTGCCAAGTCTACTATCAGCAAATGGATTGGTCAGGCTGTGATTCAGGCCTATTCGTGCTATTGGTGCCTCTTGGGCCTTCCAGCACCAGGCTTCTGTTGAACAAGTTTGCAAGGCCGCTACTTGGTCTTCTGTTCATACCTTTTCAAAGTTTTACAAGGTTGACGTTCAGGCCTCAGCTGATGCTGTTTTTGGCCACAAGGTTTTACAGGCGGCAGTGGTTTAAACTGTCTGCTGTTACCTTTTTTATTGGGGATCCCACCCTACTTTATGGACGCTGCTATTGGATGTCCCAAGTATAAGTAATCTATCTGGTGCAGGACGTACTGTATACTAAGAATAATACAATTCTGTGAAATACTCACCTGTAGAATTGGTATTATAAGTATACAGTACGTCCTGCTTCACCCCACCCTGTTGTTGCATTATTCTGGATCCCCTGTATGGTGATTATCATCATTGTTATAGTTACCAGTTTTGTTTTGGGTGGTTAAATTCTCCCGGTTTCTTGTTCACTGCTTTTCAATGCTGGGGATTTGTGGGAGGTCCCCGGGTATTTGAGGGGCCGGGAGGAGCCTGTTTTGCATGTCTCTGCAGTGCAGCGCTATCTGGCGGAGGATAACCCAAGTGTAAGTAATCTATCTGGAGCAGGACGCACTGTATACTTATAATACCAATTCTACAGGTGAGTATTTCACAGAATTGTATTATGTGCTCATGCACAGTAAGCAAAATCACCCTACAAAACTCCTGCCTGCAGAGATGTTGGAGCATCACACTAGTGATTCCACTCTATTGAGGTGCAATAACACACTTGAAAATTGTGCAATTGCAATAAAAATCACTATGAAAGTGCATCATGCTAGTATTTCCTGTCCGAGTTGTTATCCCTATTGGAGTTCTCCCTTTCTATACCCAATGTATTTAGCCTACCTGCCAAGAAGAATTCAATGTATGCATGTAATGTATGTACTCGGCAAACAATAAAAATTCAGATTCAGATTCATTTTATTGTTTCTTTTTTAATAATGCAAAGGTTTCCTTACAGAATGTAAGACTGACAAAGCTCATTTAAAAACAACTATTACATTTATATCTCAGCTAAGTCAGCATTTTCTGCACAGAAAGCAATGACAAATGTAAGACTTAAAACACAACCGATTTATACACCTAACTTTGGCTAGCAACTAAGCTTTTGATTACAAATACATTTCCCTTGAATACATTTAAAGTAAAAGCACATTGGCTAAAATGTCAAAGTAACTGTATTAGATAGGTAAAGCTTCGATAGCGAATACAAAATGCCCATAAATCTGGCACATGTAAAAGAAACTACAAAAATGAAGTGCAAGGAGCTAATATATGGCTTAAGAAAAAAGAACACAATAAGGTCAGAGGTACAGTAAACTAGGGTGTATTTAATTCAATGAAAAAAACGTTTCAATTTTTGTGCTAGTGATTGGACACTTTTCTAATGCTTACACATAATAGCTACATGACGTATTAGACTTGAAGCAGAAGGCAAGGCCTGAAACTCTTTTATCTTGGCATGTGGTGAGAGGTAAAGCTGATAATAATTTAATGAAAAGTGTCTAAATGTTTCCAGACAGGACAAAGCGTGAAAAGATTTATTATGGAAATCTGCCCAAAGGCACAACGGGCCAGATTGTGACATAAAAGAAAAACTTGAACAGGACTTTAATTTCCTCTTTAGTAATCAATGTTTTGTTTTCTTCCACAAATCTCATAATACACACTACACAAAACAGTTTCAAAAGGAAATTCAGCTTTAACAAATTCTCATTTTCACACTTTGTATGTATGCATTTATGAGGATCATCAGATATCACATAGCATGTAAGAGAAAATAACATGCTTTTTTTGTCAGCATTTTCTGCAAAACACAGTTTCTATGTCAGCTCCTGGTCTATAATCCATAAATCTATACATTTCTATTATCAGCTGCCATGGTCAATCTCTTTCTTTTTTCTCTGATTTATAAATAGTTGAGTCTCTGTAGTTTTCAAAAATGACATTTGTCACTCACTGAGCTCTCCTGCAATCATTCACAGAAGACATTTTTCTGGAATGCAAGGATCACAGGAAAGGCACTTGTTGAAGGCAACATATAATGGTTTTTCATTATCAGATCTTCTACTTTTTTGACAGTTCACACATGTATTCTTTACTTTTTCCAAGCACCCTAATATGATGTGTTTCTTCAACATATTTACATTAAGTGTTTCTCAACATTCTTAGTCTGGTATATAATTTTCATCAATTAGGCTATGAGGTATTAAACTGCTAAGAGTTAAGACAGAAGAGAGAGAAACCTGAACATAGACTTCAGCCAGAAGTCCGTGTTCGAGTTTGGATTTCGGCCCAAACCTAGAAAAGTTGATGAGCAGCCCACCAACCAATCTTAGCCTAGAGTCCTAAAGTCCTACAAATGTATTGAGTGCCGCGATTATGTAGGCGGTCGACGTTCTTTCCGCTGTTCAATAGGCTACAGTCGGGCTTCAGAAACATGGCAGTCGCTCCCATGTGTAAGGACACTGGCAGCAGCTAGCAGCGCTCCTAGGGCCAACTCATGGGTATGGCAGCCATCTTTCTGACAGCCCAAAGTATGCTGAGGGGATCATGTGGCTCAGGTAATTTTTACTGCCACTTTCTGCTGCCCACTCTGCATTCGTTTAAAGCAGCACTCCCACACCCCTGCCACAACAATATTTTTTTTACAGTCCCGGTCAGGGCCCTCTGAGGCAGAATCACCCCCCAAAGTTCGGTCTCCGTTGGTTTCAACTTCCAAGTGTTCACCCAGCAATACTCATAATATATTTACAAATAATACAGCAATAGTAAAGAAAAAAACATGTATACCTTACTATTATATTTAAAAATGAAACATTTTTATGGGTGATGCTGTGTGTGGCTTAGTCCATTCACTGAATAAGGGACCACTTGGCTGGTATTAGTGAGCATTGGTGAGCCATGTGAGCATAAACAGCTGACCACTGAAGCAAACAATACTTGTATTCTGTAGATTGTTGGCATTCCAGGGTTTTGGTCTCTTAGCAATGGCATAACAGGTTTCTGCTTTGAATTAGTATATATATTAAACACACATATTACTATACAATTCAATTAAAATTAGCAGGAATTAGGGAAGTAGGGTCAAGTGGGGGTAGTAGGTTGTCTGCTGGTAAGTAGGGTCAGGTGAGTATAGTGGGGAGTAGTGTCAGTTGAGTGAAGTGGGTTGGTGGATGTACAGTGGAGTCAGGTGGGGGTTGTGGGTCAGCAGCTGGAATGTGGGGTCAGTTGAGGGTTTTGGGTGGCAGCAGATGAGAAGTTGGGTCAGGTGAGGATTGTGGGGCAGCGGCTGGGGAGTGGGGTCAGGTCATGTTAGTGGCTGGGAAGTGGGGTCAGTTGAGGGTTGTGGGTTGGTGAATGGAAAGTGGGGTGAGGGCTTTGAGTCAGTGACTGGGAAGGGGGAGCAGGTGAAGGTTGTGAGTCAGTTGATGGTTAATGAGGGCAGTGGATGATCAGGTGAGGGTCAGCAGCTGGGAAGTGGGTTGGTTGATGTAAAGTGGAGTCAGCTGACAGGTTTGGGGGGGCAGAGGATGGGAAGTGGGGTCAGGTGAGGGTTTTGGGTTGGAAGCTGGGAAGTGGGGGTCAGGTGAGGGTAGTGAGTTGGCAGCTGGGAAGGGTGTGTTTTAGCTCAGTCTTTGCTCAGTCTTGCACACCAAAATTCTGTCCCTGTTTGCTGTGTAGAGGGAGTGGTGCATTCAAAAGTCAGATGGGAAGACAGGGAAGGTAGGGAAAGTGCCACAGAAGGTTAGGTGGAGGGTGACGCTGCAACAGGTTGTAATGGCAATTTGTAGTGTGACTTAACATGGATGGAATGGGTAGGGAAAGAGAGGGTAAGGACTTTTTAGTTTTTTTCCTTTAATCCCTGAATTTTTCACATTGTTGGATGCCCCTGACCACCTAGGGTTTAGGGGAGGAAAATAAGAAAAAAAAATATTCTGAATCAAATGATGTGCTAAAATACCTCGCTCCTAGTCGCCCCATAACAAGCAATGTGCAGAATCTCACCAATCACCCCATAACAGGCAGTGTGCATAATCCGCCCAAAATTCATCCCGATACAGACAGTGGGCAGAGTCCCTCTCATTCTCCTCATAACAGGCAGTGTGCAGAATCCCCCCAATCATCCAATAACAGGCAGTGTGCAGAATTCCCCCAATCATCCAATAACAGGCAGTGTGCACAATCCCTCCCCTCAATCATCCTATAACAGGCAGTGAACAGCCTCCCCAATCATCCTATAACAGGCAGTGCACAACCCCCCCAATCACCCCATGGGCGTCTCCTGGGCAGGAATAGGGGGCTACCGATACATATGTGGTACTGCTGTAATTGGGCTATCACATGCAATATAGTTTTCATATATAAAATCAATGTTTTAATAAAAATAATTTTTTCCTATTATAACTGAACAATACATTTGAAAAAACACTGGAAAAAGTCAAAACAAGATATTTCATGTTAAAGCCTAAATTTTCCTGGAAATCCCTGCAAAAATCAGTTAAACAGTGCAAAATGGTGAAAAATTACCTGTCAACAGAGGGTAACAAAATCTCAAGTAGGCTAGCAGTTAAAATGGTTAAAAGTATGCATGTTGGGTGTTGTTCTCTTTGGGGGATCCTTGCACTTTAGGATTTAGCTAATGTTTTCTTGTTTCCTGATATTTTTGGAAAATGTGTTTTTTATTCTGCTTTTTTATACATTTTATTAGGGAAACCCTGTGCAGCCAAAGAATTAATGGAGGGACTACTTCCAGAAAGATGAAGCCACTACAATAAGTTGGGTACACCTAGAATGCACCTAGAAAGTGTGTACTTTTAGGAAATTTATAGAATATATGGTTTGTGGGGAGTATTTTAAATGTAAAAGGTTGTTTTGGTTGAAAAAGCCTAAGATTACCCTTTACTTTGGGGTGTTTGGCAACTTTTCCCTTGACCGTAACTATGCATATTGGGTATTGTTCTGTTCTGGGGACCTTGCTTTTTCAGATTTTACTTTTTTTCTTGTTTTCATATTGTTTTTCAGGAAAATGTGGCTTTGATTTAGCTTTTTTATTCTTTTTTTAGGGAAATCCCGTGCAACCAAAGTATTTATTGAGGATTTGCTTCCAGAAAACTGCACTCAGGTCATGTTTTGGTATGTCTAAAAAGCGGTGTGTACTTCCAGAGAATATATCGTTTATGTTGGGTATTTCAAGTTTCAGGGGTTGTTTTTAATGAAAAACTGCAAGGTGCATATAGCATTTTTTATGAAAATCTCCTAAAGGTGAAAAGGGTGTCTATCAATAAACATGTGGCACCGTTGTAGCTGGAAGAAATTGGGCTTTTACAAGCAATAGAATTTTATTGATAAACTTACATTTCGTGGTTGCTTGACATGGGCCTTCCTGCAGCCCAGTCTATCCCCACCATCAGGGGCTCTAGTGAAAACCAGGTTGGTCCTTAGACTCCAGACTTCCCGTTCAAGAGATGAATTTGGTTAGTCTCTGGTTGGCTATCAGGGCTCTCCCCAAGGTAGAGTGACAAACAGGCAGCGTGCATAATATATGGCTCCCTGAACTCTGTATATTTATGGCTTCAGGGCATTGTCAGGTTTTGGTCATATTGTAAAACCCTGATATATTCGATATTAGTTTGTCTAATTATTATTTTGAAACTCACTTGATTTTGTAACATGTGAACTTTACAAACTAGGGTGAAATGATATCGTGAAAACACATATTACCCGCTCAAGCAACGTATATTGTAATCCTTTATAACCAAAAGTTACATTGTGAAATGTGATCAGCGTTATGTAGCATTTACACTGCGCACAATGCGTCGACCCAAGCTTCACTATGCCTAAACCAGACTTTACATTGGCAAAGGCCAACTGGCTAGCTGTTCAATAGTGTATATATACATATAAAGTATTTCTCTCTTCATAAGAATAGATTTTGGTCCTCTATAGCCAAATTCAGACTCCAGGGGAGAAAATGTCTATGCATCTTTTGGATGAATGTGGTTCTGGTTTACTAACTTTACCAGTGCTCCCATGCCAGTGATCATCCTCCCCAGCCCTGGTTCCAGCTCGCACTCCCAGACATGCAAGCCCACACCCACCAGGCACACATGTGCCACTGACAAACACGCATATCCAAAATCAGGCACAACCGGACGTGGAAACTATGGCTTCTCACGAACGGCTTGTGCGGCAGATGCAGAGGTGGGAGAGCTCGGATGGTTTGTGTGGCTCCTCCAGTGGTGACGGCTCATTTCCCTGGTCTCGGCAGGCCCCCTCAGAGATGGCAGCTTCTCGGCAGTGGGGATCTGGAGTCTGCTGTCTGCACCTCCTGCTCTCCCTAAAATTTGCCCCACCACTGCTAGGAGGAGGTTGGGAAGGGAGGAAGGAGGGGTTGGCTGAACTTGATGGTAGAGAGCGCCATTCAAGCCAGGGGGCATGGTTCCGTTATGGGACCTCAGAATATGATTGGTGGCCTGCATCGGCGGGGTATGGCCAGAGCCACAGAAGAGGAAGGGGATTTCCTCATTCGTGGCATTGACCAAAGAAGGACAGCGCTTGAAGAACATTTGGCAAGGTAAACTGCTGTTGTTTTTCCAGCAGAAACCCCTATGATCCTGCCCACAAATCAAAATCTAAAACTTTCTTTTAGTGGTAGGCTATAACTGAGCCCCACTGTAAATCAATCACAGCTCACTCAAATGCAAAAGCACACAGTTTACTTGCATCACTCAGTCTTGCAACCCCTATTACAGATAACAGCACAACATGGGGTGACACATTATTTTATCATTATTGGCAATGTAGTTTTGTTTCAAAAAGTAAAAAAAATAAGAACATTGCCTATGTAACCCTACACAATGGGAATACTTCTGAGTGTACTTGAACTATGTTGGTTGCACTGAAATCGAAGAAGGCAACTAAGGTATAAAAGCATTATATGAAATATATTCTGTGCTGCCTCTTCTTGGTACATAGTTGTCAGTTCTGGAGTTCCCCCACAGCCTGATTTCCCCTGCATTATGCTGCTCTACCAGCAGATGGCTCTGTCCTGCTTAGATGTGTTAATCAGCCAGCACCTAGTGGCTTCCTGGCCTGTATAAGCTGGTCAGCACAATGCCTCAGGGGATCAGCATTACTCTGTCTTCTGAAACCTGAACCCTGTAACCTGAACTCTGTAAACTAAATATTTTACCTCTGTAGTAGAGGATGAGGTTGACAGTGAGTCAGATGCCTGGACCGATGTGTCTGATGGAGAAGATGAGGTCTGTGAGCCCGATCTAATATCTGTCTGTGAGCCCGATCTAAAATCTGTCTTTGACCCCGATCTAAAATCTGTCTGTGATCCAATGTCTGCCCTCGAGCTTGACGCTATGCCTGCCTGCAGCCCCGAATCCATGTTTAGCTTTGAACTTAACTCAATGTCGGTCTGTGACCCTGACCCAATAGGCTCGATTCAAAGAAACATTCGTCCGGACATTCATAGCTGTCTGTGAAAGTTTTGGTGGGTGTTTGTCATTTTTTTGCTTTTTTTCGGACATTTTTCACTCGCACGAACGTTTGGGAACATGCGTATATGCTCTTTCGATAATGGTGACAAAATCGGAAGTTTTTTGTTACTTCGGGAGCTTTTTCCCACCAAATCTGAACTGTTTCGTCCGTTCAGAAAGTTTTCGTTACTGCAATGGGCTTGCGATTAATTCAGAGAGCTGATTGCCGATGGCCCCACACCTCATAAATTCATTTCAGGGCCAAAACATTCCCGGCACCTTTTTGACTACGGGAGCGCGAGCCATCATGGACGAGGCTACTGCCTTTGAGGAGCATGAGGATCTGCAACTCATGGGCATTGAGATCGTCCGGAGGGCAGAGACCAGATTGCACCGGCGGCGACGCATGGACATCAATTCCATGCATGACGTTGAGCTGTTCGAGCTGACCAGGCTTAATCGCGCTTCCCTCCATAAACTGTATAGTGAGCTGCGGCCATGGTTAGCCTGCACCACAAGGAAGGGGCATGCAATTTCAGGTATGACTAAGATGCTTGGCTGCCTGCAATTTTTGGCGAACGGCTCGTTCCAGAGGCTGGGTGCCCTCTCCGTGGGGATCTCCCAGCCTACGCTGAGCCGCGCGCTATCCAAATTTTTGGAAGGCATGGCTACCATAACTCGGAAATATATTTGTTTCCCTGAGGATATGGTAGCCAGAAACGCCATTAAGCTGGCATTTTATAACATGGCCGACATGCCCAATGTCATGGGTGCAATTGACTGCACACACGTTGCCCTGGTCCCTCCGTCAAGCGACGAGTATATATACAGGCAAGTTTTGGCTTCCATTGTATCTAAATATTTGTGTGTCCCTCCTTTGCCCAATCACATTATTTTTTGTCCTCATTGTGAATAGTCCCTCCTTTTCTGAAATGCATCCTTGTGACTAATGTCTCCATTTTTAGTAACTCTCATTGGCAATAGTCCCTCCTTTTATGAAATGCATCCTTGTGACTAATGTCTCCATTTTTAGTAACTCTCATTGGCAATAGTCCCTCCTTTTATGAAATGCATCCTTGTGACTAATGTGGCCATTTTTAGTAACTCTCATTGGCAATAGTCCCTCCTTTTGATTAGTCCCTCTAGGTTCATACTCTCTGCTTTTACATCTTCCCTCATTGCAATCACTCCCTCCTTGCTAATGCTCCCTCCTTGCCAAGAGTGTATGTGCAACAATGGCCCTTATTTTTACATGACTAAAAAAGTTAGTTATTTCAAAGTAAAACATTTGTAAGTGTATTTAAAATAGAACTAGTAACTCAACCTTGTCAAGGCTCAAACATTGATCTTCTTTTGTTGCCCACTTAAATGTAACGTAGTTGTTTAGTGTTATTTGTCTGGATGTTACATTTTGACTTAGGCTGTTTGAAGTGTGCGTTGGATTTGTTTCCTAACCGTTATTTTTTTGTTGTTTATGTTTCCTTTTTACACTGAAATCGCAAAATGGGCCATTCGCTGAATGTGCAAGCAGTGGTGGCCCAGGACATGCGTTTTCTGAGCGTCCTGGCAGGCTACCCTGGCTCAGCCCATGATGCCTACATCCTGCGCAGATCAGGATTATTCCGGCGGTTTGAGTCAGGGGAATTTGCGGGTGCATGGCTCCTTGGTAAGTTGACTCAAATTACCGATTTGGATTGTATATGTATGGCTTTGATTTTGGTTGTATTAACCTTTCCTAAACGCTGCCTTGGCCATCACCTTGTGAACATGTGTAACCCCACTGGAACCATTACATTATACAAACTACATAGGCTGCCAAATTGTTTGGCCTGCATTGTTTTAATTAATAAGTGTAATGCGAGACAAAGTCTGAAACAGCCTTCCAAACAATTTAAGATCAAAATCTGTTATTGACTTTACCAGAGAGTCTGCGCCATCTTTGCTTACATGCATTTCACTTACTGAGTAGAGGTGAGCGGGATAAAGTGCAGGGGCCGGCTTACACCGGTTTTGGACTAAGCCAAGACTGAAAATGGGTCAGGTCAACTTATCCCAGAAAACATTGTTCTGCAGCACAGACAGGCAACAATAGCTGCTAACAGTCTGCCTGATTGCCCAGCATCCACAGTATTATTTGCCTACTTTGGACCATCATCTATCACATATGTTTAATTCTGGTTTTTGCATCTGCAATATGTATGCTCATGTTTGTGTGACAATGTCACATACCTCTTTTTTTTTTATTGGAGTAGGAATGTTGCGTGGCAATGTATGATTTACTGTTAATATTTTTTATTATTATATTTTTTTAGGAGATGTGGGGTATCCACTACTGCCGTGGCTGATGACTCCGGTCCTCCGGCCACAGACTCCAGCACAAGAGGCCTATAATCGTGCACATAGAAAGACCAGGGCAGTGGTATAGAGGGCCTTTGGACTTCTCAAGACCCGGTTTCGATGTTTGGACATCACAATGGCATGTGCAGCGCTCCATAATTTAGCTATTATGCAAAGGGTCCCCCGATATCTGGATTGGCCACCCTCTCCACCCGATGAGGCAGACGACGCCTATGTGGGCCAGCCAAGTGCGTCTGGGCAAGCCGTGCGGGCAAATTTAATAGCCACACATTTTTCCTAATTTTGTAATTGTTAATTTTTTTATTTTGTTGATATTTTGATTTGGTTTGTTTTGCTATGTTTCATTTCATTATTAAGTAAACAATAATGAATTTGTGCAACCAAAACCAAAAACTATGTTTGAGTATTTATTTGTAGACCTTGGTTATTGTTTGTTTTGGTGACAACTTGAACTCATATTTCTCTATCAAAACAACACAGACATGAGCTTGGTCAAACAAAAATGTTTACTACATCGTAAAAGGTTTATGTGATACAAACAGAATAGTATCTGAGTGCCCCTTTTTCAAAATCCCTCTCCTGCTTGCCCACATTTTCCACAGACACAGGTTGAAAGCAAACATACCTAGGCCACATCTACACCTGTAAGTCAGTGGGCCACCCAAAACAGAACACCCAGTCCCAATCCAAATCCAGTACAATCACAGCCAGGGTCCAAGGTCTTAGTTGTTAAGGCCAGAATGTCACCCAATCATGCCGCCAAACATGAGGAGCCACCACAAATGTTATAGTGCCCATGGCAGCCGCGCAACGCCTTAAGTGGCCGATTCAGTGAGTCTTGGCCTCTGGCATTGGCTAGTGGGCTACCTCAGGCCTTGAATGAGCTATATGGGGGATAATCAAAAACAACCTAGCAAGAACAGCGCAAAATTGAAGATTTATAGCCCTCACCAGACAAGTCAATCCAGTGGGGATGTATCGCAAAGATATGGACCAGATTCAGGCCAAACACACCTTAATATTGGTGATGCCCATAGAACCCAGGTTGGCCCACTTGGTGGGGGGGGGGGGGCATAACCTGGGCCTGTGTGGCATTCAGAATCTGCAACTGTTCCAAAATGTGTCTTTGGTTAGTGTGCATTTCGGCCATGCCTGACCTTATTTCTGAAGTCAAGTTGGCCATGTGGCTGTTATGGGTCCTCAATTCAGTCAGCACGGCACTGAAGGTAGTATTTAGGGACTCTAATTGGCCCCTAATATGCTCCTGATTTTGCTGATTTTGGCGACGAAAAAGCCGCCTCTCTTGGTGCCATGCTGACTCCATCATCTGCACGCCCCTCCCCTGGGAAACTGGGCGACGTTGCTGAGTACGCCGCCCAATTCCCCGGGTTGTGGGGCGTGCAAATGATGTTGCTCGAGGACCCCCAACAGCCACAGGTCTGCTCGCCAAATCCTCAGCAGCAGATCTGAAACTGGGGACTGGAGGGTCAGTCTCTGCATGCTGCCCACGATGTGCAGGCAGCATGCAGCCAGCTTCACTCTCCTGCTGTGGATTTGGCGGAGACACATTTTGGGACAGTTGCAGATTCTGTCCCAGGGGAAGATCTTCAGAATCTCCTATGAAGCTTCCATCTTCCTCCTGCTCCTGGATTTGCTCCATCAGTGTGTGGCTCTGTTGAGGACATGTAAAAAAAAAAAGGTTCAGTGTGGGGACTACCTATAAAAACCACACAAGCAAAACATGGCAAGCTACATGCATACACAACAGCATCAAAATACACTTACCGTAGACATCGGATCCTGGGTCCTATGCAGCGCGGAAGAAGACGGCAGCGGTAACATGGCAGAGGAGTCCCCACTAGCTGAGGGATGATGCTGGCCTGCTTTAGAATAAAAAGAGCTATGAAAACACACAACTATGCATAGTTTATGTTTAAGAACACATATGCTAATCCAAGAAACGTGGCCAAGCAGTAAGGGCCCCTCCCACAACGTGGCCACTTGGCATTCACTAGGAATGCCATTACATTAGTGCATGGATTGTTAAACCAGACTAGACCCATTGTTCATGTGTCTCCAAACAAACATGCAAGTAATGGCTGCTGTGTGAGTTGCCACATCCCTTTAAGGAGATGAAGTTAACACACTAAGGTGGCAAAAAACACTTACAATATGATTCTGGTGGGGAACATTGTATGGCATAAAACATTTCTAGCAAACCATCTTAATCAGTTGGCCAACTAACCCAGCTCTTACCAAATTGACCAACAGGCAAAGATGTTAGTGTTGCGTGTGCTTGTCAATTAATACATAGCACCCATTCCTTTTCTCCACTCCTAAGTGACATATTTTTCATAAATTAACTTAAACATCATGTATGTGGGTGTCAATGTGCACATTACCAGGCCACACACATGACACACCCTAGTCAAAGTGAGCACTCCAAACAAACCCACCCCCTAGAGTCATGTGTTTAGCTAGCCCTTGCTGCCACCCCCTAGAGCCATGTGTTTAGCTAGCCCTTGCTGCCACCCCCTAGAGCCATGTGTTTAGCTAGCCCTTGCTGCCACCCCCTAGAGCCATGTGTTTAGCTAGCCCTTGCTGCCACCCCCTAGAGCCATGTGTTTAGCTAGCCCTTGCTGCCACCCCCTAGAGCCATGTGTTTAGCTAGCCCTTGCTGCCTATGTGTATGTTTCCATACATTTGTGGGGTAATTCACACATTACTAACCTGCTGGAATTGGTGGGTTGTCGGTGTCCTGCTGGCCCGAGTTTCCCTCTAAGGCCACGGGATGTAATAAGGCCAGAACCATCTCCTCAGCCGGTGTAAATCGCATTTTTGTTGGGAAACCTCCGCCAGTTTTTTCGCTGTAAAACATAGTAAGCATAATTAAGCGCACTGATGGAGAGACAAGAATAATACAAACCAAAACATTACCTATGTACCTGTGCATCCGCCTTAGACTCTCTTTGTTCCGCACTGCATATTTTAGGTCCGAAATCTTACGTTGAATCTGGTCCATATCTTTACGTTCCTCACCCGCTGCATTGACTTGCCTGGTGAGTTCTTCAAAAATCTCTGTTTTGCGCTGTTTACTGGTGTGTTTTGATTTTCTTCCATATAGCTCATCAAAATGTAAGGTGAGCCCAGTAGCCAATGCCAGAGTTTGGGACTCAGCAAAACGGCCACCCAAGTGTCCTCTGCGCAAGTTGCACCCTCTTCGTGGTGGTTGTGGCTCCTCAGTGCTTGGTTGCAAATGGGGTGACATTCTGGCCGGGGGGGATGGAGGAGACCTCAAGGACTGGAGGCTGGCTGTTGATCTTACTGGACTTGGGAAGGGACTGGGTGTTCGGGGCTGGGTGGACCCTGAAGTTGCAGGTGTAGATGTGGCATAGGGGGAATGCATGCCAACCTGTGCCGGAGGATAATGTGGGCGAGCAACAGAGGGTCTTGGCGAGCTGGAGCTGCTGCTTGGAGCCCTGTGGGTGTGTGGGGCCTTGGAGGTGGTTGGCTGGGTCTGTGGGGCCTTGGAGGTGGTTGGCTGGGGTGAGGCATATCTGCTCACACTTTTTCCCTTAGCTTTTGAACCACGTGCGGGGGGGGTGGGGGCCGTTGGCCTTTGGCGGATTTTCGGGGTTCTGGAGCTGGTTCTTGTTTGGCCCCTGCTGCGGCTTGGGCCCCTGCTGCGGCTTGGGCCCCTGCTGCGGCTTCTGGACCTTGACCTTGTTTGGCCCCTGCGGCGCCTTGGGCCCCTGCTGCGGCTTCTGGACCTTGACCTTGTTCTGCCCCTGCTGCGGCTTGGGCCCCTGCTGCGGCTTCTGGACCTTGACCTTGTTTGGCCCCTGCGGCGCCTTGGGCCCCTGCTGCGGCTTCTGGACCTTGACCTTGTTCGGCCCCTGCTGCGGCTTGGGCCCCTGCTGCGGCTTCTGGACCTTGACCTTGTTTGGCCCCTGCGGCGCCTTGGGCCCCTGCTGCGGCTTCTGGTCATTGACCTTGTTTGGCCCCTGGTGCGGCTTCGGGCCCTGTGTTTTTGGCCTTTGCCTATGGGCTTGGTGCCACGTGGGGGGGGGGGGTGATGTGGGGCAGGGTGGGGTGGGGCTTCGTCCCCTCTTACCCATCTGAGTTTTGCCAGCCTTGGTTAGCTTGCTCTTTGGTTGTGGTGGTGCTGCCACCACCTTTTTTGCAGCAGCCTTGGTGCTAGCCCTTAGTCTGGCTTTAGGCTCTTGCGACCTGGTTTGCAGACCCTCGGCCTGCTCAGCCTGCTTGCTCTGCTTCTTCTGTGCGATCTTTTTTTTTGGTGCCATTTTGGGTGGACTCTCAAAGAGAATGAGCTGTGTGTGCACGGACCTTTAAATAAGGTGTCCGGCGTGTGACGCCTACGCATTCGCTTACGCGCACGACCGGCCGTTCGCACGGCCGTGCGAAACCCGGAAACCGCTGGGGCCGTGCTTATCTGCTGCCGAGAAGAAGAAGAAAGATGGCGCCCACTATCTTCACCCGCCAACAAGAAGAGATCATCATGCTCGTAAGTGTCTTTTAAGGACTTTGCTTTGATTGGTAAATGCTGCTCTACATGTTAAGGATGCGCAATAAGTAATATTTTTTTGAAAGATTTGGTTCAACTACATGCACACCCAAGCGCACGCCACACACGTGCCAAACGACAGTGCTGCCATATTTGAAAGTTAACTAGAAGGCTAGAAGTGTGTGTGTGTATGTGTTCATGTGATTGAACCAAAGAATGTATTGTTGCCACTTCTAGATATGCATTTCTGAGTTCTTGCTATGTTTGATTTCTGTTTTGTAGACCATGCTGGAGCGCAGGTACGACTACCTGCCCAACTCGTTTGAGAAACGAAACGTCGCCCTGGAGATCATCTCGGAGATCCAACACCAGACCGACACCACCTTCACCCACACACAGATCATGCAGCATTGGTCGGACCTGAAGCGACTGCACATGCCCCGGGTGCGGAGGTTTTTCGGGATCCATTTCCCAAGTAAGTACATAGCGCTTGCATGCAAGATGTAACTACGACAGAATTTAGGCCTTTTATTTATAATGCCTTCTCTTTGGTAGTGTTGGAAATGGATTACAGAATTCGCCGCACCCGGAGGCGCACAGGCCGACCAGTGCTGCATGATTCTGCAGCTGGGAGTAAAGGTGGTGGATCTCCAGGGCGACGGGCCGACCCCTCCTCTGTGGCCTCCTCAGACCAGCCCCTGGACCTTACCACAGAGGAGGGGCGGCACAGCGTGGGCAGGCAGTCGTACCCTGCCACGCATGCGGGATCCTCTGGTATGTCACTCTTCATGTCTACGCAAAAACATATACATGCTAGCTCCTGATATCACCAAACTGAATCCTTGATTCTGTATTTGTAGATGCTTCGGGTGCGGGTGAGGTAGTGGGTGAGGAGGCAGCAGATAGGAGCCCACAAGACCCTGGAGAAGGTGAGTGATGTGACCCAGACTTAGCTAAAAACATTTGAGGACTGCTGAATCAGACATCCAAACTAACCATTTTGCCCATGTTTCTACAGGCAATTCTTCACAGCAGAGCCAGGAACCAGGACCTCAGGGTGTTGTCCCCAACGAGCCATCTCTCGGCCACCAACCAAGTAAGTAGTCATGGCATTATAGCCATTTCTGTCTAACTTCACATGAACCCAAAAAAACATAATGCCCTAGTCAATGCCAAGATAAGAGTGACCTGTGGCCACTTAATTAGCTTAATGACCTGTGTCCACTTCATAACCTTAATTCCTTTCAGTAATTACATATGTGCCTTATAGTGAATTTGTTTACTAAAATACATTAAATCCACAGGTGAGAAACATGTATTGTTCTCCCAATAATATTTTTCTCTGATTTTTTGGCAGGGACCACAAGACAACGACTTGCTGAGATGAACCGGAGGGTCCTTGAGTTGGTGGCCGATCTGCAGGCGATGCGGGACACGTTGGGGACAACAGAAGAGGAAGACTAGTGTTCTGGTTCCTGGCCCTGTATATTTTGATACATTTTTAATTGTACATAGTTTTATTGGTTAAACCCAAAATTTTTTTGTATATAGTTTTATTGTTTTTTATAGATTTTAGATTGTATATAGTTGTTAATGTTTTAAAAAATATCTTATTGTATATATTTTAATTCACCAAAAAAAATTTGTATATAGTTTTTAAAATGTTTGGGCCAAAGTTGCCAAAAATATGGGTTAAAAAAATGCAAGTTTAGCAATAAACCCAAAAAAAAAAGAAAAATGGTGTCCCATTTATTTGCACAAATACATTTACAAAAAACAAGGGGACAATGACATATTTCCAAATCAAGATTGTGATGTCCGTTAAGTGATTTGGGTAAGTTTTAGGGACCTAAAATGGAAGAAGAACCAAAGCGCTAAGTGATTTGGGTAAGTTTTAGGGACCTAAAATGGAAGAAGAACCAAAGCGCTAAGTGATTTGGGTACGTTTTAGGGACCTAAAATGGAAGAAGAACCAAAGCGCTAAGTGATTGGGGTAAGTTTTAGGGACCTAAAATGGAAGAAGAACCAAAGCGCTAAGTGATTTGGGTAAGTTTTAGGGACCTAAAATGGAAGAAGAACCAAAGCGCTAAGTGATTGGGGTAAGTTTTAGGGTGTGAAAATGGAAGAAGAACCAAAGCGCTAAGTGATTTGGGTAAGTTTTAGGGACCTAAAATGGAAGAAGAACCAAAGCGCTAAGTTATTGGGGTAAGTTTTAGGGTGTGAAAATGGAAGAAGAACCAAAGCGCTAAGTGATTTGGGTAAGTTTTAGGGACCTAAAATGGAAGAAGAACCAAAGCGCTAAGTAATTGGGGTAAGTTTTAGGGTGTGAAAATGGAAGAAGAACCAAAGTGCTAAGTGATTGGGGTAAGTTTTAGGGTGTGAAAATGGAAGAAGAACCAAAGCGCTAAGTGATTTGGGTAAGTTTTAGGGACCGAAAATGGAAGAAGAACCAAAGCGCTAAGTGATTTGGGTAAGTTTTAGGGACCTAAAATGGAAGAAGAACCAAAGCGCTAAGTGATTGGGGTAAGTTTTAGGGTGTGAAAATGGAAGAAGAACCGAAGCGCTAAGTGATAGGGGTAAGTTTTAGGGTGTGAAAATGGAAGAAGAACCAAAGCGCTAAGTGATTTGGGTAAGTTTTAGGGACCTAAAATGGAAGAACCAAAGCGCTAAGTGATTTGGGTAAGTTTTAGGGACCTAAAATGGAAGAAGAACCAAAGCGCTAAGTGATTGGGGTAAGTTTTAGGGTGTGAAAATGGAAGAAGAACCAAAGCGCTAAGTAATTGGGGTAAGTTTTAGGGTGTGAAAATGGAAGAAGAACCAAAGCGCTAAGTGATTTGGGTAAGTTTTAGGGACCTAAAATGGAAGAAGAACCAAAGCGCTAAGTGATTTGGGTAAGTTTTAGGGACCTAAAATGGAAGAAGAACCAAAGCACTAAGTGATTTGGGTAAGTTTTAGGGACCTAAAATGGAAGAAGAACCAAAGCGCTAAGTGATTTGGGGAAGTTTTAGGGACCTAAAATGGAAGAAGAACCAAAGCGCTAAGTGATTTGGGTAAGTTTTAGGGACCTAAAATGGAAGAAGAACCAAAGCGCTAAGTGATTTGGGTAAGTTTTAGGGACCTAAAATGGAAGAAGAACCAAAGCGCTAAGTGATTGGGGTAAGTTTTAGGGACCTAAAATGGAAGAAGAACCAAAGCGCTAAGTGATTGGGGTAAGTTTTAGGGTGTGAAAATGGAAGAAGAACCAAAGCGCTAAGTGATTGGGGTAAGTTTTAGGGTGTGAAAATGGAAGAAGAACCAAAGCGCTAAGTGATTTGGGTAAGTTTTAGGGACCTAAAATGGAAGAAGAACCAAAGCGCTAAGTGATTGGGGTAAGTTTTAGGGTGTGAAAATGGAAGAACAACCTAAGCGCTAAGTGGTTAGGGTGAGCTTTAAGGGACCTAAAGGGAAAAGGCAGGATAGCGCTAAGTGGTTAGGGTGAGCTTTAAGGGACCTCAAGGGAAAAGGCAGGATAGCGCTAAGTGGTTAGGGTGAGCTTTAAGGGACCTCAAGGGAAAAGGCAGAATAGCGCTAAGTGGTTAGGGTGAGCTTTAAGGGACCTCAAGGGAAAAGGCAGAATAGCGCTAAGTGGTTAGGGTGAGCTTTAAGGGACCTCAAGGGAAAAGGCAGGATAGCGCTAAGTGGTTAGGGTGAGTTTTTTTGGATTATAAGTGATGGGAGTGAAATTATGTATGCGAGCACTTTAATGAGATAAGTTTGTAGTGCGCAGGCGCAATATCGTAAGAATTTCGTCTGGACGAATACTTTTGGAAAAAGTGAAGCAGGATGTATCGGGAAATTGAAAGGATTCGTGTGAGGATACGATGGGAAAAGGGCAAAAACGAAAGGCTACGTTGTTAGTTGAGAAAATGAATCTGAAAATTCACGAATGAAAATGACATCCTCGTCTGCGTACTCTGGCATACGAGCGCACGGACGCTCTACGGAAGGTTTACGAAGCATGCTTGGAATCGCTCGCACATTCATACGAGAGCGGGAAATTTTGAAAATGATACGACGTCGGCACCAAACCGAAAGTTTTTTTGTGTCTCTCTGAATCGATGTCTGTATTTGCGCCTGACTCATTCTCTGCCTTTGACCTTGATCCTGTACCTGTCTGTGAGCCCAAACCTATTGTTGAGTCTGATTTTTCTAACGTGTCTGATCACTCTGTCGAGTCTGATTCATCTGTATTTTTTGACAATCGCCCTGCCGAGTTTGACGATCGCCCTGCCGAGTTTGATGACCACCCTGCCGAGGTTGCCGATCGCCCTGCCGAGTCTGTCAAGGTTGCCGATCGCCCTGCCGAGTCTGTCAAGGTTGCCGATCGCCCTGCCGCATCTGTCGAGGTTGCCGATCGCCCTGCCGAGTCTGTCGAGGTTGCTGATCGCCCTGCCGAGTCTGTCGAGGTTGCCTGTCGCCCTGCCGAAACTGATCCTGATCACTATCCCTCTGGTATTCCTAAGGAAGGCCTTGAAGATCCCTTACATGCCCGTGGTTTTAAAGCACCTTGGTTTGCACAAGGTGATTTCTTCCCGCTGGCTCTAGAAAGCCTTGAGCGGTTTCCTAGGGTTACAGTAAGGCCTGATTCGGGGTACCTAGGTGCTGGTTATAAAGGATTCAGTGGCTTTGGGTGGTGCTTCATAGGTCTCAGTTCCTCTGGGCATTGCCTTGAAGGTCTCGGTCTCCTTGGCCGCTGCCTCGAAGGTCCCGGTCTCCCTGGGCGCTGGCTCAAAGGTTTCGGTCCTCCTGGATATGGTTTCCTGGACTTTGATGCTGGAGGGTCTTTGCCTGGATTTCTGCCTGCATTGCCATTGCCTGGATCTCTGCCTGCATTGCTTTTGCCTGGATTGCCCATCCTGATCTTTTGCCTTCCTGCGGAGCAGTTGTTTAAATGCGTTGGTGTCTGCGTTTGTGAAGGGGGAGGTAATGTCAGGTCTGGAGTTCCTCCACAGCCTGATTTCCCCTGCATTATGCCAGCAGATGGCTCTGTCCTGCTGAGATGTGTTAATCAGCCAGCACCTGGTGGCTTCCTGGCCTATATAAGCTGGTCAGCACAATGCCTCAGCGGATCAGCATTACTCTGTCTTCTGAAACCTGAACCCTGTAACCTGAACTCTGCACCCAGGACGTCTGCCATAGCCACAGCCATAGCCATAGCCATAGTTATTGTTATAGTCATAATCATAGTCAAAGCCTTAGTCACTGCCTCAGCCTTGTTGGACTTTGGGCTTCCAAGCACGTATGTTTTCTGACTTCACAGCAATCCGAGTGTGTTTCATGCTTCCTGATTTATCTATGTATATATGTATATAGCAGTTTGGTTGGTGTGTTCTCACTGTTTGTTATTATTAAACGCGGCTCTGCAGGAGGAGGAGGAGGACGATCGTGCTGCCCAGTTTGGTGAAGGCTGACTGATGTCTTTTGAACTGTGAGCTGACTGAAACTGAAGCCGACCAGAGATTTGAGATAATTGTGATGGCAAAGCTCCATATTATAACTTGAGAAGAAGGACCAAGTGAAGACCTAAGGGGTTATCTATAAGGCGCCTTATCTACTGAGTTCTGGTAAGAGCGGTAGCATCACACTTGGTGACCTGAGTTTAAGGTGGTGGAGCATGCACTACGGGATGAGAATTTCCAGTGGAGGACTTTACTTTTATTAGCTCTGTGCTTTTGTTTTTAATTGTTTTATTACTACAAAAGAGGAGGAACTTTTGACTGCACGTTGAGCTTAGTGTATTATTGTTAGCATGGTATTTTGTTTTGTATATTATTAAACACGGTTTGTCGCATATCCGCCTCTGTCTCTCAGTCTAAGTCTGGTCATTATTACTATTGGGATTTCTCAGAGGAGAAATCCATGACAATAGTAATGTGTATAAACACATTTACACCTAACAATGTTGATGTTAACCCTTTAAGTGCCAAGCACGTAACACCTACATGCTCTCATGTCCGTGCCTTAAGTGCCAAGCACGTAGGTGTTATGTGCTTGAATTTCCCCCCTTGCTAGTTAAAAAAATAAAAATACTCACCTGACTCCTTGTTGGATCCGGCCGGGTCTTCTTTTTAATTTCCAGCAGTCGGCCTCTTAATACCGGCACCCAAGACTAAGAATCAGTCTGCTCGGGTGCTTGAAGCAGACAGGTGGGGAGAGGGCTGTGATCGCCCCCCCCCCCTCCCCAGGCTCTCTCCTCCAAACACCCGAGCAGACCACAGGATCGAAGGTGAGTAAAGTAAAAAAAAATACATGTCATTTTTTTTCTTATGTCTTTGTGTGTTTATTTTTACATTTAACCCCTTGTGAACTGGTAAGGGGTCCATGAGACCCCTTATACCAGTTCACAAGGCTGGGGGCTGGCAAGTCACTTGTCATTAACCCCCGGCACCCCTATTACCTGCCTCCCCAAAGCCCTGGAAATCCTTTCAAAAATCACAGTTGAACATGTGTAGCGAAAAATAGTGAAACATGGTCTGGCAACAGAGGATGACAAAAGCTGCATGTAGGCTGGCAGCGAAAGGGTTAAAAAGCATCACTTCTGGCTGTTGAATACCTTGTAGCTAAGTTTGTAAAAAAAAACTATATTACAATTCATATCTCCAACACTATGAAAATGTGCACCTATTTTTAGTACATTTTAGTAGATTTAATTTTTAGAGGAACCATTTGTTCATCTATAACCTTTAGAGCTTGTTTTACCACTCAGACTATTTAGACTTATGTGAGCTATTGAGCTGAGTTTAACTGAGTTGGCAGGTCCTCATGCTGCATTTGCCTGGCCATGGAAGTCAATGGAGATTCGTTCAAAGACATGTGCATCTTTAGTGCACAATGCACATCTTAAAATGAGTTTTTTTTGGGCTTTTTTGTTTTGCCCAATTGTGTACTTGAAAATAATATATTAATAAATGTGTGTGTCTAGCAGCACAGGGCAGAATATGGCCATAAACTGAAAAGTGCCACTTTTTATACAGTCAGTATTTATTAACCCTTATATTACAATGCCCGGCAGAAAAGCCTAAGCTTTGATTACACACATTCACTTTAGCGTCTTTTCACCAACATTTTTTCTATCCAGAGTTGCATTGTTTTTTTATCTTTTCCAGCACATTCAAAAGATTCTCAATAGGGTTCAGGTCATCCATGTGTGTAAATGATGTTCCCTGAGCCACTCTTTCACAATTAGAGCCATATGAATCCAGGTAGAAATCTTAAAATATGCCAGTGCCATCGGGACAGAAAAAGTGCAATGCCCCACAGGCTTGTACAGTAGGCATCAGGCTTGATGAATGCATCACTTTAGCTGCCTCTCTTCTCACCCTGATGCACCCATTATTCTGAAACAGGGTCAATCTGGACACATCAGATCACATGCCCTTCTTCAACTGCTCTAGAATCCAATCGTTATGCTTCCTAGCATATTAAAGCAATTTTACCAGTTAGCCTCACTGGCTTTCTTAAAGTGGACCGATCACCAGCTAATGGGGGTGTTCGTCTGCTTTTGCCTGCATTCAAACAACTTTGGGGGGAACCAAATTTGTGTGGCGGATTGCCACTATGTGGTCATCCGTAACAGTTTTTTTGAGAGACCTTCCCCTTATTAACTGGTGGGTATGAATCAACTGGTCCTACAACACTAAAAGGTAAAGTTCCGGGATTAGGCCCCTCCCAGCTGCATTCAATGGATCCAGTGATCCCACCACACCTTGTGATATTAGTTAAAAATGTTCTTTATTTTTCTTGACAATCTGTGTTTCAGATTTCAGTACTCTGATACTATAATAATGCTCATAGATCCGCTTTTTCAATGGGCTTTCCCCACGTAGAATCTGCCACATACACAAGTTAGCAGATATATGACATGACTTGTTGCACAATTGATAAAATGTCGGGTCTTGTAACTTCCCTTTGTGGGAATTTCTATCGTGGGTCCCATTAATATATATTTACACATGTTGCAACCTCCACAACGGAAGGTGCCCCACGTCTTGCAACATTTCTCTTTTTGATGTTCCACAAAATGGCTATTTACCAATTTGTCACGTAAATTGTTTGGCCGTCTGAATATTATCCGTGGTTGTGATGGTTGAAAAGTTTTTAAGAAGGGATCATTTAATAAGATGGGACAATAGGACTATAGAGATAAAATAGCTTATAAAAATAAGGAAGCATATCTCTGGCCATTAGATAGACAAGGGGAAAGGGGGAGACGAGAACGTCCAGATCGTTATATTAGCTCATCTGACACCTCCTTATCTAGAGAGAGGGGACAGAGAAGAATCAAACAACCCTGGGGGAGGAAAGCCCTTTCAAGACATCCATTATCCAGGAAGAGAGATTCAGAGATACATGGAAAGGTCCACCTCGCAGATACATTTCTCTGCAAAAATATGATGACACCTATCAACACATGTCCAAACAAAAAATGGAACAGAGAACCCCTCCCTCTTATGAGGATGGGGACGATAGAGATAGAGTAAGAAGAGATTTTTTAGGAAACGGCACAATATGCGCCGCAATAGGAGAAGAAAAGAACCACAAAGAAAGACCAAAAGATCCCCCCTTAACCTCCCTTCCCTCCCAACCACCGAGGGAACCAAAACTATTTTCACACCAATAGCTGACAACGTCAATCAGCCCAGCAAATTCCAACATCAAAAAGTTGACAGTAAAATAGACATCATTAATTTTTCAGAAATTACCTTAACTAAAGAACAGGAAGAACTGTTATGTTTGGGTCTGACATGGAGGATCTAGCCTTAGAAGTGCAACGCAGATGTCTAAGTAACAAACCCGTTGTAAAACTAAAAAAACCCTTGACATACTACCCGCCCTTAGGTATCAATCATAATATAGCCACTTTCGTCAACTTAACATCGGCTGAATTAGAAAAACTTTCACACAAAAAGAAACAACAATCTAACCTTAGCAATGATCTACAGACAGCAATTCAAACTTTGGAACTAAATAAGAACCTAGTGATAAAACCAGCCAACAAAGGCAAAAAACCACTACATAACAATGTGCCTACAAATCCTAAACAATTCTGAATGGTATAAAAGGGCCCCCATGTCCGACTGACCAGGGACGCCCAGGAGAACCACGACCTAATCAAACAGGCTCATGACCAGGGAGTTATCGACAAACATATTGCTGGCTTCCTGGAGTCCCCTAGCCCGACAATTCCAACATTTTATGCCCTACCCAAGGTACATAAATCGATGGTATCACCACCTGGTCGACCCATCGTGTCGGGTGTGGGGGCTCTCACGGAGAATGCCAGCAAGTATGTCGACCAACATCTACAAACCCTGGTCATGAGTCTACCATCATACATAAAGGATACTGGACATATCCTACGTATTCTTGATGGGCTGTGGGTAGATCCTGAGGCGACCCAGGTCACTCTGGACTTGGAGGCCCTATACTCCAAATACCACACAAAAAAGGACTTAAGGCAGTTGAAACGTTCCTCAATGAATTGGATCTCTCTGAGCACAATCACAATTTGTTCCTCCTTCAGCTCCTCAACTTCATCCTCACCCACAACCTCTTCCTTTTCAATGGTCAGCTATACCACCAGGTGCAGGGCACAGCGATGGGGACGACTTGTGCCCCATCATTTGCTAATCTGTACCTGGGGTGGTGGGAGAGGAACTTGTGGGCGGAGGACGAAGTGGGAAATTACCTGTGCCATGTTGTGGCTTGGCACAGGTACATTGATGACATCTTGGTCATATGGGAGGGGCCGAGGGAGGAACTTTGTGATTTTGTTCGGATCCTTAATAGTAATGACATGAATCTCAAGTTCACATGTCAATTTGATCAAAATAAGATCACATTTTTGGATCTAGAAATCCACAAAAGCAGAGAGGGACAAATTGTTACTACCTTGTACCGTAAGGAAACATCAGCCAATACAACACTCAGAGCCACGAGCTTGCACCCTACTCATCTCTTATGGAGCAATTTATACAAGCAAGGTGGAACTGTACGACAAATGAAGCCTTTAAGAAAAAATATGGCACTGTGCACTTTATATTTGAAACTAATAACAGACCTACATAAAAGCTAGTTATTGCCACTACATCACAGACAATCTTGTCATGAAGATATGATTAGGTAGCATATATTTTTTCAGTAATATGAATTTTACCATAACAAAATATATCATGTAATCATAGGGAAATAATATAATGTACATAGGTATATAATTAATGTATATATCTTATCAAGTTGAGCCTTATTGAAAAACATATGTGATGATAAATGTCAGAACAATGTTGAAATATGTTGAACATGTGTTGAAATATTGTACACCCTGAGAGAGATGGTGGGGTCCCCCTTTAAGGTCTGTCAATAGGCCAGGGTACACAATAAAATATCTTCGGATATCCAAAGTGTCAATGTTTGGCCGCAGTGCCGAAATCACATTAATAAAGAAAACATATAATTTATAGCAAGGCACCTAGGATAGCTTTAAATGAAATGACACAGACTAAAACTGCCGGTGTTCAGTAAGATGGCGACGGTACACCGACAGCAGATGTCAGCCAGCTTTGCACAATGTCACTTTTGGAAGCAGGAGGATGGGTAATGATATGCACGCACTGATGCGGCGGTGCACGGACGCTCACACGCACGCTGCGCGTATTGATAGCACACTAGAAAACAAAAATACTCTATAAGATCCTCAACCATAGCCCTTGCAGGGCCAAGAGGACGACACACAAGGAAGCTGACTACTCGCTCTGAGATATTGGACATCAGACTTTCTGAAGCCGTGCACCGCCGCAGCTGTGGCCAACAAGCACACAAAGGTTACCCGAATACAGACGGCCCTAAAAGGTACAGCTCAGATTTTAACTTTGAAATATTCAAATAGAAGCAGGTGGCAACTGCCATTTTTAATCAAAAACCATATATATTATATTTCAGTAAATTAACAGCGCTCAGTGTGAATACCACAGCAAGGTGCGAACAGAACATTTAACTATAACAATATATGTATGGAATTACGAGGTAATTTTTGCCATTAACTGACATAATTAGTTTCTTGCATAAAGTAATTAATGTAAATGATCAACATTGAAAAAAGCCTACTTAGAGCTTTTACCCTTTTTGAAAGGGCCAGCATTGAACCACGCATATAAGAGCTGATCCTTGGAGAAACAGATAGGGGGATTCTCCCCATCTCTCCTATGGTAATCTTAAGCAGTTGTACAAGCCAATAACAGGTGGGACAAAATCTCATTTTTAAATTATATATATATATATATATATATATATATATATATATATATATTGTATGCTAATCAGAATATATGATCTAAAATACATCTTATTGATAATAGGGCACTGAGGAAGCCTAAGCAGGTGAAACATGTCTGCCCATTTCTGAATACGGCACCAATAAGAACCAGAAAAAGACACAGTTATGACAAAAAAGAATATTCTTAATTGTGGAACAAAGCATTGTACACTGTTATTTGTTTTTATAAGGTCTAACTTGGGCATCATTATGTGACATGGACAATAGGTCATATTATGCAATTCTTTTGAAACACAGATTGTCAAGAAAAATAAAGAACATTTTAACTAATATCACAAGGTTTGGTGGGATCACTGGGGTCCATTGAATGCAGCCGTGAGGGGCCTAGTCCCGGTACTTTACCTTTTAACTTTGGGGGGAGGCATACAGAATGCTGGAGCATCTACCCCCAGAAAACCTGCAATCCTATCCTGCCCCTCGATCCTTGACCAGAAATGCAGGACCGCAATTGGTGGTCACGTGGCCGGAACCGAGGACATGGACACCCAGCAACCAATTGCGGGGCAGTATTCACTCTCAAATACACAGTATTGTAAATAATCTTGCCAATATTGTTCTGTCTGCAAAAAGACAACTGTGTGTCTTGGCACTGACATTCCCTAAACTAAGCATTTTGTAAACCTTGTATTGTCCCTCACAATGGCCTTGATTTAGTAAAATCTGTCTAAAGCCTTGTATGCAGTAAGTCCTTTTTGGTTGAATGATTTAGGTAGCACACCTTATATGCCACCTTAAATTATAACGTCTGTCATACAGACACACCTTGCTTGATTATTCTTTTTGACTGTTAAAAGTTTAAAAATGGGAAGGAGCAGGATTTTTTTTAAATAATTTTCAGGCGGACTGAATAATTTGTCACCAAGACCTCCTCAACCAAATGGTTTGGTGCCAGGGTTCGGAATGTGGTGGAAAGGGTGGGTAGATTACTGGGAGGGGCTGGGGATCACCCAGCTGTCATAGTCCACGTGGAGACCAATGACAGAATTTATAGGAGATGGAGAATACTTAAGAACGCATTTAAGGAATTAGGCACCAAATTGAAGAAAAGAACATCAAAGGTTGTACTCTCTGGAATACTGCCTGTGCCATGTGCTATATATGAATGGCAGTGGAGCTTAGAGAGTTAAACACATGGCTCAAGTCCTGGTGCAGAGCAGAAGGATTTGGGTCCCTAGAGCACTGAGCTGACTTTTTATTGGTGTACGAACTGTATTCTATAGATAATTTGCACCTGATTGAAAGGGGGGCAAGATGAGGGTGAGGGAAAGAGAGAAAACAAAAGGGAAGACAGGTTACTTAGGGGACAGCATATGATAGTGGGTGGAGAATTAGAAGGGGGGAGGACTGCTAAGATGGATCAGGAGATCCACGTGTTGAAATTGAGCACTGAAGAATTAGGTGGATGAATTGCAGCAGAAGCTAATACTAAAGCTTAATGTGTCAAACTATATAGGAACTTAAAGTGTAAGTTCACAAATGCCAGACGTCTGGCAAGTAAAGTGGGGGAGCTTGAGGCTCTGGTACTGGAAGAAATTATTGATGTTATTGGTGTGGCTGAGACATGGCTGGATTCCACACATGACTGGACTGTCAATCTTCAAGGTTTTGCTTTCTTTTGAAAAGACAGAGGGGTTTATTTATCAAGGGCTAGCGCCAGGTAGTGTCTGACGAGCGCCAGGTACCGCCAGCTAACGGCGGCTACCGACTCAAGTACGCCCGGCGGCGGTCACAATGACGCATTTATCACGCTAAATGAGGCTAGCGCCGGCGAGAGCGTCAGCTAGCGCGGGATTCATCATGTAGCCGACTGCAATGAACAGCGCCGCTGAGAATCCCATCACAGCGACAGGTATGACCTGGCGCTCCCTGGCGTTGTCCAATGCATTTCAATGGAGCAATCTTTAAATAATCATGATTAATTGTTTTTTTTTTTTTTTATGTCAAAAATTCTGTGACCACTTCTGCAATGTTAGGATTTTTTTTTAAGTAAAAAAAAAAATAAAATAAAAATTGTGCAGAATTGATATTACAGGTCTGATATTAATGTGATCATATTACAAAATGTTTTGAAAAACTTGTATAATTTTTACATAAAAAAAAAAATGGTTGTTTGGGGGTTAAAAACTACTTTACACACATCGCCGCCAGCGCTCTGGGGTTTAAACAAGGAATTCACAGCGCGAGAAATTTTTGAGCGTGATTTGTTAATGAATCTGCAGCAAGCCGTTCGCTCTGGCCATTCGCTGTCAGGCGCACCCATAAAACGCAGAACCTGTGAAACATCGACCCCTAACCCCGTATTCAACATTACCGCACACCGACTGAGTCGCTGTCAACAAGCAAACCCCGGCCAAGCACAGCGAATACTAGCTGGCGCTGTGAAAATCACGCTACTGGCGTTCATCTGTCACTACCTGGCGCTATTAATGAATCGGCCTCCCCGTAAATAGAAAAGGGGTGGAGTGTGTTTCTATGTAAAGCAAGAATTCAAAGTATATATTAATGAGGGGATACTATCAGAAGATGTAGGATCCTTGTGGGTAGAAGTGCAGTGTGATGGAAACAATGTTAAAATACAATTTGGTGTAACCTATAGACATCCAAGCATAAGTTAGGAAATAAAGGGTCTGCTGCATAAACAGATGTACCAAATCGTGTATCGACTGGAGACATGGTTCTGCTTTTACTACCAAGGGGAGAGCATCCCACCACTTGCTACAAGATAACTATATGAATCACTTTGTGGAGGCACCTACTAAGGGTGATATTCTTTTGTATCTGGTAATATCAAATAACAGTAACAGTCCAGAGCTGCACTCCAGGACATAGACTGCATCTGTTGAGAAATAAGGATACAGATGCCAAATGGGAGTGATTTAAATCAATTGTGAGTATTCCTATGGGTAACAAATTTAAGTGGCTAATATTAAACCCCACATGGCTGACACCTGTGGTTAAAAGGGAAATAAAGAAAATGGCATTTCAAAATTACAAGGCTAAGCTCTCAGCTGTAACCCTTGAAAAGTACAAATTAGTAAATAATGCATGTAAGAAAGAAAGCACAAAGAGATATAGCCAAAGAGAGCAAAACAAACCCTAAACATTTTTAAACACATACACTGAATAACCAGTTGATAGAGGGATTGTTTGAGGAGAAAGCTGCAAGAATGTTTTTTAATCTCTGTTCACTGCAGAATCTGGATTTACTGCACACCTTCAGTCAGAGTGAACATATGTATCTTCTAAAATGTTACATTTCTTTCAAATGTGCAGAAGAGCAATGAGTCATCACAACTAATGGCTTACTACTAGAAATAAAGGAGGATTGCAGTGATATGAGAGGCAATTTTAACTGTGGGACTGGGATTTTCATAAGCTGTGCACAGCTACAGATGGAGCAGAACTAATAGACCCCTTTCCTGAGTTATTTAAAGAATGCTATCTTGAAATCTTTAATGCTATTCAATGGCATTAGTTTGCTTCGCCAGGGATACATTGTGACCCTTTAACTTTGTCCCATCTGTATGTAGCAAAATGGCCACTCCCTTGCAGTTATGCAGCATAGAATCTGCCTGCCATTTCATAACATCTGCATGAAGTTTAGCCCTCTCAAATAGTTTATGTCAATGATTGCCAGAGTGAAGCTTTGAGGATGAAATTTACTCAACTCGCTTTTTTTTTTACTTTTGGTACACTTTAAATAATGGAATCTAATGGTAAGTGCACATATGCGATAATTCTATGTGTTATTCACATTCATGAATACTTTACCTCTTGTATTATAATGCAAGAAAGAAAATTGCAAACAAAAAGATTGCATTCATCATCAAACATTTTAATATTTTTCAGTCAACCTAAGCTTTGAACTAGCTGTAAAATGACCTCAAAACTATCCACAAATCAAATAAAGAATATTATTCAATTAAATTACAAGTCCTGGATTTCTTCCTTAGCTCAATGTACATTTTAGTTTTCTCTATTTCCTATGCAACATAAAAAGCATGTATTGTACCGCATTTGAACTCTCAGCAGGTAACGTAAGAGATAATATTATTTTGCATTATAAGATGAATAAAATCTTAGGATTTTTTTTTTTGCATTATGTTACTGTAATAATAAGGGTAATATTATGCAGCTCAAAATGTTCAGCTTGAAGGAACAATACGATAACTTATTTACATAGTTATTATTTTGGTGGCATCATGTGGTCTTTTTATTTGTTGTTGGTTAAAGCAGAATATGTGTGCTACACTGTTCTAACTTTTTAAGTAGAACTCCAGGCAAGGTCAAATATATTTCTTGCTACAGTGTTTTTGCTAAAGTTGTCCTTCATTTTATGTTCTAATAGTAGATCATCAGGAATAAAATTACCAATAAATGGATTGCAACTTAAAATACAACTTGTAAAATGTAACATGCTGTATATATATTACTGTATAATGTCCACACTCATCATAGTGAGGCAAGTACCAAAAAGTTAGCTAGTTGTCCTAGGATGTTCAGGACAGGCGGTTGAAATTCAGATTGAGTACGCATAATATATCCTGTGGAACCCCTTATCATTTCACAAAGAGTTAAAAAAAAGACACCATACAAAAAATTTTATTTCTTTAACAGTTCTCACTGCCAAAGAAGTAAACTTTTATGCTACATAGACGGAGTCCCCTCTATGTGACTATATACATCACCAAAGGTAAGTGACATGGAAGAGGATTCTTCATAAATCCAATGTCCAGTAATGTAGGTGTTACATGCTATAATAAATAATGATATACTCAATTTTTATCCCACGCAGGTGATCACTGCTGGTCCAGCACTGAGTCATATAACCAGATCCAGTCCAATTTCACCCATGCCATATTCAGAATGCTTGCATCCAATCAAAATCTGATGGACCACTATGCGCCTTTGTCATGGGAACTATGGCACGCCCCCTCCATTCACTGCAATAAGGGAGTGCGTTCCATAGTTACGTTGTTGAATGCTGAATAGATACGAGCAGCTTGTTGAAAAATGTAATCTCAAAATGTTGTCATGTCAAAGTGTGGGGGGGGGGGGGGGGGTTGGGGTGTCAAGCTATCTGCCTGACATGGCGGTGGCAGATAGCTTGACACCCTATTCTCCTGCCTTATTACCTGCACTCACAATGACCACAGAGTCTGGAAGAGCCCAGTGCTCCTCAGCATGGGTCAAAGATCATAGGGACTGATAAATAATAGGGCAGGGGGCCAAAAGTTTGGTCCTTGAGTCCTGGGTTACCAGCTTCCGTGCTTCCGGGCTGTTACTGGTAAATTTGGATTAATAAATGTTTTTTGTGTGGTATATTTTTTTTTAACGCTTTGTGATAAGAGGCCCAAGGGACTCATATTCCAGATTAATAGGTAGGGGGCCTGCCATTATTGTATTTGACATTTGGAAGTACCAGATTTTTATATATTCTTAATTTTCAAATTTTCAAAACACAAAATACAACACATCAATCACGATCCATTGACAGGTTTTGCATATCAAGAGGTGTCACATACAGACATAAAGAATGGTTCTTGCCAAACATTTGAGAACATTCCTTCTTGTAACTCACCAGGGGCGAGTCCATCTAGAGCCGACTCCCGGAGGTCGACCCATCTGAGCGCCATACCGGGGCCCAGCCACCAACCAGCCACCAACCCTCATCTCCGCTTCTGATCCAACAGGGCTCGGTTGCAGTAGCAGGAGCCCCAGCAGACACCCCCAGGGCCACACCCGTCCCCATAATACTTATAAACCTTTCTCCTGAGCCAGTCCCTCCACCTCTGGGGTGACTGTCAGGGCAAAAACCATTCACAATAATGGACAGGGAAAGTCAAAGGAAGAAGGAAAGAAGAAAGGAGAATGAATGCTGCACTTCTGCCACTACTGGTTGTTGTCCATCAATACCTTGAATTCTGGTGAGTTTACAAAGTCAATCCACCCGAACCATCTGAGGAAGTGATCCTCAGATGATTCAATGTGCGCTGCAATTAATCCCTCGAATCTCTCAATCTCTGTCACCTTGTTGAACCAGAGAGACACGCTAGGCGGGGTTGGGTTCTTCCAGTGTAAAGGGATGCACACTCTCGCCGCGTTCACCAATTGTCCCAGGATGGATTTACGGTATCTCTTAGCAGGCATCTCCGAGTGGTGAAGGTAGAAAGCCGGGCCCCCCGGCAGCCCCTCCCCCGCTATCCACCCTATAGTTTCCTTAACCACTGCCCAGAACCTTGTTAATCTCGGACAAGACCAAAAAATGTGGAGCAGGTCTCCTCTTACTTGTGTGTATTGTCAAAAAGAAGGTAAGTAAGTAAAGGCGGTATCAGCAATCAACAATTTTAATACACATGTTTCACATATTTACATTTATATAAAGGTGCTAGGTATGCACAGCACAAAAAAGTGTCATACGGATTTTACAGATTATTCCTGATTATTTTACAGCCAGTACCTGGATATCTCACAGCAAGCGCTGACACCTGTTCCTATTAACAAGGTATGAATTTGTACTTATACAAAATGTTAATACCTTTCATACTACCTGCAACAATGTACATTTTATAATGCAGGTATATTTTTCTCTATTATTAGATCCAATACATATATGTGCACTGAGGAAGCATAATAGTGAAACGTCTGCACTTTAATTATACTTGCTACAAACAGGAGGAACAAACCCTGTTCTTGCTACAAACTGACTAATTTACCTGCTACAAACTGATGTCGCAGATCAATAGAGCCCAATAGGAGCTCTCAAGATATAATAATCAGGAATTATCTGTAAAATCCGTATGACACTTTTTTGTGCTGTGCATACCTAGCACCTTTATAAAAATGTAAATATGTGAAATATGTGTATTAAAATTGTTGATTGCTGATACCGCCTTTACTTACTTACAATATACACAATCCCCAATTAAAGACTCTCAAGAGGTATGGTGGTATAACCAACCCCCCCCCCCCCTTTTTCTATAAATAGTAACAAAAAGAGAGTTGGGGGTTAAGACCACATTATTGCTATCAGTATGACTAGGGAAGGACTTGACCATTAGGTCAAATCCCCACCTCCCCCCTAACCTATATATATTAAATACTGATAGAAAAAAACTTAATATAAACACAGGTAACAATTAAAAAGTTACCCTGAATAGGATATGACCCAATTAACGGGACAAGAATGGGATCAGTTCTTTAAGGATTTTTCCCAAAACATATCACTACGAACTGAAGAAGGTCATGAACACAGTAGTATCATTGAAAAATTCAAAATACTGGAAAATACCCTCAGAAAAAAACAAGAGTTTATTGGAACATAATTTACATGCGTAAATACTTGGAAGAGGGAATAGTACCACTAGGCCTGAGAATCAAGATTTTTCCACAAGTAGGAGAATTAGACCCTACCTTTAAGAACAAATGGGAAAGTAACCTACAAACATGTTCACTCAACATGCTTAGACTGCTCATAGAGCAACAAGAAAGTACACTACAACAAGTAGAAAACCAATATACAAAAATTTGTGAAGACTTAAATAAACAGAGTGACTGGTCTAACTTTGAAGAGAATAACAACAAAATTAAAAAGAAAATAGAGAATCTCATTAAAGAGGTTTGGGAAATAAAAAACAGCAAATTGATTAGAGACAGGCGGGCATACCAAGAACAAAGAGCCTACAGGTGGAAGATCCCAAGTAACAAACAACCAACAGCTTATTCAGACCCCTACTCTTCACAATACTCATCTTCATCCTCTGACAGTTCTCAATCAGGAGATATACCTAGGAAACATTATAAACTTTTCAATAGACAAACTAAGAGTAGATACCAGAGAGATTACAGAACTGACCAAGAATCTAGAGAAATAGGAAGAAAGAGAGACAAAAGAAAGAATCTACCCTCACCAGATACATTGCAAGAAAAACCTCAATTAGGACTCCCCTCTTTTTTAGACATAACTGGGAGAGGAGAGGGAAATCAACCAGCCCAACCGTCCAAGAAGGGTATATGGGCACAAGCAGAACCTCGTCCCCCAATATAGGGCAAGAACAGAGCCCCTCAAAAACCTCAGACAACACCACTAATAACAATACATTTAGCTAATATACCATTAACTAAACCACAGATAGAGGTATTGCAAATGGGACTAAATTTTTGCCCAGAACAGAATCTAAACAAATTTGAACTTATTGAAGATTTAAATCTGTATGCCAGAAAAATATTGTTACAATTACAATATGGCAACAATAAAAAAGATGAACCAGATGAGGGAGTCCTGACTGAGGAAGACCAAGAGGCCCTAGCAATCCTAGAATCATTGGAGAGTGGTGAAAAAAGCTCACCCCCACACCTAACTAGAACACAATTAGGAAGAAGAACACCCACTTTTAGAAAGCCATCAACATATTTTCCATCTTTGTCCATGAACTCCAGTGTCAAGACATTCGTAAATGTAATGGTACAAGAAATAGAAAAAATAGATACCAAGGGCAAAAGATCAAAGAATTTTACACCCACACAGAAACAAGCACTTAAAGAACTTACAGAAAACAAAGAAATAGAGATAAAACCAGCAGATAAAGGCGGGAACACTTTGATACAAACTAAAGAACAATATGAGAAAATGTGCCTCAAAATATTACAGAACAAAGAATGGTACCAAAAAACCTCACTTCTAAAACTCAAGAAGGATCAAGAGGAATACACTAGAATCCTAGACACAGCTCATGATCATAAAGTCATAAACAAACAAACATGGCAGTTCCTAACAATAGACAATCCAATTACACAAACGTTTTACTCCCTACCAAAAGTCCACAAATCCAAAACCATTCCCCCAGGTAGACCTATCATGTCAGGGATAGGTTTCCTGACATGTAGAGCTAGCGAGTACGTCGATTTTTTTCTGAGACCATTTGTTGAAGCGCTGTCCTCGTACGTACGTGATACCCCTCACTTACTACAAATATTGGAAGACATGACAATATCCACAAATGCAATATTAGTAACCATGGATGTTGAAGCTTTGTACTCAAGCATCCCACACGATTTGGGTTTAAGGGCCACTAAGCACTATCTTGACCAATTAGACATTGCAGAACACAACCATAACTGCTTTTTGCTGGAATTTTGAGATGTATCCTTACACACAACACTTTTCTTTTTAACAAACAATTAAACCACCAACTACAAGGGACGGCAATGGGCACCATTTGTGCCCCCTCTTTTGCCAATCTATATCTGGGTTGGTGGGAGGAAAAGATCTGGGAAGAAGAGTCAACCAGGAGATATATGCACCACATTATTTCCTGGTATCGCTACATAGATGATATTCTCATTATCTGGGAAGGCTCCACAACACAACTAGAAGAATTCGTCAAGAACATTAACACAAACCCATACAACCTCAAATTTACAGTAGACCACGACCCAAGAAAAATCAATTTCCTAGACCTTGAAGTGCGTATTGATCCAACGGGTAGAATTACAACAAATTTCTATAGGAAACCAATGGCGGCCAACAATATCCTTAGGTCGACTAGCGCCCATCCCACTCCCCTTAAAAATAGTATACCATACGGAGAATACATGCGGGCCAAACGCAACTGTACCAACCCTGAGGAATTCAAAATAGCAGCAGATGGTATAAGAGATAGATTGAAAGAAAGAGGATATTCAAACAGAACACTGAAGAAGGCCTACAACAGAACCCAATCACAGAATAGGAGTCAGATACTCCGCCCCCCAAAAAACAAACGAAAACAGGAAGAGGCAAAATTCAACTACACACCCTTCATATTAACCTACAATGCACAACACGACCTTATAAGAAAGACTCTACAGGAACCACTGGTTCATCCTGAAAAAAGATCCCAACATAGGACCTCTCATACCAGAACGCCCCAAATTTACATTCAGAAGGGCAAGGTCCATAAAAGACAGACATATAGCAAGTCACTATTCCAGATAAAACAAAAGAAATGTTGCCAAATAGTGGGAACATACAGATGGGGAGACTGTTCAACCTGTCAATACATCAAACCTGGCAAAAACATAACACTCCCGACAGGAACCACAATAGCACAAAAACACTTTGCAAATTGCAACACAACCGATGTGATCTATATACTCACATGTGACTGTCCCAGATTTTACATCGGGAAGACAAACAGGAAACTTAAGAACCGTATGTACGAACATATTAGAGACATCAAAAATAAAAATCTATTAACCCCAGTGGGAAAACACTGGACAGCTAAACATGCAGGAGTACCTACAGGAGTGTCCTTTCAGGTCTTCGACAGAGTCCACAAACATAACAGAGGAGGAGTATACACTATGAGAAGACCACACTAATTAAGCTATATAAAAGTGTGCAACACTAAGGGTTGGTATCGCCACTAGGCCTGAAGTACAAAAGAAAATAGGGATCCCACACTCCCCAAAGAAAACCAACCCCCAATAATTTCAGTGGCACCACTATATATAATCAAAAATATACAATTTTATACTTACTAATATCAATTCATTACAAAAAAGACACTTTAAAACCAATCTAAAAAACACAAACACAATATGGACCAAAGGGAAGGGGGGGGGGGGAAATGAAGAAAAAATCTTACAGATGGAATGTGCAATGCTGCTTGGTCAAAATGCTGATCCACAATAATTACAAATATATCCGTGTCAAAGAATGTCTGTGACTGGACTGGCACACTATAACATTTATAACTTTTTATCTTTTACAGTTTATACAGTTATTTATTCTATCACCATAGTTTGAACAATTTTATTATCGATAAATTATGTGCTTATCAAATATAATTGTAATCAAATAATACCCCAAAATTACCTATCCTATAATAATACCACCTTTAATGCTACTAACATCTAGTGAATAAAGTGCTATGTGCAATCTACAAAATATCTAACTAAACTATCTACACTATACCAAACGATGTATCCCAATGCTCAACAAGACCACTCGATCAAAAGGACCAGCCAGATGAGAGACAAACAGATACACAACACATAACAATCACTCACAAATCCACAGCTCGCCAGCGTGACATCACCGCGTCACTTCTTCAGGGCGTATGAAGAAGTGACACGGTGACGTCACGCAACGCGTCGGCATTGAGGTGGGTGGAGAGGGGGTTTGAAGGGACGTGCTGCTGGCGAGCTGTGGATTTGTGAGTGATTGTTATGTGTTGTGTGTCTGTTTGTCTCTCATCTGGCTGGTCCTTTTGATCGAGTGGTCTTGTTGAGCATTGGGATACATAGTTTGGTATAGTGTAGATAGTTTAGTTAGATATTTTGTAGATTGCACATAGCACTTTATTCACTAGATGTTAGTAGCATTAAAGGTGGTATTATATAGGATAGGTAATTTTGGGGTATTATTTGATTATAATTATATTTGATAAGCACATAATTTATCGATAATAAGATTGTTCAAACTATGGTGATAGAATAAATAACTGTATAAACTGTAAAAATAAAAAACTGATAAAAAATTATAAATGTTATAGTGTGCCAGTCCAGTCACAGACATTCTTTGGCACGGATATATTTGTAATTATTGTGGATCAGCATTTCGACCAAGCAGCATTGCACATTCCATCTGTAAGATTTTTTCTTCATTTCCCTCCCCCACCCCCCTCCCTTTGGTCCATATTGTGTTTGTGTTTTTTAGATTGGTTTTAAAGTGTCTTTTTTGTAATGAATTGATATTAGTAAGAATAAAATTGTATATTTTTGATTATATATATAGTGGTGCCACTGAAATTATTGGGGGTTGGTTTTCTTTGGGGAGTGTGGGATCCCTATTTTCTTTTGTATAACAGAGGAGGAGATATAAGGAAAATCACATTATAACACGAAACAAAATGGATTACTACACTCAAAGCCCTAATCCCACCAGGGCTAAATGACGCCTGCAGTTTCGTCCCCTTTCTAAAAGAATTCTAAAATATTTCTAGAATAGGACAACTACATAAAAAATATGGGGGAAGAAACAGGAGTGGAAGGAAAAAAGGGGGAAGGAAAAGGAGAAAATAAGGAAAATAATGCAAAATAAAGTAAAAGGGATACCCTTGAGAACAGTGATCCCACATAGATATAGTCCCATACAAACCAATAACCGTGACCACATTCACATTAACTAATAAAATAGATAACATTAATACACAACAATACATACCAGGACAAATGAACACAGTAAATACACTAATAACACAAATATGAGTCTCACAAACTGATTACATAAGAGCTTAACATAAACATACATAATAAGTATACTAGCATAATATCTAATACATAATCATGAACACTTATAAGGAAGTACTTTAATGCATATACCATACTATAAAGGCAGCGCTTGGCTTTGAGATGCCCATTAATGCTATACCCCCAAATTGTGGCAGGACAAACAATAGGACAGTAGCGGTACCACTCTATACAGCCGCTCTATAGAACTGACAGCGTATATAGGCTCCTGCCGGAGCGCTAGCACTAACTATTATCCGCTAAACTAACCAACAAAATGCCGGGATACGGGAAGGGGCCGCACAGCCTGGTAGTGACGCAATACGCGTCACAAGCAGCAGATCACCGCGTTGGGCATAATCTCCACCCAACACGGTAGCGCGAATCCGGGCCCTTTGGAGGCAGACCCCGCCCCTTCACAATAACACGCCGCGCACTCACAGCGGCGGGTTAGAAGGGTTCCACAGCGGAGACCTGCACCACCCGCACTTGACAGAGAGACGGGCCCCGTGCAAAGGACACCCAGCCAAAAGGTAAGCCATTCCATATTCCTAACTAAAACGGCCAGCACACATCTATTACCGCAGAAGTATACTTGAACAAACTATTGTTTGTCCACATCCCTACGCAGCCACAGACCAAGATACTAGCTACAGTACCAGGTAATTTATTATCCCATACAGACTGGCCATTAACTCCACACGCATAATTTTCACTAATTGAAATTCACTTATGAACATTTTACAGCCAGTACCTGGATATCTCACAGCAAGCGCTGACACCTGTTCCTATAAACAAGGTATGAATTTGTACTTACACAAAATGTTATAACCTTTCATACTACCTGCGACAATGTACATTTTATAATGCAGGTATATTTTCCTCTATTATTAGACCCAATACATATATGTGCACTGAGGAAGCATAATAGCGAAACGTCTGCACTTTAATTATACTTGCTACAAACAGGAGGAACAAACCCTGTTCTTGCTACAAACTGACTAATTTACCTGCTACAAACTGATGTCGCAGATCAATAGAGCCCAATAGGAGCTCTCAAGATATAATAATCAGGAATTATCTGTAAAATCCGTATGACACTTTTTTGTGCTGTGCATACCTAGCACCTTCATAAAAATTTAAATATGTGAAATATGTGTATTAAAATTGTTGATTGCTGATACCGCCTTTACTTACTTACCTTCTTTTTGACAATACACACAATCCCCAATTAAAGACTCTCAAGAGGTATGGTGGTATAACCAACCCCTCTCCCCCCCCTTTTTCTATAAATAGTAACAAAAAGAGAGTTGGGGGTTAAGACCACATTATTGTTATCAGTATGACTAGGGAAGGACTTGACCATTTGGTCAAATCCCCATCTCCCCCCTAACCTCCTCTTACCTGCCCACATCTCTGGGAGTGCCAGATTCTGAATACTGGGGAGTATCTGACTGTAGTGCTGTCAAAGTGTTGCCACAATATTGTGAATATGGTGCAGGGCCTCCTGATCCTGCCTTACAACAGTGCTGCATTCATCAATCAGGCTGTGATGTCAGGAAGAAGAATCGCTGGATTTGTCTGGTTGTCATTATTTTGTAGTCAACCTTGACTAATGCGATTAGGCAGCATTGAAAAATAAGTCTCATTAGCACTAAATTGTTTTCTTCGTAATAATGACGATGAACTTATGCTGTGTTAGATTTTGTATGACCTGAAGGGGAATGAAAGGTGGATGAAAGTACCACAAAGGACTGTTAGTCCACCACCAGTGGAGTAACGAGACTCTCATGAGCCACAGAACAGACCTTGGACTGGGGCCTCCACAGCATGTTTTACAAAACGTATTACATACCACGCCCCTGCACACACACTATATTCCATCCCCTCAATTGTTGTCACACACAACATCTGCCCCCACATGTTATCTGTCATCCTCCACACACACAAACCATCTGACACCCTCTCATACTCACACATAAAATCTGACATCCCTCTGGGGGCACACACACACCGTGTGCCACTGTCATGTTCCAATCCCCCCGGCACCACAATTTGTCACTCACACAACCCCCCGCACACACCAATCAGTCAAACAACCCCCTCACAACAATCTGTCACTCACACAAACTCCACATGCATCAACCTGTCACCAATCCCCCTCACAACAAACTCGTTCATACGACCGACCCCTGCACCCCAATCTGTCACTTACACAACCCACCCACAGCAGTGTGTCACTATCTTAAAATTATTTTTTATTTGATGCTTTTCTTTTGCTTTATTGCTTGCTTTAAAACTTTGTGAATGAGCAAGAGGTCCCATGGACCCCTATACCAGTTCAAAGGATTGTATCCTGCTTCATAAATACCTGCATCCCCACTGGCCTGGGGTGCAGAAGAGGACAGTGTTACAACCCCTATGCCCCAGTACCCATGTACCCCAGGGGGTGGACATACACATATTTATTTTAAAAACAGCAAAAGAAGGGGGAAAATGGCTAAATAATTTCCCCCTTATAAATTTTGACTATCCTGGGTTTTGGTCCTTGCCCTCGGGGGTGCCCCGCTGTGTGAACCCCCCACAAACGTATCTTTTCCCGGTCCTACAACGCATGCGCGGCCGCTCGTCCAATCAGCGCACTCGATGGCTGCATCCCCCACTATCCTCTAACAGGGAGCATGCCCATGCTGGCAATTTACAAGTGCCTGGAGCAGTCATGTGCCCTGCTCGAGGGAAAGTGGGGACGCGGCCGCTGAGGACGCATGCACCTTTGGACCAGGAAAAAAGTTTATGGGCGACCTGAGGGTTTCACACAGGGGAGGGAATCAATCAGCCCGGGAATCTTAAAGATTCCTGGACTGATCTACATGGGTTTTGGTCCACTATAAATGTGTTAGTTCAGCTCACCTCTATTGATTTACAATATATTGCTGACATTCAGTCATAATATTTTTCATCAGCAAATGTTTTGAATAAGCTCCATCTGCCCATAAACATGGAAAGTCTCACCTCATTATCTGTTATACCTCCTAATGTGTACATAAAATGTATAGGTCAACTTGGCACAACTTTACACATTTAGTAAATCAATATATACACCTTTAAATGAAGACTGTTGACATAAATGCAATGTATCATACATATGTTAAACATTTAAGCCATAAATTATTTTTGGGGTTTGCAAAAAGTTATTGGAAACATTGCTGGATATTATCCACCCGTGTCCAATCAAGATTTTCTTTCTTAAACCCAATAAAATTATATTTTATAGCATTATATAAATTACATTGATTAAATTCAAAGAACACTCTGCTTATTTCACCAACCTTAATGCTACCCAAATGTTACAATGTGTAGAACTTGCGGTGTCCTGGCTTAAACATCAAATGCCACACCTAAACTGAAGTATATAGGCTCAATATTTATCTGTGCTTTGATGAAAACATTTTGCTAAAAAGCTTTCCAGGTAACCACATTTGTTAAACACATAATGTAATGTGTCCAGAACTCCCAGCTTGTATTACTTTGTGCGTTATTTTATTGTTTAGGTTTTATTGATGTCATGACTCGTTCTTGTGAACTATTTAATTTGTAGGCCTTATATACTTTGTATATGGCACTATGGTTTTCAGAGAAATATTCAGTACATACAATAACTACTGTAATATGAAGTATATCATTTTACCAAGTGTAGTACTGTTTTTATATTTTAGCTATATAAAAAGTTTATTTTTTAAAGGGATTTAAAATCCCCATTCACTACTGTGAATAGAGAGGCATCTGTGACTGCAGCCCTGTGGCTGACGACAGAGGGGCATAAACCTGACATGGAAGTGCCAGTGATTTGAGTTTGGTCCCGGCGCAGAATCCAATTAAATTATTGGATGAGTTGCTGATTGCTGAGGTTGGACTGGTAGGACTGATCAGCTGCAGGTGACAAAAAGTGAGTAACCTTTTGTTTTTGTATTGGCTGATCAATCCTTTAAAACTTCTTTTCTAAATGGTGACAGAAGAAGAAGAGTTATACATGACTCAACCTAAAGGTTATATTAAAGGGGGTGAAGAACATCTTGTTTGTAAAATGCAAAAATCTCTCAAGCTAAGTCATGTTTATACACAAAAATGTGTAGAAGAGAAATGGACTTTTAAATGGAGATGATGTAATCACTGCCCATCAAGAAAGAAGATAAATTGCAAAACTAGGTGAAGTTCTCCACCAGCACTTGGAAATGTAACATACTATTTGGTAATCCGAATTCAGAGAGAGGAAGATGGGAGTTTTCTTCTCAACCAAAGTTCGAAAATCTCCTCAGTCCTAAACCAGTTTGGAATGTTAGAAGCCAAAAGTATGCCAACACCAACAGATCCATCCTCTTTGAAGTTAGAAGGAGAAAAAGATCTGCTACCCAACAAAGAGAGTTATCAACAAGCGGTGGGGGCACTTCTGTGCATAGCAGCTACTACTCGTCCAAATATCACGGCCTCAGTTGAAATTCTTTGTAGAAGTCACACCAAAGAGATTGGAATACAATTAAAGAACTGCTGCAATATCTTAAAGAAACTCAAAGGCTAAATCTTAAGATACCTGTATCAGGAGATCTGACCCCCAGAGGTTATATACATACAGATTGGGCTGGAGATTCAAGTGATCAACAAGTCAACAAGTGGTTACTTGTTCAAGTTAGGAGAAACACCAGCATCCAGCAGAAACCAGGTGTCAGTTGTGCTGTCTACAACAGAAGCAGAGTACATGTCTGCGGCTCATGCAAGAAGTAATGAGGTTGAAACAATTTATGGAAGATTTCAGTAAACCACTAACTGTTATCTATGAGGACAACCAATGATGTATTAAACTTGCCAGCAGTGAGATCAGTGCAAGATCTATGAGGACAACCAATGATGTATTAAACTTGCCAGCAGTGAGATCAGTGCTGGCAAGTCATAGGAGCCGTGCTCCATTGACATGACAAAGCTGCTATCAAGAGCCAAGTTTCAGGAATTCAGAGCCGCAATGAGACTAACAGGATAAGTAATTGTTGAGTGGGGGGTGTTGGAATAGCTTTAATGCAACAACTATATCCTGTATATGACTGTCTGCTTGTTATGCTATTGATAGTTAGTTCAAAGAAAAAACAAGAACATTTTAGGCAGACCATGTGACTGTATGCATAGTGTGTTTAACTTGCTAACAGAAAGGAGTTGTGTTTCCTTTGCTCCGTGTTGCTGATGTATCTTATTCACGTTTATGTTCCTGATTGTTGCTGAATAAACAGTTGTTCCTGCATGCAAGAACAGTGTTGTGTTCAATCCACAGCCAACAAGTAGACTTTTAGAGATTTTTCAAAACTTCAATTTGGCCAATTCACTACATTTCCCTAAAAAACATTTTAGATCCAAATCTTATAGAAGTGAATCACATGAAAATTTACATATTCCGGGTGCTTTTTAAAGTGTATGGTGTCTTTAAGATTTTCATTGTAGTGTATGGGCCTTAACAGGGCAGGATTAAGTGTGGTGGAGGCCCCTGGGCAGAAAATCTTGTGAAGGCCACTGATGCAGTATTTTTTCTATTAAAGCCAATGGCTAGTGTCCTCAAAACCTCCCACCCTGGCTTCCTTCCCCTGGCACTTCCCCTGGAGTCAGGACAAGGGTTACAAAAATAAAACGGCTGGATGCAGTGCCATTCCCCAGCTGTCTCAGGCCATGAGCACAGCCATCTTGAAGTGATACATCCCCCACTCTGTGCGCAGCCCATCCTCACATGGGCAGGTATGTGCATGCACAGTGGGGGGAATGCCACTCAGGCACCGTGCCCAAGTGACAGATCAGAAGTACTGGAGGGGTAAGGCTTTTTTTAACCCCCCCCCCCCATCTCAGCACCTGGGGGTGAGTTATGATAACACTGGGCATCTGATTTATTGTAATAGTTCAGCCAAGTAACATAACAAAAATAATGCTTGCCTTTGCTTGCACACTGAACGGAATGTCAGATCCAGTCACCCATGCCGTGCTCCTGTTTAAAATACTACCATGTGCTGTACATCTGTGCTGTGTGTGTGTGAACCCCACCCACCAAAAAAAAAGATGATCTCTTTGTATCTCCTGATGAATGTAGCTGAGATCTTCAAGCTCCTCCACGGCTTTTTAGCTCAGGTGAACAACTGTGCTCGGACTTAGGGGTACCGCCAATTGGATCCCCATGCCCTTGCAGAGGTGCATTCCTGAAGTCCCCCTCTTTCCTGTGACACCTCTAGCGAGTCTCTATGCCCCAGATCAAGAGAACTGAGGCTCCAAAAACCTTGCAAATTGTACAATTCAGATTGCTAGATCTCCGGGCCTAGTGGGGATAACAAGCCAATGGAAAGGGGGAAGCTCAGGTTTACAGCCCTAGCATGGCACATGAATCGAGGCCGGCCAGAGTGGCAGTACTGCAAAGTCCTGAAACGGTTTCTCATGGGTGCCAGGGTGGTGCCGGATTTCCAGACCTAAGGGAGTTAACAAAATTCGAACTGCAATTCAGTTAAGTCAGGTACCTAATTTCTTTGAAAAACTTTTGTGTGCCAGAGATGTGGGGGGCATGTGCAGTGTATAAGCAGAAAACAAGGCATCGTTTTTTCTATATGGATACCTTGACTGAACTTTGTACACATCTGTACACCAATGACTGGCTGAAGCCAAATAGTGTAGCACTTGGCCTCACATACAGTCCCCGGGCTGCAGGTGAGTGATCACTGCTGCTGAATTGGTAAGCAACCCTCTGATCTGAGGTCCAGGAAAGTCCATGAAAGTGACTGCCCCATTAAAAAACATTTAGGAGACTTACAGTGCCCTATACATTTCCTTTGTTTTAAGTGAGCATTACAAATACTAAATTCCCCATAAGATAATCATAAGCGGTCTTTGTTAAAGGTTTCAAAAGAAATAAAAGGACAGCGAGTGATAGCAGTTACAGCAGTTACAAATAATTTTATGTAGTGGGGGCATCGACGTGCGTTTAAATCATAATTTACTTGCGCTTTCCGGTGTCATTTTACAATGTTAATTTTAATCATGGGTGTGCTTCTACATGGGTTGGTTAGCTAGAAAATACCCACATGGCCAGGAAAAGGAGCTGACCCTAGCTGCTAGGCATTGTCATAACACCAAGTCAGCCCCAAGCTGCATGGTTTGAGTGAGTTGACTTGGGGCTAGCTTGACAAGCATTTTAGCTGCAGGTTTTATATAACCTAACCCATATGTTCTTTATAAATATTTTATTTTTGAAACCATTGGCATTAGTATGGAGTTGGTTTCCTTTTTACTGCTAACACATTTCACTCTTGTGGAAAAACTTTCCATTCAGTTTTGGACCATAATTGCAGGAAGTTCAATTCAATTGAATTCAGAAACAAATGCATTAATAATGCCAGACAGTGATGGTGGGCCTGGGCATTCCGAATCATCCCAAGGGAGCTCAAAGAAAGATGTTTGCATTTTTAAACTCATTAACATGAGATGACATAACACTTTTTACTTTTTTTTGTCCTAAAGAGTAACACAAATGTTCATAGCATCATGCAGCAGCAAAATTAGCACTTCCTCGAGTTAATTTCTTTTGTGCGACAGGTAGAAGCAACCCTAACTCTAACCCTAATCCTAAATTTTGGGAAAGTCCACTTCCAAAGGCAACTTCAGTCTACTGACTAATGAGTCAAAACAGTGCTATATAGTGTAATACATATAAGTGAATACTTGCCAGTTATCAAAAATCAGAAAGTATGGGAGACATCTGGGTAATTTACCATAATATATATATTATTCAAGTAAAAGTCATTCAAGTAAAAAAGGATGCTTTACCTAGGATTGTATTCTATAAAAAACAAATATATATTAGGTACCAATTTATAAATCAGCAACCAAAGAAGGCGCTCCTAAGATGTACATTTGAATCTATTTTTGTCTGGTCTGGGTGGAATCATATGAGTAAGGGCTGTTTAAAGCCTGAAAAGCATCACAGGGTCCCTGCAGTGGGACATGCCTAGACCTTGTTGTGATTTTCTTGTCTGCTGGGATTCATTCTATGATTATGGAGATAATTACATTTAAAAGATCAAGAATAAAAGTTACATTTTATTGTGAGAAGAAGCTGGACATGTTATTGTTATTGGAAGCACAAACCCTTGTCTGTCCGGGGGAAACTGAAGCTGGCATTGATGTCTGGATCCCCCCACAAAAGTTAGTGCCGGTGAGCGCAAGTACAATGTTCACTGTGACTGAATTTGATCTGCTGGGGCCTAATTTATATGTATTGTTTATAAAACTTCCTTCATCTGTCCCCTGCAGGACCTGCTTGTTATTGCAGCTGCCCCCACTGGCATGTATAGTGAGGGAGGAGAATCTGATCCTGGTCTGCTGGGGCAGGGAAGGTTTTATATATCTAGGTATATGGGTATATATATCAAGTGGCCTCTTCGGAATCCCCTACATGACTAATATTGTTACTGGGGGGGGGGGCAGGGGGGAGAGCCCACAAACTGGTGGACCTGCAGAGAGGACGCCACCTGGAGGAGGTCAGATGAAGGAAGATGCGGCGATGATGAGTTATTTTTTCTTTTAAATCTGTATTTTATTTACTAACTGTGATGGCTGCCATACCACCTGGCATTTGAAAACCTGACCCGGATCCTATCTGTATTTGGGATGGGGAAAAACCATATCGTTTTTTTATTTTAATTTTTATTCTTTGAGTTTTATTCTTTTTCAGCAACAGGACTAGACATCAAACCACTTAATTGACAGTAGCAGGCTGGGACAGCACACATGCTTAACAATATGGTCCTGGAGAGGGTTTGAATTATACACCCTCCAATCAGATGTTACACTGTCCGGCCACCGCCGGCATATACTTGCAATGTCACACCCTAGAGTACCATCAGGAGTGGTGAGGGTCACATCACTCCTGGAAACAGAGACTTCAGGGAGGAGCACTGCACAGTAGTTGCCAGGTAATGCTGCTGCCCCCATATGCAATAGCCAGGTAACATTTCGGGAGAGTGTTTGGCAGGTTAGTTGCTCGCTGTGACTGTACACCTCTCCGTGGGAAAAGGGACCTCTGACCCTCAGGTTTGGGCTTGTCTGGATGTTTCCAATGGATTTTTTTGTGGCTTGCATGGGCAAACAGGAACATTCTTCTGGACTGAAACCCTTAACAAGTACTATGTACTGAATGTAGTCCACAACTGATTCCACTTAAAACTGGTGGTCTTTGGGTAAAGGAGTGACACCAGGAAGGAGTAATACAAGGATAAATTCCATAAAATAAATTTCACAGGGTATCTGAGTGGGACATTGAGGGGGCATATCCATGAGGCAAAAGGGGGTGGGGCTGGAGCCACATTGATGGGGGGATGGATAATTGCTGGGAGGGGTGGATGGATTGCCAGTGCAGTGTTTTGGAGCATTAATAAGCAGGGTTAATATTGAAGAGTAAATTAGAGGGACCTATAGCGCTAGGTTCTTGGAGGACAACTGGACCTAGTCACCACAAACAAGGGTGCTTCTGGTGGTAGTTTGCTGGATTTGTTGAAGGACTTCCTCACAGATTTTCATTGAATGTGCTAAAAGAGAGTGAGCTTCAAGTACCTCTCATGTGGCAGGCTAAAAGAAACCCACTCTGCAGGTGGTAGGGCTAGAGCTTATTGATGATGATGCCAACTCTGAGGACAGGATGGCAATTAGCAATGTAGGCCATAGAATGCTCTGAAATGGAAAGACAGTATTTATTGGCAAAGAAGATGTGAGGCAGGGCATCTGCCTTGTTATTTTTAAAGCCTGGCGGATATGTGAGTTTTAAATTGAACCATCTGAAAAATAGAACTGTAGCGTGGCGTGGGTTCAAAAACTAATGATTTGCAATTTGACTTAGCAAAATATATATATGGTAAATGGAGAGGTGGTAATATTGTAATCAAACCCTATGTGAGGAGGCTAGATGGATATTAAATCTGGGAGCAAACAAGCCCCCATGTTTAAAAGATAAGCTGAGTTCGGCCCTATTCTTAAATGAAGGAAAGAAATATGTCAGAGGAGAAACAATAGAGAAAGGGAAGGTTTCGTGTTGATCAATAGTGAATACACATGTGAACTGATTATGTAGATGCTATATATAAAGTGATAACTAATTGATTAGGTGCTGTTAGTTTGAATAAAATGCTCAATAGTAATAATTATCATCCTCCAGGGAAGAAGAGAATGAACGAGTAGCAAATGAACAAAAACAATTAGACAAGAAGTAAAGTATTTTCATTAGTGTAGGTAAGGTGCGATTCCGCTCCTCCCAAATCTCCACCTTCCTCCCCTCCAGGTGACAGAAATGATGTGGGAATGAAGAAGTACAGGTGAGTATACTAAAATAATTAGGGTGAGCCAATAGAGCAATTTGGAGGGAGTTTAAAAAGAAGGATTAGGAAACTAAGACAGCAGTTTAGGGAGTTGAGAGCAGGAGATCGGCTTGTCATATGGTGGAGAGAACTTTTGTTTGTGTGGGGGGGAGACCGCTGATTGTTATGAAGCAATTTTGATTAAAGCCCATACTATGCAATATATATATATATATATATATATATATATATATATATATTAGAACATTAGCTTAATATACAAGGGCTGTTCATCCTGATTCTGCAGGACGTCTTGCGCGTCCCTCTTACAGGGAGCGTGCCCGCGCCGGCCATTCACAAATGGCCGGCGCGGGTGCGCGCCCTGCTAGAGGGAAGCGCGAGACGCGGCCGCGGCCCGCGCATGCGCCATTGGAACGGGGTTAAGGTAAGGTTTCTGAGCTTCCTGGGGGGTTTCACCCCACGGGACATCCCGATACTATGTATGTATTGGAATTGTAACAATGTGTTGATGTGAACCTATTTAAATGACACCTGCTGCCTAGGCAGATTGTCTGTGTTAGCTTCATTTTTATTATCTAACGTGGAGCTGGCTGTGGGGATATCACTGCAGGCTAAAAAAGTGGAAGGAGGTTTATACAGTATATTATAGGCTGATTTGGATATCCTGTCCTGGAGCCCCTAAAATTGGTGGTGGGTTTGGTGCGCCAGTGTCTAATGCTGGAAGCAAGTGCATTAAATAATATACAGTACCTTAGTAATCAAGCTCCAGGACTGTGAATTGTTTTATATATATATACATACATATCTCCATAATTTCATTAAGAAAAAAAGAGGAGACTGTCCTTTTAGTAGTGTGACTCCGCTTTCCTTGATCTGTTTTGCATATTCAGTGTAGGTTTGTGTTCCTACTGAGGGTTTGCTGCTCCGCTCAATGGAAGTTGTCTTGGTTTGACCCGTGGGAGCTAGAGGAGAAATCCGGAATCCAGTAGCATTTGGACATAGCCAATGTGGCATTCAGCCACCAACTGGGTTAAGATGATTATCTGCTGGGGCATTGTGTCTGGAGTGAAAGGTCCCCTTCAGTACCCATGTTTGCTGTCTGTAATATAATGGATCACTAGTAAAAGTCAGTGCAATCAGGGATGGTGGCAAGGGCTGATGGTACAGGTGACCCAAACATAGAAGCTGGCATGGATAGAGGTGGCAACAGAGGTTTGCCACAAGGCTTGGAGTGAGACATGATAGGGTTGGCAACAGGGCTTGGCAGAAATTGTCATAACATAAGAAGAATATCAAAGTTTTGGAAAGGCATAGCCAGAGCTCAGATTAAACTGATTGGAAGAGGGATATACACAGGAAATGCCCTCAGAATCAGACAGTTGGACTGCTTTTGCGAGAAAGTCTGTGGCCGAGATGTCAGAAATTCAAAAGGTTAATTCAACAAAGAATTTGCTTAAGTGAACTGACTTAGTTCACCCTGTCTCCAATCAGTTAACATACATGTTCTGCAAATGTGCTGGAGACAGGGTAATCACTTAAGGGGTTAAGTGATTTTCAGTTTTAAAGGGGGTGAGAGCTTCCTCACAAATCTTGAAGTCAGACAATACTTGCAGTCGGACAATTCCACAGGTGACCGCAGGTCACAACTCTACAGGTTTACTTTAATTTAGAAGTGGTAGAAAATAACAGTAGGCTATGAAAAAATGTTGTTAAATTTACCTAGGCTGCTGTTATTTAGAAACTAAACAAATAACTAGTATATGTAAATATCTATATATTGCAGAGTGTGCCGCAGAAGCGCTGCTGTAATTCACCTGAGCCCCAATCCTCTTTTGTCAGTGGCGGCGGTGACGGCAGCAGTGGCGTTTCAAAAAGATGCCTGCCGGCTCCCATGACTGAGGACACTCAACTATAACCCTAACCCCCTGTAACCAACCCATTAACCAGCTATTCCGTGTTTGGACCAGATGCTGAACTCGAACACGGATTTCTCAGCAACTTTTACCCAGGGTTTGTGCGGCAGTAGGGTTTATGATCTCGCTGCTGCAAAGCCGATCTATACATATTTTTGGTATAATTATGATATTGCAGTGTAATGAGCCGACATGTATTGTGACAGCCAGATGACGTCAGGTGGAAATGGTGGCACATCTCTATTGTTTGTTCTAGGTTTTTCAGCTGTGGGTATATGGTGCTTTTCTTGTTTAACCTCTCCCTGATGAATGGGTCAAATAATAATAATAACCTCAAAATGTTGGATGAAATATAGTATTGCTTGTATGTAGGGGTGAGCGAACCGGTTTGCTCCAAATTTGGGGGAAAAATTTGATTTGACAAGAATCTAAATTTTTGGTGGTTCGTGCCAACCAAATTTTCCCTCATATTCATTGGCTCTTACCTGCACCTTGGCTCCTCCAAAGCTCGGGTCCAATGGCACTGCAGCCGCATTGCCCCGCTACCCCCCTACTGTGTGTATAGTACAGCAGGGGAGCAGGGGAAGCTGGAGTGTCCCACGCTGGCTCCCCATCACTCTGATCTGTCTGCAGGCACCGTGCGGGACACCCACTGGCCACGCTGTCAGCTGTGCAAGTCAGCATTCCCTCTGGGTTTTTTTTTATCAGAAGCTGGCAGCACCGCCCGCTATCCGAGGTGCCAGCATCCTCACGCACCAGCCGAGAAGCTGGCAATCCCCACCCACTTCCACAGAAGCTGGCATCCCCATCCGCCAGCCAAGGCTGGGTGAGGAAAGTCCACTTTCCAACCTACTGCCCGAGAAGCTGGGATGGGAAAGCCTACACCCCCACCGGTTGCCCAAGAAATGGGGCCATATGAAGCCGCACCCCCACCCACTGCCCCAAAAAAAGCCTGCTGTCTGAAACAGGTGAGTTAATTTTTTTTTTAACTGAGATGAGCGATTTGTAAAAGTTTGATTCGGACTAACCTGAACTACTCTGAGAAATTCGTCAAATCGACTGAATCAAACTTTTAGGACGTTCGCTCATCTCTACTTGTTTGAACTTTCTGGATATAGTGATGAAAGAAATGGTGTGTTGGCCTCTTCCTTCTACTTTTTCGAAATATGGTTGGATGACCTCCACAGTCTGAAGTTTCAGCTAACATGGCTTATACCTATTTTAAACTTTTTTTATCATTCCTTCTCCGAATCAATATTATCGACTGTTTTTTCAATTAAAAATAAAGCTTGTACATTCAAAGCATGTTCCCACTCATATTTGCCATGTTCTATACGAAATGTAAGTTAAAATTTCTGTTCTTTAGTCAAAAAGCAGTTTGGAAAGTTAACCGTCAAAAGAAAGGGCATGCTGTTTATTGATAGCGGGAATTTTTCCAAACTCAGAGCTTTCAAAACCCAAATAAAAGTTCCATTTAAAATATAATGTAAAGTAATAATAAAATAACCCTTTCTGCTCACCTTAATTAATGGAACTAAAAAACTAGGCTGCCAAAAACACAAAATTCACCACATTAGTCACAATAAATGCAAATACATTTTTTTCAATCCAGCATATTAATAATGAAAATACTAAGTAGAAGAGGACAGCTATTCACAGTTTTTTCATTTTTAATACATTTTTATTATGTACAAAACTCATACATACGCATGTGATCAGATTAATAACAAAAAAAAGGTCATCATCACAGTAACCATAGCATAGGCAGGGTAGTCTCTTGAACATGTCAGAAAAGTTGCGAACAGAGGGTGATAGGGTAAAGTAAATGTCCAGAAAGGGGTTGAATTATACCATTCAGGTATATAATCAAGTATAATATTATCCCCTGCCTGTATGTTGCCCAAATCATCTGGGCATCATGCATCAATTGAGGTGATCACCCTTGATGAAGGACAGCCTCCCCTCCTGGCATAAAAGCAATCACTACTTTTCCCTTTGGGTCAATCTTCCGAGCTTTCCCCTCCCCTTCTGCACTCTGAAGGAAAGCCTCATGCTAATACAAGCAGGACACATAGAGAAAGGGCGTGTCCACTGCCAGGGAAGTGTAGAAATCAACACATGAATACTAAACATAAAGTACATTGTCTCTGCATTGAAAATTTGGGAGTATGAGGACATGTAGTGTTACTTGGTTACTAGGTTAACAGCAAAGTCTAGACAATGACTTAGCGGGAAAGTTTGAATGCAGTCCCAATGAATGACTATACATATGAACAAAATCACATCTATCTATGATCACATTTAAGATGGAGAGAGGGTTTATAAAAACAAAAAAAAAAAAGGAAAGGCAAATAGAGAACCATAGAGGGGAAAGGAGATGGACATTAAAGAAGAAAACCTACTTTAGTGATGCAGGTATTGCTTAAATAAGTAGGTGAAATTCTATTTGCCAAGAGGGAAGATTGATTACATGCATCTCATAGCTTAATAAATTTAGTTTGAGAGTTGTTCAAAATTGATTGAGTTCTTCAGGAACCATATTGTTGTTCATTCGTGTTTTTACATTATTTGGAATCACATGTTTCTCTCTTGCTCTTGCTAACACTTGATGACTTGTGTGTTGTATCAGTGAAAATTGCATTTAGGTAAATCCTGGAAGCTTAAAAAGCACCAGTGCTAGGCAGGAAACGGTTTAACATTTTATTCAGAATTAGTCTGAATGAGTTGAAAGACAATTCTTCATAAATCCTCTACCGGTAGTAGCCGAACTAGCATGATGTAGTTCCAAAATTATGTGGGGAGTAAAAGGAAGGATAGGCATATTGTGCCTTCCACGATCTAAATTAGCAATTGGCAACACTAAGAGACATTGGTATCATGGAAAATAGTCTGAAGCTCACTGAGCTGGCACTCTCTGGGTCAGGGGAGAGGGAGGGGGTTAGGATGGGTGGGAAGGAAAAGCAGGAAAATGAGGCAGCTAGCTGGATAACAGTTAGAAGGCGGGGTAGGGGTAAAAGTTACAGGGAGGCTAGCTCTGAACAGGCACCTTCCAACAAGTTTGCCCCGGTTGGCAGATGAGGAGGATGTTAGCTCAGGGATGGCACAGCTGCAACAAGACACATCTGTCTGCTCCAGGAGGAAAGGGAAGGGAAATGGGAGAACAGAGTAGGCAAGACAGGTGCTGGCAGTGGCTGACTATATTATTAGGGGAACAGACAGGGCAATCTTTCACAAAGACCGGGATCGCCAAACAGTGTGTTGCCTTCCTGGGGCAAGAGTATGGCATGTTGCGGAGTGGGCTGCCAGATTATTGGGAGGGGCTGGCGTGAACCCAGCGGTCATGGTGCATATTGACACAAATGACATAGAAAGAAGAAGGGGGTAGGTCCTTAGAAATGATTTTTAGAGACTTAGGCCGTAAGCTTAAGGCAAGGACCTCAACTGTAGTATTCTCAGAAATACTACCAGTACCAAGAGCTACACCAGAGAGGCAGCTGGAGATTAGAGGGGTAAACAGGTGGCTCAAAAACTGGAGTAAAAAGGAGGGGGTTTGGGTTCTTAGAGAACTGGGCCAACTTCACAGTGGGCTACAGGTTCTTTGGCAGGGATGGGTTGCACGTCAATGGGGAGGGTGCATCTGTCCTGAGGGAGAGGATGGCTAAAAGGTTGGAGGAGTGTTTAAACTAAGCACTTGGGGGGAGGGTAAAAGCAGTTACAAAGGGGAAGGTAGGAAAGAAAGTGACAGTGGGTGTAGACATGAAACTGGGGGTGGAGAGGGGGGAGGGGTTAGCACATCTAGCAGGAATAAGGGCAATATACAAAATTATCAAAATTATCATAAACATTTGAAATGCATGCTTACAAATGCTAGAAGCTTAAGTAATAAAATGGATGAACTAGAACTGATAATAACCGAAGAACAATATGACATAGTGGGGGAAACAGAGACCTGGCTGGATGAAAGCTATGACTGGGTAATAAATCTACAGGCTATTGTTAGTTTAGGAGGGACTGTAACAAACGCAAAGGGGGTGGAGTCTGCCTGATTGTAAAATCCTTTCTACAGCCCGCTCTGCGGGAGTAGATATGTGAGGGGAATGACCATGTGGAGTCTGTATGGGTGGAAATACTGATGGGGTTTGCTACAAACCTCCATATATATCCGAATCCACAGAAAATGAGATGCTAAGGCACATAGATATAGCCGCTAAACTAAATGAGGTAGTTATTATGGGGGACTTTTATTACCCAGATATAGAATGGGATGCTGAAACATGTGGTTTTCATAAAAGTAATAGTTTTTCATCTAGAACAAAAGATGGCTACCTTTCCCAACAAGTACAAGCTCCAACAAGGGGGAGAGCCATATTGGACCTAATTACTAACCAATGCACCAGACAAAGTAATAAAGGTGCAGGTTGGGGGACACCTTGGAAGCAGTAATCATAATATTATTAATTTCTTAGCAGTCACTAGGGTGCCTTATCAAGGAGCCACAAAAACGCAGAACTTCAAAAGGCAAAGTTTGACCAGCTTAGAGATGCCCTAAACTGCATTGACTGGGAAAATGTCCTTAAAAACAAAAGCATGGACACTAAATGGGATACCTTCAAAGAAATCCTTAATTTTCATTGTGATAGATATATACCTTACAGGAATAAAACTGTTAGACACACATGTAAACCGATGTGGCTAAACAAAAAGGTTAAGGGGGCAATAAACAACAAAAAAATGGCATTTAAACATTTAAAGCAGGAAGGGACAGCGGAAGCGTTAAAATATTATAAAGAAGAAAATAAACAATGTAAACAACAAATAAGGGCAGCTAAGTTGGAGACAGAAAGACTGGTCGCAAAAGAGAGTAAAACTAACCCCAAATTATTCTTTAGCTACATAAACAGTAAAAGGTACAAACCTGAGGGTGTGGACTCCCTGAAAAGCAAGGAGGGGACCCCTATAGAGGGAAATGAGGAGAAAGCAAATTTACTAAAGAACTTCTTTGCTTCTATATTCACAAAAGAATGTGACATGCCAAGTGAAATGCAGGGGAATAACCTCCATTAAATGTCACTGGTCTAACCAAGGAAGAAGTCCAGCACCGTCTCAAGCAGATAAAAATCGATAAATGGCCGGGACCAGATGACATACATCCTCGTTTTAGGCAGTTATGTACAGTAATAGACAAGCCGTTATTTCTTATATTTGTGGATTCAATAACTACAGGGTCTGTTCCGAGGGATTGGCGCTTGGCAAATGTGGAACCAAAATTCAAAAAGGGATCTAGGGGGGAACCTGGGAACTACAGACAGGTAAGCTTAACATCCGTGGTGGGCAAGCTGTTTGAAGGTTTCTTAAGGGATACTATCCTGGTGCATCTTGGGGAAAATGATCTTATTACTCCATATCAGCATGGATTTATGAGAAATCGCTCCTGCCAGACAAACCTAATCAGCTTTTATGAGGAGGTAAGTTCAAGATTGGATCAGGGGGAGTCATTGGATATCATATATCTTGACTTTTCTAAAGCATTTGATACTGTTATAACAGTTATTAATGAATCGCGCTCAGAAGTTCAAACAATATATTGTAGTTTCCTCTTATTTCTGTTTCATCTATATAAAAGTCCTCAACGCAAGGAGATAAATAGAGTGTGGCACTAACACTCTCAATGGTATATCATTAAAAAGCACTGTATGTGCGATTCTCCGCGGGACAATTCAGGTACAATTTCTTTCTTCTATTCACCACGTGTTTATCTTTCTCAATTAGCTACATGTGTATCCATCACCAGTTACACCACACACGTACCAGATAATGCAGGACAAAGCGCTTCTCTATATATCCAATACTTCTTCTTGTAAAAGATCTTAGTATATGGCTACAGATATGTCTCCTTTTTCTCCAAAGCTTCTTATTTTTATCAGTCTCAGAATTATCAATACTTAGATAGTATAAAATAAATCCTCATTTATTCAGATATTGACATGTGGAAATAAAACAAAAACCGCACATAGCATAATACCGTATTACTAAATTCTATGCGCAGCGTTTAAAATACTCCTTACCAGATGCAAATATAAAATAGGCATTGAAAAAATTTCTTAAATCAGGAATTTTGATGCTCAAGATTCATTAATCCAAGCAGCCTACCTTGAGCACGTGATCTCCGATTGGAGCCGAGCAGAGCCGACGCTGGCCGAGGTTAGAAGCCCAGGCCGTGGTAACGTATACGTTGAGGCTGCTGCGTTATTTGGAAAAGTGAAACAAAGCTTTGCTTGGATTAATGAATTTTGAGCATCAAAATTCCTGATTTAAGAAATTTTATCAATGCCTATTTTATATTTGCATCTGGTAAGGAGTATTTTAAACGCTGCGCATAGAATTTAGTAATACGGTATTATGCTATGTGCGGTTTTTGTTTTATTTCCACATGTCAATATCTGAATAAATGAGGATTTATTTTATACTATCTAAGTATTGATAATTCTGAGAGAGATAAAAATAAGAAGCCATATACTAAGATCTTTTACAAGAAGAAGTAATGGATATATAGAGAATCGCTTTGTCCTGCATTATCTGGTACGTGTGTGGTGTAACTGGTGATGGATACACATGTAGCTAATTGAGAAAGATAAACACGTGGTGAATAGAAGAAAGAAATTGTACCTGAATTGTCCCGCGGAGAATCGCACATACAGTGCTTTTTAATGATACATTTGATACTGTGCCACGTAAAAGGCTGGTACAAAAGATGAGAATGCTTGGACTGAACGTGTGCAGATGGGTGGGAAATTGGCTTAATGATCAGAAGCAGAGGGTGGTTAAAAATGGTACACACTCAGACTGGGTCACTGCTACTACCCCAAGGGTCAGTTCTGGGACCAATTCTCTTCAATATATATATAAATGACATTGGGTATGGATTAAACAGTAAAGTCTGAATCTTTGCAGATGATATTGAGCTTTAGTTAACAATAAGCTCAACTGTAGTAATCAATGCCAGGCAGCAGCTGCCAAAGCAAATAGGATCATGGGTTGCATCAAGAGGGGCATAGGTGCTCATGACCAGAGCATCATTTTACCCCTGCACAAGTCACTGGTCAGACCCCATATGGAGTACTGTGTACAGTTCTGGGCACCTGTGCTTAAAATATATATCAATGCTCCCCCATTTATAGGTTATGTGTCCTCTAGGATTTTTCTTTTTTTTCAGCTGCTGTATATCCAAGCTTCCTACATTTTTTATTTCATAGTTGTTTTAACTCTCTTTTATACTCTTCTCTCATATGCAAAGCCTCCCTTTTCCTTTAGGTGATGGTCCCTAAAGCACCTTAGGATCACAATGCACTGATTTAGGTGAAATTTAGCGAGTTTCGTTTCCCTGGGCATACATTACCACCTGGATCATATCATTGGCATGTTACAGAGGCGGTTACTACTCCCATAACCATTTTATTTGAGAGGTCACTAGTTGTGGCCTTACATGTGGATGCTACCTATTGTTATTTCCCCAACTGCCTCTCCTATTCGTTCTAGCCATTTCCTGAACGCAGCCATGGTGAGTTACATCTTCCGAGTCAGCATGCTATCGACTTCGCTGGTATTTTAGGAACAGACTCATGTAAGCGCTTTGACAAAGATACTGTAATTGTGTATTTTTTATAGGCAATCCAGTTTTTTTTAATTTTGATTAGTTTAATTAATTAAACATTGTTTTAGTTGTTTCCTTGCCAGGAAGCTTACGTTGCTGGATCTCCTGACTTTATCTTAAGCCTTCAGGGATCAGCAGCATTCCTTCCTTGCACCCTTCAACTCAACAGGATAACATTCTTCAAGGTGAACAGTTCAAGGTGAATTGTTTACCTCCGCTTTAGTACTTAAACGTATATAAGCATAGGTTACCACATAGCATAACATATTCATGGCTCAGAATTCTCTCATAATTATCTTTACATATTTCGTACATCTAAAATTTGGAATTATAATAAGTGAATAAAAAATACACAACAATTAGTATAAACATTTGCAAAACAGAAACGTCTCTAATTAATGTAATTTTCAACACATGTCAGATCGTCAAGCCAGAAGCATGTTTTTTAGGTCAGAACATTAAGTGCCTTTGATATTTCACATCAAACATTATCGGGGCCCTGTGGGCAATTACATTAATATTCATAGCCACTTTTTCTCCATTAGCAGTAATTCTAAAATCAGCACCATGTATGTATGCCTGATGCCTTTTTTATACTCTTAAAGCCATTTTGGTGGTTCCCATTTAATTGTTTAGTAATAGCCAACTTGCTAAAGTACAATGCCTATTAGTTAATTGTACCTAGAAATGTTACATATGTATTTATGTCATTTTTACTATGATTTGTATCCCCATCTGTTAGTTATTGGGATTTGGGCCTCTAGTAGGCTCCTCAAGGGGTTGATCATTAACCATTTTTGCTGTATTTAGATTTTGTCCTTCATTACATTTCAAACATGTGTTTTTTCTTAACATACCCTAATCAAATAGGGAGAGCAATTTCTCTTAGCATGCATTAAAGTTATACTAAAAGCAAGCCCGATTGTCTCGGGCTACACATTGCTCTGTCCAAAACTTCACTCAGTTTTCAAAAAGACCCTGTACTTCCTAAGTTGTCTGTAAAAGTGAGCATTAGAGGAGAAAAAAAATGAGGAGAAACAGTGGGTGTGACAACAGCAATGTGATGTAAGCACACTGTGTGCTTTACATATATCATAGTAAACTTGTATTTTTTTGTCTTTAGTTCTTACTGCCAGCACATAGTGTGACCAGAAAAAGGGGCTGCAGGCTAAGAGCATCTCCAGTCTTCCAGCGCATATTGTGACCAGAGAGGAGGGAGGGGTTTCATAGCTGCAAAGAGAGGCAGCCAATCAGGACGTCTGGGGAGAGAATGGGGGGGTTTCCATTCTCATCCACTGAAGGTTGATTGAAGGACCAGGTCAACGGGGTAGAGACTGAAAGCTAAATGAGGAAGTAGTAGAATGACATAGCAGGAAGGAGAGTGCTGGTGGGTAAGGTAAGCGATATTTAACTGAAATTAATCTTTTAGATTTTGACTTGCTAATTACTTTAAACATCCAATCAGGGCTTGCAATTTTCAGGAGAAAACATATTTATTTTGCACACAAGGTTGAAACAACAGTTTTCCTGTGAAAACTCAATTTAAAATATCAAATTTGTTACTTCAGACCTGGGTTGTTGTTAAGGGGGGAGCATGCAGAGCCACAAGGCCATTGGGGACACCTTTATCCCAGCCATCCTGTTTTCTTCAAATTTAGTCAGGGCCATTATTAGTGATGCAGGCCATATGCCAGGCCTTTCAATCCCCCATATTGGTCTCAAGGAGAGGTGGCAGTGCATGCTGCTATGGTATCGACACAGCATGGTCCATACCTTTATGGGACAGTGGCAGCATCATAGGAAGAGAGAAAGGGGCAGAATGATTTGCTTACCACACTGAGCGCTATTTTGCCTAGAAACTGCCCCACTTTAGACATTTGTATATTTTATCTTGCGTATGATACAAGAGGCTGCATCACCTCATGGCATTGTTTTTCCTAGTAATAATGTTGTGTATAACAAATTGCACGAGTCACTGCCACATACCTTCATTGGAACTGCTGAAATGCAGTTAGTAGAGATTTGGTGCCAAAGTAGCCTATGTGGATAAGTATGTTCAACTGCTGTCATCTAGACCGTGATGACAGATGACCAGCGAACCTGACAGCAGGACAGAAGGATAATAATAATTGTAATTTATATGCTGCCAGCATATTCCACAGCTCTTTATAGTCAGAGGCTTCATGTACATACAGAGTGCTAAATTACATAGCAGCAAACGAGTCAGCAATAGAAACATGGTCAGACATGGTATCGGTCAGCAAAAGGCCTTGGCACCAGGTATGGCACTGAGCCAGGAAAAAAGGCTTGACACTGGGCATGGCAGGACAAAGAATGGGTTGGCAATAAGCTTAGCAATGGACAAGGCATAGGTTGACAACAAGCTTAGCACTGGACATGGTCAGAGAACGGCAACAGGCAACAGGGTTGTCAGCAGAACAGTAGCAGACAAACCACACATAACAGGGCTGGAACAGCATACATGCTGCCAAAGTGGGTGGCAATAATGCTTAGTACTGGACGTGGTCAGAAACGTAAGGGTTAACAAAAGGTTTAGCAGCATTTCCGATTAGGGCCTGTGCTGCCGACTGGCATAGGAGCAGTCATACAGTCTGTCATACATTACGCTATGGGGTATGACAGAGTCTACTATAGGGATGATGGATGTTGTTCTGCCACACAATAGGCTCGATTCAGAGAGACAAAAAAATACTTTCGTTTTAATGCCGATTTCTTATTACTTTAAAATTTTCCCGCTCTCGTATGAGTGTGCGAGCGATTCTGTGCATGTATTGTAAACCTTCTGTAAAGTTTCTGTCCGTTCGTTCGAGTATGAGTACGAGGATGTCATTTTCCAGCGTGACTTTTCTGTTTCATTTTCTCATGTTACAACGTAGGCTTTCGATTTAGCCCTTTTCCCATCGTCACCTCCCACGAATCCTTTACGTTTCCCGACAGATTCTGTTTCACTTTTTCAAAAAATAATCGTCCAGACGGAAATCCTTGCGATCTTGCGCCTGCGCACTACAAACTTAACTCATTAAAGTGCTCGCCTACATATTTGCCACCCTCACTTCTACTACAATGTTTAGCTAAACCACTTCTCACTATCCTCCATCTTCCCCTTTGGACCCTTAAAGCTCACCCCAACCACTTAGCCCTATCCTCCATCTTCCCTTTTGGACCCTTAAAGCTCACCCCAACCACATAGCCCTATCCTCCATCTTCCCTTTTGGACCCTTACAACTTACCCATACCACTTAGCACTATCCTCCATCTTCCCTTTTGGACCCTTACAACTTACCCCAACCACTTACACTATCCTCCATCTTCCCTTTTGGACCCTTAAAGCTCACCCCAACCACTTAGCCCTATCCTCCATCTTCCCTTTTGGACCCTTAAAGCTCACCCCAACTACTTAGCACTATCCTCCATCTTCCCTTTTGGACCCTTAAAGCTCACCCCAACCACTTAGCCCTATTCTCCATCTTCCCTTTTGGACCCTTAAAGCTCACCCCAACCACTTAGCCCTATCCTCCATCTTCCCTTTTGGACCCTTACAACTTACCCAAAACACTTCGCGGTTAGGTTCTTCTTCTATTTTAGGCCCCTAAAACTTACCCAAACCACTTCGCAGTTAGTTTCTTCTTCCATTTAAGGCCCCTAAAACTTACCCAAACCACTTCACGGTTAGGTTAATCTTCCATTTTAGGCCCCTAAAACTTACCCAAACAACTTCGAGGTTAGGTTAATCTTCCATTTTAGGCCCCTAAAACCTACCCAAACCACTTCGCGGTTAGGTTCTTCTTCCATTTTAGGTCCCTAAAACTTACCCAAACCACTTCCCGGTCATCTGAATCTTCATCTCTAAATATTTATTTCACCCTTCATTTGGTGTTAATGTATTTGTGTTAAAAAATTACACTGAAACTTTGATTTTGGGTTTTTTTTTATATTGGAAGGCCATTTTGTTTGGCTTTTTTAACATTTTGGTTTGTGTAAAAAGATTTTAATTTTTTTTTTTTAGCTAAAACATTAAAATTTAAAAAAACATTAAAAGAGTAAAAATATGTACACAAAAATAACAGTGACAGGACCCGGGACACTACTCTTCTTCTGTTGTCCCCAACGACTCACGCAGCAGCTGCATTATGGCCACCAACTCAAGGACCCTTCTATTCATTTCTTCAACTCTTGCCCGTGTGGTCCCTGTATAAAATTAAAATAAAAACATTATTTGGCGACAAATACATGTTTCTCACCTGTGGATGGAATGTTTGCTAGTTGCCAACCTAAATAATGACGACATATGTCAGTCTGCTAAGTTATTAATCTAAGGAAGTGGGCACAGGTCATTCTGCTAAGTAATTACTCTAAGCAAGTGGCCACAGGTCAGTCTGGTAAGTAATTACTCTAAGGAAGTGGCCACAGGTCAGTCTGGTAAGTAATTACTCTAAGCAAGTGGCCACAGGTCACTCTGCTAATGCCATTGACTATGGCTTGATGTATGTGGGTGATCATGTCAATTTACACATGCTTACACATGACATTACAACTTACTTGGTTGGTGGCCGATGGATGCCTCGTTGGGGACAACCCTACGTCCTGGGCCCTGCCACTGTTGTGATGTAGAGCCTGTTGAGACATGGCAAATAGGGTCACTTATAATGTCTTAGTCAACAGTAATCAAATGTCATTTTCACTGTGTGTGTCACATCACTCACCTTCTCCCTGTGACTCCTGTGCGAGATCTGCTGCAGCCTGCGCATCTTCACCCGCTCCAGAAGCATCTACAAAAACAGATTAAGGGAATCAGCTTGGGTGGAAATACCATGTATATGTGTGTGCAGTTACATGAAGAGTCACATACCAGAGGCTCCCGCATGCGTCGCTGGGTACGACTCCCTGCCCACGCCGTGCCGCCCCTCCTCTGTGGAAAGGTCCAGGGGCTGGTCGGAGGACCCAACAGAGGAGGGGTAGGACATTCGCACTGGAGATCCACCACCTTCACTTCCAGCTGCAGATTCATGCAGCACTGGTCAGCCTGATTCGGTAATCCATTTCCAGCACTAGAAAATAAATTCCAGCACTAGAAAATAAATACAATTATAAATCAATGCCTACCTTCTGCATCAGTTACATCTGGCATGCAATCGCTATGTACTTACTAGGGAAATGGATTCCGAAAAACCGCCGCACCCGGGGCATGTGCAGCCGTTTCAGGTCCTACCAATGCTGCATGATCTGCGTGTGGGTGAAGGTTGTGTCCGTCTCATGTTGGATTTTGCCAATGATCTCCAGTGCGACGGTGCGCTTCTCAAAAGAGTTGGGCAGGTAGTCGTACCTGCGCTCCAGCATGGTCTACAAAATCGTCACCTCCCACGAATCCTTTACGTTTCCCGACAGAATCTGTTTCACTTTTTCAAAAAATAATCGTCCAGAAGGAAATCCTTGCGATCTTGCGCCTGCGCACTACAAACTTAACTCATTAAAGTGCTCGCCTACATATTTGCCACCCTCACTTCTACTACAATGTTTAGCTAAACCACTTCTCACTATCCTCCATCTTCCCCTTTGGACCCTTAAAGCTCACCCCAACCACTTAGCCCTATCCTCCATCTTCCCTTTTGGACCCTTAAAGCTCACCCCAACCACATAGCCCTATCCTCCATCTTCCCTTTTGGACCCTTACAACTTACCCATACCACTTAGCACTATCCTCCATCTTCCCTTTTGGACCCTTACAACTTACCCCAACCACTTACACTATCCTCCATCTTCCCTTTTGGACCCTTAAAGCTCACCCCAACCACTTAGCCCTATCCTCCATCTTCCCTTTTGGACCCTTAAAGCTCACCCCAACTACTTAGCACTATCCTCCATCTTCCCTTTTGGACCCTTAAAGCTCACCCCAACCACTTAGCCCTATTCTCCATCTTCCCTTTTGGACCCTTAAAGCTCACCCCAACCACTTAGCCCTATCCTCCATCTTCCCTTTTGGACCCTTACAACTTACCCAAAACACTTCGCGGTTAGGTTCTTCTTCTATTTTAGGCCCCTAAAACTTACCCAAACCACTTCGCAGTTAGTTTCTTCTTCCATTTAAGGCCCCTAAAACTTACCCAAACCACTTCACGGTTAGGTTAATCTTCCATTTTAGGCCCCTAAAACTTACCCAAACAACTTCGAGGTTAGGTTAATCTTCCATTTTAGGCCCCTAAAACCTACCCAAACCACTTCGCGGTTAGGTTCTTCTTCCATTTTAGGTCCCTAAAACTTACCCAAACCACTTCCCGGTCATCTGAATCTTCATCTCTAAATATTTATTTCACCCTTCATTTGGTGTTAATGTATTTGTGTTAAAAAATTACACTGAAACTTTGATTTTGGGTTTTTTTTTTATATTGGAAGGCCATTTTGTTTGGCTTTTTTAACATTTTGGTTTGTGTAAAAAGATTTTAATTTTTTTTTTTTAGCTAAAACATTAAAATTTAAAAAAACATTAAAAGAGTAAAAATATGTACACAAAAATAACAGTGACAGGACCCGGGACACTACTCTTCTTCTGTTGTCCCCAACGACTCACGCAGCAGCTGCATTATGGCCACCAACTCAAGGACCCTTCTATTCATTTCTTCAACTCTTGCCCGTGTGGTCCCTGTATAAAATTAAAATAAAAACATTATTTGGCGACAAATACATGTTTCTCACCTGTGGATGGAATGTTTGCTAGTTGCCAACCTAAATAATGACGACATATGTCAGTCTGCTAAGTTATTAATCTAAGGAAGTGGGCACAGGTCATTCTGCTAAGTAATTACTCTAAGCAAGTGGCCACAGGTCAGTCTGGTAAGTAATTACTCTAAGGAAGTGGCCACAGGTCAGTCTGGTAAGTAATTACTCTAAGCAAGTGGCCACAGGTCACTCTGCTAATGCCATTGACTATGGCTTGATGTATGTGGGTGATCATGTCAATTTACATATGCTTACACATGACATTACAACTTACTTGGTTGGTGGCCGATGGATGCCTCGTTGGGGACAACCCTACGTCCTGGGCCCTGCCACTGTTGTGATGTAGAGCCTGTTGAGACATGGCAAATAGGGTCACTTATAATGTCTTAGTCAACAGTAATCAAATGTCATTTTCACTGTGTGTGTCACATCACTCACCTTCTCCCTGTGACTCCTGTGCGAGATCTGCTGCAGCCTGCGCATCTTCACCCGCTCCAGAAGCATCTACAAAAACAGATTAAGGGAATCAGCTTGGGTGGAAATACCATGTATATGTGTGTGCAGTTACATGAAGAGTCACATACCAGAGGCTCCCGCATGCGTCGCTGGGTACGACTCCCTGCCCACGCCGTGCCGCCCCTCCTCTGTGGAAAGGTCCAGGGGCTGGTCGGAGGACCCAACAGAGGAGGGGTAGGACATTCGCACTGGAGATCCACCACCTTCACTTCCAGCTGCAGATTCATGCAGCACTGGTCAGCCTGATTCGGTAATCCATTTCCAGCACTAGAAAATAAATTCCAGCACTAGAAAATAAATACAATTATAAATCAATGCCTACCTTCTGCATCAGTTACATCTGGCATGCAATCGCTATGTACTTACTAGGGAAATGGATTCCGAAAAACCGCCGCACCCGGGGCATGTGCAGCCGTTTCAGGTCCTACCAATGCTGCATGATCTGCGTGTGGGTGAAGGTTGTGTCCGTCTCATGTTGGATTTTGCCAATGATCTCCAGTGCGACGGTGCGCTTCTCAAAAGAGTTGGGCAGGTAGTCGTACCTGCGCTCCAGCATGGTCTACAAAACACAAAATAAAGCTAGGTTTTAGTTAAAACTGCATACAAATATCTGTCAACAATCGATCATTTGACTTAATGACATTAACAGACACATTTGTAGCCTAATGTAATCCTTTAAGCTGGTCTCAGTGTTGGTTCGCACGTGTGAGCCCTCACTTCGGTTTGGCATGGAGTTTGAGACACTTTTCAAACCAACCGTTTCGTTATGCGCTTCCTTAAGGGCTAGTCATGCATTTAGATGGCAAAGCAAAGGCAGTAAAAGACACTTACAAGCATGATGATCTCTTCTTGTTGGCGGGTGAAGATTGTGGGCGCCATCTTGTCTCTTGTCTGCAGCAGATAAGTAATGCCCCTGCGGTTTCCGGGTCCCGCACGGCCGTACTCACGTCCGTACGCACGGCCATACGCCTAGCGTGAGACCCCGCCAATCTTATTTAAAGGGTCCTGGACACACAGCTCATTCTCTTTCACAGTCCATGTGCAATGCACCAAAAAAACCTGCTCTAAAAGCTGCAAAGGAGGCCACCACCAAACAGCCAGCCAAACGGCAGGAGCCTGCTGAGGGGCCCAAGACTCGGTCCCAGATGACCAAAAAAAAATTGCGGCCAACACGCAGTGCCCAGCCAAAGGCACCCAGCCCAACTAGGCCAAAAAAGGAGGCCGCTGGAAAACCCAAGCCACAGGGCAGAAAGCCAACCACCACGGAGGGGAAACAAGGGACCAAGAGGGTGCGAAGCCCCAGCCCACCAAGGTCACCATCACCCCACCCACGTAGCTACCATGCCAAGAAAAGGCAAAGGAGACACCGGGAAAGAAGCCCCACCAGTTCTCTCTCCCCATCAACACCACCCGCACGGGGCCACAAGGCTCGTGCCAAGAGGGCAAGGCACAGGGCCCGAAGTCCGAGGTTGCCCTCCCCACCCGCACGGGTGTCAAAATCACCAGACAAGAGGGCAAGGCACAGGGCCCGAAGTCCCAGGTCACCCTCCCCACCCACACGGGTGTCAAAATCACCAGACAAGAGGGCAAGGCACAGGGCCCGAAGCTCAACCTCTGGGTCACCCCGGGACCGGCTGTCTACCACCAAGGGCCATGGGTATTGGAAGGGCCCTAAGAGACACTGGGCCCCAAGCACAACTTCCACCCCAACACCCTCTCCTCCTCTGCCACATTTGTCACCGGCACAGGTGGAAATGCAGGCTGAAGCTGCCACAGCTACGCCTGCTAGTTCAGTGGCCACCCAGCAAGGAACCCCAAGTCCATATCCAAGTCCAGTCCAATCAGAAGCCAGCCACCTGTCCTACATTTCGCCCCAACACAGCTAGCCCAGAATGTCCCCCCATTTGCCGCCAACCACTGATGAGCCAGAACGTCTAGCAACAGGGCGCACATTGCGCCGAGGCCACTTGAGTGGCAGGTTTGGTGAGGCCCAAACTCTGGCTTTGGCTAGTGGCCTCAACTCGTATTATGATGAGCTATATGGGCGCCGATCCAAAGCTACAAGCAAGCAGCACAAAGCCGAGATTTTGGAGGAGCTCATCAGACAGGTCAATGCAGCGGGGGAAGAGCTCATGTGGAGCAGATACAAAGGAAAATATCGGACCTAAAGTATGCAGCACGGAAGAAAGAAAATACACGGCGTAATTACAGGTACATATATACTTTGTGGATTTGCCTTCGTCTTGTCTTGGAAACATTTAGCTAAATGTGTGCAACTCTCTTTTTCAGCTTACAAACTGGCGGCGGATTCCCCACCAAACTGCAACTTACCCGAGCTGAGGAGATGGTGCTGGGCCTGCTACATCCTGTGGCCTTAGAGGGACACTCGGCCCGACAGGACACGGACATCCCTACTATTCCTGCCGGTTAGTAATGTTACTGTGTATGTGAAATGTGATCTACGTGTAAAATTACGCACAAACCCATATATTAACACATGTCCCTAGGGTGTGCTTTGTAGTGGAGGTAACAATTTCAACAGGGTGTGTTATGTGTGGCAACCCATTATTTGCTTTTTTACTTCCTCATAGATTATTTTGGAGAGTCTTGAGTAACACTACTGAGATTACCAAAGGACTGGCTGTTATGTATTTAGAGTCAATTACATACAACACTTCCATCTTTATCTGTAGCCAATTTGGGTTTGAGTTGTGCTTTGCTCAGAAAGACTTGATCTGGGGTGCTTGAGCGTTTGGCCTAGAAAGAATGTCAAACAGCCTAATCTAATGGCAAATGCTATTTGCAAGCTGAGTGTGGTCCCATAATGGGCTTTAAGGGATGTGTGAAGCCTCAGAACAGCCAGTACATGCACGTTTATTTTAGTTAAGGAGACCAATGTGTATGTACTTGTTGACTAATACATCTAACAGATAATGACATTCATAGTCAAGTTTAACTTGGTCCGTTGGGGGAGTTGCCATTCATGCATGTGCCCGTGTTTTAGTGAACCATATGTGTTAATACACATAACCAATGCCTAGTTGTGTGTTAACATGCCTTCTTTTCCCCAATGCAGCCCAGCATCATCCCTCAGCTAGTGGGGAATCCTCTGACAGTTTTACCATTCCGTCTACTTCCGTGCTGCCTCGGACAAGGGATCTGATATATACGGTAAGTGTCTTTATATGATGTTGCTTATGCATGTGCCTTGCCATGTTTCTTTTTGCGGAATTACATATGTATTCCCTAAACTGAACCATTTTTTTTTACATGTCCCAAAAGACCCACACACTGATGGAGGAAATCCAGGAGCTGGAGGAAGATGGAGCCTTCATTGAACCTTCAGAACAGCTCCCCCTGGGACAGAATCTGCAACTGTCCCAACATGTTTCTACACCAAATGCTCAGCAGCAGAGTGAAGCTGGCTGAGACTGAGCCGACAGTCCCCAGTGTTAGCTCTGCTGCTGAGGATTTGCCAAGCAGACCTGTGGCTGTTGGTGGACCTAGAGGCACATCATCTGCATGCCCCCCAACCCGGGGAATAGGGAGGCGTAGTCGACTACGTTGCCCAGTTGCCAAGGGGAGGGGCGCGCCGATGATGGAGTCAGCATGGCACCATCAGAGGCGGCTATTTCGCCTCCAAAATCACGAACATCTTCATGGACAATTAGAAACATTAAACAACACCTTAAACTCCATGCTGACTGAATTTAGGTCCAACAACAGCCATATGGCCACCTTATCCAATTATTACAGTGGCATGCTTGAGGAAGTTCGAAATAGCAACAGCCACATGGCCACCTTAACTAACAATCTCAGTGCCATGATGGCTGAATTTCGAACTTCTAATAAAAACATGTTGGAACAGTTGCAGATTCTGAATGCCACACAGGCCCAGGTGAGGGCCCACCTCCAAAATCCCCAACCTGGGTTTTATGGGCATCCCCCATTTCAAGGCCTATTTGGCCTGTATCTGCTCCACATCTTTGATCTACATCCCCACTGTATTGACCTGTCTGGTGAGCCCTACCAATATACCCTTTTGATACGGCTTTGCTTGTTTGCTTTGGATTTGCGCCCATATAGCTCATTAGAGTGCTGAGGTAGCCCACTAGCCAATGAACCTGCCACTCAAGCTGTTGCGCTGCATGCTTGTGGCGAATTACATTGGTTCTGGCTCCTCCTGTTTGTAGGCATGATTGTGGGACATTCTGGGCTGGCAAACTACTACCTTGACCCCTGGCTGAGATTGTACTGTACTTGGATTGGGACTGGGGGTTCTTGTTTGGGTGTCACACTGATTAACAGGTGTAGATGTGGCATAGGTTTGGCTGCTTTACACCTGTGCCTGTGGCAAATGTGGCCAAGCAGGAGAGGGTGTGTCTGTGGGCCTATTTGTTTGGTGCCCAATGTAGACATGGCAATGCTTGTCACCTATGTTTCTCAAATTTTCATTTGTCCTAAACTTTGCACAGGAGTGCCTTACTTTAAAACTCATGCAATTGCTATGTGGCCTGATTTGGCTAAACTTTCATTTCTGTTTTGCCCATGTATTTTATGAAACTATGGGAGTGACCATCAACTCCAATGTTTGCTTCTGAAATAAACTACATAAAATTGTAATTAACCTGCTGTGGACTAAGTTTATGCCTTTAAGTTTTGGGGGAATAAAGATGAGTTAAAGTAGGCAGTAACACATTTGGAACATCCCAAAAACCAAAAAAGAGAATCATGTGTGAGGTTCTTTTAAATTATTTCTTTACTGTTTGTAAAAGTAACAAACAAACATACAAACACAAAGGTCCAAAAACACAATAATCCAAGAATAAAGGGACAAAACAAACAAAGGAACACAAAATTAAGCAAAATGTGTCTCAATTAAATTAGACCGCACGGCTTGGGCAGACGCACTCGGTGGGCCACGATAGTCCTCGTCTGGGTCATCGGTGGGTGGAGAGGAGGGCACATCCACATACCGGGGGACACGCTGCAATATAGCAAAATTATGCAACACTGCACAGGCCATTATAATATCTATGACCTTTTTGGGGTCATACTGAAGTGCTCCCCCAGTATGGTCCAAGCATCAGAAGCGGGTCTTCAACAGGCCAAACGCCCTCTCCACCACAGCCCTGGTCTTCCTGTGCGCCCTATTATATGCCTCCTCAGCTGCATTCTGGGGCCGGAGGACGGGCGTCAACAGCCACGAAAGGAGTGGATAGCCGGAATCACCTGCCAAAATGTATTATAAAAAACATAAATTAGACATTACTCAATAAATGGAATCCCCTAAACGGGCCATCAACATGACTAAGGGCCTAGGTGACATTTGCTACACAGCATGAGCATACATAGTGTACAGGCCCTGCAAAAAAAAACATCAAATAGATGTGGGAAAAAATTAAACATCCAAGATGGCGGATGAGGGCCAATCAGCCAGACTGCTAACAGGTATTGGTTTAGGACTGTGCTGCACAGCATTCTTGGATGTCTTAACTTTTCAGGACCCTGTAGCTGCTTTGTGTGAGTCCAAACCAGCTCTAACCCACCCCCTGCACTTTATCCCGCTCTCCTCGACTTAGTAAGTGTAATGCATCTACTCAAAGGTGGCGCAGACCCTAGTATAAATTCAAGGACATAATTTATTAGAGAGTTTTGAAGACTAATTATTACTTTACTCTAAATTCAATTTCAACATTTTGCTAATGCAGAACTAACATTTGGCAAGGCTTTGTTGCTTGAAAAATCTAATGGTTAAGGTCGTGTTTCACAGGTAAACAAGGTGTTCAAATAGGCATAGGGCCTTATTTATCAAGGGATAGCGCCAGGTAGTGTCTCACTAGCGCCAGGTAGCGCCAGCTATCGGTGGCTACCGACTCCAGAACGCCAGGCGGCGGACACAATCACGCATTTATCACGCTAAAAGAGGCTAGCGCCGGCGAGAGCTTCAGCTAGCGCGGGATTCATCATGTAGCGGACTGCAACAAACAGCACCGCTGCTAATCCCATCACAGCGCCAGGTATGACCTCTCGCTACCTGGCGCTCTCCAATGCATTTCAATGGAGCAATCTTTAAATATTCATAATTAATTGATATTAATGTTTTTTTTTTGTAAATGTCAAAAATTCTGTGACCACTTCGGCAACGTTAGATATTTTTTTTAAGGTAAAAAAAAAAAAAAAAAAATGTGTGCAGAATTGATATTACAGGTCTGATATTAATGCAATCATTAATTCATAAAACTTGTTTAATTTTTTAATCAAAAAATATGGTTGTTTTGGGGGTTAAAAACTACTTATAAGCCATCGCCGCCAGCGCTCTGGGGTTTAACCCTTTAACCGCCAGCCTACCTTGAGATTTTGTCACCCTTTGTTGCCAGACCATTTTGCACTATTTTGCGCTCCCCTTGTTCAACTGTGATTTTTGAAGGGATTTCCAGGGATTTCCCAGAAAAGTGATATATTGTTTTTTTCAGCAGAGTCTGAGCTTTAACATGAAATGTCTTGTTTGTCATTTTGTAGGTGTATTCTCAATATTTTTGGATGAAATATGTGCAAAAAAAACCCCAAAAAACAATTTTTTACAATTTGTAGTGTTTTTTGTAATAAAAAATGTAAGTTTGTCAATAAAATCTTATTGCACGTGAAACCCCAATTTCTCCCGGTTACAGTGATACCACATATGTATAGGTAGACACCCTTTCCTGCCCAGGAGACTCCCCCAAACTGAAACAACTCTTTAGGAGATTTTCAGATAAAATACAACTATGCCACGTGCTAAGCGCACCTTGCAGTTTTTCAAGAAAAACAACCCTTTACATTTGAAATACCCCCAACAAACTATAGATTCTCTGGAAGTACACACCTCAGGCTTTCTAGGCGTACCAGGCTTGTTGACATGGGTGCAGTTTTCTGGAAGTAATCCCTCAATATATTCTTTGGTTGCACAGGGTTTCTCTAAAAAAGTATAAAAAAGCAGAATCAAAACCAAATCTGAAAAAGCAACATCCCCCGAACAGAACAATACCCAACATGCATAGGTTCTGTCAAGGAAAGAGTTGCCAAACACACCAAAGTAAAGCATGTGCGTAACAGTAATTTTACTTCAAAATTTCAGCTCTGCATACAAAGTGCGCACCTTGTGCTTTTTCTACCAAAACAACCCTTTACATTTGGAATATCCCCCATAAACCATATATTCCCTGAAAGTACACATTTTAAGCTTTCTAAGCGTACCCAGCTTGTTGTCGTGGGCTCATCTTTCTGGGAGTAATCCCTTGAAGAATTCTTAGGTTGCACAGGGTTTCACAAAAAAATTTATAAAAAAGCAGAATAAAAAACACCTTTTCCTAAAATATCAATATGCAAATAAGAAAAAACAAGCCAAATCTGAAAGTGCAAGGTCCCCCAAGCAGAACAATACCCAACATGCATAGGTACTATTAACCCTTTTAATTGCCAGCCTACTTGAACTTTTGTCGCCCTCAGTTGGTCATTTTTCCCCATTTTGCGGCATGTTTAACCGTGATTTTTGTCGGAATTTCTTGGAAAATATATATATATATATTTTTTTGCAGCAGAATTTAGGCTTTAACATTAAATGTCTTGTTTGTAATTTTTCTACTGTTTTTTAAATATTTTTGCGTAAAAAAAACAAAAAAATAAATAAAATAATATTTTTTAAACAATTGTCTCCTTTATTTTAAATAAAACATTTTTTTAGTAATAAAAACCATATTGCATGTGATAGCCCCATTTCTCCCGATTACAACGGTACCACATATGTATCAATAGCCCCTCATTCTTGCCCAGGAGACCCCCCAAACTGAAAAGAGCCTTTTATAACATTTACAAATAAAATACTACTATCCACACTATAAACATAAGGGGTTAATTTAAAATGACATAGGGACCCCCTCCCAGGGGGGGGACCCCAATTTTTTTTGAGAATTTTTGGCTAAGCCTAACCCTAAAAATTAAAAAAATAGTGGGGTCCCCCCCCCCGGGAGGGGGTCCCTATGTCATTTTCTTTTTAATTTTAATTCTTTAAAATTTTCATTTTTTTTTATTTTTTCTTTTTAATCCCAGGGGGTGGGGGGACCCCATTTTTTGGGGGGAATTTTAAGGGTTAGGGTTAGCCTAACCCTAACCCGTAAAGTGGACCAACACCACTGGATTTTCACTATCCTGGGTTTTGATCCACTTCTGCGGGGGTGCCCCGCTGCGTAAAACCCCCGAGAAAGGTATAAAAAACTCACCTCAGCCCGCTCCTACAGCGCATGCGCGAGCGCTCGTCCAATCAGAGCGCTCAGAGCCGCACGGACAAGGGACGGACAACCACAGCGGCTCTGAGCGCGCTGGCAGCCGCATCTCGCGCTTCCCTCTAACAGGGAGCGTGCCCGCGTCAGCGATTCACAAACGACCAGCACATGTGCGCGCCCTGATAGAGAGAAGCGCGAGATGCGGCCCGCGCATGCACCGTTGGAACGGGGATAAGGTAAGGCGATTGGGGCGTCCTGGGGGGTTTCACACAGTGGGGCATCCCGATTTCGGATGCCCCGCAGGGAGGGATCTGATCCGGGCCGATCAGCCTGGGTGTTGGTCCACTTAATTTTGGGGGGAATTTTAAGTGTTAGGGTTAGGCTAACCCTAACCATTAAACATTTTTAAAAAAATTACGTAGGGACCCTCATTTTTTTTTTTGGAATTTTAAGGGTTAGGGTTAGCCTAACCCTAACCCTATCCCTTAAAATAAAAAAAAAAATTACATAGGATCCCCCCTCACAGGGTGGGGGACCTCATTTTTTTTGGGAATTTTAAGGGTTAGGGTTAGGCTAACCCTAACCCTAACCCTTAAAATTCAAAAAAAAATTACGTAGGGTCCCCCCTACCCGTCATAACCAGCCCGGGACCAGCTATGGGGGCTTGTAGGCACAGAGTGGGGGGGCCAGCTATTGTGGCCCCCCCACCCTGCAGCCTACGAGCCCACATAGCCTATGTGGGCCCGGGCTCTTCTGCCCCCCCTGGGCTTTGGGGAGGCAGGTAATTGGGGGTGCAGGGATTAATGGTAAGTCACCCGCTAGGGCAGGTGACTTGCCACCCCCCCAGCCTTGTGAACTGGTACAGGGGTCTCATGGACCCCTTACCAGTTCACAAAGGGTTAACAGTTAAATAAAAAAAAACACACAGAAAAAAATAATTTTATTAAAAAATAAAAAAATTTACTCTTTACTCACCTTCGATCGTCAGCTCCTGTGTCCCTCGCTGATCTGCTGTCAGATGCCGGTGATCGGCAGCCAGAGGAGGGGGAGAGGCAGGAGATCAGAGGATCTCCTGTCCCCTCCTTCTCTCACCACCGATCACCGGCATCTGAAAGCTGAGAGGCCTGGAGCTGTCAAGACGCCTGCCCGAGTGACGTCATAAGCCCCGCCCCCAAAAAGGGCGGGGCTTCGCGGCAAAATGGCGGCGCCCGTCGGAGGAAGAGGGAAGAGAGCCTGACAGGCTCTCTCCTGAAGACAGATAGCCCTGGGGGGGGGATCGGAGGCCCCCCAGGTGAAGAGGAGGGCTGGCGCGATCGAGCGAACATGGAGGTGAGTAAATGTAATTTTGATTTTTTTTTTTTTTTGCAGGAAAAGCCAGCGGCCGCAAAAACGGGGGGGGGGCTACTCCGGGCTCTCCCCTTCCTTCGGAGGAGCCCCGACGGGGGATCGGAGCCCCCCAGGGTGAAGAGGAGACCCGGCCGGTTCAAATGAGGGGTCAGGTAAGTGGTTTTTTTTTAATTTTACCGGCGCTAGCAGGGGGCAAAGCCAGGCACGTAAATTTTACGTGGCTGGCGTTTAACGGTTGGAGAGGCAGCCACGTAAAATTTACGTGGCTGGCGTTTAAAGGGTTAAACAAGCATTTCACAGCGCGAGAATTTTTTGAGCGTGATTTGTTAATGAATATGCTGGGAGCCGTTTGCTATGACCATTCGCTGTCAGGCGCTCCCATACAGCGTGGAACCTGTCAAACAGCGACTCCTAACCCCGTATTCAACATTACCGCACACTGACTGAGTCGCTGTCAACAACCGAACAACGGCCAAGCACAGCGAATACTAGCCGGCGCTGTGAAAATCACGCTACTGGAGCTCATCTGTCGTTACCTGGCGCTATTACTGAATCGGCCTCATAGTTTCATACATGGAACACAAATTAAATTCCTAGCCATACATATCCAAAAAAAAGGACGTTATTGGCGTCAACTTACCAAGGAGCCATCCATTGGAAAATTCGGAAAATTCCCCAGACTCAAACCGACCGTACAATCCAGATCTGCGAAGAATGTAGGCATCATGGAATGAGCCTGGGAACCCGGCGAGCAGACTAAGGAACCGCATGTCCGAGGCCACCACTGCTTGGACATTCATTGAGTGGCCCATTTTGCGGTTCCTGGGATAAAAAAAAAACAACAAAAACATTATAAAGGGGACGAAAAATATCAGATTTGGTTTGGAAAATGACCCGAACTAACGGAAATGTTCAGATTTGCTTTCGTTCATCGAAAGCGCATATACGCATTTGCCCGAACGTTCGTACGAATAAAAAATTAACGAAAAAAAACAAACAATTTACAAGCACCCACAAAAACTTTCACAGACAGCAACGGAAGTGCAGACGAATGCGTCTCTAAATCGAGCCTAATCTTCTATAGGGATGATGGGGGTTGTTCTGCAACAGCAATCTTCTATAGGGATGATGGGTGTTGTTCTGCCACCCAGTGGGGGAAAGGGGAAGAGGAGGAAGTAGATGGCCCAACATGAAGATTGATTCATGGTCGTGAGTAAAGTCATTTACATACACTTTTCATGAGTAAAAATGGTTTACTCATGTTTTAACCCTTACTGCACATTTCTTGTGTGCCTTTTTTGGCAAGTACATTTGTGTATGGTGTAAGATGCCATGCGCAAATTTACTCCAAGAATATACTTGTGTGTGTCAACTTCACTAGAGATGAGCGAACTTTTGAAAAATTCGATTCGACTGATTCGCCGAATTTTCCCACAAAAATCGTTTCGACCCGAATTTATTCGCGATGAATCGCTATTAAAAACGGCTATTTCTGAGCCTCCTATAGCCTCAATAGGGTTGTAAATCATTCTGCCTTGCTGTAACACGCACAGGATGCATGCTGGGTTAGTTAAATAATACTTTGAATAAATATCACATGCAGATCAGAGGCATCGCTAATAGAATCGCAGAGCGCCACAATTGCAGAGAGTTGAAGTGGCATCACTATGAGGGGCAGGAGCCCAAACATTGCTTTAAAGAGACACTGGAGTTGGCAGCAGCAGGAGCCCAAAAATTGGATGAATCACACCCTGGAGTTGCAAGCAGCAGCAGGAGCCCAAACATTGGCTGAAAGAGACACTGGAGTTGGCAGCAGCAGGAGCCCAAAAATTGACTGACACACCCTGGAGTTTCAAGCAGCAGCAGCAGCAGGAGCCCAAACACAGCTTGAAAGAGACACTGGAGTTGGCTGCAGGAGCCCAAAGATTGGATGAATCACACCCTGCAGTTGCAAGCAGCAGCAGCAGGAGCCCAAATATTACTTTAAAGAGACACTGGATTTGGCAGCAGGAGCCCAAAATTGGATGAATCACACCCTGGAGTTGGCAGCAGCAGCAGCAGCAGGAGCCCAAACATTACTTTAAAGAGAGCCTGGGGTTGGCTTCAGGAGCCCAAAAATTGGATGATTCACACCCTGGAGTTGGCCGCAGCAGCAGGAGCCCAAACATTACTTTAAAGAGACACTGGAGTTGGCTTCAGGAGCCCAAAAATTGGATGAATCACACCCTGGAGTTGGCAGCAGCAGCAGGAGCCCAAACATTACTTTAAAGAGACACTGGGGTTGGCTTCAGGAGCCCAAAAATTGGATGAATCACACCCTGGAGTTGGCAGCAGCAGCAGCAGCAGGAGCCCAAATATTACTTTAAAGAGACACTGGGGTTGGCTTCAGGAGCCCAAAAATTGGATGATTCACACCCTGGAGTTGGCAGCAGCAGCAGCAGGAGCCCAAACATTACTTTAAAGAGACACTGGAGTTGGCTTCAGGAGCCCAAAAATTGGATGATTCACACCCTGGAGTTGGCAGCAGCAGCAGCAGCAGGAGCCCAAACATTACTTTAAAGAGACACTGGGGTTGGCTTCAGGAGCCCAAAAACTGGATGATTCACACCCTGGAGTTGGCAGCAGCAGCAGGAGCCCAAACATTACTTTAAAGAGACACTGAGTTTGGCTTCAGGAGCCCAAAAATTGGATGAATCACACCCTGGAGTTGGCAGCAGCAGCAGCAGCAGCAGGAGCCCAAATATTACTTTAAAGAGACACTGGATTTAGCAGCAGGAGCCCAAAATTGGATGAATCACACCCTGGAGTTGGCAGCAGCAGCAGGAGCCCAAACATTACTTTAAAGAGACACTGGAGTTCGCAGCAGGAGCCCAAAAATTGGATGATTCACACCCTGGAGTTGGCAGCAGCAGCAGCAGGAGCCCAAACATTACTTTAAAGAGACACTGGAGTTGGCTTCAGGAGCCCAAAAATTGGATGAATCACAACCTGGAGTTGGCAGCAGCAGCAGGAGCCCAAACATTACTTTAAAGAGACACTGGGGTTGGCTTCAGGAGCCCAAAAATTGGATGAATCACACCCTGGAGTTGGCAGCAGCAGCAGCAGCAGCAGGAGCCCAAATATTACTTTAAAGAGACACTGGATTTAGCAGCAGGAGCCCAAAATTGGATGAATCACACCCTGGAGTTGGCAGCAGCAGCAGGAGCCCAAACATTACTTTAAAGAGACACTGGAGTTCGCAGCAGGAGCCCAAAAATTGGATGATTCACACCCTGGAGTTGGCAGCAGCAGCAGCAGGAGCCCAAACATTACTTTAAAGAGACACTGGAGTTGGCTTCAGGAGCCCAAAAATTGGATGAATCACAACCTGGAGTTGGCAGCAGCAGCAGGAGCCCAAACATTACTTTAAAGAGACACTGGGGTTGGCTTCAGGAGCCCAAAAATTGGATGAATCACACCCTGGAGTTGGCAGCAGCAGCAGCAGGAGCCCAAATATTACTTTAAAGAGACACTGGGGTTGGCTTCAAGAGCCCCAAAATTGGATGATTCACACCCTGGAGTTGGCAGCAGCAGCAGCAGGAGCCCAAACATTACTTTAAAGAGACACTGGAGTTGGCTTCAGGAGCCCAAAAATTGGATGATTCACACCCTGGGGTTGGCAGCAGCAGGAGCCCAAACATTACTTTAAAGAGACACTGGGGTTGGCTTCAGGAGCCCAAAAATTGGATGAATCACACCCTGGAGTCGGCAGCAGCAGCAGCAGGAGCCCAAATATTACTTTAAAGATACACTGGGGTTGGCTTCAGGAGCCCAAAAATTGGATGAATCACACCCTGGAGTTGGCAGCAGCAGCAGCAGGAGCCCAAACATTACTTTAAAGAGACACGAGTTGGCTTCAGGAGCCCAAAATTGGATGAATCACACCCTGGAGTTGGCATCAGCAGGAGCCCAAAAATTGGCCTAAAGACATAAATATGTTTTGCACCATTTGGAAAGTGTAAAACGTGGCACCATGCTGAATCTAGTCGCATGCATCAGCCATTGGTGGGTGGAAATCCTGGCTGATCCATCCCTGATTCATTTTGACAAAGGTGAGTCTCTCCACATTTTTAGTTGACAGACGAGTTCTCCTCGCCGTAACTATGGCCCCCGCCGCACTAAACACCCGCTCAGATGGCACGCTACTTGCTGGGCAGGACAGCTTTTCCAGGGCAAACTCTGCTAGTTGCGGCCACAAATCAAGTTTGGCTGCCCAGAAGTCCAGCGGATCCTCAAGATGTGTTGGCATGGTCATGTCAAAGTATGACATGACCTGCTGGTTCAGGTCCTGCTCCAGGTCTTCCTGCTGCTCATGAGTAGCCTCACTATGCGGGTGTAGAAAGCTACTCATTAGCGACTGAAGACTGAGGCTGCTGCTGATGGAGCTGCTGCTGCTGCTCCTGCCAACCCCCCCAGCAGCCATGGCAGTGGAAGGTGAGCGCAGAGGTCCCCTCAAGTCAGACCTGCGAGAGTATGGACCATGGCGCAGATACGCATCGGCCAACTGCCTACGTAGAATGTCTTTGTAGTAGTTCAGTTTGTCCTCCCTCTCGGTGGGTTTAAAAAATGCCCCATTTTGTGCCGGAAGCGAGGGTCCAATAAGGTGGACAGCCAGAAGTCATCCCGCCGACAGATGGAAACAATTCTGGGGTCACTACGCAAGCCGGTGAGCATGCTTCGTGCCATTTGCGCAAGTGACTCGGATGGACTACCTGTCTCCATCTCCACTGCATACTGCCACGGTGTGCCCGGGTCCTCTGTCTCGCCTTCCTCAAAAACCTCTAGCTCCTCTGGCTGCTCCTGCTCCTCCTCTCCTGTCCGCTGACTAGATGAACAGCCATTTCGCCAAGCCTAAACTGTGTTTCGCTGGGCAACTCCTCCTCCTCTTCCTCCTCCTCCTCCAGTTCAGCTCCAACGGGGTTCATGTGGCCGTAAGATGTAAACGCCATGTCTCCAGTGCCCTGACCAGCCATGGTTTCCAACATGTGCTGTAGTACATGAAGCAGCGGAATCACGTCGTTCATCCCGTAATCCTGCCGACTGACAAATAAAGTGGCTTCCTCAAAGGGCCTGAGCAAACGGCAGGTGTCACGTATGAGCTGCCACTGGTTGACATTGAAGTTACACAGGGGAGTCCCCCTATCTGCTTGGACCATCAGGAAATCCGTGATGGCTTTTCTCTGTTCATATAATCGGTCCAACATGTGAAGGGTGGAATTCCAACGGGTGGAAACATCGCAAATCAGACTATGTTGGGGGATACCGTTCTGACGCTGTAGCTCAAGAAGGGTGTGTTTGGCGGTGTATGAGTGGCTGAAGTGCATGCAAAGTTTCCTTGAAGTTGTTAGGATGTCTTGCAGATGGGGGGAACACTTCAGAAACTGCTTGACAACCAGATTGAAGACGTGAGCCATGCAGGGGGCATGGGTCAGGCTTCCTTGGCGCAGCGCAGACAAAATGTTCTTCCCATTGTCGGTAACCATGATTCCCATTTTAAGTTTTCTTGGAGTAAGCCATGTTTGGATTTCCTGATGAATAAATTTAAGCAGTTTCTCCCCTGTGTGACTCCGTTCGACAAACCATGTGAAGCACAGCGTGACACCTCCGTGCCCTGCACACATGCTAGACTGGAGGGGCACTGAGACTTGAGCCTACAGTGGAGGGTGAGGAGATGGTGGAGGATTAGGAGGCCGAGTCGCACGGTGTCACAGGCACAATGGCCAGGGAGCACGGAGGCCGAAGCGGCGTGACCTGTCCAAGTTGCTGCTGCTGCTGCAAAGGGACCACATTCACCCAGTGGGCCGTAAACGACATGTACTGTCCCTGACCATAGTTACAGCTCCAGACGTCGGAGCTGCCATGCACTTTGCTACACACCGACAGGCTAAAGGACTGGCCCACCTTCTGTTCAACAAAAGTGTGCAGCGCTGGTACTGCCTTCTTGGGAAAGAAATGACGGCTTGGGACTCTCCACTTCGGCTCGGCACAAGCCATCAGTTCTCTGAAAGGTGCAGAGTCCACCACCTGAAAAGGGAGCGACTGCAGCACCAGCAACTTGGACAGGAGCACATTCAGCTTCTGCGCCGTAGGATGAGTGGGCGCATACTGCTGTCTCTTGGACATGGCTTCGCTGATGGATTGCTGGCGGGATGCATGACTTGGAGGAGGAGGAGGAGCAGGAGCGACAGAGGATGGGTATGACGCACAGCTGCCTTCGGCTGAGGTGCTGGAGCCTTGGCTGGCAGAAATTGGGAGCGGCGTGCCACTTGGTGAGGAAGCGGACTGGACCACCCATTGGGAGCCTCGGTTCTCCCAGGCCGCTTTATGGTGATGCTGCATATGTTGACGCAGGGCCGTGGTGCCAACATTTGGACCCTGGCCATGCTTCACCTTCTGCCTACATATCTTGCATGTGGCCATGTTACCCTCCTGCAGATGCTTCAGGAAAAACTGCCACACTGCCGAGTAGCTACTTTTCCCACCCCCTGGCCTCACTGATTCACTGCTGCTGTTGCCAATTACAGGAACCCCTGCTCCACTACCTCCCGATAAGGTAGACTGCCGCACAGCAGGTGCTCTACCCCGGCCCCGGCCAGCTCCAGCCTTTGGAATTGTGCCCCCATGCTGACTGCTACCACCTTGCTGCCTCAGCTGCTGACTCCGGGGCAACCTGCGCCCCTCTTCTCCTGATGATGACGATGAAGCCCCTTCATCACCCGGCTCCCAAGTGCGATCGGCTTCATCGTCATCATCATTGTCACCGAGTTGTGGCTGTACGTCACTGATGTTTGTGGATTTGTCAACAGTGTCTGGCGCAGGAGCTGGAACGCTCGCAGCACCCACGACATCCACATCACTATTTGTCTGCCTAGCTAAAGAAGCCACCTCCATTTCTTGGCTGGGCAGTAGCTGCTGACTGTCCTCTATCTGATCGTCCTCCTCACTAAAAAGTGGAGCTGAACCCAAAGCATAGGATACGTCGCTGGGGGAGGGAACGGCGTAGGACAGAGGCAATGGGAGGACAGGGACTGCTCTCGGGGCATGCCAACTCAGGGTTGTGTCAGAGGAACCTACCGACCCTAGACTGGGGGTCTCAGACGTAAGTTGTGATGATGTTGTTGATGAGCGCGTTAACCAATCTACCACGGCAGATGCGTTACTGGTGGAGACCCGACCGCTAGCAGATACTGGCAGATTAGGTCTCTCAGCGTGACTCCTGCTGCTACTGGCCCCCAGTCTGCTGCGACCTCTGCCTGCGGAATCTTGGCCTCTGCCACTCCTCTTTTCACTTCCAGGCACTTGTCTGCCCGACATAGTCTAACTGGCGTGGTAGTAGGTGATATTTTAAGAACCCCCAGGCAGCGGTGGGTCTATATGAAACAGAATATAATGCACCCCAAAAGTGAGCAGTAACACTCAGCCTCCAACAGGCCTGATTAGTGTAAATAAGAGAGCTGCTTAGTGTAAATAAAGAGGGGTATGGTATGTTACAGAATGGGATGCCCCAACCAGAGAGCACCTGGCAGCAGTACTACTATGCACAGCAAAAGTGTCTTTATCAGGCCAAATTACTTTTAGAATAAGTGCAAAGGGTTATAGTAAATAGAGGCTGGTGTAGTCACAGACTGGGATGCCCCAACCAGAGAGCACCTGGCAGCAGTACTACTATGCACAGCAAAAGTGTCTTTGTCAGGCCAAATTACTTTTAGAATAAGTGCAAAGGGTTATTATAGTAAATAGAGGCTGGTGTAGTCACAGAATGGGATGCCTCACAGCAGACTTGAGATCAGTTCAGTATATATGCACAGTAAGTGTATAAGCAGCCTGAAAATGCTAACAAAGCCAGTCAGCCAGCCAGTAACACTCAGGCTGGATGAAAAAAAAAAAAATCTCCCTGTGACTGCCTCCGATTTTTCCTAACTTTCCCTGCTTCTCGTTGACTTTCTGCCTGTCTCCTGCCTGTCTCCTGCCTGTCCCTGTCTGTCCCTGTCTCTCTAACTGTCTCTCCCTGACTACAGCAGCGTCCTGTCTCTCACAAATGCAATAGAGAAATGAGGAAAAGCAAGATGTCCGCCGCCTTAAATAGCGCTGTGACGTCACCAGGCTTGCTGGCTGCTGATAGGCTGCATGTGACTGCCCCAGCTTGCACTGCTGCGGGGTAGATGTCTGGACATGTCCCGTCCGCCATCTTAGAATGCCTGTAATGTAAATGAATGGATGTTAAAGGAAAACTTCGAGCGATCGAAGCACGGGGAAATTCGGATTCGATCCGAATCAAATTTTTCATGAAATTCGGATCGAATCCGGGTTCGTCCGGATCGATTCGCTCACCCCTAAACTTCACTGACATAACTGACTGTAAGCCACCAGTTATTTTTCATAACTATATTTTCAATTTTATGAATAATAAACATTTTGAAATAGTTACATAACGTCAGCACCGTATTTTTTTACTTGTGCTTTTTTTTGTGAGTAAACACTTTTTCTTTAAAATGTTTCCCTTCCCTGGATGCCTTGGTGCGGGGTTTTGGCTGTGCTGTTCAGCACAGCTTTTGGTCCACTTTAAATCGTTCCCCATTGCTGGAGGACCAATACGGTTCTCCAGGCAGATGTGAATGCAACATGCAAGGTAACACACATGCACCCAGCAAACTCTTTTGGTAATCTGCAGTCACATGGGCAGCTTAAGTGAGTAGGGTTGGACGAACCCCCAAAGTTCAGATCCGGCAAGTTTGGAAGTGTTTTCCAGCCATTTTTTACCTTTATTCTGTGGCTGCTGGATGGCAATGTACTGATCCTGAGCAGTGACAAAAGTGCTCGGCGTCCTGCGCTTCATTACAGGTCTGCCGGGCAGCTACAAGGGGAACTATCCAGGGCGGAACTAATACGTGGAGGCTGATTCATTACTAGCGCCAGGTACCGGCAGATAAGTGTCTGTAGCGAGACGCTCAGAGCGACTAGTAGTCGCTCTGATCGGCTATGGTTTGCTGTTACCGAGTGCCTCAGTCGATGGCCGGCATTATTGAATTTGATGTGTGGGTCACTATAGCACCAGTACAGCGCTATATGGGAGCACATGGTAGCGACTGGTCAGTGTGAGCGACTCAAACCATATTCATCAAAAAACAGCCTCACACAGCGCCGGCGCTTAAAATTGGGTCACTGTAGCCCAAAGCGCCAGAAGCTGTGTGATTAAAGTCCGTTTTGAACACATATCCACTAGTAAAAAAGCGAAAACATATGGAATTACATTGTTATTACATTGTGACATTAACACTTTAATACCAGACCTGTAATGACAATTCTGCATAAAAATTTAAAAAATTTTAGGCCAGGAGAGGTCACACAATTATTTGATTAAAAAAATTAAAAGAAAACCCTGTTTAAGGAGAAGAAAAGGAACATCCATTGAAATGTACGGGAGAGTGACAGGTAGCGCCAGGTATTACGAGGCGCTCTGGAATCCAGAGCGCCGGCGTTATACGCTGAGCCATCTGTGATGATGAATCGGTCGCTACGTGACGCTGTAAGAGTCGCTCACCAGAATCGCTTTGATAAATGTGGTATTGCGTACAGCGCCCGACTGTCACCGTTCGCTACCTGTTGCTACCTGTCGCTGCCAGTTGCTACCTGGTGCTATGGCTTGATGAATAACCCCCATAGCCCTGCTTGTTGCTGCCTGGTGGATATAAAAGACAGTGTCAGATGTCTTTGATTCTGTACCCAGAGCAGGTGGCTGAGACGACTGAGCCCCCCTAGCACCGCCATAGCTCGTCTGCCCGCCTCTCCTCTCTGTGGGGTCGGGGAAACTGGCAGTTGTGGTCCGCATTCGGACCGCAGTTCATCACTTGAGTACCCCTGCCCTATAGTTAAGGCCCTGCATTGTACTTGTTTTCTTATTTTTGCAGATGCTATACGTTTTAATGGAACACAGTAACACAAAATCTGCCAGGGGCATAACTTGTGCAGGGGGTGCAACCACACCGGGGCCCAGAAGGTCAGGAGGGCTCATCATTGTTGCTCATCCACCTTATTTATCATATTTGTGCTTCCTATGCATCATTTAGATACATGAATCAACATTTATCTGTTTTATTTCAGCCATTAGTTGTTTAATGTCTGCACCAGGGCCCCGTCACCCTTAGCTATGCCACTGAAATTTGTGGACGTGTGGACGTGGCTCTAGACCCCATGGTTATTGCATACTGCTTAAACTGGACCAACAGCCAGGCACAGTTGGAAAAGAAAGGTAGCAGCCATTTTGGAACTTCCTCTCCAAACTGACATAACTGAAATGCACAGTAACAGGAAGCCCAGCATGACTTCCTGTTTTCAGGTGGCCTGCAAGCCCATGAGCGGCCATCTTGTTTTTAAAATTTATCCCAGTAGTCGTTAGAAAAGGGTAAATTATTTTTTACGTGCAGCAATCTAAATTGCCCTGGAGATGGATGCATGAGGACTGTTTGTTGTGTTGGTCTGGTTTAATTCATTTTTGACTGTTGGTGCGCTTTAAGAGGTAATACAAACATAAATAAACATATAATTTGTGCCCTTACAGATGTAATACTCTTTGTCAAATATAGATTTAAACACTGTCTCCAAAGCTTTAAAGAAGGACATTATTGTCCCTAAAAAGATCCTGTTCCATTGAAGCAGAACAAAACCTAATCTAAAAGACTAACAAAACCTAATCTAAAATATTCTAGGGCCGACTCCTGGCCTTCCCCTGGGGCATCCCAAAATAGTATGCCCCACCATGTGAAATCCCCAGGGGCGCAACAACACTCACCTGCTTCTCGGCTCCTTTGCAATGTAAATATCGGGCAACCACATCCCCAGCATCCTTCCATTCGGGGGCAGGAGCGTGTCAGCTTCTGGGTATGTGCCCACTTTCGCTCCCAATTGCCCTAAACAGCTTTCCAACATTACATGTGCCTGGTTCCAAATTCATACAAAGATGTGCTGTGACCTTGTACTCTTCAGAGCACTTTGCCTGGCTGAAATGGAAAATCAAGCCATTTGTTCCACTTTGGCTACAGAATCCTAAGATAACAAATTGATCAATCGATTGTATGGGGTCGTGCACTAAATATATTCTTAAGAGACTCTATTGATAATATTTTTAAAACATAAATGAACAAAGTCAGTGCTGGGATAAGAAATTCCTGCCAGTGGAATTAACAAATATATGAACAACCCTTTTCCCAAATGATCCAAAAAAACCTAATCCCATGCTCAGTAATCTACTAAACAGTTTTTTTAATTATATGAAACAAATAATAATCTACTTTTTGCTTGTAGCAGGACTTCACTGCTTTTCTTTGAACATACAGCGGGGACTTAAGGTTCAATTCAATAAAATATTTGGAATATATATATATATATATATATATATATATTCTCCTTCCAAATATATTCTTTCATAAAAAATCCAACCAGTGGCTTGTTTAAAACTTTCAATTTAATATTAGCTTGCAGCTCAAAAAACAAATAAGATATCATAGCGTGATACTGTTAAATAACATATTTAGCTACACACAAATATATGCTCACCAAATCACGTAGTGCAGGCATGTACCCTGAGGATAAGCAAGGTATTTTTACAATCTGCTTGTTTCTTTAAAATTCCTCCTTCCTAATTACAACAGCTTCATGTCTCGCAGGCACCCCGGCCTGATCTCTGGCTCACAGTGAGACAGCTGGGGAGAAAATGAAAGTAAAATGAACTGCAGTATACTGCCCCTGACGCGTTTCATCTTGCTGACTTGCTCACTGGGCGGTATGCGGTAGATAGTAAGAAGCATAAAAAGCATATTTTAACCCTATCTAATAAACAAAACCATTTCTCATAATTGGATTAGTGTTAATATTTTCTGTTCAGTTTAAAATACACCAGGCCACACGGGCATCCCAAGGCACATGCTATTTAACCCTATCTGTTAAACAAAAGCATGTCTCATAATTGGATTAGTGTTAATATTTTCTGTTCAGCTTAAAATACACCAGGCCACACGGGCATCCCAAGGCACATGCTATTTTAACCCTATCTGTTAAACAAAAGCATTTCTCATAATTGGATTAGTGTTAATATTTTCTGTTCAGCTTAAAATACACCAGGCCACACGGGCATCCCAAGGCACATGCTATTTTAACCCTATCTGTTAAACAAAAGCATTTCTCATAATTGGATTAGTGTTAATATTTTCTGTTCAGCTTAAAATACACCAGGCCACACGGGCATCCCAAGGCACATGCTATTTTAACCCTATCTGTTAAACAAAAGCATTTCTCATAATTGGATTAGTGTTAATATTTTCTGTTCAGCTTAAAATACACCAGGCCACACGGGCATCCCAAGGCACATGCTATTTTAACCCTATCTGTTAAACAAAAGCATTTCTCATAATTGGATTAGTGTTAATATTTTCTGTTCAGCTTAAAATACACCAGGCCACACGGGCATCCCAAGGCACATGCTATTTTAACCCTATCTGTTAAACAAAAGCATTTCTCATAATTGGATTAGTGTTAATATTTTCTGTTCATCTTAAAATACACCAGGCCACACGGGCATCCCAAGGCACATGCTATTTTAACCCTATATGTTAAACAAAAGCATTTCTCATAATTCGATTAGTGTTAATATTTTCTGTTCAGCTTAAAATACACCAGGCCACACGGGCATCCCAAGGCACATGCTATTTAACCCTATCTGTTAAGCAAAAGCATTTCTCATAATTGGATTAGTGTTAATATTTTCTGTTCAGCTTAAAATACACCAGGCCACATGGGCATCCCAAGGCACATGCTATTTAACCCTATCTGTTAAACAAAAGCATTTCTCATAATTTAATTAGTGTTAATATTTTCTGTTCAGCTTAAAATACACCAGGCCACACGGGCATCCCAAGGCACATGCTATTTTAACCCTACTGTTATACAACATAAGCGTTGATCAGCATCAGCTGCTTTATTAAGCTACTTCAGTTTGCACTTGTTTTTGACTGCTTTCAATAAACCAGGCCGCAGGGCACCCCAAAGCTGCACCTTGCACCCTATCTGTTATACAACATAAGCGTTGTTCAGCATCAGCTTCATTAAGCTACTTCAGTTTGCACTTCCTTTTTGACTGCTTTCAAAAAACCAGGCCGCAGGGCACCCCAAAGCTGCACCTTGCACCATATCTGTTATACAACATAAGCGTTGATCAGTATCAGCTTTATTAAGCTACTTTAGTTTGCACTTGTTTTTGACTGCTTTCAATAAACCAGGCCGCAGGGCACCCCAAAGCTGCCCCTTGCACCCTATCTGTTATACAACATAAGCGTTGATCAGCATCAGCTTTATTAAGCTACTTTAGTTTGCACTTATTTTGGCAGCTTTCAATAAACCAGGCCGCAGGGCACCCCAAAGCTGCACCTTGCACCCTATCTGTTATACAACATAAGCGTTTTTCAGCATCAGCTTCATTAAGCTACTTCAGTTTGCACTTCCTTTTTGACTGATTTTAATAAACCAGGCCGCAGGGCACCCCAAAGCTGCACCTTGCACCCTATCTGTTATACAACATAAGCCTTGATCAGCATCAGCTGCTTCATTAAGCTACTTCAGTTTGCACTTGTTTTTGACTGCTTTCAATAAGCCAGGCCGCAGGGCACCCCAAAGCTGCACCTTGCACCCTATCTGTTATACAACATAAGCCTTGATCAGCATCAGCTGCTTCATTAAGCTACTTCAGTTTGCACTTGTTTTTGACAGCTTTCAATAAACCAGGCCGCAGGGCACCCCAAAGCTGCATCTTGCACCCTATCTGTTATACAACATAAGCGTTGATCAGCATCCGCTGCTTAATTAAACTACTTCAGTTTGCACTTTTTTCTGACTGCTTTCAATAAACCAGGCCGCAGGGCACCCCAAAGATGCACCTTGCACCCTATCTGTTATACAACATAAGCTTTGATCAGCATCAGCTGCTTTATTAAGCTACTTCAGTTTGCACTTGTTTTTGACTGCTTTCAATAAACCAGGCCGCAGGGCACCCCAAAGCTGCACCTTGCACCCTATCTGTTATACAACATAAGCGTTGATCAGCATCAGCTGCTTTATTAAGCTACTTCAGTTTGCACTTCCTTTTTGACTGCTTTTAATAAACCAGGCCGCAGGGCACCCCAAAGCTGCACCTTGAACCCTATCTGTTTACAACATAAGCATTGATCAGCATCAGCTGCTTTATTAAGCTACTTCAGTTTGCACTTCCTTTTTGACTGCTTTCAATAAACCAGGCCGCAGGGCACCCCAAAGCTGCACCTTGAACCCTATCTGTTATACAACATAAGCATTGATCAGCATCAGCTGCTTTATTAAGCTACTTCAGTTTGCGCTTCCTTTTTGACTGCTTTCAATAAACCAGGCCGCAGGGCACCCCAAAGCTGCACCTTGCACCCTATCTGTTATACAACATAAGCGTTGATCTGCATCAGCTGCTTTATTAAGCTACTTCAGTTTGCACTTCCTTTTTGACTGCTTTCAATAAACCAGGCCGCAGGGCACCCCAAAGCTGCACCTTGCACCCTATCTGTTATACAACATAAGCGTTGATCAGCATCAGATGCTTTATTAAGCTACTTCAGTTTGCACTTCCTTTTTGACTGCTTTCAATAAACCAGGCCGCAGGGCACCCCAAAGCTGCACCTTGAACCCTATCTGTTATACAACATAAGCATTGATCAGCATCAGCTGCTTTATTAAGCTACTTCAGTTTGCACTTCCTTTTTGACTGCTTTCAATAAACCGGGCCGCAGGGCACCCCAAAGCTGCACCTTGAACCCTATCTGTTATACAACATAAGCATTGATCAGCATTAGCTGCTTTATTAAGCTACTTCAGTTTGCACTTGCTTTTTGACTGCTTTCAATAAACCAGGCCGCAGGGCACCCCAAAGCTGCACCTTGCAAGGCATCAGCTTTATTAAGCTACTTCAGTTTGCACTTCCTTTTTGACTGCTTTCAATAAACCAGGCCGCAGGGCACCCCAAAGCTGCACCTTGCACCCTATCTGTTATACAACATAAACGTTGATCAGCATCAGCTGCCTTATTAAGCTACTTCAGTTTGCACTTCCTTTTTGACTGCTTTCAATAAACCAGGCAGCAGGGCACCCCAAAGCTGCACCTTGCACCCTATCTCTTATACAACATAAGCATTGATCAGCATCGGCTGCTTTATTAAGCTACTTCAGTTTGCACTTCCTTTTTGACTGCTTTCAATAAACCCTACCTTGCACCCTATCTGTTATACAACATAAGCATTGATCAGCATCAGCTGCTTTATTAAGCTACTTCAGTTTGCACTTGCTTTTTGACTGCTTTCAATAAACCAGGCCGTAGGGCACCCCAAAGCTGCACCTTGCACCCTATCTGTTATACAACATAAGCGTTGTTCAGCATCAGCTTTATTAAGCTACTTCAGTTTGCACTTCCTTTTTGACTGCTTTCAATAAACCAGGCCGCAGGGCAGCCCAAATCTGCACCTTGCACCCTATCTGTTATACAACATAAGCGTTGATCAGCATCAGCTGCCTTATTAAGCTACTTCAGTTTGCACTTGCTTTTTGACTGCTTTCAGTAAACCAGGCCGCAGGGCACCCCAAAGCTGCACCTTGCACCCTATCTGTTATACGACATAAGCGTTAATCAGCATCAGCTTTATTAAGCTACTTCAGTTTGCACTTGTTTTTGACTGCTTTCAATAAACCAGGCCGCAGGGTACCCCGAAGCTGCACCTTCCACCCTATCTGTTATACAACATAAGCATTGATCAGCATCAGCTGCTTTATTAAGCTACTTCAGTTTGCACTTGCTTTTTGACTGCTTTCAATAAACCAGGCCGCAGGGCACCCCAAAGCTGCACCTTGCACCCTATCTGTTATACAACATAAGCGTTGTTCAGCATCAGCTTTATTAAGCTACTTCAGTTTGCACTTCCTTTTTGACTGCTTTCAATAAACCAGGCCGCAGGGCAGCCCAAATCTGCACCTTGCACCCTATCTGTTATACAACATAAGCGTTGATCAGCATCAGCTGCCTTATTAAGCTACTTCAGTTTGCACTTGCTTTTTGACTGCTTTCAGTAAACCAGGCCGCAGGGCACCCCAAAGCTGCACCTTGCACCCTATCTGTTATACAACATAAGCGTTGATCAGCATCAGCTTTATTAAGCTACTTCAGTTTGCACTTGTTTTTGACTGCTTTCAATAAACCAGGCCGCAGGGTACCCCGAAGCTGCACCTTCCACCCTATCTGTTATACAACATAAGCGTTGATCAGCATCAGCTGCTTTATTAAGCTACTTTAGTTTGCACTTGCTTTTTGACTGCTTTCAATAAACCAGGCCGCAGGGCACCCCAAAGCTGCACCTTGCACCCTATCTGTTATACTAAATAAGCGTTGTTCAGCATCAGCTTTATTAAGTTATTTCATTTTGAATTGGTTTTTGTCCTGCTGTCAATACACTAGGCCGCAGGGTATCCCAAACCACCACATGGCACCCTATCTGTTATACTAAATAAGCGTCTACAGCCTCAGCTTTATTAAGCTATTGCATTTTGCATTGGTTTTTGTCCTGCTGTCAATACACCAGGTTGTAGGGTATCCCAAACCACCATGTTGCACCCTATCTGTTATACTAAATAAGCGTTGTTCAGCATCAGCTTTATTAAGCTATTGCATTTGCATTGGTTTTTGTCCTGCTACCAAAACACTAGGCCGCAGGGTATCCCAAACCTGCACGTAGCACCCTATCTGTTATACTAATTAACCCTTGTTCATCCTCAGCTTAATCAAGCTATTGCATTTTGAATTGGTTTTTGTCCTGCTGCCAAAACACCAGGCCGCAGGGTATCCCAAACCTGCACATTTGACCCTATCTGTTACACTAAAGCAGCTTTAAAAGGCTATTTCTCATAAATATATTGCAGTTTGAATTGTTTTTGTGTGTGCTATAAAAATACCAGGCCGCAGGGTATCCCAAACCTGCACATTTGACCCTATCTGTTACACTAAAGCAGCTTTTAAAGGCTATTTCTCATAAATATATTGCAGTTTGAATTGTTTTTGTGTGTGCTGTAAAAAAACAGGCATCAGGGTATCCCAATTAGCACATTTGACCCTATCTGTTACACTAAAGCAGCTTTTAAAGGCTATTTCTCATAAATATATCGCAGTTTGAATTGTTTCTGTGTCTGCTGTAAAAACCCCAGCCCACATGGGCATCCCAAACACTAGCATAAATATCTCAAAACTACCTGTCTAATAACTGCTTGCATTTTATAATCAGCATCACTTTTCCACAATCAAGGAAGGCCTCCTTTGTATGTGAGGAGGGGGCATCCCAAACACTAGCAGTAATATTTCAAAAGTACCGGTCTAATAACTGCATTTTAGAATTAACGCCACTTTTCCACAATAAAGGGAGGCCTCCTCTGTATGTGAGGAGGGGGCATCCCAAACACTAGCAGTAATATTTCAAGCGTACCTGTCTATTAACTGGTTGCATTTTGTAAAGTAAGTCACTTTGTCAAATAGCCAGCAGCCATTGCCTTTAACTGGGGGGCATCCCAAATATGCTAGCATGCGTCTTTTAAGAGTGCTCACATTGGAATTGGCAGCAGCAGCATTAGGAGCCCATATATTGCCTGAAAGACACACATATGAGCTGGCAGCAGCAGCATAGGGAGCCTATATATTGCCTGAAAGACACACCCAGGAGTTGGCAGCAGCATGGGGAGCCCATATATTGTCTGAAAGACACACCCAGCAGCATAAGGAGCTACCATGCATCAGCTACTACCATGGATCAGCCATTGTTGGCTGGAAATCCTGGTTGAACCATGCCTGATTCATCTTAACAAAGGTGAGTCTCTCCACATTATTCGTGGACAGACAAGTTCTCCTTGGCATGACTATTGGGTTGATTCAAAGAAACATGTAACAGCTTGGATTTGGGTCACGATCATCCTATTTTTCACGTCCGCTCGTGCGTTCGTATGAACTTGCGAGTGATTCAATAAGCAAATACGTTTCTATCCTAAAATATACGTCCGTTCGTATGGCAGTTCGGGAATCAGACCTATGTCAGTTTCCATCCTGATTTTTCCGTTTCATTTCTCAGGTTGCAACATTGGTTTTGCCCTTTTTCCTTTTTTGTCTGGACGTAAATCCTTCTGATCTTGCGGCTCCGCACTACAAACTTACCTCATTAAAGTGCATTCTAAATATTTGGTCTTATTTTTCTTTATTTCATTCATTTTGTAGAAACCAACCATTAATGAATGCATTTGCATACTAAAATCTTACTTTGTTTAATTTTTAGTTAACTTGCATTTTTTACTTGTTGATTTAATTTTAATATTTTGGCTTCAAATGGTACAACTTAAATTTTTTGTGTGTGGTTACCCACACCCTCTACATACAGATTGCTCTCAAATATTAAGAAACACCCAGCAACTTCTGCATGTTATGAGTCTAGAAACAGCCAAGATGGCGACTCAGGTATTCTCGGGCAGCCTGCAAACAGAAAGGGCCTTGTGACTGTCCGTGCCCCCAGCTCTGGGGGCAAAATACAGCAGTAACCCACATCCTGCACTTTATCCCGCTCTCCTCTCCTCAGTAAGTGTGATGCATCTGACCAAAGATGTGCTTAAATAATTAAACAAAGCAAAGGTAAACAACTACACCAATAAATGCAATCTAAAAATTTTAATCTAGTACCTCAATTTTAAAATAAATAACAAAGGACATAAGTTTCTTTAATTAACGCAAATATATTGCAAAATAAAGGTTTACATGCAAAGGACTAATTAAGGTCCACATTAAAATGCTTTTATAAGGCATACATGAATCAGGCATGCATTGCCATACAATTAATGGCCTCGGCCATGCTGATACATGCAGTTCATTGGAGCACAAGACGCGCAGCCTCCTCCACATAGCCAAAAAACCTGTTCACGAACAGCAATCCGGCTGCTAAAAGGTGTCGGCTGTGGCTTTCTTTTAAAACGCGCTTAGAGGTTTCTCTGAATCACACCTAAACACATCCAATTAACCTAAGTTTTACGTTTTGATCGTAAGTTTTAGGATTTGATCCTAAGTTTTACGTTTTGATCCTAAAATGTAGGAACGAACTTCCGCTGATCGTAAGAGCATATACGCATTCGTACGTAGGCTCGTGCGAGTCGGAAATGGCCAAAAAAACAGGAAAAAATGACTAACACCCACCCAAACTTACGATTTTCGATACGAAATCAATTAACTTTTCCTCTTTGAATCGAGGGGTATGGCCCCCGCCGCACTAAACACCCGCTCAGATGGCACGCTACTGGCCGGGCAGGACAGCTTTTCCAGGGCAAACTCTGCTAGTTGCGGCCACAAGTCAAGTTTGGCTGCCCAGAATCCAGCGGATCCTCAAGGAGTGTTGGCATGGTCATGTCAAGGTATGACACGACCTGCTGGTTCAGGTCCTGCTCCAGGTCTTCATGCTGCTCATGAGTAGACTCACTATGCGGGTGTAGAAAGCTACTCATTAGCGACTGAAGACTGAGGCTGCTGCTGATGGAGCTGCTGCTGCTTCTCCTTCCACCCCCCCCAGCAGCCATGGCAGTGGAAGGTGATCGCAGAGGTCCCCCCGAGTCAGACCTGCGAGAGTATGGACCATGGTGCGGATAGGCATCGGCCAACTGACTACGTAGTATGTATTTGTAGTAGGTCAGTTTGTCCTCCCTCTCGGCGGGTTTAAAAAATGCCCCCATTTTGTGCCGGTTCAGTTCCGACACGGCTTGAACGACCATTGCTGTCTGCTGCCTGTACTGACCTCTGCTTTGTTTGAACACGAAGCTGCCTGCCCCTCTAGATACCCCGCGATCTCTGACCTGGCTTGACCCTTTGGCTACTCCTGACTACGCACCTGTCTCATCCCTGTACTCTGACGCACCCTCCGGATTGACTACCTGTGAACGAGCTCGGCTTCGGGATACCCTTTTGGTTCATCGGCCTTCACCGTAAGCAGCCATCCTTTGCGCCTATTAAGACCTGGGGGCAACCGTGTCCGGTGAGGCGTACCTAGCGTCCCGGCAAACGAGGGCTTGACTATAGTCAGAAGCGGCGGTGGAGATTGGGGGTTGCCTGCTTACAGAAGGCTGGTGTCCCACTGGGCATCACAGCATGGACCATGGCGCAGATAGGCATCGCCCAACTGACTACGTAGGATGTCTCTGTAGTAGGTCAGTTTGTCCTCCCTCTCAGTGGGTGTAAAAAATGAGGTGGAGAGCCAGAAGTCATCCCGCTGACAAATGGAGACACTTCTGCGGTCACTACGCAAGCACGTGAGCATGCATCGTGCCATTTGTGCAAGTGACTCGGAGGGACTACCTGTCTCCATCTCCACTGCAAACTGTCAAGGTGTGTCTGGGTCCTCTGTCTCACCTTCCTCACAACCCTCTAGCTCCTGTGGTTGCTCCTGCTCCTCCTCTCCTGTCAGATGACTAGATAAAATGGCCATTTTGTCAAACCTAAACTGTGCTTCGCTGTGCCCCTCCTCCTCCTCCACTTCAGCCCCCACAGGCTTCATGTGGCTGTGAAATGTATGCGCCATGTCTCCAGTGCCCTGACCAGCCATGGTTTCCAACATGTGTTGTGGTACATGAAGCAGTGGAATCACATCGTTCATCTCATAGTCCTGGCGACTGACTAATAAAGTAGCTTCCTCAAAGGGCCTGAGCAAACGGCAGGTGTCACGTATGAGCTGCCACTGGTTTACATTGAAGTTACACAGTGGAGTCCCCCTATCCGTTTGGATCATCAAGAAATCCGTGATGGCTTTTCTATGTTCCTATAGTCGATCCTGCATATGGAGGGTGGAATTCCAACGTGTGGAAACATCGCAAATCAGACTATTGGGTTGATTCAAAGAAACATGTAACAGCTTGGATTTGGCTCACGATCATCCTATTTTTCACGTCCGCTCGTGCGTTCGTATGAACTTGCGAGTGATTCAATAAGCAAATACGTTTCTATCCTAAAAGATACGTCCGTTCGTATGATATCTCCCGAACTTGCCTCAGTCAGTTGTCAATCGTAAAAATCACGTTCATGTGCTCACCTGTTGCGGCGGCAGCCTGTTTTGTCGGCGGCTTCCATCGTCCAGCTCTTCCAATTACTTGCGTTTGCCTCTGGTTTGCATTGGTTTTTGGCCTCTTAGATTCGTGCGTTCTTATGTATATAAGATCTTGCGCATGCGCACCCTCATCCAGAAACTTACATAAACCCCTTAGCGGCTGCATCCAACTTCATTTCTCGCTCCCTCAAACTTACCTAAACCCTTTAGCGCTTGCATCCAACTTCATTTCTCGCTCCCTCAAACTTACCTAAACCCCTTAGCGGCTGCATCCAACTTCATTTCTCGCTCCCTCAAACTTACCTAAACCCTTTAGCGCTTGCATCCAACTTCATTTCTCGCTCCCTCAAACTTACCTAAACCCCGTAGCGGCTGCATCCCACTTCATTTCTCGCTCCCTCAAACTTACCTAAACCCTTTAGCGCTTGCATCCAACTTCATTTCTCGCTCCCTCAAACTTACCTAAACCCCTTAGCGGCTGCATCCAACTTCATTTCTCGCTCCCTCAAACTTACCTAAACCCTTTAGCGCTTGCATCCAACTTCATTTCTCGCTCCCTCAAACTTACCTAAACCCTTTAGCGCTTGCATCCAACTTCATTTCTCGCTCCCTCAAACTTACCTAAACCCCTTAGCGGCTGCATCCAACTTCATTTCTCGCTCCCTCAAACTTACCTAAACCCTTTTGCGCTTGCATCCAACTTCATTTCTCGCTCCCTCAAACTTACCTAAACCCCTTAGCGGCTGCATCCAACTTCATTTCTCGCTCCCTCAAACTTACCTAAACCCCTTAGCGGCTGCATCCAACTTCATTTCTCGCTCCCTCAAACTTACCTAAACCCTTTAGCGCTTGCATCCAACTTCATTTCTCGCTCCCTCAAACTTACCTAAACCCTTTAGCGCTTGCATCCAACTTCATTTCTCGCTCCCTCAAACTTACCTAAACCCTTTAGCGCTTGCATCCAACTTCATTTCTCGCTCCCTCAAACTTACCTAAACCCCTTAGCGGCTGCATCCAACTTCATTTCTCGCTCCCTCAAACGTACCTAAACCCTTTAGCGCTTGCATCCAACTTCATTTCTCGCTCCCTCAAACTTACCTAAACCCCGTAGCGGCTGCATCCCACTTCATTTCTCGGTCCATAAAACGTAAGAAAATCTCATAATTTACATATGTCTATATGTTTCTAAGTGTGTTGTTTCTGGTTTGTGTAATTTTTTGGGTGTGTGCATATTAGAAAAGACACATTTAGGAAGGCTTCAAATATAATTTATTTAAAATTTTTTCTTTGTTTGTTTTTGAATAAAATGGCAACTTTTTTTTTATAGTTTTTTTTTTTTTTTAAAACCTTTTTTTTTTTTGTGCCTCGGTAAAACATATCTATTTTTTTTTTTTTTTTTTTAACAGTAAAACCCTTTTTTTTTATTTTTTGGGTTTTTTAGTTTAAAAAATCTATTTTTTATTTTTGTAAAAACAATAAAAAACTATCTAAAATTGGAACAACTTTAAAACCAAGTTAAACAAAGGAGCCAGGACCAAGGGCACTATTCATCATCCTCTTCTTCATCTGTTGGCCCCAACGTTGCCTGTATGGCCAGCAGCTCGGCCACCAACTCCTTCATTCGTTTTTTTTTACCCGCCAAGGTTTTGGGGATCATCCCTGTAACCAATAGAGAAAGAAACATAAATAGGAGTCCCAGACCGGTTTGTATGCTGGAAATAGATTTAGGGTTAATCAAATACATGTAAATGCATGACATATGTCCTTCTTCCAAGGGATACAGTTAATGCATTTCCCACAGGTAAGTGTTTAAACTCCTTAAACCGGACCTTCAACATTATTTAATGAAAAACAAAAACTATTCACAAATGATTCTGCCCCACCTAAAAGTTAGTTAGGCTTTTTTGGGGATTACAGCGCCGCCATCTGGACTCTGAAGCATAACACTTAATGAGGAGTGGAGAGTTGGATAAAGTACAGGGGAGTAGGTTACAGTGGTGCGTTGGGAATCCAGAGCATAGCTGGGTTGCGGGAAAGGTCATCACTCACACAATGCATGGCAGCACCTTCCTTTTTTCAATCTGTATCCCATGCTGCCTGTAAATATTGTGCATTCCATATTCACCAATATTGGTTTGGTTCTGTCTAATAACATGCATTAGATGGGTGAAGGGTGTTTTTCCATGTTTCTAATCTGTAGGTACAGTGTGATGGCTAAGTCTTTGGTTCTTAATACTAGTTTGGGTCCTCTTTAAGCTAACGAAGTGCCCACATTAAAGTGTGAACTACACATTGGCTACGCCTTTAGTTATGTGTGTGTTATTAGCTAAGCAAACATTAATATGAATAATGGCATGGAGACTTACGGAGTTGGTGGCCGACAGATGGCTGGTTGGGGCCAACAGACTGCCCTTGGTCCTGGCTCGGCTGTGAAGAAGTCCCTGGAGAAACATGTGACATTTGGTTAGTATTTGTAGATAGTCACTATCCCCAACATATCTGGCTCCCAGTCTGGCTGACATCACTCACCTTCGCCAGGATCTCCTTCCAGCATCTCTGCTGCCTCCTCCTCCACTATCTCACCCGCTCCTGAAGCTTCTACAAATACATAATAAAGGATAACTTAGTTTTTGGCCTGCCATGTATATCTTTGTGCCTATACATGAAGAGTGACATACCAGAGCCTTCCCCATGCGTGGCCAGGTATGACTCCACGCCCACGCGCCTTGGCCCCTCCTCTGTGGTAAGGTCCAGGGGCTGGTCTGAGGAGGCCACAGAGGAGGGGTAGGTCCGTCGCCCGGGAGATCCACCACCTTCACTCACAGAAGCAGAGTCATGCAGCACTGGTCGGCCTGTACGTCTCCGGGTGCGGCGAATTCTGAAATCCATTTCCAACACTACCAAAGAAAAGTCATTATAAATAAAGGCATAACTTAGACATTTGGAACATATACCATGCAATTGCTTAGTACTTACTTGGGAAATGGATCCCAAAAAACCTCCGCACCCGGGGCATGTGCAGACGCTTCAGGTCCGACCAATGCTGCATTATCTGGGTGTGAGTGAAGGTGGTGCTGGTCACACGGTGTATCTCCGCGATGATCTCCCGGGCGATGTCCCTTTTCTCGCACACATTGGGCGCGAAGTCATACCGGCGCTGAAGCATGATCTGAAAAACATAATGGACACAGAGCTTGTACTTTTACACACAGACCCATATGTGTTGCATCACAAGTTGAGTATTTAATGTCATTAACACACACATTTCGAATGGCCGCCATTTTTGGGGAGTGCCTTAAAGAGGACGTTGACTGTGATTGACAGTCTGGTCTTATGTTATATGTATCACACACCATGTACATACAGATAATAGCCAACCTCAACAATCAGGCCACCTGCATCTAGGGCATGTTAGGATGTTTTAAAGATCCAAGATGTAGCCTAATGCTTAGGCTTTTGGCCCACGTGTGTGGCTTCCCGTTGTGTTTTTATGGCTTAGGAAAACAGTGTTCCTCAAACATCCGCATCAAGGTCCGAGACAGGCCAGGTTTGACAGCTCGCCCCGCTACTCCACAGGTTAATTAACTGTTGCTAAGCCGGAGCAATTGGCCGAATTAGGACATCAGCATAGACAGGTGAAAACGTGGCCAGGCTCGGCCCTTGAGGATGAAGTGTGAGGAGGCAGTGATTAAACATTAAGAGACACCAAACTAGTTCCAAACGCATCATTTACATTTAGGCCAGCATTGACTATTACATTAAAATGCACAGGCAGCCACTTACCAGCATGAGGATCTCTTCCTGTTGACGGGTGAAGATAGTGGGCGCCATCTTTAGTCTTCTTCCAGGCAGCAGATAAGTGAAACCCCAGCGGTTTCCTGGTTCCGCACGAACGTACGTCCGTACGAGCGCGTAGTCGTGCGCATAGGCGTCAGACGCTGGGCGCATGATTTAAAGGTCCCTGCACCCAAAGCTCATTCTCTTTGAGCTTTTGGACAAAATGGCACCAAAAAAGGCAGCAGCTAAACGCGGCCAGCAAAGCCAGACCTCTGAGGGCCCAACAACCAGGTCCCAGCAACGACCGAAGAAGCTAAGGTCCCAGAAGGCCCAGAAGGCAAGTACCACCTCGGCCCCACCAAGGGACACTGGACCCTCCGTTTCCCAAAAAAGGGCCCCAAAGGCACGTGCCCCTGCGGCCAAAAAACAGGCCACAGCAGCCACCACCACCTCTGCCCCCAGAAGAGGCCGCCCAAGGGAGCCCACACCAGCCATGCTTTCAAGCCGGGCACTTAGCCAACCCAGGCCCCACAGCAGTGCCCGAAGCACATCCAGCCCACACAGAAGGGCCCGAAGCCCCTCCAGCCCGCACAGAAGGGCCCGAAGCCCCTCCAGCCCGCACAGAAGGGCCAGAAGCCCCTCCAGCCCGCACAGAAGGGCCAGAAGCCCAGCCAGGGCCAGAAGCCCCTACAGGGCCCGAACCCCATCCAGGGCCAGAAGAACCCCATCCAGGGCCAGAAGCCCAGCCAGGGCCAGAAGCCCCTACAGGGCCCGAACCCCATCCAGGGCCAGAAGAACCCCATCCAGGGCCAGAAGCCCAGCCAGGGCCAGAAGCCCCTACAGGGCCCGAACCCCATCCAGGGCCAGAAGAACCCCATCCAGGGCCAGAAGCCCAGCCAGGGCCAGAAGCCCCTACAGGGCCCGAACCCCATCCAGGGCCAGAAGAACCCCAACCAGGGCCAGAAGCCCAGCCAGGGCCAGAAGCCCCTACAGGGCCCGAACCCCATCCAGGGCCAGAAGAACCCCATCCAGGGCCAGAAGCCCCTACAGGGCCCGAACCCCATCCAGGGCCAGAAGAACCCCATCCAGGGCCAGAAGCCCAGCCAGGGCCAGAAGCCCCTACAGGGCCCGAACCCCATCCAGGGCCAGAAGAACCCCATCCAGGGCCAGAAGCCCCTACAGGGCCCGAACCCCATCCAGGGCCAGAAGAACCCCATCCAGGGCCAGAAGCCCAGCCAGGGCCAGAAGCCCCTACAGGGCCCGAACCCCATCCAGGGCCAGAAGCCCCCGACCTGGCACCAGCCGGGAACAGAGCCCCCGACCTGGCACCAGCCGGGAACCTAGCCCCCCAAGAGGGCCCCGAATTGCAACCATGACCACATCTACACCTGGAAGTTCGGTGGCCAGCCACGCCAGAACACCCAGTCCCTTGGCCAGTCCAGTCCAGTCATTGGGAAGCCACCAATCCGGCCATTCCCCTACCCAGCCCCAGGCCATAATGTCACCACATGTGTCTGCACACATGGAGGAGCAGCCAAGCCAACCATCTGGCCGCACATTGCGCCGCGGCCAGTTGAGTGGGAGATTCTCCCATGACCAAAATATGGCATTGGCTAGTGGCCTTACATTATACTATGACGAGCTATATGGGAGCAAATCCAAACACACCACCAAGCAGCGCAAGATGGCATTGTTTGAAACCATCCTCCGACAAGTAAATGCAGCGGGGGAAGAGAGGAAAGATGTGTCCCAAATTCAGAAGAAAATCTCTGATCTGAAGTATGCTGTACGGCAAAAAGAAATTAAAAGGCATAATTACAGGTAAATAAATGTTTTCGCTAAATATAATGTTTGGGATGTGCTGTATGCCCCTTTTCTGAATACCAAACGATTTTCTCTTTTCAGCATGAAAACTGGAGGTGGCTTCCCATCTAAATTGGAGTTTACCCCTGCTGAGGAGATTGTGCTTGGACTTCTCCATCCGGTCGCGGTCGGTGGACATGCTGGTCTAAGGGACACAGACTCCCCGACCCGTACCCACGGTGAGTACTATTAAATCTGCATGTTTGCCTGTTTGCTAAATAATCGACAGTTCACTAGTAACAAGCTAACGGGATGCCCCTATGGTTTGCCTTGGTTGGCCTCGCACTACTGTGGCTGTTTGTGTCCTCTTTTGGTCCCTGTGAATCACACATTTAGGCCCACAGCCATTATGGCAAAGATCAAATGTCCAATTGTATTGTTAAAGTCATGAAGTTTCGCAAGATAAGTGAGATATTTAGAATCAATCACAAAACACACATCATTATGTATGGGTTGCCTTTTGGTTGTGTGAGTTGTGTTTGAGTTAACTATTTAATTAGCCACCCACAAACATATGTGACCAAGAGCAGCGAGACTCAACTGGCGGCCCGGGGTCCCAATGCGGACCTTGGCACCACATTCAAGGACCCCTGGCCAGACAGCCCTGCACTCAGTTACTTCTGTGTTGACGTGCTCAGAGCTGCCCCCTTGATCGGCCATGTAGTGGTTGGTCTCCTGCCCAATGTCATGGCTCCGTGAAACATAGCATTGCAATATGAAGTACTGGCCAGGAAGTGGCATTGCAAGGTACACAGTAACTTATTTAAATTTTCACTGGCCACAATCGTGTCCCGCTGCCCCTGCTCTGGCCCATGTGCCACAGTCCCCCCATGCCCCCCCCCCCACATAAGCCCCATACATTTGTAACAGATTGGCTCCATCCATCACATCACCATCAATACGTTAACTCCCCCCTTTAGACATCCAATCCCTGTCCCCTCAGCTCTGGCCCATCCAGCCCAGCAAGGGCAAGCAGCCTTTATTAGTTGGCACTTTGAAAGCTCCAGCCCCTCCACCAGTGTCTTTATTTTTAACTAGACACCCCCTGCGTCAGCACCATGGCCAGACATTCACCTCTCACCACATACCTTGAAAGGGGCGTTTCAAACAATTGTTTGAGTACCCCGGACCTAGCGAATGGTAGGCTAAATCCAAAAATGTGCCCTGAAAGTTGGATGCTGAATGGGTACACTTCATGACTTAGAACTGAGGTCACTTAGCAGTTGGTCCGAGCCATTGCACCTCTGTAAACTTGCGTGGGTTTGAACAAAGGTAACCATTGCTCTAGAGTTGAATAATATTACAAATAGAGCTATATTTGATTACCTATCCAAAAAAAGGTTATGTGTGTGTGTTTACGTGGTATTTTTTTCTCTTCTTCAGCCCAGCATGATCCCTCAGCAAGGGTAAACTTACCCCCCAGTTTGGTTATGCCTACCAGGTCCGTACAGCATCGGAGCCCAGATCAGAGATTTTCGGTAAGTTTATTTAGTAGCATAAATAATAACAAGTGCTTAAGAATGTGTTAAACTGTTGAAATCCTACATTGGGACGCAAACTTAGCCTTTTTTTTTTTATATGTCCCTACAGACCCGCACACTCATGGAAGAGATCCAGGACATGGAGGAAGATGATGATGTCTCCGTACAGGGCACGTCGGATGAACTCCCCCTGGGTCCCAATTTGGAACTGCTCGATAATGTTTCTCTGGCCAATCCTCAGCAGCAGAGTGAATCTCCATCCATTGTGCTTGCACATGGGGAGACTGACACTACAGTCCCCAGTGTTCACTCTGCTGCTGAGGATTTGCAAAGCAGGCCGGTTGCTGTTGAGGGTACGACACCACGCGGCAGGGCACGCCCAAGAGCCAGGGTAATTGTGCGGCGGACGCCATTACGCCGCCCCACAATTTCCCAGGGGAGGCAGAGTGCCCTGCTTCAATTATGGACCCAACAAAGGGACTCTTATGACGCCCAGCTCGTTACAGAGCGTGAGCAAAGGCATGCAGACATGGTGAACATCCATACCAGTCTACAGGGCATCCTCGCGGAGTTGCGTACCCTCAACAGCAACGTGGCCAATTCAAGTAATGGCATCCAGTCAGCCATGGCTGAGATGACCAATATGCAGAGAAACATTGTGGAGCAGTTCCAAATTCACAATGCTGCCATGGCCCAGGCTAGGTCCCATTCCCATGGACCTCCACCTGGACCTCCACCTGGGTATTATGGGCAGCCACCCTATTAAGCCATGGGTGTGTGGGACATCTTTTCTCTTAACCCCCACTGTATTTACTTGTCCTTTGAGGTTTCAAACAATCCATTTTGTGTTGCTCTGGCAGGTTGTGTTTTGTATTTGCTCCCATATAGCTCCTTAGAGTAATGCTTAAGGCCACTAGCCAATGCCATAGGTCTATGTGGAGTTTATCTGGCCACTTATGGCTTAACCTATGTATTTGGTTGGTGCTCCTCCTGTTTGCAGACATGTTTGTGTGACATTATGGCCATGCCCAAATATCCCTGGGCACAGGCAATATTAATGACTGGACTAGGCTGGCCTTTGGACTGGGTGTCCTGGTTTGGTTGTGCCACTCACTTCCAGGTGTAGATGTGCTCGATGTTTTTTTTTTTATGTTATCCATTTGTTACCACAGATGTATGTGGACTGATTTCTGTTAACCACTATAATTTTTCATTTGCTAAGTAAAACAAAAATTTAACTTCCAATACTTGTGGCGTTTTTAGTGGGAAGACTTTTGTAACAGCTTGGCCTAAACCAGAGAATTTTGGTTGGAAGAGGTGTAACAATGCACAGCGAAAGCTAAGGAAACTACATGAAATACATTAGGCAACAATTAAGGTCGAAATGTTTTACTTAGAGGTAATGCCACATTAGGGCAAAACAACATATGTTTCCAAAAGGATAACACACACATCCAGAATGGTGAGACAGGGAAAAAACTTAACTAAAATGCTGGCTGATCAGGTTGGCTCTAACAGATTGGCCAGACTCACTGGGGGGCCCCTCAAAATTATCGACTTCATCCTCGACGGCTGAAGAGGGCAGGCTGTCCACATAACGTGGGACACGTTCCAGGATGGCAAAATTGTGCAAAACAGCACATGCCATTATAATGTCGATCACTTTCTTGGGATCATATTGCAGGGCCCCCCCAGTATGGTCAAGGCAACGAAAACGTGTCTTCAGCAGACCAAAGGCCCTCTCCACAACAGCCCGGGTCTTGCGATGTGCACGGTTATACGCTTCCTGAGAGGCATCCTGGGGCCGCAGCACAGGCGTCATGAGCCAGGGTAGAAGTGGGTACCCGGAATCACCTTAAACAGAGAATTAAATGTAATCAAAATTAAAAAGGCAACACAACCAACACCAAAAAATTCACAGATATCATAATGATGTAAGGTAAAGTGTTCCCAAAAAAAAACAGGGCACATTAGGGCCCCCAAATATTGCACTAAGGTATAACCTAAATAAAAATGGCACTTCTATATACCAATTAATTAACAAACATCTGCACGGCCAAGGGTATTTGTATTTTACATATATTTGTAGTTTTCAGACATGTTACAATTAGGATGCTGCTGAGGGCCTATCCACATTTCTCTGGAAACTACAATGTATGCAGTTTAAGTCCACTTTGACATTTAACGACCAATAGTACAAAAGGAGCCAAATGTCAAAGATCCCTAGCCCCATTTCACTGGAAACTACAATGTATGCAGTTTAAGTCCACTTTGACATTTAACGACCAATAGTACAAAAGGAGCCAAATGTCAAAGATCCCTAGCCCCATTTCACTGGAAACTACAATGTATGCAGTTTAAGTCCACTTTGACATTTAACGACCAATAGTACAAAAGGAGCCAAATGTCAAAGATCCCTAGCCACATTTCACTGGAAACTACAATGTATGCAGTTTAAGTCCACTTTGACATTTAACGACCAATAGTACAAAAGGAGCCAAATGTCAAAGATCCCTAGCCCCATTTCACTGGAAACTACAATGTATGCAGTTTAAGTCCACTTTGACATTTAACGACCAATAGTACAAAAGGAGCCAAATGTCAAAGATCCCTAGCCACATTTCACTGGAAACTACAATGTATGCAGTTTAAGTCCACTTTGACATTTAACGACCAATAGTACAAAAGGAGCCAAATGTCAAAGATCCTTGGGTATAAACTCCAAACCAATATATTTAGGCACAAGGAACTTACAGACATCCTAACTAAAGGGAAAACATTCTGAAGGCCAAAGCGAGACAAGGATTTTTTGGGTAAGTTCCTAATATATGAGCCAAGAAAAAGGCAGTTGGACGCTTCTGTCAAGTTTTCAAAAACAAACATATCAACAAATACAAGATTAATGCCACATTTAATAACACACAAATAGGACACACTTACCAAGCAGCCATGCCCCCGAAAATTCACCTGCCTCAAATCTCCGAAACAACCCAGATCGCCGGAGGATATAGGAGTCGTGGGACGATCCGGGGTAGCCGGCAAGGACACTCATAAACCGCATATCCGGACCAACCACGGCCTGGACATTAAGTGAGTGTCCCATTTTACGATTCCTTAAGGCAAAAACATACAAAAAGGGTAATTGATATTTGACCCAAAATAATAAATTAAACACAAAACATGTCTGCACTCTATTGGGAAATACTAATGAAAAGCCTAGATAAAGCAGCTACACAAATGAGGGATAAACAAATATGCTGCCGCAAAGGAAAACAGGTGACATGACACGTTGGGCAACATAATAACCAATCTCAATACCTATATATATACTCGTCGGCTGCCCTAGGTACGAGTGCCACATGTGTGCAGTCAATTGCACCAATAACGTTGGGCATGTCGGCCACATTATAAAACCCAAGCTTAATGGCGTTTCTGGCTGCCATATCATCAGGGAAATAAATATATTTTTGAGTTATGGCAGCCATGCCTTCCAAAAATTTAGATAGTGCGCGGCTCAGCGTAGGCTGTGACATCCCCACGGAGAGGGCACCCAGCCTCTGGAACGAGCCGTTCGCCAAAAATTGCAGGCAGCCAAGCATCTTGGTCATACCTGAAATTGCATGCCCCTTCCTTGTGGTGCGGGCTAACCATGGCCGCAGCTCACTATATAATTTATGGAGGGAAGCGCGATTAAGCCTGGTCAGCTCGAACAGCTCAACATCATTCATGCTATCGATGTTCATGCGACGACGCAGGGGCAATCTGCTCTCAGACATCTCGATCAACTCAATGCCAAAAAGCATAAGCCCTTGATGTGCCACAAACTCGCTCCGCTCCATCCTACTCCCGAGGCCAAATAGCTGCCGGCAAACATTTCGTAAAGCAGCTCTTTAATGGGCTTCAAAACAATTAGCAATCACCTCTCTGAATTGGGCGCAAGCCCATGTGAAGGACGTAAAAAATAGGATCGGACGCAAATAATACGATTTTGACGGGAAAAACACACGAACTAACGCAAATAATACGATTTGGACGGGAAAAACACACGAACTAACGCAAATTATACGATTCTCGTACGAAATGCGTATGTTCATATACGTCTATGCGCGAACGATCGTACGAATACGAAATGGCCAAAAAAACCAGAAAAAATGACAAACACCCACCCAAACTTACGATTCTCGATACGAAATCACTTAACTTTTGCTCTTTGAATCGAGGGGTATGTTTGGGGATACCGTTCTGACGCTGAAGCTCAAGAAGGGTGTGCTTGATGGTGTAGGAGTGGCTGAAGTGCATGCAAAGTTTCCTTCCCGTTGTTAGGATATCTTGCAGATGGGGGGAAGACTTCAGAAAACGCTTGACAACCAGATTGAACACGTGTGCCATGGCAGGACACATGGCTCAGGCCAAAAAAAAAAATAAAAATTGAAAAAAAAATGGTACAAAAATTCACAAAATATTAAAAAGACAATGGAAAAAAAAAATATAATATATATATATATATATATATATATATATATATATATACACATGTTTTAAAAAAAAAATACAAAATATCCACAAATAAAAAAAAAATATTTTTGATAAATGTTATATGTTACTGTTATTATGTTAGATGTTATTGTTGCTATGTTATATGTTATTATTATAAATATGTTCAAATAAGATAAATGTTAACTATTAATATGTAATTGACAATTAGCCACTTTTTTGTGTGACACCATTGCTAAGTGCAAGTGCACTGTCACAGGCACAAAGGCCTAGGAGCGTGGAGGCCACAGCGGAGGGACCTGTCCAAGTTGCTGTTGTGGTTGTGCAGGAGCCACAATCACCCAGTGGGCCTTAAAGGATATGTATTGTCCCTGACCGTAGTTACTGCTCCAGATGTAGGCACTGCTTTGCACTTTGGTACACACTGACAGGCTAAAAGACTGGCCCAACTTCTGTTCAACAAAATTGTACAGGGCTGGTACTGCCTTCTTCGCAAAGAAATGACAGCATGGGACTCTCCACCTCTGCTCGGCACAAGCCATCAGTTCTCTGAAAGGCCCACCAACTCAAAAGGGAGGGACTGCAGCACCTGCAACTTATACAGGAGCACATTTAGCTTCTGCACATTGGATGACAACTTGTTGTCTCTTGGACATGGCTTGGCCAATGGATTGCTGGCGGAATGACTGACTCGGATTAAGAGGAGGAGGAGCATCTGGAGCGACAGAGGATGGGTATGACACACAGGAGGTGGTGGAGCCTTGGCTGGCTGGAACAGAGAGCGGCGTGCCACTGGGTAATGCAGCAGGCTGGACCACCACTTTGGAGCCAACTCTCCCAGGCCGCTTGATGGTGACGCTGCAAATGTTGACGCAGGGCTGTGGGTCCAACATTGGGACCCTGGCCACACTTCACCTTCTGCCTACACATCTTTCATATAGCCATGTTAACCTCCTGCGGATGCTTGATGAAAAACTGCCACATGGCCTTGTAGCTGATTTTTCCTGAACAGTCCGCACTAATTCACTGCTGCTGCCGCCGCCGCCAACTCCAGTGACCCTCTTCCACTACCTCCTGGGAAGATAGCCTGCCGCGCAAGTGGTCTACCCCGAGCACATTTGCCTCCATACTTTCCCCTTCTGCCACCATGCTGGCCGCTAAATCCGTCACTCTCCATCACTCCAAGCCTTTAAAGTGGACCAACACCCAGGATTTTGACTATCCTGGGTCTCGGTCCACTTCTGTGTGAAACCCCCCCGATCACCCGGAAAACTCACCTCTCCCCGCTCCCAGCGCCGACGGGCAAGCCATTTGACAGGAGCGGACAAGCGGCTCCTCCGCCGCCGCCTCCCGCGCGTCACTCTTGACGCTCGCGCGCCCGCGCCGGCCATTCACAGACGGCCGATGTGGGTGCGCGCACGTCTAGAGGGGCGCGAGGGACGCAAGACAAGGTAAGGGGATTTGGGGTGTTTGGGGGGCTTTCACCCCGTGGGACATCCCGATCTCGGATGTCCCGCGGGGAGGGAGGTGATCGGCCTGGGAATCTTATAGATTCCCAGGCCGATCTCGGGAGGGTGTTGGTCCACTTTAAAAGTGCCCTCAAAACTCACTGATGTCCTCCTCAGGTTCCTCAACAGTGTCTGCTTAAGAAGCCAAAACGCTTGCAACACCACCTCCCATGCCACTCTCCTCATCACTACTTGAAGAAGCGGCGAATGTCTCCTGCACTTCTTGGCTGGGCAGTAGCTGCTGATTTTTCTGATTATCAGATCATCCCCACTGAATAGTGGAGCTGAACCCTAAGCATAAGACATAACCGACAGTTGACTGGGGGTGTCAGATGTCACTTGTGATGCAGTGGATGATCGTGTTAACCAATGGATGATGGCAGATGGGTTGCTGGTCAAGACACGTCCGCTAGCTGATCCTGGGAGATCAGTCCTCTCACTGAGACTCCTGCTGCCACTCACCCCTAGTCTGCTGCAACCTCTGCTTGATGAATTTAGGCCTCTGCAACTTCTCTGTGCCCATCCTGCCACTTCTCTGCCTGACATACTTAGTGTGTATCTGAGGGGAGGACAAAACGCTACACTACACTTAAAACAGGATTGGTTGATAAGAGCAGCAGGTGTGTAACTATCTATGGTCTTTCACTAAGTAGTAACTAGGCCCTGAAGACTTTAACACGAACAAAGTGATGAAACTCTTAGATGTGCGTAAGTGATGCTCTGATAAGAGCAATTCAATGTGCTCCAGTATGCTTCAAAAATGTTTTTTTTTCAGAGACTGGCCTGCGTGGAAATGAATCGGGCATGGATCAGCCAGGATTTCCACCCACCAATGCCTGATGCATTAGAGTAGATTTATGATGGGGCCAGACCAACACTAAAGAAATATGGATCGTGCAAAACAGATTTAAGGCGCTGCTCTCCAGTTACAGACATTCCTCCGCATCAGACCACAAGTAATTATTGAGATATTGCTTTACGTTACTCTTACTTTTTATTAATATTCTTTGGATAAGATATCTGTGCCGAAAATCTGTATATGTTCTCTTAATGCTGCTGCCAACTCCAGGGTGTGTCTTTCTGGCAATTTTGGGCTCCTGCTGCTGCTGCTTGCCACTCCAGTGTGTCTTTAGGCCAATTTGTGGGCTCCTGCTGCCAACTCCAGTGTGTCTTTCAAGCAATGTCTGGGCTCCTGCTGCTCCTGCTGCCAACTCCAGTGTGTCTTTCAAGCAATGTTTGGGCTCCTGCTGCTGCTGCCAACTCCAGTGTCTCTTTTAAGCAATGTTTGGGCTCCTGCTGCTACTGCTTGCAACTCCAGGGTGTGTCTCTCGGTCATTTTTTAGGCTCCTGCTGCTGCTGCCAACTCCAGTGTCTCTTTCAGCCAATGTTTGGGCTCCTGCTGCTGCCAGCTCCAGTGTGTTTTTAGGCCAATTTTTGGGCTCCTGAAGCCAACTCCAGTGTCTCTTTCAAGCTATGTTTGGGCTGCTGCTGCTGCTGCTGCTACTTGCAACTCCAGGGTTTGATTCATCCAATTCTTGGGCTCCTGCTGCCAACTCCAGTGTCTCTTTCAAGCTATGTTTGGGCTGCTGCTGCTGCTGCTTGCAACTCCAGGGTGTGATTCATCCAATTTTTGGGCTCCTGCTGCCAACTCCAGTGTCTCTTTCAGCCAATGTTTGGGCTCCTGCTGCTGCTGCTTGCAACTCCAGGGTGTGATTCATCCAATTTTTGGGCTCCTGCTGCCAACTCCAGTGTATCTTTCAAGCTATGTTTGGGCTCCTGCTGCTGCTTGCAACTCCAGGGTGTGATTCATCCAATTTTTGGGCTCCTGCTGCCAACTTCAGTGTCTCTTTCAAGCTATGTTTGGGCTGCTGCTGCTGCTGCTGCTTGCAACTCCAGAGTGTGATTCATCCAATTTTGGGCTCCTGAAGCCAACTCCAGTGTCTCTTTAAAGTAATGTTTGGGCTCCTGCTGCTGCTTGCAATTCCAGGGTGTGATTCATCCAATTTTTGGGCTCCTGCTGCCAACTCCAGTGTCTCTTTCAAGCTATGTTTGGGCTGCTGCTGCTGCTGCTTGCAACTCCAGGGTGTGATTCATCCAATTTTTGGGCTCCTGCTGCAAACTCCAGTGTCTCTTTCAGCCAATGTTTGGGCTCCTGCTGCTGCTTGCAACTCCAAGGTGTGATTCATCCAATTTTTGGGCTTCTGCTGCCAACTCCAGTGTATCTTTCAAGCAATTTTTGGGCTCCTGCTGCTGCTTGCAACTCCAGGGTGTGATTCATCCAATTTTTGGGCTCCTGCTGCCAACTCCAGTGTCTCTTTCAAGCTATGTTTGGGCTGCTGCTGCTTGCAACTCCAGGGTGTGATTCATCCAATTTTTGGGCTCCTGCTGCTGCTGCCAACTCCAGGGTGTGATTCATCCAATTTTTGGGCTCCTGCTGCCAACCCCAGTGTCTCTTTAAAGTAATGTTTGGGCTCCTGCTGCTGCTGCCAACTCCAGGGTGTGATTCATCCAATTTTTGGGCTCCTGAAGCCAACCCCAGTGTCTCTTTAAAGTAATGTTTGGGCTCCTGCTGCTGCTTGCAACTCCAGGGTGTGATTCATCCAATTTTGGGGCTCCTGCTGCCAACTCCAGTGTCTTTTTTAAGCTATGTTTGGGCTGCTGCTGCTTGCAACTCCAGGGTGTGATTCATCCAATTTTTGGGCTCCTGCTGCCAACTCCAGTGTCTCTTTCAAGCTATGTTTGGGCTGCTGCTGCTGCTTGCAACTCCAGGGTGTGATTTAGCCAATTTTTGGGCTCCTGCTGCCAACTCCAGTGTCTCTTTCAAGCTATGTTTGGGCTGCTGCTGCTGCTGCTGCTTGCAACTCCAGGGTGTCATTCAGCCAATTTTTGGCCTCCTGCTGCCAACTCCAGGATGTCTTTCAGCCAATATTTGGGCTCCTGCTGCTGCCAGCTCCAGGGTGTGTTTTTCAGGCAATATAGAGGCCCCTCATAGTAATGCCACCTCAACTCTCTGCAATTGTGCCGCTCTGCGATTCTAATAGCGATGCCTCTGATCTGCATGTCCTAATTTTTTACAGTATTATTTCAGTAACCCAGCACGCATCCTATGCAGGTTAGAGCAAGGCAGAATGGTTTACAACCCTATTGAGGCTCTAGGAAGCTCAGAAATAGCCGTTTTTAATAGCAATTCGTCGCGAATAAATTCGGGTTGAAACGATTTTTGTCGGAAAATTCGTCGAATCAGTCGAATTGAATTTTTCAAAAGTTCGCTCATCTCTAATTATAAGCATAAAGCACTTCTGCCAGTTCTGCCCATTGCGCGCTATTGGACCTTGACCTACAGCACCACTATAAACCTGTGCAGCTTAGAGAGGAGCCTGTATGGCGTTAGTTTTAAATGGCTGGCAGCTGCATGGGCGCTGCCTGTTTTTTTGTTTGCTAAATTGCACACTGAGTACATGGCTCCAATGAGAGCCTCCTGAAATGACTACATCATTTGGCAGATGGCTCTCATTGTTTACAATAGAGAGTGTGTGCTGCCACATCCCCTGCATCCCGGCATTGTGCACACACTCCCACACTAGCCATTCAGATAGACTGTGGGTGGGAGCGCACTCCACATTCTAGTAAATGAAATCTGCCTGACAAATGATGTAGTAATTTCAGGTAGTTCTCACTGTACGAGAACCCAATCATGCACCACTGAGGTCTGGACAGGTGAGTGTTTTCTGGCTTTCTGTAGGGTTTCACATAGTGGCAGGAGGGACAGATAGCCCATGCCAAAGTATTACCTCCAATCTCAATATATGGCTTTCAGAACTTTGCCCCTGTAAGTGGGGAGTCTTGTGCCCCATGGCAAATCTGATCTGAGATCCAGGAAAGTTTGGCCTATCTCCAGCCTCTAGTTCCTGATGGGTGATAGCTAACTGTGACCAGCAGAGACATTTGTCTGAAGCAGCAGTCCATTCAATAAACTGTAAATGTTTATTGAATGGTAAAGAAGCCACCTGACTCCAGTGTCTCTTTCAAGCTATGTTTGGGCTGCTGCTGCTGCTGCTTGCAACTCCAGGGTGTGATTCATCCAATTTTTGGGCTCCTGCTGCCAACTCCAGTGTCTCTTTCAGCCAATGTTTGGGCTCCTGCTGCTGCTGCTTGCAACTCCAGGGTGTGATTCATCCAATTTTTGGGCTCCTGCTGCCAACTCCAGTGTATCTTTCAAGCTATGTTTGGGCTCCTGCTGCTGCTTGCAACTCCAGGGTGTGATTCATCCAATTTTTGGGCTCCTGCTGCCAACTTCAGTGTCTCTTTCAAGCTATGTTTGGGCTGCTGCTGCTGCTGCTGCTTGCAACTCCAGAGTGTGATTCATCCAATTTTGGGCTCCTGAAGCCAACTCCAGTGTCTCTTTAAAGTAATGTTTGGGCTCCTGCTGCTGCTTGCAATTCCAGGGTGTGATTCATCCAATTTTTGGGCTCCTGCTGCCAACTCCAGTGTCTCTTTCAAGCTATGTTTGGGCTGCTGCTGCTGCTGCTTGCAACTCCAGGGTGTGATTCATCCAATTTTTGGGCTCCTGCTGCAAACTCCAGTGTCTCTTTCAGCCAATGTTTGGGCTCCTGCTGCTGCTTGCAACTCCAAGGTGTGATTCATCCAATTTTTGGGCTTCTGCTGCCAACTCCAGTGTATCTTTCAAGCAATTTTTGGGCTCCTGCTGCTGCTTGCAACTCCAGGGTGTGATTCATCCAATTTTTGGGCTCCTGCTGCCAACTCCAGTGTCTCTTTCAAGCTATGTTTGGGCTGCTGCTGCTTGCAACTCCAGGGTGTGATTCATCCAATTTTTGGGCTCCTGCTGCTGCTGCCAACTCCAGGGTGTGATTCATCCAATTTTTGGGCTCCTGCTGCCAACCCCAGTGTCTCTTTAAAGTAATGTTTGGGCTCCTGCTGCTGCTGCCAACTCCAGGGTGTGATTCATCCAATTTTTGGGCTCCTGAAGCCAACCCCAGTGTCTCTTTAAAGTAATGTTTGGGCTCCTGCTGCTGCTTGCAACTCCAGGGTGTGATTCATCCAATTTTGGGGCTCCTGCTGCCAACTCCAGTGTCTTTTTTAAGCTATGTTTGGGCTGCTGCTGCTTGCAACTCCAGGGTGTGATTCATCCAATTTTTGGGCTCCTGCTGCCAACTCCAGTGTCTCTTTCAAGCTATGTTTGGGCTGCTGCTGCTGCTTGCAACTCCAGGGTGTGATTTAGCCAATTTTTGGGCTCCTGCTGCCAACTCCAGTGTCTCTTTCAAGCTATGTTTGGGCTGCTGCTGCTGCTGCTGCTTGCAACTCCAGGGTGTCATTCAGCCAATTTTTGGCCTCCTGCTGCCAACTCCAGGATGTCTTTCAGCCAATATTTGGGCTCCTGCTGCTGCCAGCTCCAGGGTGTGTTTTTCAGGCAATATAGAGGCCCCTCATAGTAATGCCACCTCAACTCTCTGCAATTGTGCCGCTCTGCGATTCTAATAGCGATGCCTCTGATCTGCATGTCCTAATTTTTTACAGTATTATTTCAGTAACCCAGCACGCATCCTATGCAGGTTAGAGCAAGGCAGAATGGTTTACAACCCTATTGAGGCTCTAGGAAGCTCAGAAATAGCCGTTTTTAATAGCAATTCGTCGCGAATAAATTCGGGTTGAAACGATTTTTGTCGGAAAATTCGTCGAATCAGTCGAATTGAATTTTTCAAAAGTTCGCTCATCTCTAATTATAAGCATAAAGCACTTCTGCCAGTTCTGCCCATTGCGCGCTATTGGACCTTGACCTACAGCACCACTATAAACCTGTGCAGCTTAGAGAGGAGCCTGTATGGCGTTAGTTTTAAATGGCTGGCAGCTGCATGGGCGCTGCCTGTTTTTTTGTTTGCTAAATTGCACACTGAGTACATGGCTCCAATGAAAGCCTCCTGAAATGACTACATCATTTGGCAGATGGCTCTCATTGTTTACAATAGAGAGTGTGTGCTGCCACATCCCCTGCATCCCGGCATTGTGCACACACTCCCACACTAGCCATTCAGATAGACTGTGGGTGGGAGCGCACTCCACATTCTAGTAAATGAAATCTGCCTGACAAATGATGTAGTAATTTCAGGTAGTTCTCACTGTACGAGAACCCAATCATGCACCACTGAGGTCTGGACAGGTGAGTGTTTTCTGGCTTTCTGTAGGGTTTCACATAGTGGCAGGAGGGACAGATAGCCCATGCCAAAGTATTACCTCCAATCTCAATATATGGCTTTCAGAACTTTGCCCCTGTAAGTGGGGAGTCTTGTGCCCCATGGCAAATCTGATCTGAGATCCAGGAAAGTTTGGCCTATCTCCAGCCTCTAGTTCCTGATGGGTGATAGCTAACTGTGACCAGCAGAGACATTTGTCTGAAGCAGCAGTCCATTCAATAAACTGTAAATGTTTATTGAATGGTAAAGAAGCCACCTGACGGATATGCATTTATAGTTATTGCCATTCACATTTATTTTAGCATTTACTGCAACACTGAATAAAAAGCACAGATGCAGGATGTGGCTTTTTAGAAGCAGAAGACAGTTGAACAATCAAACGAAACAAATAATTAAGTTAACATGCTAACTGGACCCAGATTTCCCTTTGTAATTTGTAATATGTGAGGATGCCGCAAGTACTGCAAGGGAGAAAGTCCCCATGAGTGATGATTAATGCCATCAGGGGCTACAAATAAGAGAAGAGAGCATTAATAAAATTTTACATCATTACAAACACAAAAGATAAATGAATTTCTTAACTAAACTGTGTGGCTGCAAAGTGGATGCAGAGAATGGTTAAAATCAAGCAAGACTTTATTTTAAACAACGCCTTTTTGCTCCTAAAACTCACAAGGCCACTGACACAATGCTAGTCGTGCGAGTTTAGAGCTGTAAAAATCAACCCCATGGAGTTTCTGTTTGCTTCTAATATTATAATTATGATATAGTTATACTAAGACTCTAGAGCTAATGGTCTCCCTCGCATCCAAATCAGAATACCCCAATGTGTGAAATCCACATTGGGGAGGGAAGGGGGAAATCCGCTAATTATTATCACCAAAAGTCAAAAAATGCAAAGATAGAAGTAGAAGTTGCATCCATGTTAATAATGCCATTGCATTAGTTAGTCCCGCCCAAGGAATGGCAAGAAAGAGAAGTCCTCATTTAGACCCTTGGGTGCTCGAGTGTGTAACCTGAAAATCCATTCCAATTCCCTGCGTTGCAGCTTCCTCTTCAGGTTGCCACCCCTACCCTCCATACTCACCTTGTCCAAAAAAGTAATGCACATGCTATCACTCTCAGCGTTATGACAATCCAAAAAGTGAGCAGCAACTGGTGCCAATGGTTTACCTGCATCTCTATCCCTCCTGGCCAGTTTAATACTTGAGACATGTTTCTGTATGCGTGTTTTGACTGCATTCTTTGTTTCCCCAACGTAGGCTTTTGGGCAACCACATTCTATCATATAAATAACGCCCTCAGACCTACAATTGAGGAAATGTTTGATGCGATAACTTTTTTTGGAATGATGGTCTTGTACTGAGTCTCGAGTTTTTACCAGTGGACAGATGCTGCATCCTCCACATGGTTTTGAGCCGCAGTAACAATGTCCCGCAAGCCAGGTTCTTGGTCCCATATAATGACTTTTGCACAACTGGTCCCTTAAGTTGGGCGAACGTCTAGCCGTCATCTGTGGTCCTTTTCTGACCCATCGTGTCAGATATGGGTCAGTTCTAAGTATACCCCAATGTTTCCTGAGTATACCTCTGATAGTCCCCCAATTACTGTTATATTCACTCGTAAATCTGATCGTGTCATCTTGTCTTTGTTTCTTACCTTTTTTATATGTCAGTAACTCTTCTCTCGGGGTGTGTTCGGCTCTCATGAGTGCTTGTTGGACAATCCTCTTTGGATAGCCTCTTCTTTGGAATCTATCCTGTGTGTTCCTGGCTTCAATTCTGAAGTCACCTTCATCAGAGCAGTTTCTTCTAGCCCTCAACATTTGGCCAACTGGTATTCCTTGTTTCAGGCTCTGTAGGTGAAAGCTTTTGTAATGCAATAGACTGTTGGTGGCCGTCTCCTTGCGATATAGTTTAGTCCGAATTTCACCGTTTTCTGCCATATTTATTTCCAGATCCAAAAAGACCACCTGGTGGGAGGGAATGGTGTGGGTTAGATGGATATTCAATTCATTATTATTGAGTTCTTCAATGAATTTTTTGAAATCCACATGTCATGAAACTCACCTTTCAGGCAATTCTATGACACATGATACCTTTCGGTCAATGCATGCTTATGCACCAAGCCTATCTGATGGGTCCTTGCAGACATGCATAGCTGGGTGAAAGCAACTGCGGGGATGCCTGATGCCACCCCCCCACATTTATCTTTTTATACCGCTCATTAAAATGCATAGCATAGAAAGCTGATTGTAGGCGAGCCAAAGAACCCAGGAGTTGTTGCTGGACCATTGATCCCTTAAGGTTGGAGCCAATGAGCCCTCTGTATTGCTGGCCATTCTAGTCCTCTTCCTCCCCATAACTAAATTAAGGTTGTCTTGCTGCATCCCCAGTGATAGCTATTGTGTGCTTTGGGTGCTCTTTGGACTCATGCAACAATATGTGCCTGGTACCGGTACATTTGGAAGCCCAAGACAACCTCGCGCGCCCACCACCCAAGAAACAAATTTGCCACCCAAGAAACAAATTTGCCTCTCCGGAGACTTGTAGGTAGTAAGTGAGATCAAAAATGAAAAAATAGTGCTTTAGAATTAATTTCAATAGTTTTATTAAAAGCTCATAGAATTCGCTCAAATTTGTAGGGCTGGTCCCAAGGAAATATTGTGCAGCTTCCACAGCATGTTCAAATTTAATGATAGTATAGAGTGACTCTATATCACATGTCACTAGGAAAACATTTTCAGGTAAAGTGCTGGGGTCCAATTTTGATAAAAGATCCATAGAATCTCTAATGTATGAGTTTAATGTCAAATAATCTACAAAGTTGCTACTGAGACTGACCCTCCCAGATATAATAGGTCTACCTGGAGTGCGTGTGCTGTTTTTATGAATCTTGGGGAAGATGTACATCAGGGGAATGATAGCTGTCTCCACTCTACTGAATCTGTATTTCATCTGGGTAATAATGCCAGAATGGAAGGTCTCATCTAATTAGCCAAACAGTCTGTTTTGGTAAAGTGTAGTGGGATCAGAGGGTAATAGCTTATAATGTTGCACATTTCTCAATTGGAGATGAATCTCAGGTTGATAATATTATGCCGACATAACCACAACATTGGCGCACTTGTTGGCCTCCTTGATGACGATAGAATCATCATCTTGGAGGATTCCAAAGGCGGCAAGTTCCAGGCCAGACAAATTTTATCCCTTATGTTTGCCAACTTTGAGATTCTTAATGTCCCTACTTACCATGGAAAAAAAAACATTAAATTGCTGGACAGACAGGAAAAGAAGGGGTAAATTTGAATTTTCTAGCAAAAGTAGTGGTCCTAGGATGTCTAAAATTGATTTGGATCTCATTCCCATTCTCTTCAAGTTCGTTGAAATCCATTAAGGCCTGTCTGTCCTCAGGAATCAATGGACGGACTTAAAGCGGACCTTCACTCTAAATAAGAGTCTATCTTATATGTTTCCCACACCCTGTACATACAGATTGCTCACATTAAAAATCATCCTACCTGCATCTACTGCATTTTATAAGCCTTTAAACATCCAAGATGGCGGCTTATGGAAGCTGCCATTTTTGCAGGCAGCCTGCAAACAGGAAGTGCCTGCAAACAGGAAGTGACTGTGCTGCTCTGCATTCTGGGACTGCTGACCTTTCCCTGACCCCAGCTCTGCTCTGTCTGAGCAAAGCACAGCTATAACCCGCCCCCCTGTACCTTATCCCACTCTCCTCTCCTCAGTAAGTGTGATGCTTCTGAGTCAAGATGGCGGCGCCCGTATCCTAAATTCCCGAACAGAGTTGCAGCCCAGTGGGGGAAAGTATAATAAATTAGTGACTAAACATGTAAAATATATTAATTTTAGATGCTGAGGAATTGTTTTTTAAGAGTTTGGGCTTTTCATTAAATCAGGGTGAAGGTCCGGTTTAAATCAAAGACTCTCTTAAGTAGTAATCTTCTGCAAAAGAAGAAAAGATCTTTAATAACTGTAAATTAGTCAACATTTTGTAAAGGTGCAAAGGACAAGCCTAAATTACACCTTTCTACTTCTGTAAGGGTTCTTGAGGACAAATTAACAGTAGAGCTTATTCCCGACCCAATGCTGGATGTGGCCTTTTGGTTTGTCTCCATGGCATCAACCTCAACGGGCCCTTGTTCACTAGTTGTTGTGGGTTTCTTATTCTGTCTCCGCCCCCTTCATACTCACTTTCAGACAATAAAAAATCACTCTGTCTTTCAGAGCCTTGTCATCTGCAAACAGATCATCTAAAGTTTTTCTTAAAGGGGTGGCTGTTTTACCCGAATGCCTCCATCTGTAGGCTTTCCCCAGTGGAAAGACTTGTTAGCAAATTGTAACCTGGCACAGGGGGAAGTAGGCCAACCAAACACTCCACCCACCAACCTTAGTTCCCACATGCACAGACATGAAAATGTATAGCTAAGTGTAAATATATATATATATATATATATATATATATATATACATTTTTTTTCTCACGGCTTTGGTGGCATGTATTTTATTTAAGTATCTCACTTTACATGTTTGTGATTGTTGGTTTTGTTTCTTGTTAGGTTATATGGTTCATGTTCAGAAGATTTTTCATTGTGGTCACATGGTTGATGGTGTCAGAAGATTTTCCATTGCGGTCACATGGTTCACCTTATTGGCGGATTTTCTTTTGTGGTGAAGGGCATCTCTTCGTTGTATGCATGGATTGGATTATTAAAGAAAACCTTATGAAGTCCATGAGATCTCCGGGGTGATGAAGAGTTGGATGTGCACATAAACTCCTTTTTTTTTTTTAAATTGTTCAATCCTTTTTTATATATAAAAAAAATCATGCTGCAACCAGTTTCGATAAAGAACTTATGCCAGTGATCTCTAATGTGTGTTTACATATATCTAATATCTTTAGTTATCCATCAACTTAATCAGTGTATAAAATGTAAGGAATCAAAATCAATTAATCTGTGTAGAGATTTGTATATATATGTATTTTTTGTCTGACTTATCTAATTATGAAACATATTGATTTGAGAATGGAGATTATTCATTTATTTATTTTTATTTTATTTTTTATTTTTGGCTATATGTATATATTTTTTGATTCTCTCCTTCGTAGTATTATGCAAAATATTTCTCATTAGGAACACAGCCATTTTCTGTATAATCGTATGTATATTCATATATTCTCTTAGAGTAATTTTCTTTGGAAACTTTTTTATAATTATTTAGATAGTTGATTGATTTAATAAAGTTTAGCTGTTTTATCTTTTTATATACTATATATATATATATATATATATATATTTACCTATCTGTCCACTCCAGGTACTTGTGCAATATTATGCTGCTCAGAATGTGCAGCTGTGCTCTCCCCTCGCCGCCGGCCTCTCTCCGCCTCAGCGTCCGTTGTCATGGTGACACACCGTTATACAGCGGGGTCTGGTGACGCAGATGGCCGGGCGGTTTGGAGGGAGGACAACGAGGAGAGGAGCGCTGTGACGTCCTCCTGTGTGGGGGAGGGTCTAGGTTATAGACGCAGCGTCCCCTGCATACTGTGCGGCCGCCGGCCGGGGCCGCCGTGCGTGGGAGAGCGCGCATTGATTGTTTAATGTGTTACATCTGTACAAGGGAGCTGTTTACAACTATTTAAGGAGTGGATATACAGGTATGTCTTTCTCTGGCACCTTGTTAAAGTGGGTTTGTCCCACGGAACGCGTGGGTAAAGGGGGCACCAGACATCAGCAGGGACTCTGGCCAAGCACATATGGTGATATAAATTCATGTATTTTCATCTGAAGTACTTTGTGAAAGTTTTCTCTTTCTGTATTTTTAGCACATGCACTTTCTATAGGGCATTTTATACATGCATTGGCACTTTTTTCTGATTGTGAATAAATTGTATTGGCACATTTTATATATATATATATTTTGTACATACTTTTTTCAATACTTATTCTGTATATTTGATGCACCATGACACTTTTTGGCTTGCGGGTCTCCTGTGGAGATTAATGTTTTAAAAACAAGTTTGTTATGAGCTCATTTTAATTTAAATAAAATCGATGATAGTTATGCAAATATAATGGTAGATTTGTGATTTCTTAGGTTGGTGGTGCTGTTTGCGAGTGCCCATATATTTTTGGCTTTACAAATTGTTTTTGGTTTAGGGGCATCCCATATAGGCACACCGATCCTGAGTTGTAAAAATATATATCTTTTGAATTAAGGGTGGTGCAGGGGTAGGTGTGCTTTTGTAAATTATTCACATGCACAGACAACCTTCAGGGCTTGCCTGCGCAACATATGTTGTGCAACTACACACACCAATGGTATTAGGCAACCTTTATATGTAACCCCTAACATGGGTGTGAGCAGACAAAAATTTGGGGGCCCATGTCAATGTTAGGCCGAGTGTGTAGCCCTTGTTGGGATTTTGAAGGGGCACATATACTGTTAAGAGGAAACTGCCAGTGCATTCACCTTGACTTTGCAGCAACACCCCAGCCAGCAGCACCTCGCATGCAAGACTCACCACCTGCAGCCACAGCTGTCTCCTCTAGTTTGGTTACTACCAAGACAACATCAAGGCCGGGCCCACCCACCAGCCATCCACCAGCCATCCACCAAGGCAGTGATGAGGTAAATGAGTGAGCCTAATAGGCAAAGGGAAAGAAGCATAGTTGAGGAGGAGGGTGAACCCAGGGTAAAGTTTGGGGCTCTGGAGGCTGTGTGGTAACGGCACCTCTCCTTGATGAAATTAGAAAGCTGGAGAAAGGGCATGGTGAACATCTGGATGAGACCGCCAATATCATCTTGACACCTCCACCAGCTGTTGGCACCATGGACACTGTCCATCACCACTCCTCCCTGCAGCTACAGCTTCATTCTGCCAGTAGCAGCCCCACCAGCTACACAGAGAGCCCAGGAGGATGACCCAGCCTGCAGTCAGACATCACCTGTCTTTGGTAAGGAGGTGGCAAATCATGGAGGCAAACTGGCGGGCTAATAGCACCACTTTTCGGCAAAACACCAATTGATATTTTAAAATTGTGAGACGGACCACCAGTTTTCTCTATGGAGACCTGCCTGCAGTGGTTGTGGAGCAGCAGCGCCACCATCAGCCGACATTGGGTTGTGAGGGGGTCCCTAAGCTTTAGTTACACTGGACAAGCACATTTTTAGTGATCAATTTTTTGTTGAACTGCATCCACATTTGTGCCATATACCAACAACTTGTGACAACTAACAAGTAATTAGAGAATAGATACCAAAAACTTGAACTTTATTTGGATGTTATTTAATCACACCCAGACAAGACAGTTCTGTGAGGTTCTGTGAAGAACATCTGCAGCAGCAGGGGCTGTTAACCATGTACCTTCCAGAGCTCAGACATACAAGTAATTGCCTGGATATCGATCAGATGACCTATCAGCAGGTGATCGAATTGACTCAACTGAACCGCCTTTCTCTTGAAAAGCTTTAGTCAGAGTTGCATCCATGGTTGGCCCCTGCACAAGAAGGGGCATGCAATTGGAGGTATGACCAAATTGCTTGGCTGCCTTCAATTTTTAGCGAATGGCTCCTTCCAGAGGCTAGGGGCACTGTCAGATGGCATGTTCCAGCCTTCGCTGAGGAGTGCCCTGTCTAAATTTCTTTATAGCATGGCTGTCCTGCAGGAGAAATACATCTCTTTTCCTGACAGCATGGCCGCCTGGAACGCGGTGAGGTTGGGCTTTTTTAAAATAGCAAATATACCAAGTGTCATGGGCACCATCAATTGTACACATGTGGCCCTGGTTCCCCCAGCTGCTCAGAATGATATGTTTTGGTATGTTTAAGTCCACATTGCTCCTCCTTATAGGCCACTCTCCTCTCCTGAAGCTAGCCTAGCTTCCCCTCCCCCCAAACAGCTTCCGCGTGTCTCAGTCTGTTTAGGTCCACATTGCTCCTCCTTGTAGGCCACTCTCCTCTCTTGAGGCTAGCCTAGCTTGCCCTCCACCCAAATAGTCTACTAGGTCCACAATGCTCCTCCTTGTAGGCCACTCTCCTCTCTTGAGGCTAGCCTAGATTCCCCCCCAAACAACTTTCCTGTGTTCCATTTGACCCTTTTTATTTGTAGCTCCTTTTCAGCAACGGCAAGATGGCCCACTCTCTTAACCCCCCTGGCGTTATGATAGAGGCAAATGTAATGGTAACGAAAGCGTTACCATTACATTTGTCTCTGACGCACGGCTCCGCCCCCATGAGCCTCTGCGGCTCACAGAGACGGAACCCGGAAGTGAGATGGACGCCGCAGCCGCGGCTCTCACCTGCGATCGCAGCAGGGACATCGCTGGATCGCAGGGAGAAGGTAAGGAGACTGCGCCGCCCTGCTCCTCTGCCAAATAGATCCCGAGCGTGACTCGGGGTTACCGCTACTTACAGCGCAAATTAACCCCAAGTCACGCTCGGGATCACCACTAAGGAGGTTAATGTCCAATGTATTGTGGGGCCGGATCTTTGCTTTTTCAGTGTTTTGGCTGGCTTCCCTGGCCACACAATGCATTTATCTTGAGGAGTTTATACACCTGTTTTAAGAGTGGCTAACTGACTGGTAGTTGGCTTGTGGGTGAGTATGTTAACTGCTGGAGTGGGTCTGTCTGTTTATTGTTTATGTTGCATTGGCAATGTGTTTTTCTTTTGTTATGTGCCCCCTTTTTGTAATTGGTCCAAATTTACTGTGTTAGCCAATTGCTCTCCCTGACCTTTATCACTTCGACTGGGCTCATGCCCTTCTTTGAATGTCCCCTTCTCCCTGTTGCAATTACAAATGCTTAGTCTGAGCATCCTGCCTTACCTTTTGCTTGTTTGGCCCTACTCTTTTGTAATATTTAATATTTGGTCTAGGCTGTTTTGAGGTTGTGTTGCCTGTTAGTAATTTCATTTCCATTTCTCTTTGTCTTTTATGTGATTCTGGTTATCTGTTGCTGCCTTGGCTCCTGACGCCCTTCTTAAGGCCCCAGATACCTGGCCAGGAGGCTTATAATGGGGCCCATCACCACACACAGGTTGTAGTTAAGCATGCCTTCAGGCTATTAAATACCAGATTTTGATGTCTGGACCACAGAGGGGATGCCCATCAATACAAGCCAGAGAAGGTCATGCAAATGATTATGGCATGCATCAGCCTTTATAAATTTGCCTTGAGCAGCATCTTTGGAGGAGACAATCCCTGCTTCTGCTCCAGAGATTCCTGGCCATCTGTATGCTTGCACCCAGAACGTTTGGCAGCATTTGGTGGACAACTCTTTTTCTTGAATTGTTTTTTTTTTTTACCAATTATGTCATATCTGATTAAAATATATCCCTTGCCTTGTCTGGGTGTGATTAAATAACATCGAAAGTTCTGGTTTTTGGTATTTATTCTCTAATTACTTGTTAGTTGTCACACGTCATGGCACAACTGTGGATGCAGGTCAACAAAAAATTGATCACTAAAAATGTGCCTGTGCAGCGTAACTAAAGCTTGTCCCAATGTCCTGCATGACAGGTTAGGAGGATGTTGTCCGGATTTGGGTAACAGGATGCCCCCACCAGGAGGAACAGACCTGTCACTACAGTAAACTTACCAATCTGTCCCCTTATATGTTCTATGCAGAGAATTTTTAATGACTAGCAGTATCTTGCACCAAACTGCAGCCACATTTCAATAGTTTGCCTAAGAAGACAGCAACCAAAATTGCTGAGTTAAGGCAAGTGCAGATAATATATACTGTACAGCATTTGGCCCCTTTAAATATTTTTTTACTTTATTTGCAAAGGAAGTAATAAAGATCTATTGATCCTGTTTGTATATAAATTAACTAATATCAGCACATGGTAGATGTTATTTATCTTGAAGGGTGTACCAGATTAATATGGGTGGCTAATTGACAGGTTTACTATAAAGCCCCGAGTGTGGGTATTGTGAGCTCTTTAATTTATTAAACTTTTTTTTTAAACCAATTACATTTTCTTTACCAGTTGACCTGTATGTACACCTCCACATATAGATCACACTGGTAAAGAAATTGTAACCTCTTTAAGCATCAGATGTCTAACTGCCTAAAACGGTGGAGTGGACTGACAGCTGCTAATATGATAGGCTTGTTATTATTAAAAGAAAACCAAAAATGTTGAGACCACCGGCCCTAGAATCTTATAGATTCTAGTCCAGTGGTTGCTCTGCATTAAGCTATATTATCATGGGATAACCTTTGTGCTATTTTTTTGACTGTATAAGTACATTTTCAACACCCAAAGCTTTAAGTTACAATGACAAACTACAATTTGATATATATTTGCAATGTAACTGCCTATTGATAAACCATTGTCCAGTATAAACAAGATAAGAGCAAGACTAAGAGCAAGGGTGTATTTCACTCTACTGCAATGCAGTTATTAAACCTTGCTCACATATAAGGGTGAGCGGACCCGACTTGCAAAGTTTGGGTCCGTCCCCGAACCCAAATTTCAAAATGAAATATGTGCCCAAATATGGTGTTCGTCTCGAACCCCGGAAGTAGGTTGATTGACTGCCAAATTCTGGGCATGGCTGTGATTTATGTATATATTTATTTATATAAAAATGTAAATACTTTTTTATTTTTTAAATGTATTTATTTGTGCATTTATTTTATTTTTAGTACTTTCACCAGACCATTTTGTGTAGGGCAATCACACTGGTGTTACCTTTGATTTGCAGCCCTCTAGCCCTTGCTACCCACATTTTAGTGGCATTTTTGGACCCTCAAGTTTGGGCCCCCATTGATTTCAATAGGTTTCAAGTTCGGCTTCAGGTCGAGCTTGAGGACCCAAACCGAACTTTAGAGACAAATTCGGCCGAACTCGGCAAAATCGAACTTTAACAGGTCCACTCATCCCAACTAACAAACTCTTGTTGCCCATCATCTACCAGAACATGAAACAAGTAGTTATGTGGCAGAAAGATTTAAATAACATACTAATATCAGAAATCAAAAGTGTAGTTTTGGCCCTTGAAGTAGGACTTTGGTCCAGTGTCCAAGGTCTCTAGGGGCAAGCGAAAAGGAAGACCATCTACAAACAATCAAAGTTCATATTTTTCACTCACCTTGCTTGGGTTGCTGTGGCAATCAAATGCAAAAACAGCAGCAGATGGCTTTGCTAATAAAAATTCTTGAACAGCGACTTTTCGCTAGAGTGAATGCAGGCTAGAGCTTCCGCACCACAATGGAGCCCCTTGACGAGTTCTGTGAAGAGTACAAGCATCTGCAGCAGCGACGGCTGTTAAACATGTACCTTCCAAAGCTTAGGAATACCTGTCATCGCCTGAATATTGATCAGATGATCGATCAGCAGGTGTTTGAATTCCCAAATAAACCTCCTTTCTCTTTAGCTTTAGGTAGAGTTGAGGCCATGGTTGGCCTACATGAAAGGGGCATGCCGTTGGAGGAATGACTAAATTGGTTGGCTCCTTCCAGAGGCTAGAGCACTGACAGTTGGCTTGTCCCAGCCATCGCTAAGCCGCCCTGACTAAATTTCTTAATGGCATGGCTGTCCTGCAGGCGAAATACATCTCTTTTCCTGACAGCAAGGCAGCCTGGAACTCGGTGAGGTTGGGCTTTTTCGAATAGCGAATATGGCAAGTGTCATGGGCACCACTGATTGTATGCATGTGACCCTGGTTCCAGAATCCTGGTGCTCAGGAGTATATGTTTTGGTAAGTTAAGGGCCACATTGCTCCTCCTTGTAGCCCATTCTCCTCTCCTGAGGCTAGCCAAACGTCCCCTTACCTAAACCAGCTTCCCTGTTTCCCAGTCTGTTTAGGCCCACATTGCTTCTCTTTGTAGCCCACTCTCCTCTCTTGAGGTTAGCTTAGCTTTCCCTCCCCCCCAAACAGCTCCCTGTGTTCCATTTGGCCCTGGTTTCCTTTATTTAGGCTGTTCATTTGTTGTTGCCAGTCTAGTGAGTCTTTTCTTGTGGCTTCTTTTCAGCAACCGCAAGATGGGCCACTCTCTTATCGTCCAATGCGTTTTGGGGCCAGATTTTGGCATTTTCAATGTTTTGGTCGATTCCCTGGCTCGTCCGATGATGCATTTATCTTGAGAAGTTCCAGTTTACACACCCGTTTTGAGAGTGGCAAGCTGACTGGTGGTTGGTTTGTGTGTAAGTCTGTTTATTGCTGGAGCTGATCTGTGTGTTCATTGTTCATGTTGCATTTGCAATGTGTTTTTCATTTCAGTAATGTGTCCCCTTTTTGTAACTGGACCAAGTTTATTGTGTTTGCCAATTGCTCTCCCTGCCCTCCATCGCTTCTCCCTGTTGCAGATACAAATGCTTAGTCTGAGCATCCTGCAATACCTTTTGCTTGTTTTGCCCTACACTTACTTTCTACTTGGTTTAGGCTGTTTTGATGTTTTGTTGCCTGGCTCCTGACGCCCTTCTTAAAGAGGAACATCAGACCTTTTCTGATGTTCCTCTCAAAACATAGCTCCCCCCTCCCTCACTGCCTTTTGGATGTTGGCATTATTTAAAATGCAGACATCCAACAGCATTCCTGGCCAGTTTGCACCCTCTCCTCCTCTTAGCTGTCACTCAGTGAAGGGTGCAGCTTTAGCCATACTCACCTTTCGCCATCCCTCTTCAAATGTCCACCGTTGCTCTTCAAATCTTGCAGGATTTGTGGTCAGTGTCATTGCAGCCTATGCAGTGACACTGGACATGCCCAAGATCTGAGGGTCGGTGCAGAGCATGGGGGGACAGCAATATGCCCTACGGAGATTGTGTGGGACCGATGTATGCTGAAGTGCAATGCGACCCGAATTGTACGTTTAATATTATCTAATGGGGAATTTGGGAAGTTTTTATTAACTCCCCATTACCTGCAATGTTCCTCTTTAAGGCCCCAGACACCTGGCAGGAGGCTTATAATGGGGTCCACCACCACCACACAGGCAGTAGTTGAACGTGCCTTTGGGCTGTTGAAGGCCAGATTTTGCTGTCTTGACCACACAGGCGGCACCCTTCAATACAAGCCTGAGAAGGCTGTGAAAATGATCTTGCCATGCATCGCTCTTCATAATTTTGCCTTGAGCGAGAGGGTGGCAGCATATTTGTTGGAGAAATTCCCTGCTTCTGCTTCAGAGATTCTCTAGCATCAGTATGCTGGCACCCAGAGCCATGTGGGCCAAAGCATTCGCCAACATTTGGTGGACTCCTCTTTCTCTTGATTTATTTTGTCAACAGAAAATATGTCACCCGTGAGCAGTAGGAGGACATTATGATGGTAATTCACACGTTCATGCCACTCGCCTACACGTGTGTGGCATTACACTCCTGCCAAGATGACAGAGTGGCTTCAACAAGGAAAAGCACATGGCAATGAAGACCTGGCCTTCCAACGTTACAGGCCCACAGTACTTAGCTGCACCTGTCACATGGACTACTCTGGCATGTTTGTATGTGACGCAGGGGTGCCTATGTGATTTATGTGTGACATTTCTGTGCAATTCGCACCTACTTTGGCATGGGAGAGCTGGCTTCATCTTGTTGCTGGCCAGGGTCAGCGAGCCCTATCTGACATCTAGCGTATACAAGGCCTGGGTACTTGCACTGGCAGGAGGACGATGCCTTACACCTTACACCTACTGAAGCATTACCGCCACCAGCCATGGAGCCCACTGAGGAGGAGAGTGTGTTGCGCGTGGAGTCGCCCTCAGCTTCTGCACACTCCAGTAGGCCAATACACCAAAAACACACAGCTTGTGCTGCATGTAAAATCTAATGATATGTTTGCTAAGTGCTGGTGTGTTGTGCTTCTATGTCCCTACAGATTCATCAAAGAGTGAGTACGCGCTAATGGGGCCACCTGAGACAGAAGCTTCACAAAACTCAGGTGAGTGTCAAGTCAGTGAAGCAGAACACTACCCAAGCATTACAAAAACGACACATGCACATACATTAAAACTCAGGTTCTTTCCCTCTACAGATCCTGAAGAAGGGATGGCACTACGGAGGAGGGTGGTACCCTTAAAGTATGTGTAAACCAGTTTGAAGAAGTATGTAAAAATGTGCGTGCATGTACAGGCACACATGTGAAGTGGAAATGTATATTACATGTGTGCCTGTTGAACGTGCCTTTGGGCTGTTGAAGGCCAGATTTTGCTGTCTTGACCACACAGGCGGCACCCTTCAATACAAGCCTGAGAAGGCTGTGAAAATGATCTTGCCATGCATCGCTCTTCATAATTTTGCCTTGAGCGAGAGGGTGGCAGCATATTTGTTGGAGAAATCCCCTGCTTCTGCTTCAGAGATTCTCTAGCATCAGTATGCTGGCACCCAGAGCCATGTGGGCCAAAGCATTCGCCAACATTTGGTGGACTCCTCTTTCTCTTGATTTATTTTGTCAACAGAAAATATGTCACCCGTGAGCAGTAGGAGGACATTATGATGGTAATTCACACGTTCATGCCACTCGCCTACACGTGTGTGGCATTACACTCCTGCCAAGATGACAGAGTGGCTTCAACAAGGAAAAGCACATGGCAATGAAGACCTGGCCTTCCAACGTTACAGGCCCACAGTACTTAGCTGCACCTGTCACATGGACTACTCTGGCATGTTTGTATGTGACGCAGGGGTGCCTATGTGATTTATGTGTGACATTTCTGTGCAATTCGCACCTACTTTGGCATGGGAGAGCTGGCTTCATCTTGTTGCTGGCCAGGGTCAGCGAGCCCTATCTGACATCTAGCGTATACAAGGCCTGGGTACTTGCACTGGCAGGAGGACGATGCCTTACACCTTACACCTACTGAAGCATTACCGCCACCAGCCATGGAGCCCGCTGAGGAGGAGAGTGTGTTGCGCGTGGAGTCGCCCTCAGCTTCTGCACACTCCAGTAGGCCAATACACCAAAAACACACAGCTTGTGCTGCATGTAAAATCTAATGATATGTTTGCTAAGTGCTGGTGTGTTGTGCTTCTATGTCCCTACAGATTCATCAAAGAGTGAGTACGCGCTAATGGGGCCACCTGAGACAGAAGCGGCACAAAACTCAGGTGAGTGTCAAGTCAGTGAAGCAGAACACTACCCAAGCATTACAAAAACGACACATGCACATACATTAAAACTCAGGTTCTTTCCCTCTACAGATCCTGAAGAAGGGATGGCACTACGGAGGAGGGTGGTACCCTTAAAGTATGTGTAAACCAGTTTGAAGAAGTATGTAAAAATGTGCGTGCATGTACAGGCACACATGTGAAGTGGTAATGTATATTTTTTCCTCTTTGCAGGTGCCATGTTGGTCCCAGTGGCATGTTTTCTATGCAACTACATAAAGCGGACGCAAACCAAACAGTGGTGTAAAACAGAACACCAAAACAGAAGGTGGCCAAAGTAGGAGGTAACAGTGGGTAGAAGCAGACTATATGGGATGCCCTAGATGCCAGCAGGGCGAAGAAGGTAAGTATGTGCAAGGACATGCAGACTACCATGGGTACAGTGGGGGGTGACAACGGGAAGCACCTTAAAATAGCTGCAATAAACAAAAAAAGGCCTACGTCAGAAAGCCACTGAAGGAACCGGCGCACCAAGAACAATGGGCTCCACAACAAGTTTTGGCCCAAAAATTCTTTGCATGTCTATTTGTTCTTTTTTACGTGGTTTACTTCTCATCTTAATTTTTTATTTTAAAATTCAAGCAGTCCTTACTAAGCTCATACTGCATGCAAGCAGATCAGTATAGGTGTATTTCATCTACTTGTACCCAGTGCAACAGGTCAATTCGGAGGTTACAAACTTATTCACCTAAAAAGTTAACCAAGCCTGTACATATATCTGTATTTTGTAGTTTGATCTCCTATGTGTATAGCAAAGTAGATAGGAGAGAAATTGGGGTAGCAATCCTCAACCAGTCTTGCCACCTGTAGATCAACCCCGCTATACTTGCTCTATTATTTGTCTCCTTTCAAGCGTTTTACAGTATATTTGCACCTAAATAATATAATACAGAATTACACACTTTGGAGTATTCCCTGCCTAGCTCTGGCCAGTAAACCAGGATAATATATATTATTTCCCCAAGCTCCCCAAGAAATGCAGTTTCAGCAGATATTTTAGCAGCATCCAAAAGCACATCAAATATTGCTCTCTCTTATATAAAATCTTCAATTTTCAGATTTACTTTATTATTCCTTTCCCTAATTTTTTTAAGCTCTCCATAAAATCCCATAAATGGGGCGTGGCCTGCTAATGGCGGAGTAGGAAGCCAGAGTGTGAGGCTCCCTGTTCAAACCCCGTTGGACTGCACCTACAGCAGAGCGGCACCTCTCAGAACCACTTCAAACTATGTCCAAGAGGCGAAGGACCAGGAGCACCGCGAAGCCCGGCCACCAGAACCACATCCTAACTTACTTTGGCCCCACGGAGCCGGAGGACCCCCGACCGCCGCCACCACCAGCAATGGCGCGCGCTGGCGGGAAAGCGGGTGAGACGGAGGAGCGGCTGCTCCCCGTCCCTGTGGCGCCTGACTCACCTCTTGCCTGTCGTCGTGCGGGAGAAGAGAAGGAGGCGGCATCCCCCCGACCGTCGGAGCTGAGAACAGGAGAGCAGCGTCAGGCGATGCCGGAGGATGCGAGGGGCGATGCAGCCACAAGCAAGATGGTGCCGTCCTCGCCGCACCAGAGAGACGCACCCGCGGTTCTACAGCAGGGACCCGACGCTGTGGAGACCAGTCCGTGGATATCGGGGCAGGAGTGGATGACCGGCCCGGCGGGAGAGGAGGAGCCGCACGCCCACCTGAAGCGCACTGGAGAGGCGGTGAGTCACCCCGGAGGGGGAGAGGAGAGGCTGCATGACACGTGCAGAACACTGGTGATAGCAGCCCAGGTCCATAGAGACGCAGGGGGGCCCACGCCTGTGGCATCTGGGGGAGGGGGGGCAGTGAGAGCCCACACAGCCTGCCATGAAGCCCTGCAAGCTGAGAATGATTTCTTAAAGGGACGGCGCATTGGAGTGCACTCCCCAGACTATGGACTGCCCAGAGGAGAGGGGGATACAAGTGCCCCGGTGAACCGGGAGTCTGGTGATGACTGGGGGTGGGAGTCCTTGTCCCCGCCCGGGCCCAGCAGCCCCATAGCCCCAGACCGCCCTGCCGAGACGGGATGCCCCACGACACACAATATATCCCGAGGCCTCAGATATCCGGCGGACATGCAGGCGGGATGGGGACAGAGGCCTGCGTTCTCACCGGGACCCCACAGCCCCATGGCCTTGATATGCTCTGGGATGACGGGACGCCCTGCCCCGGAAGACCGATCATCGTCGGCGACGCACTCTGATACAGCTGCCCTAGATACACCCTTATCTTATACATTGATTTCGGCTATAGCAGGCTCAGTAAAACACAATATCACTGAGGCCCTCAAAACACTGCCATCGAGATCCGACTTTGAATCTTACATAACCAGAATGGAAGATACGTTCCGCAGAGAAATTACATCCATGCAGAATTCTATGGCGGACTTATCTGACAGAGTAGATACTAACGCGGCCGCACAAACACAGCTCCAAACTAGAGTGGAAGCATTGGAACGTGAACAAGAAACCACACGTAGGATGCTCTCTAACTTTCAAGTGCAGCAAGACGACTTGGAAAATAGAAATCGTCGGAACAATATAAGATTGAGGGGCATCCCCGAGACAGTGGCCCCAGCAGATCTGAGATCCATAGCACGTGAACTGTTTAACAAATTGCTAGAGCGCCCACCAGAAGAAGAGATCGAAATAGACCGAATTCATCGAGCCCTGGGGCCTGTGAGCCCTGACCCCAACAGACTGAGAGATGTTATCTGTAGGATACATTTCTATCAAATTAAAGAGGCGCTAATGAGAGCGGCTTGGAACAAAGGCCCCAGCGACCTAAACGGAGCCCGGGTCACGTTGCTGTCGGACTTATCACGCAGAACCCTCCAAATGCGGCGAGCGCTGAAACCTTTGCTTGATCTAATACAACAACAGGGGGCGACCTACAGATGGGGACACCCCTTCCAGCTACTGATACGAAAAGATCAGAGAACCTACGTATTGAAGACACAAGAACAGCTGGGGGGTCTGTTTGAGTTCCTGGGCGCAGCCCCCATTGTCGTCCCGAACTGGTTGGACATGGAACTTGATGGAGGACTGGCTCCCCTTCCACAGCGTCCTAGGCGGCGGGAAAGAGAACGTCGTAGACCAGCGCAGCGGCCTGGCCCTCGTAGAAGAGGCCCTGATCCCATCAACGGTGAACAAAATGACAGACCACGCGAGTAGAAGACACGCTGTCTAGCCGACGGTTAGATAATGTTATAGCTCTGTTCCTGATTGTCCTTTGCTTCTTCTTCTCTTTTTTCTTTCCCTTTTATCCTTTTTATTTTTCTCTTTTCTTTATAGTGTTTATTAGTGGGCAGAAGACACAAGGCGTTTGAATTATGACTAGATAATGCAATGTTTATGTGACTACTTGCTCCCTCATTGCTCTCCTGTGTGGTGATCCTTGCCCTACATTGAGCTGGTGTAGACCTTGGGGGACCGGCTCGCCCGCCTCATGTGTGTCGGACTCGGACGCCTGGCGCCGGGTGGGTGGGCGGCGGCTTTGCGGGGACTCACCCCCGGGCCTGGGACCTGGCCTGATCTGCCTCTGTGGTCTGGATCCACCGGCTCTGTGGGCCCTCCCCCCCCGGCCGCGTGTTGCCGGGCTGGCCGCCCCCACCGCCTGGTGCCCGGGTCCCCCCTGGCGTGTGAGAGTCCTTGACCAAGTTATATGACCCGTGACCACGGAGGAGAACTACCTGGGACAATGTGAATCAATAGATAGCTGGAGTCCCCTCCCGCAGATGGTCTGACTATGCAAACTGGACGAGGACGGACCGGGGCTTCGCCCCAAGAGGCCACTCTCGTTGGCACCTCGATGAGGCGCTCTTCCGGGATGGGAAGGATTGGGGGACTGGGACCCACGTGCATGGTGTCTTGCCCATGGTAACGTCCGGGACTCTCCTCCCTGCTGAAATATGAGGTGGCAGCCCATGCACGTTGGACCCGGACTTGGGCTTAAAGTGGGGGGGGCCCCGGGTTGGGGATGGGGGGGCGGGCTGGGGTCCGGGGTTAGGGAGAACTCTGGAGAGAGGGAGCAGAGGATGTGCATTAGTTCCTGATATTAACTCTGTTACAGTGACGATTAGATAATGTTATGCCTGTGTTTCTACTTGCTCTTTTATTCCTTTTTCATTTTTCTTCCTCTCTTTCTCTCTCGTAATGCTTTTCTGTGGACAGAAAGTACAGGTCGTTTGAATTTGAATTGTGATTAGAGAATACAATGTTTATGTGATCACTCGCTCCCTCCTTACCTTGCTATATAGCACTCTCTAACGTATGCTACACTACTTCTGACCGGGAGGGACTGGCTCACCCACTTTATTAGATCTGGGTGCCCGGTGCCGGGTGGACGGGCGGCGACACGGCGGACTTACCTCCGGGCCGGGGATTGGGCCCGCCCTGCCCCCCCGGCCAGGTCCCAGGGCAGGGGGGAGCTTTGGTGGGAGGGAGCAGAGGGTATCCTTCGGTTCCTGATAATAATTCATGACATAAGGCCTTATTTCTGTCCTTTCTCTATGGTTCTGTTTATATGTTGTTGCCGCTCATCAGTTAAAAGTGTTATAGGAGGGGAGGCGGGGAGCCCCTAAGTTACATGCATATAGATTGAAAGTTGTTTATAATCGTTATTGCTTTTATAATTGTGACTGATTTTGTCTCCTGTTCGCCTGGCATCCATTTCCCCCGGAGACCCTAGTGTTCCTTTGGGGAGAGCTACTGGAGACTCGCCCCTTGAGGACACTGGGCCAGACTAACCTATATTAGGCTAGTCGTTTTTCTGACCCTAATTGACCCAATTACTTTTTGGGTCTCTCCAGAATCTGTCCCTTCTCTTTCTTTCCCCCTCTCTGATCTGCCCCCCCCCCTTTTTTTTTTTTTTTTTCCTTTTTTTCTTTTCCCTACTTATCCGCTCATATCTTACCCCTCGCCCCTTGGGAGTCTTCGCCCCGGTTCTTCCTCGCCCGGGTGGGGAGGGTTGCGGTCGTCCACTTATAGCTGGACTAGGTGGATCGGCGTTGATCGGGATGGAGGCGGGGTGGGACGACGGGCCGTCGGGGGCGGTCATGAGGGTCGTTTCTCTGAATTGCAGGGGCCTTAACGTCCCCGAAAAAAGATCGGCCACAATATCGGAACTTCGGAGATTAAAAGCCAAAATCGTTTTCTTGCAAGAAACACATTTTATAGGAAAGTCTGCCCCTAGGTTGTCTCCCAGGTATTACCCTCAGTGGTACCTGAGCTCCTCGCCGGACTCCAAAACTAAAGGAGTGGCGATACTAATAGCCAGAGGGATCCCATTTCAGTTGACGGAGGTCTCGATCGACACAGAAGGCAGATATATCATGGTAAAGGGCACACTACATGGAGAATTGTACACTATGGCATCCCTTTACGCCCCAAATAGTGGACAAATAGATTTCCTCCTGCGCTTCTTAGCTAAACTGGCGGATTTCCATGAAGGGAAAATCCTCCTGGGAGGAGATCTGAATATCGCCCTCGACCCACTCATAGACTCCTCGACTGGGAAGTCCTCCGTTTCGTACGCCGGAATACGGAAAGTGAAACAGGCCCTACACAAATTGCAGCTGTGTGATCCCTGGAGGATCCATAATCCAAAAGGTAGAGACTACTCCCACTTCTCATCAGTGCACTTGACATACGCAAGGATAGATTATGTGTTAACCTCACATAGCCTCTTACCCAGAGTAGTCGAAACAGCCATTGATCTGGCTTCTCTATCTGATCATAGCCCGGTGTGGATTTCATTGACCACCAGAGAGGAGGGAAAGAGGGCATGGACATGGCGGCTAAATGAGAGCCTGCTGAAAGACCCAATAACAGTAGAAGCTACACAAGTGGCCCTAAAGGACTACTTTGAATTAAATTGTACAGGGGATGTGACACCAATGACTATCTGGCAAGCGCACAAAGCGGTTGTGAGAGGGACACTTATACAACATGCGTCTAGGCTGAAAAAAGCCCACACTACACAAAGGGATCAATTGATCTTCCAGATTCAAACCCTAGAAAGGAAACATAAAGAAACCCAGGCGCGAGAGGCTTTACAGACGCTGACAAGATGCAGGGAGCAACTAAGCTCGCTGCTTCTGAGAAAAGCGGCATACACCATAAAGAGATGCAGGCGATATTACTATGAATGGGGAAACAAGAGCGGTGCTCTACTTGCCAGAGCGCTGAAGAAGCAGCAATCCCTAAACTTCATCGAGGCAATCCTAGATCGGAAACAACAGAAGTGGCACAAAACGGCTGACATCGCTAGGGTCTTCCGCGAATATTATAGCGAGCTTTATAACCTGCGCCAGGAAAAGGAAGGGGATCCCCCAGGGAGCCTGGCCAAGATACAGCAATACATCGCGGCTTCGGGCATGCCGAAATTGGATCCTGAAGCGATAGCTAGACTGGGAGAACCAATTTCAGGAACCGAACTGAATAGAGCGATACGGACCACTCCAAACGGTAAATCCCCCGGGCCTGACGGACTAACTATAGCTTACTACAAAAAATTTGAGGGGATCCTGCATAAGCACCTCCTTAGAGCTCTTAACGCCATGGACCAGGGGGAAGCGGTGGTGGCATTCCCGAAAGAAGCGCTGGAGGCACACGTCACAGTGATTCACAAACCCGGGAAGGACCCATTGAGCTGCAAAAGCTATCACCCCATATCGCTACTAAATGTTGATCTAAAACTGTTCACAAAAATACTTGCGAACCGAATGGCTATCTATTTACCTGGATTAGTTGAGGAGGATCAGTGTGGATTCATCCCTGGCAGGGAAGCCAGGGACAACACGATTAGAACCCTAAATCTCATACACCGGTCACGAACAGATAACTCCCCAATGATGCTGTTGTCCACAGATGCCGAGAAAGCGTTCGACCGAGTGAACTGGACATACGCTTTTGAGGTACTGAAATATATTGGTCTTCATGGGAGAGCGCTGGAGCACATACTGAGAATATACTCTGAACCGCACGCGAGAGTGAGAGTAAATGGCCACCTCTCCCAGCCCTTTCGGATTTCGAATGGGACCAGACAGGGGTGCCCGTTGTCCCCCCTCATCTTCGCCCTAGCGGTGGAACCTTTCCTAAGACACATAAGGAAGAACTTGAATCTAAGAGGGATTCGGGTGGGAGAGGTGGAACATAAAATCGCGGCGTACGCGGACGATCTCCTATTCTTCATCTCCAACCCTGTTGTAGGACTCCCAAACCTTATGAAGGAATTTGACATCTTTGGAAGTATCTCGGACTTTAAGATCAACTTTGACAAGTCCGAAGCACTTAATGTCGGACTGCCAGAAATAGTGGTATCCCCCATCAAGTCCTCTTTCCCCTTCAGATGGTCCACACCCGCGCTGACTTATTTGGGTACAAAAATCCCGAAGGATATAGAGGATGTTTTCAGGTATAACTTTACTCCTATGCTTATGGCAGGATGGGATTCCCTAACGCTCACGTGGCTGGGTAGGATGAGCGCCATAAAGATGACGATACTCCCGAGAATCTTATACCTGTTCCAAACCCTCCCATGTCATATACCAACTAGCTATTTTAAGAACCTCAATTCCCTGATTCTGAAATTCATCTGGAGCAACAAGAAACCAAGAACCCGCTTTGGCTTATTACAACTGCCGAGGGCAGGAGGAGGCCTGGCTGTCCCGAACCTGAAGAGGTACTGGCAGGCGGCGCATTTGCAGAGGATAGTGGATTGGGGGAGAAATGCGAAGGGGAAAAAGTGGGTGGATGTGGAAGATAGCTGTACAGACGTCCCGCTAAGAGAGATACCATGGGCAACGGAGACTTCAACCCAATGGAGCGGGTCTAACCTACTGATAAAGGCCACCCTCAGTGTTTGGGACAAGACCAGGAGGAACAAAGAGATCTCACCCTGGCCATCACCTCTGATCCCAGTAATTGGGAACCCGGAATTACCCACTGGTCAGAGGCCGCAGGCCAGAGGGGGGTGGAGAGACTTGGGAGCGGTTCGAGGGAGAGACCTGGTGAGGCAGAGGGAATGGTGCAGCATCGAGGAGCTTAGGACTCGCTGGGACTGCCCGCACTTGGACCCCTGGCAGCTGCTTCTCTTCCAACACTTCCTACAACGAATGGGACCGAAACAGTCTCTGAGCCGGGATCTCACGCAGTTCGAATCCCTGGCCACGCAGGGAGATCCACCAACAAGGGTGATATCTCAGATATACCGAATCCTGGGAGGGGAGAGCGAGACACTGCCCCCCTTTTGCGGGGACTGGGAGAGGGACCTGGGAAGGGAATTCACGAGAGAAGAATGGGAAAAGATATTTCTGCTCTCCCAGAAATCTTCGATCTCATCCCAGGTACAAGAAACGAACTATAAGTACTTATCTAGATGGTACTACACTCCCAAGCGACTGTCCACGATGTTTCCGAGCTCCTCGCCTCTGTGCTGGAGATGTAAGAAAGAAGAAGGTACGCTATTACATATCCTGTGGACATGCCCCAAAATCACAATCTTTTGGAGGAAAATAGCAACGACGATGAGTAAGATTATAGGATCACAGGTCCCATGCTGCCCGGCCCTCATGTTGCTGCACCACACGAGTGATAGTGTAGCGGCTTATAAAAAATCGATGCTGAGACATCTTCTGAATGCCGCTAAAACGATAATCCCCAGATACTGGAAGACGGAATATGTCCCAACAGAAGAAGATTGGGCCCGAGAAGTAGATAGAATAGGAGAAATGGAGGAGCTGACGGCTACAGTCCAGGACAACGAAGAGAGGACCCGCTTGCTATGGACGCCGTGGTACGTGTTCCGGTCCCCGGCGGCTCGCCCTGCCTCCTCCTCGGCCCCTACGGGCCCGTCGACTAGCGGTGACTCGGCCTGATGGGCTTGGGACCCTGACCCCACCGTTGCCGGAACTTTCCCGGGCGTGGGGGGACACGGGAGCGGAGGACCCCTTAATTTCCCTGCCCCTCGCCCCCTCCCTGTACCCACACCTTACTTGCTTCCCCCCTTCTTTCTATTTCTCATACACTCTTCCCCTCAATGGCCTGGATGATATCAATGACACGCGATCAACTACCCCCCGACACATTGAGCTCTCGGAGCTGAAATTCAGCAACTTCATTCCATTAGGTGAAGGTTGCTTATGATATATAGATATATTCCAAATTGAAATGTAGACCCGGCACATTGGCCTCATCATTACGCGAACAGAGGACAAATCAGTCGGGGGGGGCGGGGTCCTCCGGGGAGCCGCCCCTGGCGCCCCTCGGGGAGCCTGGTCCCTCCGACTCACTGCTGAGGCAGAAGGTCGCCTTAGAGAACGCCAAACACCCGAACACGGGGGATAAACTTATGGGTAACATCCAGCCCTATTACTGTTCACATGTACCTATTGTACTTACCTTATACTGTTTCGCTTTCTTCTGTAATACCTGACTGCTTTGTATTGAAAAACTAAATAAAGAATTAAAAAAAAAAAATCCCATAAATAACAATATTTTTTGTACCTGGCAATGAATCAATCCTTATAGGTGTATTTGTATTAAAAGAAAAACCCAAAGGTTTGTCTTTGATGTATTATGCTTTACCGTGAGATGCTAAAGTTGTCCCTAAATTACAGAAATAAGAGACCTAAAGTGATCTACTATATCATGCACTGTCACCCTACACTGTCACCCTACACTGACACCCGCTGAATCGGCGGGTGCAGGCAATACAGCCGGCTCTGCCCCTGTTGTCAGCCCCTGCTGCCTGTCTCCCTTGTATTACAGGAGAGGTGCAATGGGAGTTGGGGGGCATGGTCTCACCAGCTGCTTTAGCCAGGGGCATAGCAGGGCATAGTGAGGCATGGGCCGGGGGGGGCATGAGCCCCGGGTTCGGAGAGTCAAGAGGGCATTAAAGAGGGACAGGGCCGGATTAAGTGTGATGGAGGCCCCTGGGCACAAAATCTGGTGGAGGCCCCAGATACAGTATTTTTTTTCCCTTTAAAATAATAGTCCAGCCAAGTGACTGATTGGTGGTTGTCTGGCACCTGCTCACTTACTGGACCGTCATATCGAGTCCCTTCTGCCACCCTTGTGCCGATGCGTGCTGCTCGGGAACTCCTGCTCTGCCATTCTGAGCGGGGGGTAGTGTAGTCACCCGGGTGGTCCAGCAGAAAACAGTTCCCTGCAGCGGCTGTGCTTGGTGACAGCTCTGCACGCATTCATCACTGTAGAGTTGCTGAGAGTTGCCTGCCAGATAGCTTCGTTGCTGGCCCTGCAGCCTATTAGACCAAAGACTGAACAGCCTCCTGGACCAGACCATAACCCAAAGGTTGGTGGAGGCCCCCTTTTCAGGACAAGTGGTGGAGGCCCACCTTGCGCCCCCCTCATAATCCGGCCCTGAAGAGGGACCTAGGTGCTGGACAGATGGCCAGGGGCGCACCCGGAAGAAACTCTGAGCCATTCTTCCCTCCACAGCTACCTTGGGCTGTGATAGTGGCCGCATTCCCTCCTCCTCAGCTCAGCACGTGGGCTGCCGGCTATGTTGTAGCAGCTCCAAGATCATCTTCCTCCTCCTGTGCGCAGTGCTCAGCCCTCCCTGATTTCTAGCAGCAGAACAAGGTGCCAGCACACGTTAACACACGCGGCAGCTACCAGGGTGTAACTATAGGGGGTGCAACCACATCGAGGCCCAGGAAGTCCTGGAGGCCCCATCAGTATCACCTGTCTTCCTTCTTTAACAAATTTGTGCTCACTTGGCATCATCTAGATAAAGGTAAATCAGCCTCTTATTATTAATTAGATAACCACACCTGCGCCATCTTCAATGGACTGCACTGTGCTACATATGTTGAAGTTATCTGCAAAAACAGAGACAGTGCCATTAAAGCTACAACTCTAGTTTCAGCCAGTTTCCTCCATAAGCATCTATGAGGGTCACTGAAGCTCTAGCAAAATCCATAAAAACAATATCTACAGCTGCTCTCTATCCAGGCTTCCACTCCCCTCTTCATAGAAGAGATGCATTTTTTATATTTAATGATCCATATCATCACTGGGTGCAGGACACTTGGCAGCAAAATACAGTGGGGACTTGACTTGGCTCCACTTTAAAAAACTATACCTAAGCATTGCATTGACTTTCTGAGCACTTACAAATGATTTGCATGACTCTGCCTACTTATTGAAAGTAATGGGCATAGGGCAATATTCCTGGTCTGAATTTGCCTCATAAATACGGTTTTAGGAAAATGCTCCTTTCTGGCTATCAATATAGATACGTCACTCTGTTATCACAATACATGAAATTATAGACTACTCTGAAAACATCAAGACTGAGTTATACCGGCCTTCTTTGTCATGTGACAGCAGCTGATTTGCAATGCAGACAAGTTGCATTAAAATTTATAAATATTTTAGCACCAGAGAAAGGAAGTTCTTTAAAAAGCCAACACCACTTAGATCTGAAGTTGTTCATCATAAGTGATGTTTTGGTCTGGAGGCTGGAAATTCCAGTGTTTTGTAGGGCCACATACTAGCAGTCAACAGACAAGAATAGCTGGTTCAGCAGGAAAAATCTGGCCTATAAAATAGCCATCTAGAAGCAAATAGTGAGTGGCAGCATCATTCCTCTATGCCTTTTCTATTCCTTTATATTTGCATATGTATTTTAGCTTATTTAATCTATTTTTTAATTATAATTAATACTATATAAATATAAAGCTTATTTAATCTTTTATTTAAAACTTTGGAAACAAAAGAATTGGTTACCGTAGAAATAAAATTGCTTAGATCAATTATTTTGTTTAGCTAGTTTTTGATTTTGAGTTTTTATTTTTACAATCATTGCAAAATTAAATAAAATATACATAACAAATTTAAAAGAGCTACATTTTTTCTAAAGTAGCAGGGCACAAATTAACCAATCATTTTTCCATTACTTACTAGGAATGGAATTCAACTTTAGCTATAAACAGAACACGTTGACACGTTGAACAGAAAAGCTTTGCTACCCTCTGCTGGTATTAAATGAAATGACAAAGCTAAAACAATAATTTGGATGTATTAAGTCAGACCAACAGGATCAGCGGTCCATCATTTGGAAACAAAATGTGTCACCCACAATCCCTTGCAGCACCAAAGTAAACAGTGAATAGGACTTAGCTTCCAGCATGGAATGGGCTGATGATGCAGACCAGGTATTTTTTTTTTCAATTTGAATGCCAAGTAAGGGCTGCTGGTTGGCATGGTACTTTTATCATTTAACTTAGGGTCACCTGCAATAAATAATTGAAAAAAATCAATGATAAACACATTTTAAATCAGGAGTTTTACCAATATGTTTCAAATCCCATTCCTTGGTACTGTATGGAGTTAGCAAAGTAGCTTTCACCCCCAATACTAACACCGGAATTTCATAATTAAAAAATACAATATAAACTATGGTCCTAATTGACATTTACCCCCCTTTTACTAATGTCACAGATGGGCTCAGTACTACAAGTGTTTAGTGGTGATGTACAAGTTAGGTGCCTGTTTGAGATGGTCCAATAATAGCAACCAAATGATTTATCCCTTTCATGACACCATAGAGCATTGTTTTTTCCGCTTCACTCTGCGAGGGTTATTTACCTTCCTCTGGACACTTTCAGTTCCTTTCCACTTACAGTATTGAATGTGGGGTGGTTTCTTTCACTAACTACCTACATGGGGCTGAACTTATTACTAACCTTAATGAGGGGCTATCAACTACTATAGCGTGGGATTGACCTTTTAAACCTTCTAACCATTTAAGTTGTACATGGGGCTTCCTTTTTTTTAACTTTCCTTTACTATTTGTGAGGATGAAACGACTGTATTACAAGTTAAAATTGGAACAACTTCCTGATTAAAAGACAGGCAGGGCTGGCCCTTCCCCAACACCTTGTATCACCATCACATCACAGATGCCAAAGTAAATCAACTTTTACCCTTGTCTCAATCAAGTCCTTGTAGCATCTTGTATGGGCTACTAGCGGTAAACCTCTTGAACTTAACTTTCATGCTGCATCCTTGATCTCCTTACTCCATGCAACACACGTGCACACTTAGGGTCAGCTTTAACCTTGGCTTTAACCAAAAAACTTTTGGTCTCTTGAAAGAACCTAACATTACTTAAAGGGGGCCTAACCATTAGCTAAACCACAGCTAAACTATTTACAATGCTTATGGTGGGTGACTATATTAAAGCACACCTCAGGCCTTTATGTATTTACTAGTGGATATCTAGCTGACACCTTGAGAATTCATCTCTGAAACGGTAGATTTGTGGATACGTATGACCATGTTTGGCTAAGTGACGTATCAACTCACCTTATGGGTGGGAATCCTTTAAGGCAGATGGATGTCTCTACCCAATCAAGATTAATTAATAGACATTTTCCATATTACCAAAGTCTTACCCGGTTACTTGAACTGGGATGAAGTTTGTTGTAAATGTGTCCATTCCAGTAACAACTGACACTGCTGACCCTTCAACACTTGTGCACACTTCCTTTGAACACTCTTGGTACCATCATCACTACTAGTTTGAAACAAGGATTCTGAATCTCCATGGATTAGACTAGTAGATTCAGTACTTCTGCACTTACCTAGGAGGATCCTCACTCCTCTCCTCTGGAGTAGCTGGGAGTAGTAAAAACTTTCTTCCTCTAACCTATGAAAAGGTTTTCGGCTTAAGGCATATCATGGGTATAGCACTTAACATATGCATCATATCTAGGGTTGGACAGTGGTGCACACATTTGGCTATAGTTGCACTTCCAGTGTCCTTGGTTAAGCAAGGGCACGACATTCACCTTTGGAGATGTTTTACCTCTTTTCTACTAATGAGTCTCTTTTCTCACAACCGCATGAGAATGAATGAGCGACGTAAGGCTCAATGTGCCCCATGCTCTACTGCAAGTGATGCAGCTTTAGGTAGGGCCTAAGACAGACTAATCCTCTCACATCCTGAGAGGGGGTTCTGAAGCCATTCCAGTAACCATGTTCAACCAGAATGCACTAACATATTCTTTCTTTACTTGGTGCATAGTACCCAAGAACAGTGGTAGACTAAGAACCTCATGTTTGTTGTGTTACTACCAACCCTGGTGGGAAACGGTGAGCCTCTCAACTGTGAATCCACTTCCCATAGTGGTGCTACCTATGTAGAGGAATAGAGTAGGTCACCCCAGAAAGACCAGGTCTGCAGGTTGCCCACAGTACCCCTGTACACCCCTTCTACTACTGTTACAGCTGCTATAATCCAGTGGAGGTAGGTGAACAGACCACTCTCCAATCCCATCTACCCAAAACACAACATCAACTACAGCATACAGCCATCCACCACTGAAAGTAGGGCGATGACTATTCACTGTCCACCCACGGGAACTACAGCTAAGAGCTCCTGCAGTGCTAGTTTTCACTGGGTAGATTAAACACACACATCTCGGGTTTGAGACACCGTGGCATCACATACTGATGGCCTAACATTTCAAATACATTACATCACATAAACACTTTCATTTCTTATGTCCCTTCACACTAGCTACTGTCTGGAATGAAGGTCCATTACCAGCAACAAAACAGAAGACCTTGTATGGCACAACAGTAAACATGTCAAACATTTTTACATCTGGGTGTCTTTGGCCTCGATGTTCTTCTTGACATGCAAGAAAATCCTAAGACCTTAGCTCTTGCTAAACAACCTTTACCAACCTTAACCAAAGGTACAGAAATAAATCATTTTAAGGATAAATGTTACCTCACCATTAAATATACATATTTAAATCATTGACACCACACTAATTTAAATGCTGCCAAAACAAAACTCTTTTTCTACTTTATTCAGCCAATTGCTGGAAAGCCTTGCTAAACGCCTTTAACCTTTTCTTCTAAACGTCTTATCTCGCTTAAGAGAGGACACTTAACTTAACACATGAACCATTTATTATTATTAATATTATTGTTTATTTATATAGCGGCCTCATCTTCCATAGCGCTTTACAAAGTAGTAATTACGGACAGTGGATATTCTGAGTACAAGATACAATAGGGGAGAGAGCCCTGCCCTTGCGAGCTTACAGTCTAAAGGAAGAGGGGTGAAGACGAGGGGGAAGGATCACAAACAGTCAGTATTGAGCTTTGTGGCGTATGCCCTTTAGAAGATTGGTTAGGCCAGATTATATGCTTGTCTGAATAAGTTAGTTTTAAGGGCGCCTTTAACGGTTTTGAGGGTTGTGGAGTGGCAGATTTCTGTGCGGGAGGGCATTCCAGAAGATGGAAGTTGCACATGAGAAGTCCTGGAGGCGGGCGTGAGAGGAGGTGACCAGGGTGGAGGACAGGAGAAGGTCAGCAGCAGAGCGGAGGCTGCGTCTAGGTTGATATTGTTGGATTAGAGATGAGATGTAGGGAGGGGCCTGGTTGGAGAGAGCTTTGTAGGCGAGAGTTAAAGTTTTGAACAGGATTCGCTGTGGGACTGGCAGCCAGTGTAGGGATTGGCAGAGAGGCGCAGAACTGGAGGAGCGAGAGGAGAGATGGATGAGGCGAGCAGCAGAGTTCAGGATAGATTGGAGGGGTGCCAGTCTATTAGTTGGTAAGCCACAAAGAAGGATGTTGCAGTAATCCAGACGGGATATGACCAGGGCATGCACAAGCATTTTAGTGGTGTAAGGTGAGAGGAAAGGACGGATGCGTGAGATGTTTTTAAGTTGGAGGCGACAGGAGGTGGCCAGGGAGTGAATATGTGGTTTGAAAGAGAGGGCAGAGTCCAAAATGACTCCCAGGCACCGAGCTTGGGGAGTTGCTATTATTGTGTAATTGTTGACAGAAATAGACGTGTTAGAGAGGGGAGGGGAGTTAGATGGGGGGAAAATGACCAGTTCTGTCTTTTCCATGTTTAGCTTGAGGTAGCGAGATGACATAAATGAAGAAATAGCTGCAAGGCAGTTGGGGAGGCGAGATAGGAGAGAGGAGAGATTGGAGCCTGAGAGATATATCTGAGTGTCATCCGCATAGAAGTGGTATTGAAAGCCTAGTGAGTTTATAAGTTTACCAAGGCCATAAGTGTAGACTGAGAAAAGTAGGGGGCCTAGGACAGAACCTTGTGGCACATCAACAGAAAGAGAACGGGAAGAAGAAACTGTGTTACAATAGGATACACTGAATGATCTGTCAGAGAGGTGAGCCAAGAGAGTGCAAGACCTTGAACCCCGATATAGGAGAGAATATCAAGAAGCAGAGAGTGGTCGATTGTGTCAAAGGCTAAGGAGAGGTCAAGAAGGATGAGGATGGAGTAGTGACCAATGCTTTTGGCAGTGAGCAGATCATTGGTGACTTTGGTGAGGGCAGTTTCAGTGGAGTGGTTACGGCGGAATCCTGATTGTAAGGGGTCAAATAACTTGTTAGTGGATAAGTATTGTGACAGTTCTGAGTGGACATGTTGTTCAAGAAGTTTGGAGGAGAAAGGGAGTAGTGAGATAGGGCGATAGCTAGAGAGGGCAGAGGGGTCGAGAGAGGGTTTCTTGATTATCGGAGTAATAACTGCATGTTTGTAGGAAGAAGGAAAGGCGCCAGTGGAGAGAGAAATGTTGAATATGGAGGTTAAGGCTGGAGTGAGGGATGGAGACAGTTGAGGAATAAGGTGGGATGGAATAGGATCGAGGGAGCAGGTAGTCAGGTGGGCCCTAGAAATGAGAGAGGTTAGTCCAAGCTCAGTTATTGGAGTAAAGAAAGTAAGAGAGTAAGGCAGGGGGGATTGTTTGAAGTGGTGAGGGATTCTGAGGGGCAAAGCCAAGTCGAATGTTGTCAATTTTTTCTTTGAAGGAAATAGAAAATTCTTCTGCTGTTATTTGGGAGGTTGGAGGAGGAGGTGGTGGGCGGAGTAAGGAACTGAAAGTGTTGAAGAGTTGTTTGGGATTCCGGGCTTGTGCAGAAATCAGTGACTTGTTTATAGAATAGAAAGTCATGATTGGCTTTGGTTTTCCTCCATTGCAGTTCAGCAGCTCGAGACAGTGGGGGCAGAAAAGGAGGCAGAAAAGGACTGAAGATCTAGGTTTCTTAAGTTCCTGCGTTGATTTGTGGGTTTGTGTGGAGGGGGGTTTGCAGGCATTGGAGAGAGGGTCAGAGTCAGCAGATTATGGTCAGAGAGGGGGAGCAAAGAGGATGAGAGGTTTGTTACAGAGCAGAGGTTACAGAATAGGAGGTCAATTGTGTGGCCGTCTTTGTGGGTGGGTACAGTAGACCATTGCTTGAGGCCAAAAGATGAGGTTAGTGACAGTAGTCTGGTGGCAGCAGGGTTGCTAATGTCAACAGATATGTTGAAGTCACCCATGATGATTGCAGGGATGTCTGTGGACAGAAACTGAAGGAGCCAGGTAGAAAAGTGGTCGAAGAAAAGAGTAGTAGTTCCAGGAGGGCGGTAGATGACTGCGATTTTCAGGTTACAGGGAGAATATAAGCGGACTTAGTGAACTTCAAAAGATGAGAAGGATAGAGATGGCAAGGCAGGGAGTGGGTTAAAGGAGCAGAGTTTGGATAGAAGGATGCCGACCCCCCCACCCTGTTTGTTGTTGGATCTGGGGGTGTGGCTGAGATGTAGTCCCTCATGTGAGAGGGCAGCGGGTGAACCTGTGTCTGATGGGGTAAGCTATGTTTCTGTGAACTCCATGAAGGTAAAAGTGTTAGAGAGAAACAGGTCGTGAATATAGGTGAGTTTATTGCGCGCTGAGCGTGCATTCCACAGTGCGCAGGTGACAGTGGCGGGAAGGGATGGAGAGGGAGTAAGCTGTATCAGATTAGATAGGTTGCGTGTGTATCCCGGTTTAACACTGTTGTAGACTTTTGGCTTTGATGAAGAATGAATAGTTATGGAGTAGGGGGGGGGAGAGAGTGGGCCTGGATTAGGGCTGATGTCGCCGGTGGCAAGTAAGAGTAAAAGGAGAGAGAAGAGATGGTTGTGGCTTTTGAGGGTGGAATAATGTGTCTTGTGCTTGGATATAGAGGGGGTAAGTGATTTTGTCAAAGAAAGGAATTCGTGAGCAGAGAGGTAGGGGGAGGAGAGCAGAGAGGGGGAGATATATAGGGACTTACCAGTAGCAGGGGGGTACTGTGTGCCTAGGATTCTGAGGGTAAGAGGAAGCAGTGTGATGAGGTAGAAAGTAATCATTTTAGCTGATGCTGGGCTATTCAGACAAGCAGAATCCGGTGCAGGTTTCCTTCAGGTTGAATTCAGGTTAAATTCACTGCAGACTTAGAAGGAGTGAACTGCAGCCATAGTGGCTTTGCAGCCACTGCCACTCTATATGAACAGCTTCTAAGTGCCTTTGATTAGCTCATGCACAACATTTGGGCCTAAAGGGTGGGGCTAGGTCAGTCCTAAAAGTTTGGTCAGGGAGGGCACATAAGGTAATAAAACTTCAAATGGAATGTTTGAAGTTGTTTTGGCTTTGGCCTTAAAACTGTAGTCCAAATTTCTTAGTCAGTGCAAAATAAATAAAAAAACTCTTCAGCATATTAAATGCAGGCACCAGACTAAGAATACTGTTGCAAACTGTAAACATTTTTAAACCTGGGAACCGCAGAGTGAGCTTATCTAACCCAAAAAGTTCGTTTTTTGGGCAGTGTCCGTTTAAGGCCCATAGAAATGGGGATACGGCTTTTCAACAATTCGCCTGTCATGCAGCTGCACCCTCCGGTGGTACACGGATCTGTCAAGTTCTTGGTGACTGATCATCACCCCCCCCCCCTTTGCCCCTACTTCCAGGCTTCCCGCTGGGCAATGGGGAGGGAGTGAACGGGATTTTTAACTGCTCCTGAATGTGATCCTCCAGCCATCCCTCCCAATGGTCCTCCACCCAGTCCATCTCTTCCTCTGTACAGTAGGGGTACTCCCACCTGATCTCCTAGGCCACCTGGTGCTGCAAATTGTGCTGAGCACAGGAGGAGGTAGATAACTGCTTGGGGTTCTTTTCCCTCAAGTCAGCCCAGGGTTTGGCTGGCTGGGGGGTGTAGCGCCGATAACCAGTCAACTCAGGTTGGTTGGCGGGGTATTTCACCTCCTTGTAAGAAGGCAGTGGCAGCAGCCAGAATATCATCCCCCCCACTCCGCTTCTCCCCCCTCAACCTCCAGCTGGCTGGGCAGCCTCCACTAGATTAGATGGAGGTGCGGCAAAGAATAACGCACCCAGGGGATTCTTGGGCTCTGGGTCTTCAGGCGGCACCGGACGGGGATCGAGACCGGGGCAGGGGCTTGGGCAATCTCTGGGACAGTCTCTGAAACAATGGTTCCAACACTCACCCGGACCTTCAGCTTGCTCCCCAACATAGGCTTCTTCTACGATCTCCCCAGACGTTCCACAGTGACACCGGCTGACCTGAGGCTTTTTTCCTGCCGGCTGGGGTGATATGCATGGGGTTTCATGCAGGAGGAAAGGACCAGAACCCAGGATAGTCAAAATCCTGAGTTTTGGTCCACTTTCAGTGTGGGCTTCTAAGTTCCTTGGCTCTTCCCAGCCTGCCTATTTCTGATATCTCTATGTCATTGCGTTTGAGTCTGGCCACTCATACAGGTAGCAGCATTTCCCAGCGCTATTCTTACATACTCCCAGTGTCATAGAGGGAATACACCTCCCTGTGCTGCATTCCACTCTACCATGCCTGGCTTCCTGACTCTGAAGGGGCTGCAATGGTGTCTACCTCTGGGCATGCTGTTGCCAAAAGTAAGCACTACCATCTAAGTTAGGTGTGTACAATAGACTAGGATCTGCTGGGGTCGACACGGGTACATCACGCAGCTTGAAGAAGATGGAAGAGACCCTGCAACATGGAACCAACCCTCTTCATCCGCGATGAGCAGGATTACATCTTGTTGGTATGTACAGATACTATGCCATGCCATGCTTCATCTACTCATGTTTGCCGCTTTACAAGCAGGCAAATGGGTGGACAGGTGACAGACTAGCCGGTGGAGTACAGGCATATGAACCAAGGCACATGGTGGGCTGCACAGTAATGGTAGAGGCCTGGTTTTAAAAGACAAACAGGGTTTGGGTCAAATTGAGAGCGCAAAAATGTGTGGACCACAACCCTGTCTGCCTGTTGAAGGCCTAGATGTAAAACAGTACACCACCATTAGTGTGCCACCCCACATCTGCCAAAGTGAATATGCCACCAGTTGCCTGTTTGTAGGGGTGACGCTGGGGGGCTCAAATGTCTTTAGGCCAAGGGGTAGGTGAGACTGTTGCCGGATCAGACAGGAGAGAGCCCCTAAATTTTCCAATCCGCCAGTAATGGCGGCCTAGAGAGCTGGATCCTGCCTAAGTGCATCAGAAAGTTGAATCCGCCAGTAATCGTGGGTAGGAGAGCTGTGAGCGATTTGGAGATGCCTAGGCACATGCTGGTTTGGAGTAGTGTCAAACACCTACTCAATGGTGCACATGCACATACTGCCAAGGTCACTCGCCAGCCCAAATGGGTAGGCCAACACATGCATTGGTCTGCTGCACATGGGGAAGATGTGAGACACGGGTATTTAAAGGGCGAAGGTTGGTGTGCATGTGGACCTAAACTAGTAAAATACATGGTCTATAGTAAAGTGACATTTTGCTTGTGTGCTCACATTGCATAGTTTTATGAGGGATCGGTATGACTTCAATCCCACACCAATAGGATGTTGACATTGGACATGGCAGAACATCTTAATGGCCAGGGACCAATGCCTTACATACACACAAATTATTTAGCACTGGTCAGACCTCAAAAGAAGACAGATGGGTGAGGCGTTTTTCTGGCAGAACCTCCCAGGTAAGTGGATGCTTCATAGATAATTTGCCCACTCTGCTGAATTGTGTGACTGAATTGTGCTTTTCTTCTAGCTTCGAAGTTCTGGTAGAGAATAAATACCATCCAAAGAAAAGGGTCCAACTAGTGATGTGACAAAGCCAGGGTGTGCGTGTAAGGCATCGGCCACAACATTACCAATGTTTTTTGTACATCTCTTTCCCTACGGACTCCTCGGACCAGGGAGAATACACAGATATGGGGCCACCTGAGACCGGACCGCCACAAAACTCAGGTGAGTACCAGAAAAAAACAATATGACCTCTCCAGGAGCAAAACCCACAGATGTGCCTACAGTTGTTCTAACATGTGTTTTAATGTTCTTACAGACCCGGAGGAAAGCATGGCGCTGAGGTGGAGGGTGGCTACAAAAAACTTCAGGTATGGAGTAACTATTGAGCATTTGGGGGACATTGGAAAGCACACATCTGTTCAAGCAAATGTTAACATTCTTTTCTTTTGTCTTTACAGGTGCCATGGAGCAGAGGCACACCCATTATTAAACATTTTAACATTTAACAACATTTAACCTCTTCATTTGTGTTCCCCACCATTCCAGTGGGCAAACCACCTCTAGATCAGTATCCCACGCCAACATATATGGAAGTTTTTTTGTGTTTTATTGCCCATTTTTTGATCCACAAAATTAATAATTTGTATTGCTTTACAACTCTCTTTTGGGGGAAGTAAATACTGGTCTCTCAGTTGGGTCAAAGATAATAACTTAGAGTCCTGCAGGAAGTGACCCACCCTACACGGCCCTCTAGCTATCATCTTCTTTCAAGCCTGCCTTAAAGTTTGGATTTCCATAAAATGGAGACCTCCCCGAACCCAGCAGAGACATCCTCCTAACCAGAGGAATAGCTAGGCTTTCTGGCACCCGGGGCAAAGATTCAAAATGGCACCCCCACCTGTTCTTAGGCTCCTCTTTGGCACCCCCTGACCTGGGGTGCCCCCTGACCTGCTGTACCCAAGGCAAATGCCCCCTGCTCCCCCCTAGCTATGCTCCTGCTCCTAACCCTTTCCGGGACTGTAAGTGCTTCTAGTTAGGCAGATGATTCTTGGTTTCTGTTTTCTAGAAATTGCAACCAGGGAGACCGGATCACACTCTTCCCCCCTCCATTAGAACTCAATCTGGCCTTTCCTTTGTCCTGTATATTACAGAGTGTAGAGTGTATCCTAACTCAGTCTCCAAAGCTTACCAGTTCAGATGAACTTGAGGATAGCCTCCTGTAATTAGTCCCTACCCAATCGAGATCGGGAGTACTCTAAAAATATATAATACTTTAGGTAGAAGGTCCACTCTGCCCAGGCAGGAAAGGGGTTTAGCAATCCATTTAGTGAGGGACTCTTTTAACTTCCTATAAAGAGGAATTAACCCTCTCAATGTTCTAGAGCTGAAAGCAATATTTCTGTGTGGCAGACTGAATAAGGTAAATAACTACAATTAATTAGGTTTTAGAACCCTTTAGTAGAGTAGGCTCTGGAAGAGACATTAAGAAGATGGTTGAACTTGATGGACATATGCATTTTTTCAACCGTGTTAGGTATGTAACTATGTAATACTATGTAATACTATCAGCAGTCAACATTCTGAATGTCCTCAACATACAGAAGATCTGTCACAGAGATTGGGAGCTGCATCAGGTGGTGGGGAACGCTGGTGCAGAGTTTGTCACAAGAAGTTTGAGGCCTTTTAGGATGAATCAGGGATCCTAAAGCAGTCAGCACACCCACAATAACCATGTCTTGCAGGAAGTTTGGACTAGAGATTGGGCATTTCCATTGCTCTTGATTACACCGTCTTGTTCGAAACAATCGTCTTGTTCGAAACATTAGAGTTTACTACCATTGCAAAGAAAGTAGAAGGGCTCCACTGTGAGAGAGCAAAATGAGTTTTTGCTCTCTCACAATGGAGCCCTTCTACTTTCTTTGCAATGGTAGTAAACTCTAATGGTAGTAAAAAATTCAATTCATAAGAAAAAAGCCAGAGAATTCCACTGTTTGTGAATCACTAGTTAGGAAGACAATGAAAGTCAATGGCACTTTTTTACTCCTGAAAAAAATATTGAACTTTTTACCCTTTTTTACTAGTAGTAAAAAGTTCCATTGACTTTCAGTGTCTTCTTATCTGGTGATTTGGTAACAGTGAAATTCTCAGGCTTTTTCTCATGAATTAAATTTTTTACTACCATGAGAATTTTTTTCAATGATTTGTGAATCGAGGCCATTGACTTCGAACATATTGCAGATAATGTGGCGCAGAAAAGGCGCACACTACCCATTCCCATATTTTCGGACACGTTTGGAAGTGGATCAGCTGCCATATCAAGCACTTTTCCAGCTTACTAGGCTAAATCGTGCAGCTTTGGAATCCTTTTTTGGCACCATTAACTGGTAGAAGACCTTTGGTCGACCTTTGGGTTTTTACATTGCGGTGCACCAAAACCCAGAATAGTCAAAATCCTGGCTTTTGGTCCACGTTATAGTGTAAGCATAAGAATGGCGTACCATGAGGTTAAAGCTAGCAAAGAGCTGCACCCTGCACCCAGGGACATGTGGTGCTATGTGAGCAAGCTTTGTATAGAAAACAATGGCCACATTTCTGCATTAAAGGAAACATTTTTAATACAGGTCCCTGGTAATCCAACCAACCCCCCCCCCCACCCAAAAAAATGCCTCTTACAAATATTACTGTTTAATTAGTACTTCCTCTACAGCATATCTTGCCTCTTTATTACATGTATCCACAATGTTAGCCATGTACATACAGCTACACAGGTAACTTAAAAAGTTGAAAAAAAATTATGCATTTACATTTACCCATTATAAAGCCTTACAACACCATGCAACAGTCAGACTAACAATACTAAACAATAGAAAAAAAATTCGAGTACATTTTCCAATAATTTTCGCTTGCAACAGCCTTTTTACGAGCATTTTGAAAATTTTACGAGTGACTAGAAAATTTTACGATTGCATTTTCGAGTACAAGTATTTTATTCAACCCCTTTTTTGAATCACTCGAAAAAGTTACAACTTTGTGCATGCGATCTGATTTTTCGAGTGACACGAATTTATTTCTACCTTTGTTGAATCGAGCCCCATGCAACAGTCAGAAAACAATACTAAACAATAGAAAAAAAATTCGAGTACATTTTCCAATAATTTTCGCTTGCGACAGCCTTTTTACGAGCATTTTGAAAATTTTACGAGTGATTAGAAAATTTTACGATTGCATTTTCGAGTGCAAGTATTTTATTCAACCCCTTTTTTGAATCACTCGAAAAAGTTAAAACTTTGTGCATGCGATCTGATTTTTCGAGTGACACGAATTTATTTCTACCTTTGTTGAATCGAGCCCTAAGTGTGTGGAGGAGGCCCCAGATCAGGTATTTTTTTCCCCTTTAAAAGTCCAGCCAAGTAACTGATTGGTGGTTGTCTGGCAGCCACCTACTTACTGGAAAGTCAGATCGAGTTCCTTGTTCCACCCTTGTGCGGGTGCGTGCTGCTTGGGAATTTTGCTGGGTGGGGGGAAGTGTAGTTGCCCAGCTGGTCCAGCAGAAAACAGTTTCCTGCATTAAGCTGCCAGCAGCTGGGCTTGGTGGCTTATATGCAGTGAGTGGCCGCCGATTGACAGCTCTGCACCCACCCATCACTGTAGCGTTGCTGACGGCGGCTTTGCTGCTCTAGACTCTCCATCCCGCCCTGTGGTTGTTTTTGCTGGAGGTTTGAAAAAACAAACAAAGGTTTGCCCAGACGCGCCCCCACTGCCGCCGATAGCTTTGTTGCCAGCCCCGTGGTCCGTCAGACCAAAGACTAAAAAGCCTCCTGGACCAGATCATAATCCAAATGTTGGTGGAGGCCCCCTTTTGCAGGGCAAGTGGTGTAGGCCCCAGGGTGTGTGCCCCTTGCGCCCCCCTCATAATCCAGCCCTGATTGTTGTCATTTTAGGCTCTACTCACACCTCTGCGCTTGCGCTGCATTGACCAACACAGTCACAATGCAAGTGAAAATGCTGCCCATTATTTTCAATGGTCCAGTTCACGTATGTACGCTGCGTATAAATGTGAACTGGCCCATAAAAAATAATGGGCAGCATTTTCACTTGCGTTGTGACTGCAGTGGCCAACGCAGCGCAAGTGGAGAGGTGAGAATAGAGCCTTATTTGTCTTACCCGCTGTTATTTATATCTTGTACAGCGCCACAGACTATGATGGCGCTTTAAAAATATACAATAATAACAGTAATAATATTTTTTCCATCCATTAGAAGACTTTCTTAATTGCTGCTTTATAAATCCCACCCTGGTTTAAAAAAAAATAACTCACATGGTCCCTATAACCAGTAAAGCGGCCTTTACAAATTGGCATTACCCGCATTTCTGGCAGAGGAATGCCGATATGCTCAGTCACACTGCAGTTGCCATTAGAAGCACTTGGGGAACACGTGGATGCCAGGACAGGTTTTAACCCCCCGATCTGACTCAGTGCTAGCGGGCCCCAGGGAGGGGGCAATAAAGTCACCAGTTTGATTACTTAAACCGGACCAACAGCCTGGCACAGTCGGAAAAGAATGGTAGCGGCCATTTTGGAGCTTCCTCTCCCAACTGACATAACTGAAATGCACAGTAACAGGAAGCCCAGCATGACTTTGCCAGTTTGCAGGTGTAGTCCATGAGCGGCCATCTTGTTTTTATAATTTATCTAAGTAGGCGTTAGAGAAGGTAAATTAATTTTTATGTGCAGCAATCTAAATTTCCCCGGGGAGGGATTCATATGAGCACTGTTTGTTGTGTTGGTCTGATTTAATTCATTTTTGACTGTTGGTCTGCTTTAAGTGGCCCTTTAAGTCACCCTTTCATGTTATTCTTAAATATATGGTTGTGTCAGCTTTCCACATGAGTGATAAATAATACTATTCTTCTGTCTGAACCCTGCTCATCCAAGAGTAAATGGGTTTTGGAAATGTGATTCATTTTTTGTTGTCATGATTGGACATCATAAAAGGCATTGACATTCTATCCAGCTATAGGGTGGTAAGGCACCAGCTTTTCCAGTGATGGCATACTTAACAAGGTAGGTAACAGGCTTTTTGGCTGCGGGCCACTTGTCCTTGATGGTTGGTGTCAGCAACCACTCTCAATGTTTTGAGACAACCTATCACTGATGAATTTAAAGAGACCTAAGTCTTCCATATGTCGCAAAAGAAAATGCCATTTTGGCACTCATTGCAAATATTTATCTTCAAGTAATTTCAAATGCATCAGCCCCACCCTATTGGTGACTGTGTGGTGTCCCCCTGGGGGACCAGGGGATTCATTTACCAGTTTACAGGATAGCAGAACCACTGTGTCACCTGTTGGTACAGGTGGGTAACATGGAGGTCCCCCTAGCTGATTACGCGGGGGACACCAGGCACGCAGAGAAGCCGGATGGCCAGTATGGGAGCAATCGGAGCATCTGACCTGTACTGAATAAGGAATGGTATATGGGCAGTGCCAGGGGCCGGCAGGTCAGCCCCTGAGCCCTGGGTTATTAACCCCTGGGTCATTAACCCCTGGCCCCATTACATGACTCCATCTGTATGTTGATAGTTAAATGGTATTGGGGGTTACCCTGAGAGGCCCTGACAATGACAGTATTCTTCAAGTAGTGACCAATTTCACCAGAGGAGGTTGGGAGGCAGACGACTCTGACATGCAATGTGGGATATTCTGAATAGCCAGTGAAAACTTTCCACTACCATGAATGTAGATGTGAAGGTTATAGGGAACAATGCCCCCCTCCCCTCTGGTGCCAAGGCTGCACCCCCTGTGATTGCAGTTGGTATACCCCTGGCTATAGCCTTTTATGTGTGCAGACCAGGAGAAATCTGCTGCACACAAGGTAAGTATGCCTCATCAGAATGACTAAGATATATGCCGCCATAGTAAAAAAAAAGTCCAACTCTATATGAAAGAACATAAAAACATATGTTATACTCATATCACCCATAAAAACCACATACAGACAGGAACAAAAGCATTCACTACTATTCTCTCAACACTAGTCATATTTCTGAATCAGTGCATTAGTCATGCACAATGCTCCTCACAACCATCATGGCTTAGAATAGTAGCACTCACCATAGCAGATTCACTGGCCTACCAGCTGCTGTTGTGTGGGTGTCAGCTGCAGAGAGTGGCGTCCTATAGAGAACACTGGTGCCCACAGGAATGGCTCCTAAACTCTCATATTATCTCCCGCACACTTGCAGTTAGCTCCACATACTTAATCCTGTTGGAGGAGGTGCTGGTCATTATCCATGTGGGCTGCAACTTCCAGTTCCTAATATTTGCTGCCACAGCAATCGGGTGACAAAAGGACAGGATGTCACTGCTGTTTGTAATGCCCATTAGTTTGTGCCTTCATTTAAAGAGGAACTAAATCCAGGGTTTTCATGCTCTCTGATGTTGTTCCTCATCCAGAGGGCATCTTGATTTGGAATGCCCTGCTGTGTGAAACCCCCCAAAAATTCTCTGTATTCTTACCTTACCAGCGATCCTAAGGTGCAAGTACAGGCTTCCAATCACCATGTTGTGTATAACAATGAGGGGCATAGAAAGCTAAATAGAGGGAGCACCAAGCATTCCTGAAGGCTCTTTCTAGAGGGATGCAGGGAATGAAGCTGCATGCAGCTTCGGATTGCCACGGATGTGAGAGGGTATTAAAGCAGACCAAAACCTAGATTTTTTATTCACTTTGGTTTTTGTCCCTTTTATAACTTGAGATGCCCCTGTGTGGGAAACCTACAAAATTTGCAGAGGCTCTCAAAATCCATTGTGCACCTCTGTGGTGCTGAGGCATCCAGCAATCAGATACCACTGTAAATTTTAGGGGAACAACATTTTTTGAGTGTTGCTCCTCCTTAAGTTTCAAAATTATTTTTTTTTAAGAGGACCCAAAACCCATGTACCCGAGCTTTGTAAAATACTCCAGGGCCGGGTCACAGCTTGCCCTTGGGGCATCCTGATTTTGTATGCACCACTTTGTGAAACCCCACCTTTCGTTCAGTATTCACCCTGATCAGGTGATCTTAAGGTGCATGTGCGAGCCCCCACAAGCATCCCCGGCACCCTCCAATACAATGCACACACCCCTGGCAGGTATATATGAAAAACTGGCAGCGGGTGCTTGCAGCTACAGGGAGTGGCCCAGGGGAAGCACCCGCCAATCCATTCACTCAGAATTCATTGCCAGCATTAAACCTTTAAATGCCAAGCCCATAGATTCTACATGCTTGCTTCTGCTGCTAAGTGGCAAGCACAAAGAATCTACATTCTAGGCATTTACCCCAGCTAGTGTAAAAAAGAAACACTCCCTCCCCCCAGGGGTCGTCACCAGGCCAGAGAACACACATTCTCTGCGCCACATTCTGGCTTCTGGTATCTTGCCTGCCGCCGCAGGGGGACCTTTATAGGAAGAGAGGAATTACATCATCCCCCTCCTCCTGGTATAAAGCGCCACTTCTGGCAGCAGGCAAGCTGTGAGGGAGCAGGGAACTCCAACTCCCGGCCCTCGCATCCGTCTTCCACCGATTATAGGCTGGCTGTTAGTAACAGTGCGGCGGTGATCAGCGCCAGACATCCGATCGGTGCAGGATTGGAGATAAGTAAAGAGAAAAATTGTACTTTTATTAAAATACATTTTTTCTGCTGGGTGTGTGTGTTTTTTTTTTTTTACATACAACCCCTGTACCAGTTCACAAGGCTTGAAGGGCTGTCAAGTCACCCGGGGCCTTGTAGTTTTCAGGGCACCCCTTGTCTACAAGGTCACATAGCTGGTGCCCGGGCTGGTTTTACTAGAAAGGGCTCTCCTGGGCAGGAAAGGGTGTCTACCAATACATATGTGGTACCGTTGTGATTGGAAGGATTGGGGATTTCACATGCAATTTTCTTGAAAAAATTACAAAGACAAAGTTTAAAAAGTATAATCTTTTTATTTTTTTACCTAAAAATATTATGAAAGTACTGAAAAAAATAAAAACAAGACCTTTCTTGTTAAAGCCCAACACTGACGAGAAAAATCAATATACGATTTTCCTGCAAAATCTCCTTGCCCATTGTGTTACATTACTTAAAGTGGACCAACACCCACCCCTGATCTATAAGATTCCCGGGGCCGATCAGCTCCCTCCCCGAGGGGCATCCGAAATCAGGATGCCCCGCTGTGTGAAACCGCCCAGAAAGCCCCTAAAAACTTACCTTATCGACGGCGGGTAAGTCGCCGCCGCCTCCCGCGCGTCCCTCTAGCAGGACCCGCACCCGCGCCGGCTGTTTGTGAATGGCCGGCGCGGGCGCGCCCTGTAAGAGGGACGCGCCAGAGGCGGCGGCGCGGATTATCCGGCGCTTGTCCATCGCCGATAAGGTAAGATTTTAGGAGCTTTCTGGGGGGTTTCACACAGCGGGGCACCCCCGATCGGGGTGCCCCGGGGAAGTGGACCAACACTCAGGATAGTGAAAATCCTGGGTGTTGGTCCACCTTAAGCTATATAGCAGTTCATTTTTGGCACTATCCGAAACTGCTTTCCTTTTTTAAATTAAATAGCCAAGATATCAGGGTTTACAGTTTCACCTTATGATTTGTTTTATGAAAATAGGGGTATGGCCCTTGGAGCTGTGATGCTACATATTAATCAACATAATAGACGGGGTCTGTAAGAGCCCAATGTCATGCTCTCCCTGTTGCTAGTGTATAGTTCTTATACATTGGTTAGAATCACACCAGCAGTGTCATTTGTAATCCACAGTCTGATGATCTGATGACAGCCTGATGAAGGGAGGGGGTACAGGCTCTTTTGTTTCAAAGCTGTGATTGTGCCACCTAATCACAACCACAGGCAACCACAGGTAATTCAAATAATTGTTAGATGCGGCACTGAATGAAATGCTATTAAGATGTGGTGGTGACTGAATAATACTAAATTAAATAGGCGTGGCTATGCATATGCTAATTTGCATCGTAGCCAACAGAATGGAAAGGATGGCTGCAGAATACTAGTATGCTTTGTCTTGCTGAGCTGACAAAAGAGGCAGTGCTTTAGACAACCAGGAGAGCCTTGTGATTGGTGGTCTATGGCAAAGGTATTCAGGCGGTGTGCCACTACTCTTTGCCTTATTTCTACCTCCAGGAGCAGCTGCGTTCTGACAGGAAGGGAGAGGGCAGCCATTAGGAGTTGAGCTGCTGAATGATGCCTACAGTGTGCCTTTAATTGTTTCTATTGAAATCTGCTGTGATACTTTCTAAAGCAGTCATGAGCCTACAATTGGAATTTGGATAGATAACACTGCAACATGATGTGTGCATCGTGCTGTGGGATGGAAATGTGTCTTTAAAGATATGTCTCCTCTGTATGGCTTCTGCCATTGATTTAAGTTGAAAGCGCATCTCTTAGAGCTGAGTGTTTGGGCCTTTTGTGGTGGGAAAGGTTGGGCACCCCCCACTCAAAAGCAGGATTTTGGTCCACATTTAATGAACTTGCTCTAAAATACAATAAAGAAAATAAGCTTTCCTCAGTCCCCCTTATCCTCCGGCTGGCATCTCTCTCCCCACCACAGGGAGGGGCTATTTATACCGGAAAGTGAGCTGACATCAACTATCTCTGCCAGTATAAATGGTCCCACCCAGCAGCAGGGAGCAAGATGTCAGAAACCAGAGATATCGGATATCAAAAGCTGCCCCGCGCCTGGGTGCCTCAGATGTAAATTGATGTAAATTAAAAGTGGCTCCCTTTTTTCTCTTAGAGCTGAGTGTGGCTTTTGCAATGAGAAAGGTTGGAGACCCCACTCTAGATCAGGCTTATCAGAACTATTTATACCATACCCAAACAGGGTTGGCCTTTTGGGTGTGCAAGGTCTGCCATCGCACAGAGTGCCATGATTTGGGGGGGGGCACTGTGCAGCTGTGCACGCCCGCCACCCCAACCCACCTGCCTACTTGCTGGCTGGTTCCCCGTTCACTTGCCCTCCCCCACACCTATTAGATATCTTTTTGTCCACAGAGCCCAGCATGGAGAGCAGGGAACAGTTGCCAACCCCACCCTCCCTCCAGTGTGGCAGCGCATGAGCTGGAAAAGCCTGGGATATCGCACCATGAAATTGTATACAAAGTATATCCGCAATCTCTGGTGATTTCACACAGTGGGGCATGCAACATTGGGATGCCCCAGAGATAGGCAATCAGCCACCTCAAAAATGACTGCTGGTCCACTTGCCCCTAGCATTTCCCCCCACATTTGCATTGCCTCCTTATCAGCTGCCAGTTCACCACCCCATATGGGTGGTCACATGAGGAAGCGAACTGGCAGCCAATGGCTAGGGAACACTCCTGCAAGTGGGTACCTCTTCCTGGCATCAGGCTGAATGCTAGATTATGCGTGGAGGCTTCCGATGATGCCTCAGTAGCTCAACTTTCATAGAATGGCTCCAGTGTTGTTGTTCCTCTTCTGCCTGCCTCCTCAGTGAGAGAAATCACTTTGTCATTCTGGTTTCTATCCCTACCCCGCTGATGTGGTTCACTAATCAACCTTTGGGGGACTAAGAATGGAAAGACTCCCCCACTCACTGCCCAGATGTCCTGAGTGGCTGCTTCTCTCTGCAGCTAAGAAGCCCCAACCTCCTCTCTCCTCTCAGTGTGCTTACATCATATAGCTGATGCCACACCCCCATTTTCTCCCTATTTTTTTCTCTGCATCTCCGATGCTCTAATACTTTTACTAATAACTTAGGAACTAAATAATTTTTTTGAAAATGGATTGAAGTTTGGGACAGTGTAACATGTAGCCCAAGACAATGGGACAACAATCGTGCTTGCCTTTAGTATAACTTTACGGTGGGCATCCTCGATCAGGGTGCCCAGGGGGCAAGGACCAAAACCCAGGATAGTCAGATTGGTCCCTGCCCCAGAGGCATCCCGATATGTGAAATCCCCCAGATCGCCCACTTTCACTCACCTTTCCCCGTTCCCGCCCAATCAGTGCTTTTTGCGGCGCATACTAATGCGCAGCATAAAGATGCTGATTTGAAATTGTCGCCGGCATAGGGGTGCTGGCAGTCGCATCCCCAGCTCCCCTATTGAGCATCAACCATGCGGCCGCTGGCGAAGACCGCGCCACTGGAGCTTCGGGATCAGGTAAGATTTCCAGCACTCCGGGGGTCACGTCAGGACATCTGGTGTAGGTCTAGGGGCAGGCTAGAGGCCAGTCCTGGAAAGTTATTGATTTCAAGCCAGTCGCAAGGAGTCATTGGTCCACTTTAAAAACTGAAACGTTTTTGTAGCTTCCATCTCGTGCTGCCTGTGTACTGTACGTAGTGTATGTGTATGAGGCACATCTAAGGAGCAGCGCAGCGCCCCGCCCCCTCCTCACTCTACACACCGAGCCACGCTTCTTTGTTTACAGATTCCTATATCTGCATGACCCCGCCCACCAACCGACAGTCTCCAACCACAGAGTAGGGGCGGGGCCAGTGTCATTCAAGGTGGGCACGCAGTACTTAGAGGATTTCTAGAGATTTCATCAACCGACTAGTCATAGCGTCACCCGAGTGTCCGGGTCAGGTGAGTGTGCCCGGGACAGGTGAGTGTGCCCGTGTGCTGTGTGGGGAGGGGGTGAGTGTGCCCGGGACAGGTGAGTGTGCCCGTGTGCTGTGTGGGGAGGGGGTGAGTGTGCCCGGGACAGGTGAGTGTGCCCGTGTGGTGTGCAGTGCGCCTTGTGCTGTGTCGGACATGCCCGGACTCATTCATAGGTGCCCACCGTTCGCCCAGGTACCCGTTTGTGTAACTGTAATATCATACGTCTGACTGCTCCGGTTAGCGGCTTTATGTCATACATAGGAGTCCCGTGCATGGGATGGCGGGGCCGGTGTGACTATAATGGAAAGGGCCGGTGTGAGTATGATAGAAGAGCCGCTGTGAGTATGATGGCGGGGCCGGTGTAGTGATTGTCATGGCGGGGTCGGTGTGACTATGATGGAAGGGCCGGTGTGAGTATGATGGCGGGGCAGTAATTGTTATGGCGGGGTCGGTGTGAGTATCTCGGAGGATCCGGTGTAACAGGCAGCCGGGGGTTGGGGGTTATTTCGGGCGGCGGGGGCGGCAGTCCGGTGACATGTGCTCGGGGACAAGTCGGGGCTTGCTCGTCGCCGCCTCCATAGCAGTAACAGTAGCCGGGTACAGAATGGAGGGGGCTCATGTGTTTGGCATCCTCTCCTCTCCCGGGTGGGCGGCCAGGCATGGCAGCTATGTGCGGGCAGTGCGGGGGCGAGCTCAGCCTGGACCATGGAGGCAGGACAGGCGGCACAACTGGGCTCACCTGTGCAGGTGCCGGGACCCCCGCATCTTGCCAGCCAGGGGAGGATTGGCCATTGTGAGACTGTTTCTTCCTGCTAGTACTTTTATTTCTTTCTATCTTTCCTTCTTTCCATCTATTATTTTTTTTTCACTTTCTGGCATTCATTTTCTGTCTTTCTTTGTTACTTCTATTCTTTTTTTTTTTCCTGGCAATTCTTCTCTCTCACTTTTTTCTTTCTTTCCATCTGCCTTTGGTTTCATCCTCATTCGTTCTATCATTGTGTTTTCTTTCTTTCTTTCTTTCTTTCTTTCTTTCTTTCTTTCTTTCCTTCTGCTTTTTATTCTTCTTTTATGTCCTTCTTTCTATCCTTTTTTTTAATTCTATTGTCAATCCTTTTTTCTTTCTGTTTTTTTTTTTTTTTATTTCATTCATCCCTCATTTTTCTATTCAATTATGTTTTACATTTTCCTTGTCCAGCATGGCCGTAATGTCAGTATGGGAGACTGAAAGCTTGAGCATCTTTTCTCTTTGACAGGACAATTACCCTTAAAGCAGAACAAAACCCAGGTTCTGTTCAACATGTTCCTTGTCCAGCTTGGCTGCAATGCCAGTATGGGAGACAAAAGCTTGAGCATATTAGGGGACAAGCTTTTGCATTCTGACAGGACAATTACCCTTAAAGCAGAACAAAACCTGGGTTTTGTTTCATCCCGTATTGGGATGCCCCACTGTGTGACCCACCCCTCCTCTGTTTGCCTGTAAAACTCACCTTCCCAGGCTCCAACAGCGCATGTGCAGGCTCTTATTGACTTGAATGGGGAACATTTGCTACCGCATCCCCCGTATCCCCGCCAGCACGCGCACCCCCCTCAACCTATCTAAATGGCTAATGTGGGAGTGTGCGGACAACGCAGGTGTGCGCACTTATAGATTTCAGGCCAGCTGATGGTGAGTTTTGTTCCGCAACAAGCGGCACTGGGCTGGGGACTGCGGCAGTCAGCAGTAGGAATGGGTCAGGATTGGGATGGGGCTTGGAGAAATCTTTGGCAATATTCACCATACTTACAGTTTAACCACCACATGCGGCGTGTCATACCACCCTGCAAGGGGTCCACTAACACTCTGTTGCTCAAGGGCCCACATAAACCTTTTTGGTCCTGCTTGGGGGCTACAGAGGATGAAGAGAGGAAATCCTGTGACCTAGCTCTGTGCTTCCTCTATTCCACTTGTGACTGGCAGCTTTGCACATTTGTATATTGAAACTTCTGGACTAGAAGTTTTTGAAGCAGATCCAAACTTAACCTGAAAGTCTAAAAGATTCAAGGGCCAGGGAAAAGCCCTCCCCAGGGGCATCTGTTTTGGATTGCCTCACTGTGTGAACCCCCACCCCCAGATGGCCAGACGCAAACCAACATCCTCTGTACATATTTTTATTTAGTTATTGTCCAGGCTTAAATAATAAAAAAAAAAAACTCTATACTTTCCTTTTGTCTCACGCATGATCCCTGCTAGTCTGGTGCTCTATATCTTACCTGATGCCAGATTGAGTCCCATGCTGCCCGGGCACAATGGTCAGTCATGTCTGTGTTCATGATGAGCACTGCCCCAGTCATCAGTCACAGTGACATTACCACGCCGCCTCAATTCACTGCAATGTAGGGGGTGTGTCAGGACCTGGAACGTCCCCTCTATTGCTGGGAATGCAGGGGGTGTGGTAGCATCACTGTGGCTGATGGTGGGAATGGCTCCCGTCATAAATACATATATGCATAGGGTCTGGCTGCAGCAGGACTCCAGCTATGATGGACAAAAGGTGAATATAGATTTTTTTATTCTGTTTTTCCAGGACAATCTTTGTTATCTTTCAAATTTTTCATTACAGTGTAAACAGATAAAGAACATTTAGACACTAGATAGACACACCACATTCATGCGCTACGGAGTAAGAGTCAATCAAGGACAGTTTGAAGTTAAAGCAGATTTTCACCCTGAAGATCTTTTATGTTTCCCACACGCTGTACATACAGATTGCTCGCATTAAAAATCATCTTACCTGCATCTACTGCATGTTATGAGCCTTTAAACATCCAAGATGGCGGCTCATAGGGCTTCAGGCAGCCTGCAAACAGGAAGTGTCTTCTGACTGTGTTGCTCTGCATTCTGGGACTGCTGTCCTTTTCCTGACCCCAGGTCTGCTCTGTGCAAAGCACAGCTATAACCCACCCCCTGTACTTTATCCTGCTCTCCTCTCCTCAGTATGTGATGAGTCAAGATGGCGGTGCCCGTATCCTAGAGTCTTGAACAGATTTGCAGCCCGGTGGGGGAAAGAATAATAAGAAAGTGACTAAAAACTTAAAATATATTAATTTTAGATGCTGGGGAATAGTTTTTTAAGGATTTGGGCTTTTCATGAACTCATGCTGAAGGTATTTGCTCCTTCAGGGCCCAAATCGCAAGCAAGCAAGGGTCCCAAACCTTGTGTTTGTGGTTAATGCCAAATCGGGATGCCCTGCTGTGTGACACCCTCCAGATCGCCCATACAACTCACCTCTTCCCGGTTCAGCGGTACATGCGTGAGCTCTTGGCTAATCAAAGCTGTTTGCCCTGTCTTTAATTCGGTAAATGGCTTTGATAGGCTTCAATGTGGAACGAGAGCAGTGACATCCATAGCGGTGCGCACGCTCCCATCCCAGCCTATCTGAATGGCTGGGGGTAGGAGTGCGCGCATCCGAAAGAAGCAGGCGATGTGGCCAATCTCACTCCCCATAAAAAATCTGAATCGTTTGCCGAATTACTTAGGCAATGAAAACGGCGCTGATTGGATGAGAGCCCATGCATGCGCTGTCAGTCCAGGGGAAGGTAAAGGCATACCAGCATACCAGCGACCTGGGGGTTTTTACACAGCGGGGCATCCCAATTCGCTGCCCTGGGTTTTGCTTTGCTTTAGAGGTCTTGTTCATCTTGTAGAAACCCTCCTTGTCTACCCTTCCAGTTCATTACAGTTGGCATTCCAATTTAAATTGAAACAAAATCACCAGAAACCAGATCACCTAAACGCACATTTCCCTGGTCCTATGGCGCATGCACAGGTTCTTATCCAATCAGCATCGGCATTTTTTGCCATGCATATTTATTATTTGAAGATAGCTCTGTTTTTGGCAACCGGGAGTGAAAATGGGCGCATCCCCAGCAATGGCTGCGCTCCTGTCCCTAGCTGAATGGCTGGGGGCAGGAGCACATGCACAACCTAAAGATGCTGAGGATGCAGCCACTGATATTTACATAGGTGAGGGAGCCAGGAACGGGGTGAATGTTGCTCGGACCTGGGCCGGGTTGACGCCATAGAAACGCCATTGGCCGGCTCTGAAATTTAGATTCCGCTTTAACAATGCACATTTACTAGTGCAAAACATGAGTAATCTTACTGGCCTTTCTTTTGAGTTTGATTTTAAACTATGGGCTGCACGCCAAGTAGGCACAGATGGGGCAATTTCCCAGGTTCCTAGTGATGAATTCAACTACTTCAACCCAGAAACCTGACACCAAAGGGCATATCATGTGTATAAGCGAACCTGAAGTTTTTTTAAAGAACCACTATCGCAAAAAATGGCCCAAAGATATAAATCTATATAAATATGCTGGGTGATGGGAGGAGAGCCCACGTAAAACATCCGGCATCATGCCAGTCAGGTTTGTTTTTTTATTTTAATGGAAGGAAGAGGGAATCAGGGGTGATAGGTTCTGTCACCCCTGATAGACTAAACCAGTCACCACTGGATTTTATTCCTACCATGAGAGAATAAACCACAAGCCTGATGCTTGGAGTTTTATTCAGTTTGGGTGTTTATATGGATTTTTAATATTACACAATTTTGCAATAGTGCTTCTTTAATGAGCCTTGAAATGGCTCCATTTAGAGTGGACCTCCAGTCAAAAAATGTTAGTAAATAGCTGCCAAGTCATGCGTTTTTTCAGGAGGCATGTGATTTTGACGTCCTCTCCACCGATTGGCTGACCCCTAACCCATGTGCCATTGGCCAGCAGACACTACTTAATGATTGGCTGGCCATCATGTCCCTTACTATTGGCTTCCTCTTACTCCTAAGTGTCTGGTTGGGTAGATTTGCCCTTAGGTGTGTGGCAAGGATCCCCTGTCAGCCTTGGAACTGGAGGAACAGTGTGGTGACTGTGGAGCACTCTGCGTACAGAGATGCCAAGTCACCTTGTTTTCCCGGGAGTCACAGTTTTAATCCCCATTCACTCCGTCACCCAGTCAAACTATGATTTCACCCAGCAAAACATGAATTTCTTCCCTCTGCCCGCTGCTTGGCTTACTGCCATCGCCAAACCATACGCAATGGGTGAGCAGACACTACTATACCGCACAATGATTGGCCAGAATTACTATGTAAGCATTATGCAAATTGCTATAGTGGTGATAAAAATTTGCTCCTCAAAATCCTGTAAATAAACCACGCCCTTAAACCGCACACCCATCACCCTGTAAATTGGTTTCCAGGGTTGGCATTTCTGAATCTAATATATTTGAGAGGGCTCAATGCCATTCAGTTGTGGGATAGCAGGGAGATTCTATGCTGGGGTTCAGCCAGCTTGCCACAAATCTGACAGGCCCACGTCTGAAAAATCCAGTCCTACGGTCAAATTTCCCTAAATCTCTTTGAAATAAAGCTTTATTTCTAGGCAGAAGTGAAAGGCCATCAGCTGTAATCACTTGTCACTGCTCAGAAAGCCCCTAAAACATTGTATCAACATTGTAAACAACTGTACAGCAGTGAAACTCATTGACTTACATTGACTGATACATAGTTACATTCATCCCCTCCAGCAGCTGGTGATTCAGCATGTGTGTAATATGAGAGATGCTGATTCCTTTTCTGAAGTAAATCTTCATCAGTTTGGTGTGCGCTGCTTATAACAAAACCCCAAGCTCCAGCCTACCCTGTGTAGAGAGAGAATATCACACACACATACTGCAGCCATGTTGATCTTCAATGCAGCCAGCATAATCTCCTTCTAACATTCTGTGTGGAGACAGATAACATCTCTCTTTGGCTGGTTGGGCTGATCATAAGGAAGCCCCTAACTCAACTGCAGTGTGCATGTGTGCTAGCAAAAGCTCTCCCCGCTCATGCTTATGTTTAATCAGGGCTCTCAGGTGTGATTCAAAATGGCTGCTCCCATGTAATTCTAGGAGTGCAGCTATTCCACAACATCTGCATGGGTTTAAGTCTTCTCAAGCAGCACACACCACTGATCATCAAAGGGAGCAAATTACTAAACTTTATTTCCTTGACTGTAGGTCAAATAGGTTGGTAAATCATCTTTGTAGGAGGCCCGCCAGATTTCACAATGGGGAGGTTCTAATACCCTTTTTAATTGGACTGGTGCTGACAGGGCTGCCATCAGAGCAGAAAAGGCACACAAGACCCATGTTTGGGGCCCAATTGCTTAGGGCTCAGCTGCTGACCACAATTCCCTGTGATTTCTCCCCCCTCCCCGCTTCCATGCTTGTACCGGGAATCTGGACTTTCCCTAGTGTACTTACCACAGGCCACCACTGATCAGCCTGTGTTCTAAGGCAAACATTTTCTCTGGGTACTGTGTACTACAGCTACTCATTGTCACTTTCATTGAGGATGTCTGGGGCCCTCATATTTCTAATGGTGGCCCTCAGTGCTGGCATCCACAACCTACATGTGTTGTACACCTATAATGGCTGGGGGAGGGAGTGTGTGTACAGCCCAAAAAGGCTGGGGATGGGGATGTCCGATATTTACATAGGTGAAGGAGCCAGAAAGAAGGTGAGTTTTGAGACACCCAGGTGGGGGTTCACACATTTCCCGATATGGGATTCACACGGGGAAGGCCAGCAGCCCCGTTTTGTTCTGCTTTAAAGAGTGAATTTTTTTCAACGAATGATTATTAGTATATTGACTAATTAATAACATAATAGCTGTGTTCCTTGTGGTAAGTGTTTGGTCTGGACAGTGTGTGTGTGTGTGTGAGTGTGTGGGTTTTATGGGTTACACGTTGTTATGAGGCCGCCCTGCATCCTTCACAAGTATCCAGGATGTCAGAGCAGATTCTCAGCTGTTATAATAATCACATAGTGACACAATTTCAAGGAAGGAGGGGGGTATCAGATTATTTTTTGGTTTTTGGCCCTGTTCACAACATTTAGGTTTAGGTGGGGTACAGCACAGTATTCCTCTGCAACCAAACTTCCATTTTTGCCTATTTTTTCATTGGCCCCACGAACATCAACTGTGGTTTTTAAAGTGGCCCAAAACCCAGGATCTTGACTATCCTGGGTTTTGGTCCTTTCCCCCCAGAAACCCCCTAGATTGCTGATGCCAACTCACCTCTTCCTGGTCCTACAGCGCATGCGTGGCCGCAACCAGTGGCTCCGAGCGCACTTGTGGCTGCATCCCCCGCTTCCCTCTAACAGGGAGTGTGCCCATGCAGGCCATTCAGAGGCATTCACGATTCTGGATGCCCCAGGGGGAGGGAATCAATCGGTTATAATATTCCCGGGCCGATTGGCGTGGATTTTGGTCCACTTTAAACCAGACCTTCAGCATTAATTAATGAAAAGCCCAAACCCTTAAAAATATTTCTCAGCATCTAAAATTAATATATTTCAAGTTTTAAGTCACTTATTATTCTCCCCCCACTGGGCTTCAACTCTGTTCAGGACTCTAGGATACGGGCGCCGCCATCTTGCCTCAGAAGCATCACATACTGAAGAGGGGAGATGGGTGAAGAGTACAGGGGGTGGTTTATAGCTGTGCTTTGCACAGACAGAGCGAAGCTGGGGTCAGGAAGAGGTCAGCTATCCCAGAATGCAGAGCGGCATAGGACACTTCCTGTCTGCAGGCAGCCTGAAACTCCACAAGCCACCATCTTGTATGCTAAATGGCTCAAAAACCGCACTAGGTGCAGGTAGGATGATTTTTAATGTGGGCAGTCTGTATGTAGAGGGTGGGGGAAACATAAAAGATAGTCTCTTGTTCAAGATTAAGGTTCACTTTAACGTGTGCTTTACTACAGCAGACTTTGCTGCATACATACATACATACAGTCTGTCCATCTAGCATGAGGGTCATCAGGACCTGGACACCCAAGACATGTTTTCACAAAAAAATCTCTTAAGTGCTGAGACATCTGAAATGTGTAGACCAGTGGTTCTCGACTTTGTTTCATGCAGTTCCTGACTGTTCCAAGTACCACCTAATACAGATTTCCGTTTCAAAGAGGACCTACGCTGCCTGCATGGCACAAGTTCTTCTGTCTGAAACGAACTGTCTAATGAGCTCCCCCACTTCAACAGTGGGCATCCGGGCATTTAAAGTGGACCTTTACCTTTGCTTACTAATATTTGCTAACAAGCGGGCCTGTATCCTCCCTGGAACACCCTCCTCTCTGTTCAGTGAGCAATAAAAATCACTGAAGTGGCAGGCAACCGCTACAGCGTGCTGTGACTTCTGGTTCCCCCGCTTACATTGTCCCTGTTGTGGACCAGGTGAGGACTGCTCATTGCAACATTCAATTCTCATTCATCCCTTCAATCCCTCACCAGCCTAAACGTATATCCCCCTTACCCCTTCATTCAACGTAGAGTGTAGCTCACATACCACTGGTTAGAAACCAAAAATAATTCTCACCTTTTCTCCGCTACAGCTCAGAAACGTACCAGTTTCTGAGCTCAGGTCCCCCCTTGTCCACACATGCTCCCAGAGGGCGTGATGGGGTAGTGCTTGATGCACCCCCTCCATTGCAGGGTGTTCTCCAGGCCCTGGAACTGCCATAGGTGGCAGGACCACAACAGACACCTACGGAATTACGGACACGTGCATGCTGCAGTAATTGTACGTTTCAGATCGCTGGGCCCAGAGGAAGCTGTTGCAGGGAAAAAAAGTAAATATATCTTTAGGTACTTTTAGGCTATACAATTTCTTTAAAGAGGCTGTACAGATCCTTTATAGAGGAACAAACACCCCCTTGTGTGTATAAGACTCTTGGGTCAGTGGTCTACCTCTTTATGTGGCATCCTGAATTGGAATGCCCCGCTGTGTAAAACAATTGACTCACCCCCTTCCCTGAGCTGCATGTTGGTGCTTTGGCCGCATTTCCACTATGCTAGCTAGGTGATGGGCCACTCCGAGCCTTTCTTAAAGCGGACCTTCACCCTGAATAAGAGCATATCTTATATGTTTCCAACACCCTGTGACTAAAAACTTAAAATATATTAATTTTAGATGCTGGGGAATAGTTTTTAAGGGTTTGGGCTTTTTATTAAATCATACTGAAGGTCTGGTTTAAGCAGAATTCCAGGCAGAAGTCCCCCCCCCCGCCCTGCCACTATACCCTGGTGTAGAGGCAAAACAGAGTTACAAAGAAAATAAAACCCTTAGCCACACTTGCCCAGTCTTGGGGGAGCTTCCATGAGAGGTCGATGGTGCTGGAAGACAGAATTGCGCGCTCCCCGCCATTGCTAAGAATAAAGATGCCAGCACTGCATGGAGAAGCTGCGGGGGAACACCCGACCTGCACAGAGGAACTGCAGGTAAGTATAGACTTTTTCTGCCTGGACAATCCCTTTACATTACTGTAAGTTTCAGGCATTGTTACTAAAAGCTTTGTGGCAGCATGAGGACACAGAGTATACGGGACAGGGGAGATTGGAGAACTCATTATCTATCATCTTTAGAACACCCGACTACTGATGCTGCTTATCACTGATTGTTATAAATAAGGGCCTTAGATTGAAAGCACAGAAAAAATATTTATGATTGAAGCGGAACTTTAGTCAAAGTATAACCCCCCCGCCCTGCCACTCTTCTTTGCTGCCTCTACCCTAATGACACGTAGTGACAGCTGTTTTTAGCGAGGGCCACCAGCAAGTCATATTTATGATGCAAAAAAATGTTTAGTGCCTCTCCTTACGCCATGTAGCGTTCCATGTATCAAGAGCGCGGGGTGCTTTGTTAGCGCTGGCGCTGTGTTCCCTACAGCACATCACATCAGGCGCTCAGTGTCATTCTCCCACAGACATCAATTAGCCATTCCAGTCCCGTTATTTCTCAGGACTTCTGGTTAGCGTATTTAAATTTTTTTTTGCTCAGTTAAATGACACAGGATCCCTGGCCTATTTTTGGCATTCATTATTGTACTTAGGTTATCTACTGCTAACTTGCGTTTTCATGCCTGCCAATCATGTGTCATGTCATTTGTATTTTGTTCCCAATGTCATTTCATGTGTTTTCGCTTGATCACTGTGCTGCCATCTGCAGTTAAAGCCTTTTTTTTGTATTACACATGGCGCTATATGCCTGAGTATCGTGGTTTCATAGCACCCGCACTGGTGCTGTTCATTTACATTTAAATAGGAACGTTACAGGTATTGGGGAGTTAATAAAAACTCCCCAAACCTGGCTTGCTCAGCCCCCCTGCCCCCCTGGTTATACATTTGTCAATTTTTAACTTCCCTGTCCAGTCGCATAGTGCTGCAGCATCCCACGGTCCAGCTCTGTCTTCCGTAGAGCAGTGCCATCTTGCCTTTGCACCATGCGCTGTACCGCCCCTCAGATCTTGCGCATGCGCAGTGTCATTGCATAGGCTGCAATTTCACTCGCGCAAATATCACATGATTTGATGAGCGGCGCATGAAATTTGAAGGGGGTGGCGAAGGGTTGGGGGGGAAGGGGGGTGGAAAGGGGTCATGAATCCTGCCTGATGTCTGTATTTTAGATAACGCCGAAATCCGAAAGGCAGTGAGGGAGCAGGGAGGGATGGGTCTAATGTTCCTCTATAATTACAGATGATTTCTGGCCCTCCCCACTACCTGTTGCTAGCTCCTTTGGAAAAAAAAACAGACAAGTCACATCGCCACGGGTAGCCTACAGCGCTAAACACAACGTGTCCTGCCTGTGGCCGCTGTTGCGACTGAGGCGGTAATAGCATCTCTCTGCAGATGCTCAAGTGGAGCTACGAGGCTCTTTCTTTTTTGCTGGAGATGGATTGACTCCAGGCAAAATTAAGTCCGACTCTGACCGCACAGCTCATGATCAATGCTCCAGGATAGTGAGTATAGTTTTTTTTTTTTATACTAGCCGAGTGAGGGTAGTTTTTTAATATTCCGCATAAGACCTAAGATAATAGTAGATAATATCAGTTTTATAACTACAATGACTGTCTAGAAGGAGTATATGTGTTTTTTTTTGTTATTAAGTTCCCATAGGCGAAAACATTTTTGTTCTTAATAGAGTAAAATAACAGTTTTCTCAACACAGGAGGCTAGTTGTTACAAGTAAGTGGATGTTGCTCTGTTACTATTGGTTTGGGCAATAATTGTGCACTTTTGACATTCCATCATAAAGAGACGTGTGTTTTATAAGGCATGTGATTGTAGCAATGTTCATACAGCATGTCTGCACATGCAGAATGTTATGTACACATTTCCTCTCCTGCTTGACATTGAATATAGGGCTATACAGACACATATCCTATAGGCTCATCCGGCCTGGCCATGGATTGCCCATTGTTTTCACTGGTCCCCTGGCAAGAGGGCCAGGTGTGGGGAACAATGCGACTCAGTCATCCTGGAGAATGCCCAGAGGCTGCAGGAACAGTACAGTACAGAGCGAAATTCATATTTTGCTAAGCAAGCACCAGCGCTGGATTTTCCCCAGCTAAAGTGTTTTCCTTTAAATAAAGACTGGTTCTGTGAAGTGTGCAAAGACATCCTCACCACACACATACAAATAATACAAGCACACGTCTATTCATTGATATAAATCTTCTGGTGCCAGTGTGAAACAGGAAACGTGTTGCCTTTCATGATATTTGGCAAATGCTCCCTCACTGCAAACTAGAAAAAAAATGTGCTAACCTAAAAAGTTTACCACACAGCAACAGTATTTGCCATAATTAAAGCGGAACAAAATCCAGGATTTTGACAATTTTTCCCAGTTATTTCCCGGGGCATCCCAATTTGGTCTGGGCTGCTGTGTGAAACCCCCCAGATCGGCTAAAGAACTCACCGTTCCCAGGTCTTACGGTGTATGCGCTGGCTCTCATCCAATCAGAGCCGTTTGCTGTACATATGTAATGTTCAACAAACAGCTTTGTTTATGTTAATTGGGAGCACAAGTGGCCAAAATCCCAGCAGTGGGCACGCTCCCACCCCAGCCTATCTGAATGGCTGGGGGCAAGATCACGTGCACAGCTCAAAGATGCTTGGGATGCAGCTGCAGTGTTTACAGTACATTGGCGAGGGAGCCAGGAAGAAGGTGATTTTTCCCCCCCTGCCCCTCTGAATCCACACCCTTTCACTTTGTTGAGAATGAGAGAATTTTTTTTACCATCTTTTCCCTTTTATTTACTTCTTTTTCTTCTTCCTTTTTTTCTCTCCCTCCTCCTCTCCTTTTTACCCCCAGTCCCCTCCCTGGTATTCTATATGGAAATAAGCATGTAGATGCCTGTTCCTCATATCTGCACATCTCTAGTTTTCATCCTATGTTCCTAGTTTGTTTCCTAGGTTCTAGTTAGCTTCCTGGGTTTTTGGGCATGGTTATATTGTATGTGTGTGATGCCCAGCGGGACACCTGCCTTGCGAGCCCTGCCTGTGAGCGCAAAGGATGTCAGCTTACGGTGAAGGCAGAAGAACCACAAAGGTATTCCAAGGCCGAGATGGTACACAAGTAGTCAGTCTGAGGATGCGTCTATACACAGGGATGAGACAGGAGTGTAGTCGAGAATAACCAACGGGTCAAGCTGGGAGGTCAGAGGTAGCAAGGTATCCAAAAATGTGCAGGCAGGTTTGAGGTCAGGCAAGCAAAGGTCGGTTCAGGCAGCAAACTGGAAAGATCGATCAAAGCCGAGTCTGTATCAGATAAGCAGACATTTAATCACACCCTAAGCACAAGAACCCATAACTGGCACTGAGGACAGGGCTAGATCCCTATTTAAAGTGGACTGAAACCAGCTGAATCGGGCTGATCCATTCCCTCCCCGCGGGGCATCCAAAATCGGGATGTCCTGCTGTGTGAAACCCCCCAGGTCGCCCGCTACACTTACCTTAATCCCAGTCCAATGGCGCATGTGCGGGCCACAGCCGCTCAGAGCCGCTAAGTTAAGACATCGGGTTAGACGTCCATAGCTCAGCGGCTCCGAGCACACTGATTGGACAAGCGACCGCACATGTGCCGTAGGACTACAGCGAGGTGGGAGATCTGGGGGGTTTCAAATAGTGGACTGGACCAAAACCCAGGATAGTCAAAATCCTGGGTTCTGGTCCACTTTAAGGGGCGACTGGCCAATGATAAACAGGAAATGACTGGATGGTAATTGTAACTACAATCTCCTGCCGGATTGGCTTCACAATTCCCTGTGGCTGGTCAGTCCTTGCAGCAAGGCTGACCAGCCCCTGATCTCTGTCAGGTGTGGAGGAGGCTGCACCACCTGCCACTAGCAGTGCAGCACTTCCTTGGAGCAAATCCTCTGGACCGCGGGGCACGCGCCAGAGCTAGTGCATGCACAGCTAGAGGAGAAGCGGTAGAGCGGCATGCCGTGCTCTCCGACTTCTGGGAGTGGTGAGTGTGCTCTGCTGCAGGCAGCGGGGGAGCACTGCGTCACCCAGCAGATGCTCACTGGGGGCCCCCTAGTAGAGGTCAGTTCCTTACAATGTGGTATGCTGTGCTTCTTCAGACCTGAGTTTTCCCACATAATCTAAGAGAGATCCGTGGATACTAACGTGCGTTCCATTGTTTTAATTTGTATAATTCTATATACTATAATTATTCCTTCCGTAGTTCAATCTGTGGTGAGGTCCGGATAGCCCTAAATAATGTAATGGATTAGTGTTTCTGACATAGGCCATCCCAGTTCAAGCAGCACGCCTGGTGCACCCTTGCACCAGACCAGTATCAATACTAACCTGCTCTGCTTTTCTGCAAACACATGACCTCCAGTGACCAATGAGGTGCTACGCCCACACAGCAAACCTAAAAGGTCAACCAATTCCCTGTATGACGTGATGCCACCTGGTGTAACTGTAAACTCGCCCCTCACTCCCACAGCACCTTTGCGGCTCACTTTGGCATTAGCATCTCTGCTGTGCATGCTTGCCACACCACCAGAAAATATTTCTGCAGGCTAAAGGAAGAAGGTGAGCTTACAACCACACTAGCGTCTAAAGAGGACCAAGTCATATGTATTTAACCTAATGTGCCTTGGAATGTCAATCTGGACAGATACTGTAGTTCTTCATTTAAGCCAGAACAAAACCCTTTTGGGCCGCTGGCCCTCCCCTGAGATATCCCGAAACGGGATGCCCCGCTGTTTGGCCCCCCCTCCAGGGTCACCACAAAACGTACCTTTTCCCTGGCTCTCATGGCGAGGTAAATAATGCCGGATGCAGCCCCAGCATCTTTTGGCTGAGGTGCTCCCGCACCCAAGCATCCAGGTTGCTGAGAGCACACCCCAATTTAAAGGGAACTGGGGATCTGGCTGCTCTGGCTCCCAATTGCCAAGCTCTGTGTCTAAACAGAGTCACATACTGGGAATTACTATGTACTGATCGGAGGAAAGCCTGCCCATGTGTATGGGTTTTATGGGTAATTTTTATAGGTAATTGGAGGTGTTTCACATAGAGTGGCATCCGAAATCGGGATGCCCTTGGGGCAAGGATCAACATCCAGGATACTGAAACTCCTGGGTCTTGTTCTAATTTAAGGCGATTCCTAACTTCTCTGATCCTCAATCTCCTGAACAAACTCAACTCAAAACTTTACTAAAATACCTTTCCACATTACCATCCTTTACTGTTGTAAAGCTTTTTTCATCCATTACCAATGTACTTAGCTCCTCTGCCACAAAGAATATAGAGATTCTGATACTTTCAGCTGAATCGTGTTCCTCTGTTAACAGTATATCACATTATGATGTGGAAGGCATTTTAGAGGTTAGTAGCAGCATAAGGTTAAAGTGGGTGTTTGTTTTCTCGCACATCATCCATGAAAATGTATCCACAGCCCCCTCCCACAATCTTGGATCTCCACTATCTGTCCTTGCTATACTAAGAACCCAAGAAATTCAGCTCAAGCATTCGGAGTGGGATTGATGCTAATATGGGACAGGTACAGTCCCTGTATCTGTTTCAGATTATCTCAAAATAGAGATAGAGTTGTTAGCTACAGTATATTACTGGTTTATCAGAGCCACCTAGGTGACATTGAACCAGCATGTGTGCTCATAAAGAGTAGAAGACAGCAGACAAATTATGCAAGGTTGTTATCATGGCTCTATTACTACCTAGAAACATTGTAAATTAAAGTATCACATGTTAGAATAATACTGTAGACTAGCAATATGCAAGGACAGCTCTAGAGAAGTCCTTCTTTATGTTGCAACTATTTAGTTGTGGACCAACAGTCAAAACACTTAAACCAGACCAACACAGCAAACAGTGCTCATATGCATCACTCTCCACGGCAAATCAGATTTCTGCACATAAAAATTAATTTAACTTTTGCTGTGGCGGATCATGCATCTGCAGGCCACCTTCATTCTGCTAGGCTTCCTGTTACTGTGCATTGACTGTTATGTCAGTTGCATCCATGGCTGAGATGATGGGAAAGGAAGCTCCAACTGTCTTTTCCAACTGTGCCATGCTGTTGGTCCGGTTTAAAGTGGGCCAAAACCCTATACTCTCTATAAGATTACCAGGCCGATCGATTCCCTCCCCCTGGGATCGGGATGCCCCGCTGTGTGAAACCCCCCAGGTCGCCCATACACTTACCTTCTTTCCCGGTCCAATGGCGTGTGTGCGAGCCGCGGACACACTCTCTGTTAGAGGGAATGCGGCAGTCAGCGTGCTCGCAGCTGCAGGCTTAGACAAAGGCTTAGACAACGTGATGTCAGCGGATCCAAGTGCGCTGATTGGACGAGCGGCTGTGCATGTGCCGTAGGACCGGGAAGAAGTGAGTTGGTTTCGGCAACTTGAGTGGTTTCACACAGTGGGGCATCCCCGATCGGGGTGCCCCTGGGGCCAAGGATCAAAAACTCAGAATTGTCAAAATCCTGGGATTGGTCCACTTTAACTTCTGTCCCACGTGACCACTCCTAGTCAGTTGGGGCAGTCATGCCCTAGTGTGACCTGAGTGCTTCATGTTCGTCTGAAGTGCTCCTGAGCAAGGCATGGGCACAATTGCTAGGGCAGCCTACTGTGTACACTCACTGCCGTATAGGTTAAATTCCTGTGTTTTGACAAGCATACAGTGGCCATAAATGTCCCAAATGGAAAACAATTGGGTTCATCTGAATATGAGCGCACAGATGAAGTGGGTAGATTTGCCCAGTTTAAGGCAGGGGAGGTGTGAGCGGTGGTGCATGCCAAATCAGGGTGACCCCCAGCTGTGTTAATAAAGCCACCAGCAGTCATCTGGGAACAGTTTTTACACTCATGTGTATCTCCGCACCAGTGTATCTCATGTGTACACTCATGTGTATCTCAGCGCAGTACAGTCTTTATCGAAATGTTGTCCTTTATACTCACCTTAAAGAGCGCTTACCCCTAAAGTAACCCTTTGGGGGTTTTCTGCACACTGAATGACTTCCCGGTAAAATTTAGTGTGTTGCTGTAACATTAGAAATGGGATGTCAGAGCTGGCAGGGTTATTATTCTTAGTATACAGTACGTCCTGCTCCAGATGATATTTCTTCTGGGTATTACTCCGCCAGATGTCGCTGGACTGCAGAGACAGCGAAAATGGCTCCTCCCGGCCCCATAAATACCCGGGACCTCCCACAATTACCCAGATATTCTAAGTATGTCACACACCCCGCTTCAGCTTTAATAATTACACTTAGGTTAACCCACCTGCAGGTGGCGATGTTGCAGAGAAGTCTTGAAAAACGAGCCCCTCCCGGTCTATACATACCTGGGACCTCCCACTTATCTCCCCAGTGTTCTTCTCTGCAAGATGGGGACAAGACAGAAGAATGAAGTCTTCTGCTTGCAGGTAGCCGGGGTAACACCCCGGCCCCCCTTCTGGTCGGCTTTGTTTTGTTTGCCCCTTAAAAATTGTGTAGCCTCCCAGCCTAGGCTGCCGGCCGGGCAACGGTAGACGGCACCCCAAGGTGCCTAGGAGCTTGCTCCTCCGCTAGACCCCATACTATGGGGCAACGTGGTTATCCGGCCTGGTGATCTGGATTTGGGATGCCCCGTCCCTTTTCACCTTTGGTGATGCCTCCCTTCCCCGCTTGGTCCCTTCTTCCTGCGCTAGTAAGGGGGGGGGGGGGCTGTGTTTGTGTGCTTGATTCTGTGTATGAATGACTTTTAGAGGTGAGCTTCTCCACCTCCGACGGTCGGGTACATGGCTGTGCCTGGATGTTTTTTTTTCGGGTTGCGCGGTTGGTGGGGGGCGGGGCCGGGCGGCGTGCGTGTCGCCGGCCCGCCTGTCTGACCGGTTCCCGTTTTGTGCTGGGGGCTCTGGTGAGCTCCTTGTGGCTGTGGAGCTGCTCATAGGCGGCTTTTTTACTTCAGGAGGGGGGGGGGCAGGGCCGCGTCTCGCGCGGCCCGCGCCGTGCTGCTTCTTGGAAGGGGGGCGGGGCTGGAACGCTTGGCGCGCTTAGGTCGGCCCGCCCTTCTTCTCCTTCCTCCTCGTTCCTGTTCTGAGTGCGGGTTGCTGCTGCTGCGGCTGTATTCGGCGCCGCCATATTGTGAGTCAGTTTTTAAGATATTTCGTTGTAGAGTTGCTAATTCAATTTTAGGTTAAGGTTGTATGCATCATGGGCTGGTATTCGCTGAATATCACATGCAAATGCTTCCTTTGACTAAGCTCACGTGCACGCCTTATGTCAGGGCGCGTCTGAAAGTACTCCCTCAAGGATTGGGTGCCCTTGTGTGTATATATATATATATATATATTTTTTTTTTTTTTTCCAGTGTATCTTTGCCTGTGCTTGTACTTGCATTTTATTTATGTGCTGATGCATGCTTGTTTATTCCTTGCTATGGAGTGACTGTTGTCCTTTCCGTTGCAGATCCTGGGATCCCGTGCTGAAGGGGTCTCCCGGTCTTAGATACCTGGCTAGTGGGTTTTGTCCATTCCAAAGATTATATATTATATATTGCAAATCCTCCCACTACCGGGACATTAAAGGGGCATCCTGGGTCGCATACGGCATAAATCCCTGGGTAATTGCGAATACCACAATTTCACCATATGGAGGCTTCCAAGGATACCGAAAACGGCCCTTCGGGGCAATCCAGGCTGTGTGGGGGTTGTGGGGCTCCGCTCCCGGGGGATGATGTCATTATATGCATTCCATGTGCGCAGCGGAACATTGAGCGCCAGTCTGGTACTCCGGTTTCTGGCTCCTCGCCGCCCTCACCCGCTGTCATCTCCTACTCCTCCCCGCCTGTTCCGGACCCCGTGTGACGTTGTCATGGGTGGGGATTCGCAATCCGAGGTGTGCGCCCGGTTGGCCAGCCTTGAGAAAATGTTTTCTGCTGTGGTTGCTCAGAAGGCTCCGGCTAAGCGGAAGCACCTGTCCCCGACTCCGCCAGTCCCAGATGTTGATGTTTTTGAGGCATTGGACTGGTCCGATTGCCCCCCGGCTGAAGAGGGGGAGATCTTTGAGGAATCGGACGACCCTGATGTCCAGCAGTTGTTTGGTGATGAGGGTGACCAGGCTGCGGGGGTGGTCTTTGACACCCCTTCGATATTGGCTCAAATGTTTGAAGTTTTAGCTTTAGACCCTCCTGAGGCGGCTTCCCCGCCTAAGGGTGAGTTGTTTGATGTGGCCAAGCCGCGTTTGGAGTTTCCCAGTCAACGACATTTTGAGGATGTCGTCCTTAAAGAATGGGAGCAGCCTACACGTCTTGTTGGTGTTCCGCTGAGTTGGGATAAGAAGTATCCTCTTCCGGCGGACTTGGTGAAGCGTTGGTCTTTTCCTCCCGAGGTTGATGCCCTGGTTTTGGGGCTGTCTATCACGGCCGTGTTGCATTCTCCTGACACTACTACCCTTAAGGATGGTGAGGCTCGCCGGATTGACCAGCTGGCTAGCCACGGTTTTGCCAGTGCGGGTTCGGCTTTGAGGCCTGTTTGTACTTCGGCACTTTTGTTGTTGGCGGTTAGGTCCATTGTCAGGGGTTTATTTGCGGGCCTTGATCCTTCTTGTGAAGTGTTTGTTGCTCTCAAGCGTTGTGAGTCCTTTGTTTTGTTTGTCCTTGCCGCTCAGGATGACGCCATGGTGATGTGTAGTAGGACCACGGCTTTGTTGGTGGCTATCCGACGGTCGGTGTGGTTGCGGCAATGGACTGCTGACTTTAATTCTAAGAAGTCGCTTACGGCTCTTCCCTTTTTGGGTTTGCGCCTGTTTGGTGAGAAACTGGATTCGGTTGCCAAGGGAGGTAAGTTACCTCAGCGCAAGAAACTATGTTGTTCCTTTCGGGGGGCGGCTTCTTTTAACCCCTCCTTTCGGGGAGCCAGAGCTGGCAGAGATGCGGTCTTTTCAGCCTCCAGGGGCACCAAACCCAAACCCGCTGCCAAGCCCGCTCAGCAATGAGGGGGCGCCCTCACCCTTGCGGGTGGGGGGACGGTTGCAACACTTCTACCTGGTGTGGGGCCAGGCGGTCTCGGACTGATGGATCCGGGAGGTGGTGTCGGCTGGAGTTCGAGTCCCGACCTCCTCCAAGATTTTTCAGGTCTCGTGTGCCCTCGGATCCTTTGGCTACGCAGGGGCTCCTGGCGGCGATGAGGAATCTTCTGGAAATGGCAGTCATCTGTCCGGTTCCTCCCTCGGAGGTGGGCCTGGGGTATTATTCCAATCTATTCACAGTGCCCAAGAATGACGGGTCGGTTCGTCCCATCCTGGATCGGATCTGAAGTTCCTCAACAGGTTTATCCGTCCCTGGAAGTTTTGCATGGAAACTCTGCGCTCTGCCATCAATTCTCTTCGGCAGGGGGATTTCATGACGTCCATAGACATCAAGTATGCCTACCTTCATATTCCTATCTTTCCGGCTCATCAAAGGTTTCTTCGCTTCGTGGTGGAAGATCGGCATTTTCAATTTGTGGCTCTTCCGTTCGGCCTTACCTCGGCTCCAAGAGTGTTCACCAAGGTGTTGGCGGGCGTGATGGCCCTTCTCAGAGCTCAGGGGATTCGCATCGTGCCTTATCTGGACGACCTTCTCATCATGGCTCCTTCCTTCAGTCAATCGGAGACGGACACCAGGACGGTGGCATCCACTCTGGAGAGTTTCGGCTGGGTGATCAACTATCCCAAGTCCTCCCTCGCTCCGGCCAGGGTGGTGTCCTTCCTGGGAATGTCCTTGGATTCTTGTCAACACAGAGTGTTTCTGCCTCAGGCCAAGGTTCTCTTGATTTAGGAATTGGCGCAGCTTCTTCTGCTAAAAAATGGGGGCCCCCGTATGCAGCTATAACAGCCACACATACACGTCACATCCACTCACAGCCTCACTACACAAACATGCCTAAATTGTAGGGAATCCACATCAGAGGTACCCCTTCCGGGGAATATTTGAGTAGTCTCTCCCGGCGCTAACGTTGGAACTGGCCAGTTCTACTCAGCAGAAGGGACACAAGGATCCAAGTCAAGAGCCCTGAGCGGGTCCAGGGATATGTGCCCCGCCTCCAGAATATATAAGGGTTCCCACAGGGGCGAGACCTACTAGCTCAAATGGAACTTCATTACTCTGGCACAAATGCAGTGACTGCACAGACCCCGCCCGTGTGTACGGCGTGTACTTAGCTGTATCCAATGAAACCGTCACGTCGGCATGTCCTCATTTTCTGTCTAACAAGCGTGTGGGGACAAGGCGCCAGCCGTATCTCTGCTGGTAGGCTGTACTGCGGCGCACCAACGTCCTCCCAAAGGCCAGTAGTAATTACAATCACAGGCGCCAAGGCATCAAGCGTGTGAGGCTATAGAGCGGAGACGCAGGTGGGCCGGCCGTCATCCCACACGTGTTTCGCTCCGCCCACCGGAGCTTCGTCAGGACATGCCGACGTGACGGTTTCATTGGATACAGCTAAGTACACGCCGTACACACGGGCGGGGTCTGTGCAGTCACTGCATTTGTGCCAGAGTAATGAAGTTCCCCCGTTTTTTATTGTCACCTTCATGTTTTTTAACTTGTATGTCGTTTGATGGTATGTTTAATGTGCCCTTTTGATATTCATTAAAGCTTTGAGTATTTAACACTAAATTCATGTAATAGTATATGTGCCAGTCCCACGCTAAACCTTGTCTTTCAGTGTTCATTTTTTAGTAAGTTTGTAAGGCTCAGGATGGGTCAGTCAGGCCCATCCTGGACTTCAGGCTTTCTGCGCCCAAGGGACTTCATGACATCTGTGGACATCAAGGACACTTACCTTCACGTTTCCATCTTTCCAGGTCATCAAAGATTCCTCAGGTTCGCCTTGGAGGATCAGCACTACCAATTTGTGGCGTTGCCCTTTGGTCTCACATCAGCTACTAGGGTGTTCACCAAGGTGCTGGCGGTAGTGATGGCTCTGCTCAGATCTCAGGGCATTCGCATTCTTCCCTATTTGGATGACCTTCTCATCACTTCTCAGTCCCTACAGCAGGCAGAGCTGGATACTCAGCTAGTAGTGTCCACTCTGGAGTCATTCGGCTGGGTGATCAACCATCCCAAATCTTTCCTGTCTCCCTCCCTGGTGACGCCGTTTCTGGTAATGAATCTGGATACGGTTCAGGCAAGGATCTTCCTTCCTCGGCAGAAGGTTGACAGTCTGCTAGCGCAGCTTCAGTTCCTCTTATCTTGCCCTCATCCCTCAATCAGGCAGGGAATGCAGCTGGTGGGCCTGATGGTGTCGTGCTTCGAGGCAGTTCCTTATGCTCAGTTTCACATGAGGCCTCTTCAGCTCCACCTCTTGTCAGTGTGGGACAAGGATCCTGTGTCCCTGGATCAGGCTTTTGCTCTGTCTCCCCTAGTCAGACGGTCCCTCTCGTGGTGGCTGGACTCCAGGAACCTGCTGGCGGGCAGATCCTTTCTGGCCCCCTGCTGGGAGACAGTCACCACGGATGCCAGTCTGACAGGTTGGGGGGGCTTCTGGAGGTCCCTACAGTTCCAGGGGCGGTGGGACCCTCAGGAGGCCCACACCGCTATCAACATTCTGGAGCTGAGGGCGATCAGGTTGGTGCTGGCTCACTTGACCCCACACCTTCGGGGTCTCCCTGTTCAGGTTTGCTCGGACAACAGACGGCGGTTGCCTACATCAATCACCAAGGAGGGACCCGGAGCAAGGGGGCCCTCAAGGAAGCGTCCCTGATTCTGTCCTGGGCGGAGGAAAATGTTCCTTGCATCTCGGCTGTGTACATCCCGGGGGTGGAGAATCTGCTGGCAGACTCTCTGAGCAGGGGGACCTCTCGTCTGGGAGAATGGTCCCTCAGCGACAGGGTGTTTCACTCTCTGTGTCATCTTTGGGGTCAGCCAGATGTGGATCTGTTTGCATCTCGTCACAATCACAAGCTCCCAGCCTTTGTCTCCCTGTCCCAGGATCCTCTGGCTTTGGCCACAGACACTCTAGCGAAGTCGTGGCGGGACTTTCAGCTTCTGTATGTCTTTCCTCCATTCCCCCTGTTGGGCAAGGTTCTGCACAAGATTGCTCAGGAGGGGGTGCCAGCAATTCTGGTAGACCCCCAGGTGGCCAAGAAGAGTGTGGTTCGCAGATATCGTGCTGTTGGCAGTAGATCAGTACGATCTGCCCAGGGTTCCAAACTTGCTCACTCAGGGGCCGCTACTCCATCCCAATTTATAAACGCTGGCTTTGACGGCCTGGCTGCTGAAACCTCTATCCTGATGGAGAAAGGGTTGCCTGCTTCTGTTGACACTATGATCAGGGCTAGGAAAAAGTCCTCTTCTTCCATCTACTATAGGACTTGGTGCACTTACATTGACTGGTGTGAGTCTAGGACTCTTCCCTGTCGTGTGTTCTCTATCCCCAGGATTCTTGAGTTTCTCCAGCATGGGTTGGAGCTGGGGCTTCAACTCAGTACTCTGAAAGGCCATGTCTCTGCCCTGGCTGTTTTTTTTCCCAGAGATCCTTTGCTTGCATACTCTGGTCAAAACCTTCTTTCAGGGTGTTACCCATGTGCGTCCCCCATGTAAGCCTATGTTACCTGTCTGGGACTTGAACTTGGTCCTTTCTGCCTTTGCAGGGGGCTCCCTTTGAACCTGTACAGGCTGCCTTGGCCATCCTTACTCTCAAGGTTGTTTTCTTGGTGGCGATCACTTCTGTTAGGCTTGTTTCTGAGTTGGCGGCGCTTTCCATCCAGCCCCCTTACTTTGAGAGACACCAGGAAAGGTGGTGTTTCGCTTCAAACCAGATTTTCTGCCTAAGGTTGTGTCTGCCTTTCATCTTAATCAGGACATTGTTCTGCCTTCCTTGTGTCCTAATCCTAGTAACCCTAAAAAGAGGGTTTTGCATTCTTTAGATGTGGTCAGGGATCTGAAGTTCTATCTGGTGGCCACTGCTCCTTTCAGAAAGACTGATGCTCTTTTCGTGGTCACTTCTGGTCCTAGAAAGGGTTTGGGTCCTGCTAAATCTACTATCAGCAAATGGATCCGTCAGGCTGTGATTCAGGCCTACTCTGCTAAGGGGAGACATCCTCCCTTCCTTCTTACTGCTCATTCCACTCGTGCTATTGGTGCCTCTTGGGCTTTTCAGCACCAGGCTTCTGTTGAACAAGTTTGCAAGGCCGCTACTTGGTCTTCTGTTCATACCTTTTCTAAGTTTTACAAGGTTGATGTTAGGGCCTCAGCTGATGCTGCTTTTGGCCGCAAAGTTCTGCAGGCGGCAGTGGTCTAAACTGCCCGTTGTTGCCTTTTGGGGATCCCACCCTACTTTACAGACACTGCTGTTGGATGTCCCAGAAGTAAAGAATTATCATCTGGAGCAGGACATACTTTATACTAAGAATAATACAATTCTGTCATTACTCAGCTGTAGAATTGATATTATCAGTATACAGTACGTCCTGCTCCACCCCACCTTTTGTTTTCATTATTCTTGGATCCCCTGTATGGTGATTGTTATCATTGTTGGTTTACATTAGTGGTGGATTTTGTTTTCATTCTCCCGGCTTCTTGTTAACTGCTTTTCAATACTGGGTAATTGTGGGAGGTCCCGGGTATTTATGGGGCCGGGAGAAGCCAATTTCGCTGTCTCTGCAGTCCAGCGCCATCTGACGGAGTAATACCCAGAAGTAAAGAATTATCATCTGGAGCAGGACGTACTGTATACTCATAATAACAATTCTACAGGTGAGTAATCACAGAATTGTATTTTTTAAAAGTTTTGGGTAGTACATTCCTGCTTTTTTCCACCTATGTATTGGGATTGCTTGAGAAAGTCTCCAGCATAATTTTATGTGTAAAACTCTTTAAAGTTATTCAGCAGCCAAAAAAAAACAGAAGTTTACCTACCTGGCCTTGCCTGGCAACTCCCCCTCCACCCCCTGTCTGCCATCAGCAGCAAGGCCACACCCTCTTCATTCATTGCAATGGACGGAGTGTGCTGAGGCCTGATAGGCCCCCCTCCATTGTTTGAATGGAGAGGACTTCAGGCCCAGAGTGACGCGGGAAGCACAGGCTGTGGCGCGTGTTTGGATACAACAATTAGGTGAGTTACTGATCGCAAGGCTAGCTCCAGCTGTGCTGGACAAAAGGTAAGTACCCTTTTTTTTTGGCTGCTACATGACTTAATATTCTCACTGCAGTTTTATTTTCTTCAATATGAATGTCTCAATCTTTACTGGCTGGGTAGGTATGGTTCCTTGGGATGCCCAGCTGTGTGAGATCCTGGGGGTCTTCCATTTGACCCACCTCTTCCCCGAGCCCTCAACACATCTTGGTTGCACATCTGCATCCCTGCTATACCTCTAGCTAGGCATGCACCCTGAATGGCTGGCACGGGCACACCCAAAAAAGAGGCTGGAGTGGGAATGCGGCTCACTCTAATCAGAATTCTTTGCTGCTCTGATTGGCAAAGGAAATCTGAATGAAACAAGTGCAGGCCTGCGGATGCACCGTAGGAAGAAGGATAAGGTGATTTTATAGGCAATCTGGGGGATATATACAGCGTGGCATGCCAAATCAGGATGCACCCACCCGGAGAAACAGAACTGAAGAAAGTGAAATTCCCGGGTTTTATTCCTATTTAACATTGCTTTCTTTAAAGTAAAGGCTAACTTGGTTAAAAAAAAAATGTAAGGAGGGACCTGTTGCCCAGCTAAGATTATAGTAGGTTAACGCACTAATAGAGCAATAAGCAAACAATAAAATAGGGGTGTCCTGAACAAAACCCAACGATAGGCCAAATCAACTGGCTGCACAACCCTTTATGTCCAACAATAAGAAGAGCCACTTTTAAAGTGGACCAACACCCAGGATTTTGACTATCCTGGGTCTTGGTCCACTTCGGTGGGGCACCCCCGATCGGGGTGCCCCGCTGTGTGAAACCCCCCCTAACCCCCCGAAAAACTCACCTCTCCCCGCTCCCAGCGCCGACGTACAAGCCAGGTCCAGGAACGTCTAAGCGGCTGCCGCCGCCGCCGCCTCCCGTCCCTTTTGACGCGCGCGCGCCCGCGTCGGCCATTCGCAGAAGGCCGGCGCGGGCGCGCGCACGGCTACAGGGGCGCGAGGGAGGCGGCGGCGGTAAGGTTTTTCGGGGGTTTTGGGGGGGTTACACCCCGCGGGACATCCCGATCTCGGATGTCCCGCGGGGTGGGGGGTGATCGGCCCGGGAATCTTATAGATTCCCGGGCCGATCACCCGTGGGTGTTGGTCCACTTTAATAAAAGTTGAGCAACGTAAACTCACAAGACTATACACAACCTGTCCAGGAAGCAGCATAACTGTCCTCTACAAAGTTCCCCTTTTGTGCCCTGAGTTAGTGACAGCCACACTTGTAATGTGTGCCCTGTTCTTAACTGGGTGGCATGGACCTCCCTACATTGGGTTATATCCTTCCTTTCCCCTCTCCCCCTCATCTCTTTTGTGCTTTGCTGCCTAATTTAACCTGAACTCTGTGCGTAAAGAAAGGATTTTATGCTACGCTAAAATCTTTGTATCAGGTATGATTGTGGTGTTATGGTTATCTCATCCAGTTTTGGAGACAGGAGACATACTCACATTTGTCACAGTGATATGAATCTCGTTGCTTCTGATCCAGTAGTGTTCTGCATGTAAGCATCAACCTTGCTACAAGCCATTTTCCCAGTTACAGTGTAATAACTTAAAAATAGATTTAACTTTTTTCAAAGTTGCCAGTACAATGTGGCTCTCTTTAAATGGAACTAGGCCCAAAAATCCTAATATAGTCTTGGCATATGATGGTTTATGTTGTGTCACTCACTTACTGTACTCACATGCTGGCCCACATGTTAAAATAAACAAGATGTTATTTCAAATGTAATGAGTTACATAGACAAGGGAAGAAACGTGTACATTTGCACACCAATGTCTGCATAACGATTAACCCTCTTATCTTTTTTACCTCTTTCACAGTGTACCAGTCTGAGGAGCCATACTTGTCGATGTTAGTCAATTTTGAAAGTTATCGCAGCTTGCATACCAGCAGGGTTGATGGCACGTGGATACCTGTTGTATGTCCTTTTCATACTTACGGTATGTTTGCTAAACTGAATTGACTGTAGACTGCTATTTAACCTTTGCTTTCATGTTGTTTTAGGCATGTTTCAAAAAGTTAAATAAACAGAGTTACAGACCATTTGTTATGTTGTTACAGTTAGTCTCGGTATGTGAAGCCATTGCTGACTGTCAGGAAAGTGAATATGAAGATGAACGAGGAAGTTGTGTCCCATGTGCACAGTGTGGTCCAGGGGAAGAGCTTTCGGAGGTGAGGCTGAGATTGATATTTTTCTGAAATTATGTATAAAACAGCTACAGTATGGCCTTGATTCATCATGAAAAATTGTAATGGTAGTACAAAATTCATTTCATGATAAAAAAGCCTGAGAATTTCAGTGTTAATGAATCACCAGATAGGAAGACAATGAAAGTCAATGGCACTTTTTACTACAGGTAAAAAGGGGTAAAACGTTCCAAAAAATTTCTATTGACTTCCATTGTCTTCCTATCTGGTGATTCACCAAAAGTGAAATTCTCAGGCCTTATTCTCATAAATTGAATTATTCTAAGTATGTCACACACCCCACTTCAATCATTAATTATTACAATAGGGTTTACTCACCGCTAGGTGGCAGCATTGCAGAGAATCTCCAAAAAAGCAACAGGCCCCTCCCGGTCTATACATACCTGGTACCTCCCAATAATCTCCCAGTGTTATTCTCTGCAAGGTGGCGACAAGACAGAAGAAAGAAGTCTCCTGCTTGCAGGTAGCTGGGGTATCACCCCCCCCCCCCATGGTCTATTTCTGCCTGGTTCTTTTTTGTAACATACATGTTGACTGGCAGCCTCCCAGCTTTGGCTGTAGGCCGGGCAAAAGGTAGCCGACACCTTAGGTGCCTAGGAGATTAGCTCCTCCGCTCGACCCTTCATTGCGGGGCATAGCGGGGTTCCCGGAGTGGTGATCCGGATGTGGGATGCCCCCATTTAACTAGCAGTTAGTTAGCCTTCCAGGATTTTGTCTGGCCCTAGGTCTGTGGTCTATTCCTTGCACAGGGTGTCATGGATGTTTGTGTGTGTGTGTGTCTGTGGCTGATCTGGCTGGTATATGTGAGGGCTCCTGCGCTTGCTTCTCTGGGCGTTGTTCCGCGGACGTTTGGTTTGGTGTGTTTGACCGTCATGCTGGTGTGTGTTTTACTCTTTTGCGGCATGTGAGTCTTTGGCGGTTTCTCCTCAGGAGCCGGGGGGCGGGGTCACACGGCGCGCTGCGCCGCGGGCCCGCCTGTTGGCTAAGCGCTGCGCTCGACGCTTGTGTGCCTGGCGTGGCTGGTTGCTCAGGGGGAGAGCGCGTGTGGCCATTTCTCCTTGGGACCGGCAGGTAGCTCCGCCGGTCCCGTTATGGGAGGTAGCGCGGTTCGTGAACGGCCGCTCGGTGACGTCGGAGTGGGGCGGGACCGCGTCGTGCGCGGTCTGCGCGTTGATTGGTCCGTTTGGAGGGGCGGGGCTGACTCGGCTCCCGCGCTTCCAGGGCTCGTCTCCCCTTCCTCTCAGGCACAGAGCGGTGATCGGGCCGCCATCTTGCTGCAGGTGTCACGCTGCGGTTGTATTCTCCTCCGGGTAGGCGTATGTGTGCTGTGGCAGATTAGCCTGCGGGGGTTGTTTCTGTCTTACAGGAATGTTTGTCTTGTCCCCCGCTTTACATCCTCTCTTCCCCCCTTCTCCTCGCTCCCGCCCACTTTTTGAGGTGCTGGCTGGATATATATATATATATATATATACTTTAACCATCGGCTTGATCTATGGTTAAAGGGGGGGGGGGGGTGAAGTATTATTTATGATATTCTGTGTGATTTGCATATGTATTCTTGTGCTTGGAATGATTGTTCCCTGTCTTTTTGTGTTTTTCAGATCTTGGGATCCCGTCTTGCAGGGCTCTCCCGGTCTTATATACCTGGCTAGTGGGGGTTGTTTTCTAGGCCATTGTTCCATCATTGGGATATATTTTATGCTAAATTTCCTTGGTCAGGATTTTTAAAGCATTTTAGATATTAAAGGGGCATCCCGGGTCGCGTACTGCGTAAATCCCTGGGTTCTGCGAATTACCATAAATTTCACCACATGGAGGCTGCCAAAGATACCGGAAACGGTCCTTCGGGACAATCCAAGGTGTGTGGGGGTTGTGGGGCTCCGCTCCAGGGAGATGATGTCATTTTGTGTATTCCATGTGCACAGCGGAACATTGAGCGGCAGTCCAGCACTCCGGTGCCTAGCACTTCATCGGCCGCGCCATCTCCTTCTCCCCCTCGTTTGTTCCGGACCCTGTGTGACGTTGCCCTGGGTGGGGATTCGCAATCTGAGGTATGCGCCCGTTTGGCCAGCCTTGAGAAAATGTTTTCCGCAGTGGTCGCTCAGAAGGCTCCAGCTAAGCGGAAGCATCTGTCTCCGCCTCCGCCGGATTCAGATGAGGAAGTTATTGGAGATCTGGACTGGTCAGATCGTCCCCTCGAGGATGGTGAACTCGTTGAGGAAGAGGATTCCGAGGGTCAGCAGTTGCTGGGTGCTGAGGGGGACCAGGCTGAGGGCCTTCCCCTTGATTCGTCTACCATTCTGACTCAGATGTTTGAGGTTTTGGATTTGGATCCTCCGGCGGTTGCTCCTAGGCCTAAGGTTCAGCTTTTTGGGGTGTCCAAGCAGAGCTTGGAGTTTCCCAGTCAACAGCATTTTGAAGAGGTGGTACTCAAGCAATGGGAGCAACCTACGCGTCTCGTCGGTGTGCCGTCTAGTTGGGAAAGGAAGTATCCTTTTCCGGCGGACTTGATGAAGCGTTGGTCTGTCCCTCCTGAGGTAGATACTCCGGTCTTGGGACTGTCCAACATGGCGGTCGTGCATTCTCCTGACACGACTTTGCTCAGGGACGGCGAGGATCGTCGGATTGATCAGCTGGCCCGCCATGGTTTTGTATGTGCGGGTTCGGTGTTAAGGCCTGTCTGTGCTTCGGCTCTTTTGACTTTGGCGGTCAGGTCTATTGTCAGGGACTTAAGTGTGGATCTCGATCCTACTGGTGATGAGTCTCTTGCGCTTAAGCGCTGTGATTCCTTCTTGTCATTTATCCTGGCTGCTCAGGAGGATGCCATGTTGATGTGTGGCAGGGCTACTGCCTTGCTGGTAGCTATCCGTCGCTGTGTGTGGTTGAGACAGTGGACGGCGGATTTTAACTCTAAAAGATCACTCACGGCTCTTCCCTTTTTGGGTTTGAGGCTTTTTGGTGAGAGGCTGGATTCTGTTGCCAAGGGAGGTAAGTTACCTCAGCGCAAGAAATTTCGCCGTTCCTTTCGGGGGACGGTCTCTTTCAATCCGTCCTTTCGGGGAGCCAGAGCCGGCAGGGGTGCGGGCTTCTCGGCCTCCAGGGGCGCCAGTTGGAATAGGGGTAAAGGCCGTGGCCGCCCCGTTCACGTCTGGGGCGCTAAGCCCAAGCCAGTTGCCAAGCCCGCTCAGCAATGAGGGGGCGCCCTCACCCGTACGGGTGGGGGGACGGTTGCGACTCTTCTCCCGGGTGTGGGACCAGGAGGTCTCGGACAGGTGGATCCGGGAGGTGGTGTCGGCCGGTTACAAGTTGGAGTTCGAGTCCCGTCCTCCTCCAAGGTTCTTCAGGTCTCGGGTATCTTCGGATCCTTTGGCCGCACAGGGGCTCCTGGCGGCGGTAAGGAATCTTCTAGAATTAGCTGTCATTTGCCCGGTTCCTCCAGAGGTAGGGCGCGGGTTTTATTCCAATCTCTTCACTGTCCCCAAAAAGGATGGGTCCTTCCGTCCTATTCTGGATTTGAAGTTTCTCAACAGATTTATTCGTCCCCGGAAGTTCCGCATGGAAACCCTGCGGTCTGCGATCGGTTCGCTACGGCAGGGGGACTTTATGACGTCCATAGACATCAAGGATGCGTACCTACACATTCCGATTTTCCCAGCTCATCAGAGGTTCCTTTGTTTTGTGGTGGAGGATCGGCATTTTCAGTTTGTGGCTCTTCCATTCGGCCTCACCTCTGCTCCGAGAGTGTTCACCAAGGTGTTGGCGGGGGTGATGGCCCTGCTCAGAGCTCAGGGGATTCGCATTGTGCCTTACCTGGACGATCTTCTCATCATGGCGCCCTCCTTCAGTCAAGCAGAGGGGGACACCAGCATGGTGGCGTCTATGCTGGAGAAGTTCGGCTGGGTGATCAATTACCCCAAGTCCTCTCTGGTTCCGGCCAGGGTGGTGACTTTTCTGGGGATGTCGTTGGACTCCTGCCAGCACAGAGTGTTTCTCCCTCAGGCCAAGGTTCTGCTGATTCAGGAATTGGCTCAGCTTCTTCTCTCCCATCCTCGTCCGTCCATTCGACTAGGGATGAGACTGGTGGGGTTGATGGTGGCCTCGTTCGAGGCAGTTCCCTTTGCGCAGTTTCATACGAGGACGCTTCAACTTCATCTTTTGGCGTCTTGGGGCCGGCGTCCGGGGGCGTTGGATCGGTCCTTCCGGATGTCCCCTCGGGTTCGGCAGTCCCTTCTGTGGTGGTTGGTCTCGGACAACCTTTTGAAGGGCAGGTCGTTTCTGACCCCGCTTTGGGAAACTGTCACCACGGATGCCAGTTTGTCAGGATGGGGAGGTTTCTGGAAGGATCTTCAGTTTCAGGGGCAGTGGGACCCTCAGGAGGCCCACTTGCCCATCAATGTTCTGGAATTGCGAGCCATCAGGTTGGTTCTGTCTCGCTTGACGCATCATTTACAGGGCCTGCCGGTTCAGGTTCGATCGGACAATCAGACGGCGGTTGCTTACATCAATCACCAAGGAGGGACTCGCAGTCTGGGTGCCCACAGGGAGGTGTCTCTGGTTCTAGTTTGGGCAGAGACTCATGTCCCTTGCATCTCGGCAGTTTACATTCCAGGAGTGGAAAACACAGAGGCGGACTTTCTGAGTCGGTGTGCGTCCCGCCGGGGGGAATGGTCTCTCCATCCCCAGGTGTTTCGATCGCTTTGTCTCCGATGGGGGATGCTGGAGGTGGATCTGTTTGCCTCTCGTCACAATCACAAGCTTCCGACATTCGTGTCTCTGTCCCGGGATCCTCTGGCTCTGGCGGTGGATGCCATGGCCCTGAGCTGGAGGGACCTGGGGTTTCTTTATCTGTTTCCTCCGATTCCCATGCTAGGCAGGGTGCTGCGAAAGTTGGTTCTGGAAGGAGTTCCCGCCATTCTCGTGGCTCCAAGGTGGCCAAGGCGGGTGTGGTTCGCAGACATCGCTCGTCTGGCAGTAGATCAGTTCGAGCTGCCTCTTCGGCCGGATCTTCTCACTCAAGGCCAACTGTGTTACCCCAGTTTACAAACGCTGGCTTTGACGGCTTGGCTGCTGAAACCTCCATCTTTAAGGAGGCGGGTCTTTCGGATTCGGTCATTCGGACTCTTATTAGTGCCAGGAAGAGATCTTCGTCTTCTATCTATTATAGGTCTTGGAGATCTTATATTGATTGGTGTGAGGCTAGATCTTTGCCCTGCCGGGTCTTTTCTATTTCTAGGATTTTGGAATTTCTTCAATCAGGGCTGGACTCTGGTCTTCAGCTGAGTACTTTGAAGGGGCAGGTTTCTGCTTTGTCTATCTTTTTTCAGAGGTCTTTTGCTAGCCATTCCTTGGTCAAGACTTTTTTCCAGGGGGTTTCGCATCTGCGGCCTCCTAGGAAGTCGTTGCTCCCTGTTTGGGATTTGAATTTGGTTCTCTCTGCCCTTCAGGCTCCTCCTTTTGAGCCTTTGCGGGATATTGCTCTGTCCACTCTTACTCAGAAGGTTGCCTTCCTGGTGGCCATCACTTCGGTTCGGCGTGTTTCGGAGTTGGCAGCTTTGTCTATTCAGGCTCCTTATTTCGAGGAACATCAGGACAAAGTGGTTTTTCGCTTCAAGTCAGACTTTCTCCCTAAAGTGGTCTCTGCTTTTCATCTTAACCAGGACATTGTTCTTCCTTCTTTGTGTCCTAAGCCTAAGAATGTCAAGGAGAGTGCTTTGCACTGCTTGGATGTTGTACGTTGTGTCAGGTACTATCTACGTGCTACGTCTTCTTTGCGTAAGACTGATGCCTTTTTCATGGTGCCCTGTGGGCCTAGGAAGGGTTTGGCTCCGGCCAAGTCCTCCATTAGCAAATGGATTCGTCAGGCGATTGTTGGAGCCTATTCGGCTAAGGGGAAGGATCCCCCTTTTCGTGTTACTGCTCATTCTACTCGCGCGGTTGGAGCGTCCTGGGCTTTTCAGCACCAGGCTTCTGTTGAACAAGTTTGTAAGGCTGCAACTTGGTCTTCGGTTCATACTTTTTCTAAGTTCTATAAGGTTGATGTGCGGGCCTCAGCGGATGCTGTTTTTGGCCGCAAGGTTCTGCAGGCTGCAGTGGTTTGAGTTTTTTCTGCATTATTGCCTGGTTGGATACCCACCCTTTTCTGGACACTGCTGTTGGATGTCCCTATTGTAATAATTAATGATTGAAGTGGGGTGTGTGACATACTTAGAATAATACCATTTTGTGAATACTCACCTGTAAAATGGGTATTATAAGTATGTCACACACCCCACTTCACCCGCCCTTTTTGGTATCCTGGCTCTTTATATGGTGAAGTTTAGTTCTTTACGTTTGAGGGTTACATTTGTTTGTTCCTGGTACCTTGTCTTACTGCTGTTCTAATACTGGGAGATTATTGGGAGGTACCAGGTATGTATAGATCGGGAGGGGCCTGTTGCTTTTTTGGAGATTCTCTGCAATGCTGCCACCTAGCGGTGAGTAAACCCTATTGTAATAATTAATGATTGAAGTGGGGTGTGTGACATACTTATAATACCCATTTTACAGGTGAGTATTCACAAAATGGTATTTTTTACTACCATGATTTTTTTTCAAAGTGGAAGTCCGGTCTCCAAGGTACTTCAAAGGCAGTGGGGTTATAACAAAAAAAACACCTTTTTTCCCCCCATAGCCAGCCGCCATCTTTGATCTGCTGCACAGAGCGTCTTTCCCTGATCCACGTGTGACCACGCCTGCCCATTCACTTGCACAAAAAGAGGCGGGTGTCGCTCTGTCCGCTGTTTGTTCAGCCGCCGAAAGAAGTATTTATATGGACTACCACATAAATACTCCCCAGAACTCTCTACAACAAGATTTCAAACAGGAATCAGAAAGGAGGGCATAGCACAATCCAGTTTGTGTGTACGGGATTCATTTTCTCTTCCTGGTGTACAGACTTGGTGTATGTAAAATTAAAAAATATTGCCAACCAGGCTGTCCCACTGTGTGTCGCGCTGTTAAAACAAGGAACCAGCCACCCGGATACTCACCTCTTCTGGAGTACACTCCCACATGACATTAAGCTGCATTTCAGCATGGCCAAGCCTAACAGGTCGAGCTAAGAGCACAGCCTGCACCAGCTATGTATGCTAATAGGCTGCCCCACATCAGCCATAGAAGGATGTCGGAAGAGGTGAATGCCCTAGCAGCCCGCTTTTTACTTTTAAACCAGACCTTCACCCTCAATAAGATCATATCTTGTATGTTTCCCCCACCTGTTACCTACAGATTGTCCACATTAAAAATCATCCTGCATATACTGTATTTTCTAAACCTTTAAACATCCAAGTTGGCGGCCCATGAGGTCTCAGGCTGCCTGCAGACAGGATATGTCTTCTGACTGTGCAGCTCTGCATTCTGGGATTGCTGTCCTTTTCCTGACTCTGGCTCTGCTCTTTCTGTGCACAGCTATAACCTGTCCCCCGCTGCACCCACCCCTCTCTCCTCAGTATGTGATGCTTCTAGCCTGGAGTCCTGAACGGATATTCAGCCCAGTGGGGACAAGAATAATAATTAAGTGATTGAAAGCCCCAGTTTAATGTAAAGCTGCCCCTGCTGCATATTAAAAAGGGACTATGGTAATTTCTGATCATAGTTCCTTTTTAAGAGCAAGCATTTACCAAATCACTATTTCTTTGGCTTCCAGGTTGTAGGAGGTTTAGGTTTGCTTTGACTAATCCAGCAAAAAGAATGCCTGTAGCCAGGGCTGGCCCTACCATGGGTCCATGGTCCCAGGCGGCACTTTGCTGGCAGCGACGGGAACATATTTGGCGGCGAAGGTGGGCGGCAGCAGCAGGCAGGAACATCGTGACTGCGGAGGCAAATGCTTAGCGAAGAAGCAATGAACGCCACTCTCCATTCACAAACTTTTCCGTATTGCGTGTGTGAGGCAGAGCCGAGAGAAGCGCTGCACTTGCGGCATTGTGGGATGCAATAAAATGGGGGCAGAGGCGAGCGGCAGGAGAGTGCGCGCACTGCTGGGGGTGGCGCGGCTTCCACCAATAGCCACGCTGGTTAGCTGAGCCACTGCAGGGGGAGGCGTCGCTATTTGACGGGGGCCTGCTGGAGGCAGAGCGCTAGTCGGGTCTGGAGAGAGGCATAGCGCACACCGGCGGCTGCTTCACACTGTGATAGGTAAGCGGGAAAGGCTGCCGCACGTTCACTATACCTTCAGTTCGGTTGCTTCCGTGGAAGAGAGGAGGTTCCAACTTATCTGGCGTTTATAGAGCTAGGTGGGCGGTCGTCACGTTACAGCCCGGTGCCTGGTGGCTTCCAGCCTGCCAAGGGCCGTGGGCATGGGTTGCCCGTTATAGTCTGCACTGTCCAGGTGCCAAATTAAAAGATATCGGTGGCAGAGCTGTACACCTGCCCGTGGGTGGCTGCTTGGTTACGGTGACTGTGCATCCTGGGTGGCCATGTTTGCTGGTCACCTGTATAGAGTGTAATTGGAACAGTTGGGGTTGAGCTTGTCCAGTTACAGGGCTACCCCTTATTGGCCATTTAACACCAATGGCTAAAAGACTCCAGGGCTGATTCTGATTTGTGATGTGCTGCTGTGTATAGCCCCTGCAGTGCTTGCATAGCTGGCAATCCAACTGTGAATGTGTGGGCTATGGCCACATCCCTGCTTTAACTTCATCTGAGGCGTGCACCAGGTGGGGAGGGGGTGTGGCCAGTGCCCCCCCCTTAGCTAGCTTTGTGCTGAATGTTGCGCTGAGCGTGCTCATTGCCTTTCTGCATGCTCTGTGGGATTGCTGAAAGTGGTGGGGGGTCCACACACTGGGCATCCCAAATTAAGATGCCCTGTCACAGAGAAATAAAACCTGGGAGAAGGACAGTACTGGTTGGTGGCCTTCTTTAAAGGAGCACTATCGCGAAATTGTGTAATGTTAATATAAACACATTGGTTAATGAGAGTCATTTACATACCTGAACTGAATAAAACTCCCACCAAGCTTGTGGTTTATTCTCTCCTGGTAGGAAAAAAATCCAGGGGTGACAGGTTTAGTCTATGAGGGGGGACAGAGCCTGTCACCTTGGATGTCCTTTTCCTTCTATTAAAATAAAAGAAACAAGCATGGCTTGATATTTCTTGATGTCATGTGTATAAGTGACCTGTCCTCCCGCCATCCTGCATATTTATATGGATATTTATAATTGGTCCATTTTTTCGCAATAGGGCTCCTTTAATGGAGAGGTGCAGTGTTTCAGAATAGGGCTTGCTTGTCCCATGTTCTTCTATTTATCAAGCTGGGAGACCGTGCCCAATGCTGTGGAATGCTGGATATCCAGCCAAGTGGCAGAGGCCAAGAAGTTTGGGTCTAATGTACCTGCTTGTTACAGCTGTAGGTTCAACTGGGTCTCATGCATGGCTCCAAAACTAAACTGTGCTATCACTAATCTCTTAAATTTATGGGATAAAAGCTACCAGTTCATCACCTGCATGGCTGTATTTACCATTAGACAAACCTAGGCATGTGCCTAGGGCAGCCACTTGCAAGGGGAGGTGCCATAGTATGTGGTTACTGTACTATAGTAAAGAAAAAAGGTGAAATAAAGGTGCTGACACCTTAATGCCCCCTCATGACCTCCCCCCCCCCCAGCCATGACAGTGGCGAGATTTGGGGTTTTTTATAGAGTGGGGCATCACAAATCTGGTTGTTCTTAAGTAAGTATCAAAGCCCAGGATAGTGAAAATCCTGGGTTTTGGTTCACTTAAAGTGGACCAACACCCAGGGGGGATCGGGCCGGGAATCTATAAGACTCCTGGGCCGATCAGATCCCTCCCCGTGCGGCATCCGAAATCGGGATGTCCCGCGGGGTGAAACCCCCCAGGAAGGCCACAAATCCTACCTTCTCCCCGATCCTGCGCAGGCCGCCGCCACCTCCCGCGCGTCCCTCTAGCAGGGCGCGCACCCGCGCCGGCCGTTTGTGACTAGCCGGCGCGGGCGCGCTCCCGTTGGCGGTGATTCGCTGGAGCGGTCACGTGGGAGCGGGGTCAGGTGAGTTTTCGGGGCTTTCTGGGGGGTTTCACACAGTGGGTGCCCCACCGAAGTGGACCAAAACCCAGGATAGTCAAAATCCTGGGTGTTGGTCCACTTTAAAGTGGAACAAAACCCGAATTGAGATTCTGCGCTATGTGAAAAAACCCCAGTTTGCCTAGTAAAAATCACCTTTTCTCGTTTTTCTCGGGGGCAGCATTTCACTCTTGGACCCAGGCAGCAAAATGTCTTGGGCCAGCCCTGCTTGTAGCTTTAACACATTTAGTGCAGATGTACTTTTTCTAGACTGTTTTAGGAAATGTATGTTTGCTGAATTACATTTGGGAAACCACTGTCACGTAGTCCGTAGTGCGCAATTGCAATGATTGATTTCGCCAGGGGACTGTGGAGAAAGGTAAGATTTCTCCCCACTGACCTAGGAATCACACCCATGTTGTGAAATGAATCCCACACCGGGTGTTGTCTGCTGCTGTCCTGGCATACGCTCCGCTGAGCAGTGTGGGGATAAGTGACCCATGACAGTGCGCTGCATCTACTGTTATTAGGTGATGAGACTTATCTAACCTAGCAGCCTTCCACCGTGGAGCAGCGTGGAGTTTATTTTATTCTAAGCATACAGCACGTCCTGCTCCAGAACATATTCATAACGTATGGGTATACCTCCGCCTTCAGCGCCGTGCACTGCAGACCACGAAGAAAACAAGCTCCTCCCGGCCCTACACATACCGGAGGACCTCCCACAATCCCCAGATTTCTCTGCAGTGGAACTGCGAAGACATGAAGTATCACACTCTCCCAGGCGAGCGGGGCTTGACAGCCCGAGGCCCTGCGGGACTATTTCCACCCGTCCTCATTGTGAATTAATGCCTCGCAGCCTGGGCTGCGCGGGTCGGGTGAAGGTAGGCAGCACCTAGTGTGCCTATGGAGCTAGACTCCACCGCAATTCCCCAACCGTAGGGTAGGCGGTTTAGGCTGATGGTGAGCCTCCAAGGGATGACCCTCCCGCATTATTGCCCCGTACCCCGCATAGTTCTGAGCCCTATTCGGGTCGCCATTCTCCCTCTTTTCCCCGTCTACGGGGGAAAAGAAAGGGGGGGGGGAGGGTACGCGTGTGGCGGTCTTAGTGTACCGGTGTGTCACGCTCGTGGCTTCTATTCTATCCTTATTAGCATCAGAGATGTCAGGGCCGCGCTGATTGCTTCTTTTCGGCTGCCCGTGTGTATTTTTCTAATTGATTGCTACTTAATATGGTTGGCGCGGTGTCCGAGCTTACTGTCGGTATCCGCTGTATGGTACGTTGGGCCGGCTGTTGCACCATTGCCTTAATTTTTCCTTCAGAGCTTCGCGCTCTTTAGAATGGGCGGGGCCCTTGTCTGGCGCGCTCCGCGTCACGGCGGAGTATTTAGCCCGCTCTTCGAGCTTCGCTGGGCGCCATTTTGGTTAGCTTCCCGCGCACGCGTCGTAGCGGTCTCCTCCTCCACCTGAGCTGTAAGTGCCCTTGCGGGCGAATCCCTTTCATTATTGTCTGCCCATCTGCGCATGTTCCTGACATCTCTTTCCCATTGTGTCTTCCAGACGCTGAGTTCCCGGCGGCCTCTCCCGGCCTCATATACATATATACCATTCATATAAGTACCTTATACGTATACATTGCTATACTCACAAGTATAAGGAGCGGGCCTTCCCAAAATCTCCCACATTGATCAGCGGGTAGTTGGGGCATCCAAGGTTGCTTACGGCATAAATCCCTACCGACATACTATAATTGAACAATCACCATATGGAGGCATCTAAGGATTGTGTTACCGGGGTCCCATTGGGACAGGACCGGCTGTGTATATCGTGTGGTCTCCCCCATGCTGAGGCGGACGGGGCACGGGTCTGCGCGTCATGTTCTGAACAGACGCTGGAACTGCGAGCGACGCTTGCGGTTGTTCCTCGCCCCTTCCCACCCCTTACCTCTTCCCGAAACCTCGCTCCCGTTGAGTCTTGTACAAGCGAGGGGTTACAAATAGATCCCTCTCCTAGACGGCCCACGCTGGCCCAGATCGTAGAAGGATTGGCTGGCCGGATCGGCCCAGTTAGACAACGGCCTGCTTCTCCCGCGGCTTCGGCCTGTGCTATGGGCTCTGCGGAGTCCTTGTCTACACGTGCTAGTACCATTTCGGAGGAAGGGGACTTGTTCTCTGACCTAGGCTCCCATGGCGAGAGACCGAGGGGTCAGGATGACGCTGATCTGGATGTCTTGGACCAGCTTGACATTGACGGCATGTTACTCAGGATTTTTAAGGTACTGTCCGTTTCGTCTCCCGGCGCGGTCTCCGGACCGAGAGGGGGGCGCTTTCATACCGCCCCTCCGCGCTTGGAATTTCTCGAGCATTCTCACTTCCATGCACTTGTTCTTAAAGGGTGGGAATGTCCCGCTGCTCTTTAAAAGACGCCGGATGATTGGGCTTGGAAATACCTTTTTCCCCCCGAGATGATAGATGTTTGGTCTTCGTCCCCAGCCGTGGACGCTCCGATTATTGGGGTCCCTAACCCCCCATTCCTTACTTCTCCGGCTTACAGCTCCCTGCGGGACGCCGAGGATCGGCGTATCGATTGGCTTGCTCCCCACGCCTTTACCTGTGCTGGCACGACGCTGCGCCCTGTCTGTGCCGCGGCGATCACGGCAGTGGCCGCTAAGACTCTTATAAGTAAGTCGCTTGAGCATCAGCCTGAAGATTTACCCTGGGAGGTCTTTTATGCACTCTCTAGTTGCGATATCTTTCTTAAATTTATCCTTATGGCATTGGATGACACCATCAAAATGTGTGCTAGGACCTCTGCCCAAGCGGTGGCTATACGTCGCCTGCTCTGGCTTCGTCAGTGGGGGGCAGACGATGACACTAAGAGGATCTTGACGGGGATCCCCTTTAGAGGACATCACCTGTTTGGGGCACGTCTGGATTTTTTTGAGAAACAGGCCACTCCACCCAGTCAGAGGCGCCCGCTGCGCCCCCCGCGGAGCAGAGAGACCCCTCCCCCTCCATATAATTCCGTTGAACAGGAACCGGGGTTGCCCCCTGCTGGATCTGGTCCAATTTCCCGCCCCAGGAGTGACGTTCAGGGCCCGGGGCCCTCCGGTCGGGCTGAGTCTTTTTCCTTCCCTGATTTCCCTCATGCATGATGGGACGCCCTCACCCACCTGGGTGAGGGGAAGGCAGCAGCACACTACTCCTATCGGGAGGCATCTTGCCTCGCTCTGGTGGCTTTAGGTACTTACCCTAGAGATGGAACGGTGTTTGCTGGGCAATCCTTCCCTGAGTCGGTTAAGAAGTCTATGTTTCCACGCCCGTCGTCGGGCATGGGTGCAGGCTTAACTGGGCCTGCCAGGTATGGCTTCCCTGCTGGCCGCCATTATCATGTAGAATATGGGGCCCCTGAGCGGGTCTGCCCCTCCTTCTCTACCTTCTTCCCTCTCTTCTAGGAGGAGGGAGCTTATCTGCCTAACACCTAGGAGGGTGTGGCATCTGTACCATAATCTTTCGGCCTGGCGCCCTCGACAGGGCTGTCTGTGCCCCATGCCCCAGGGACCCCCCGGGCCGCTGGGCGTGTATGGACTTTTCCCAGGTTCTGGGAACCTTCGGGATGCTGAGCCCTCTACGACTGGTATTGGTGCTCACATACACCGTAGAGACTTAACCTAAGCCCCCTGTTTGCACCCTCGTATGCACAGGGCTTCGGAAGGGTGTGTTGGCTCACACGCCACCAAGGGGCGCTTGGTACAGGGGACCTTTTAGGCTCTACTGTCCCCTCACACGGAGCTGTGGGGATGGGGAGTCCTATTCGGCTCCACCCTCTAATCCCTGGTTTACACCAGACGTAGGTTTCACCCTGTGCCCCCTTTTTCTTTTTCTTTTTGTTTTTTCCCTGACTAGAAGGAGTTACAGGTATGAGACCTCCCGGCCTCCGTCCTGTGTAGTGATTCCTCCAGACAGCTTCGCTTCTGGTGAGCCGATTGGCGGCTCGTCCTTGGACACCATTTGTCCCGGGGATCTTGGGCTCTGAAGTGACTTAGCCATTAGCCCTGGATGAGAGGGATGCACCCTGGGCCTGGTTTTGCCTACCCTACCACCTTGTGGAGGCACTTACTCTTCTACTGGACTTGTTGGTACCGCGGGGGAGCATTCTATACTCCTTACCTTTCCCTGATGGTTACCATGGTACCTAGTCTGGCAAAGGGGGCCTATTCTTCTGAATCCCCCGAGGGTTCCTGGGAAGTGACCTTGAAGGTTCTGGTTTCCTAGGTGAATTTTGGTCATAAGAAGCACGTTGGGGGTCCTAGTTGGGGACTACTCCTTCTTGTACCCGTCCATTGGGGGACTTTCTGCCTTAATAGGACAGTGGTTGCGCTTTGTTCCTACGGAATTCTCGGGCCTGGATCCTTACAGGGGAGCCCTGATTCCTTAGGGGACTTGATATTCCTTGTCCTTCCTGAAGTATCCCTCCCTTGGGAGGTTCTCTCTTGTGCCTCTGGGCTCACACTGGCAGGGTTCTACGGGACCCCGCCTCTATTACAGGGGTCTATCCCTGTTATTGGCCAGATTGGTCTGCCCTGGTTGGGGCTAGTGGTTCTGGCTGGGTAGTTTACTTAAAGAGGTTATACCCTTGCCCTACCGTGCGCGGGGAGACCTCGTGCTGGCCCCTGATGACAAGCAGCACCTTATGCTTGGGGCCTGGGAGGCCCAGCGGGGTGTGGGTTCTCAGGGAGTTCCGCTGAGTACAGCTGGATGGTATGTTCCCTCGTGAGGACAATTTTTTTAACATAATATGGTGCCTTTACCTTAGACATGCCTTAGTGTTGGCAGGATCTGGGGCTTACCCTGCCCGAGATGACAGCTCTCGAGGTGTCTTGTTCCTTGGAGTTCTGGACCTTGTCTTTCTCCTTATTCTCTTCCTTCTGCCACGCTGGTTTAGCTTATGTTGTCCCTATGCTATGCGCTGGGTCTAAGCCCCTTCCCTGGCGGGATAGTATCTGCTCCCGGGATTAGGGTCCTACAAGCAGGGTTGGGTATGGGCTCTCTATTGACTCTGTCTATAGTTGGGGCCTGATCTGTTCTCCTATTACGAGACCTGATCCAATCCTTTGTTTGCACTCCTCAGGGTCTGCTCAGGTGCATTCCTGGGGGATCCCTAGTTTCCCCTTTGGGGGAGGACCTATTCTGATGCCCTACCCAGGGTTCCCACAGTTCTCAGTCGGGTCCTTGTCTGACCTGCTCCTTCCATTAGGTTGCTCTTCTGGGGAGGTTACTCCAAGCAGTGGTGTGCCATAAGGAACAGCACTTTTGGCGGTCCTAGAAATTATATATATATATACTTTTTATATATATGCATTTCTTGGTATAGAGCTATACCATGAGGTGAGGGTAACCGCCTCACACTAATTGGGATTCAGGAGTTACTTCGTCCATTCTTCCTTGGACGGATCCTCTGGTCTCGGGACTATGGTCAGATTACTATGAGATGAAGGGATCTGTGCCCCTTTACTGGGGTAAGAGATCTGCCGGAACTGTCTTGTCCCTGATGGGATCTTATTTTGGGGTCTTCCGGTGCCCCCTTCTGGATGTACCGGGTTGATTGTGGCCATTGATTAGGGCCCTCTGGCCTGGTTCTGTTTGGTTGCTCGTCCTTCTGGTCTTGTTGGACTCTGTTGGCTCTGCCAATTATCGTTGTTAGCACTTATGTTGGTCTCGTCTGTGACCTGGACATGTATTCCCCGGGGGGGGGGGGGGTTTGAGTTACCATGGTTACCCCCTGTGCTGTATGCTTAGAATAATACAATTCTGTGAGAATCTCACCTGTAGAATTGGTATTATATGCATACAGCACGTCCTGCTCCACCCCACCTTGGTTTCACTTTGTTCTGGATCCCCTGTATGGTGATTGTACTCACTTGGTGTTATTACCAGAAATTTTGGGTGGTTTTGTTTCTCCTGGCTTCTCTTATCACTGCTTTTCAATGCTGGGGATTGTGGGAGGTCCTCTGGTATGTGTAGGGCCGGGAGGAGCTTGTTTTCTTCGTGGTCTGCAGTGCACGGCGCTGAAGGCGGAGGTATACCCATACGTTATGAATATGTTCTGGAGCAGGACGTGCTGTATGCATATAATACCAATTCTACAGGTGAGATTCTCACAGAATCACAGAGGTTCAGGATTTTTTCCCTTCTTTGGCTGTGGAAGCAGGAATTAAGCTGAGACCTTGTGAGTTTTTCTTTTTTACCCACCTCACTGGTCATACTTGTGAAGAAGGGGTGGGAGAATTTCTTCAGCACTGCATATTCACTTTAAGGAGGCAGAGGTTAGAAAATGTTGCTGCTCCCTTCACTGTAACCTTTTTTTTGCTATTTGGCACAGTTAGAATGCTGCTGCTAGGAATGCCTTTGCCGCTACATTCAGTTGTCACTTCTTTTAGATTTCTGTAGAGTTTTCAGATGAACCCTTATGCTGATCTTATGTAGTTGTAAATGTCTTTAAAGGAATGTGGCAGTGCAAGAGATATTCGATGTGTACCATGTAGACCTGGGAGGTATAAGGAGGACCGTGGATACCAGCGCTGCCTTCGATGCTTACCTTGTGCAGTTATAAACCGGATAATGAAAGCTAATTGCACCCCAACGACAAACTCTGTGTGTGGCGACTGTCTGCCAGGGTAAGTGTTTGCTGATTGTTTGTATGTGGCTCAGTTATGCAAAATAGGAGTCAGTGTCAGTGGAGCACCCAGGATCTATATCTAAGGTGGGGGGAGGGCAACCACACAGTCACAGCGGCAGACAGGGCAGGTGTCAGCCCACCTCATTCCCTCTACCCTGGGCAGCCCCCATGTAGTATGCAGGGCCCTGCAGTAACCAGGTCCAAGTACTATCAGCCCGGGGCAGATTGGCCATCAGGAGATCCTTTATTTCCTTCAGTTCTTCTATTCTTTGTTTTTTTTCTTCTACTTCTTTCTTTCCATTGTTTATTTCATCTGTTCTTTCTGCCATTCCTTTTCTTTCTTTTTTCTTCCCTTACTTTTTTATTCTATAAATCCCTGCTTTCTTGTGTCTGTCAATCATTGTATTCTTTCTTTGTGTCTGTCATTCATTCACCTTTCTTTCTTTCTTTTGTTTATTCATTCTATGCTTTTGATCTTTCTTTCTTTTGTTTTATTTTTTATATTTCTCTATTTATTTCCATCCATTCTTTAATTATCTTCTTAATTATTTCTTTTTTCTGTCACTCCTTCTGTCCTTTCTTTTTTTGTTATTTCCTCTATTATTTTTTTTCTATATTTTTTTTGGCAGTTTTCACTATACATGCAACTTTACTAAGCAGACAGCACGTCCTGCTCCAGACATAGTCCTTACATGTGGTATACCTCCGCCTTCAGCGCCGTGCACTGCAGAATCATGAAGAAAACAAGCTCCTCCCGGCCCTACATATACCGAGGGACCTCCCAAAAATCCCCAGATTCCTCTGCAGTGCTGAAACTGCGAAGACATGAAGTATCACGCTGTCGCAGGAGAGCGGGGCTTGACAGCCCGAGGCCCTGCGGAACTATTTCCACCCGTCCTCTTTGTGAGTAACATGCCTCCCAGCCTGGGCTGCGTTGGTCGGGTGAAGGTAGGCAGCACCTAGTGTGCTTACGGAGCCATGCTCCACCGCAATCCCCATCCATGGGGTAGGCGGTTTAGGCTAATGGTGAGCCTCATAGTGGATGCCCCTCCCGCACCTTGCCCCACGCCCCATGTAGCGGTGAACCCCGAGTGCTGGGTCACCTTCTTCCTTAGTTCCCCCCGTTAGTGGGGGGAAAAAAGAGGGGGGGGGGGTTGTGTACGCTGGCCTAATCTTGCCATATCACACGCCTTGCCTTAGCCCTATCGGTTTCCGAGGGTCAGAGCCGCGCTTTAAACTTTGTTTTTACGTTGGCCGCTCCGCCTTTAAAATATGTGACTTGGCGCATAAGGCGGCTCCGTCTCGCGACGCCATGGCGTTATTTCTGTTCTTTTCCTGTCTTGTTCCGCGGAGCTTCGCGCTCTCCGGGGTGGGTGTGGTCTGGTTTGGCGCGTTCCGCGTCACCTATAGCTCTGGCCCGCCCTTCGAGGTTCGCTGGCGCCATTTTGTTGGTCTCCCGTGCGCGCGTGGTCACGATCCTCCTTCTCCCTTGGTTGATGTAAGTGCCCTCACGGGCGTTCGTTTAATTTTCTTTTTGTGTTGCGCATGGCCCTGACACCCTCTTTTCCCCTTATGTCTTTCAGAAGCCAAGCTTCCAGTGGCTTCTCCCAGCCTGATATATATATATCTCACGGGGTCATATTAGAATCTCCCACATTCCCAGCGGGTTTTGGGGCATCCAGGGTTGCTTACAGCATAAATCCCTTCCGGCATATTTCCTAGATTAATCACCATATGGAGGCATCTCAGAATTTGGTGTCCGGGGTCCCGCGGGGACAAGACCGGCTGTGTACCATGTGTAGACAACCCCACGCTGACGCTGACAGAGCACTGGTCTGCAGACCGCGTGCTGAACAAGCGCTGGCCCTGCAATCAGGCTTGCCTGTACCTGCACCTCGCTTCAATACACCTGTCTCCCCAGACTTGAATCTCACTCCTGATGAGTCGCACTCGAGCAGGGATGACCAGCAAGTAGTGCCGCGCAAGCTTCCCACCGCGGAGCATATTATGTCAGGCTTGGCAGAGCGCTTAGGCGCTGGGAAGAAACGATCCCTGACGCAACCTAGCTATAGGTCTTCCACTGAAACCGAAGAACCTGCTGCTATGCAGGATCTGGATCAGTCCGAGGACAGTGATCTGTTCTCAGGGTCCAGTTCTTCAGATGAGTTGTCTTGGAACCGCGACGGTTCTGGCCCGGAGTCCTGGGGCCTGTGTGAAACTGATGAGTTACTCATTAAGATTTTTGAAGTGCTGTCTATCTCTCACCCGGGAGAGTCTCCCAAGCCCAAGAGGGAGAGTTTCCACACGGCGACGCCGCGCCTGGAATTCTTGGATCAGGATCATTTCCAGTATCTTATATCTAAGGAATGGGAATCCCCTTGTAAACTCACGGGGGTCCCGGGGGGTTGGGACTGGAAGTACCCCTTTCCCCAAGATTTGGTTGAACGATGGTCAGTTCCTCCAGAGGTGGATGCTCCAATTATTGGGGTTGTTAACCCTCCCTTCATGGCGGCTTCCCCCTCTCGCACCCTTCGGGATGCCGAGGACCGGCGCATGGACAGATTGGCCTCCCATGCCTTCTCTAGTGTAGGGACGGCTCTGCGCCCGGTCTGTGCTGCGGCTGTTACCTCGGTGGCCGCCAGGATGCCGATCAGGAAGATAATTGACCAACAGCCGGAGGATCTTCCTTGTGAGGTCTTCAATGCACATTGTGACGTTTTTGTAAGATTTATCCTCTCAGCTATGGATGCCACCATTAAAATGTGTGCTAAAACCTCGGCTCTTGTGGTGGCCATTCGTCGCCTGCTTTGGCTGCGACAGTGGGGGGCTGACAGTGACACTAAAAAGGTCCTTACTGCCATTTTCTTTCGAGGACGTCGCTTATTCGGGGCCAGGTTGGACCTTTTTGGCAAAAAGGGTAAGGCACCCTCGCGCAGACGGTCAGCCAGGCAACCCAGGGGCAGGGACCCCTCGCCCCCTCCTTATGTTTCCGTTAAAAGAGAACCAGAAGTGTGCTTCCAACTTTTTGGAGTGGAATCTTGTTCCAGGGGAGGCAGGCATCGCCCTGGGACATCTGGCAGGTCAAAACCAAAGTCTGCCAAAACCTGCGGGCGAGGGAACTGCCACAGCACTTGGCTCTTATGGCAGGATGCCATGCTTTGTTCGGGCGATGGCAGGTGATGGCCTTCCTGGACGTGGTTTTTGAAAGAATGGAGTGTTTTGGGCAGTTCCCTTCAAAATTAGCCAGGGGTATTCTAGTCCCCGTTGTATCCTTTAGTGTTTGGACACAGGTTGAGTCTGGCCTGGAGGGTCTGGGCCTTCTTTTAGGTTGGCCTTGGCTGATAATTGCATTCACTCTGCTCTTCCCCCGGGATGAAGCAGTCTGCCCAGGTCCGGCAGTTTAGACCGGGCATCTAGGTTCCACGGGCTTTGCCTACTTGGTATCCATCTGTGGGGCCGCAGACGCCCTTGTCAAGTGAACCTCTGGATGCATGCAAGGATCCTTTTCCCTTTCGGTCCCTTGTTCCCTCTGGACGCCTAGTCCTTTTTTCCAGCCGGTGTTACAGGACCATTCTTTAGATTAGGGTCTTGTCTGGGGTCCCTCCCCTGTTCCCAGATGGCTCGCCAAGGCGAGTACGGGAGCGCTTTCATGCTCATTCACCAGTGCTGTCCGCACTAGTTCTACTTTGACTTGGGGCTCTCTTGGAGTCTTTTGGATTGGTGCTTAGGCACATCTATTACTTGGTGTAATCTGATTCATACTCTCCCTACGGGGTGGCATTTCGGTGGGTCCAGGTTCAACCTTCCCTTCTGATTTGGGTGCCTTGGTATGGAAGGGGCCTTGCCCTCTGTGTAATCTCATTACATTCACCTTGCGGCTGGTGGGCCTATTGCTGGCGGCCCGAGGCTGTTCTCTTTCCCAGATGCCCCTGGGGCCTGCGGCACCTTGGGTTACTTACCCTGGATGGGGTTCCAACACCCCTGGAAATAGATCAGTACGTTCCCCCTGTTTTTATGGGGGTTCCCTTCTGGTTGGTCTACTCATGGAAGTTGTTGATGGACATCACTTCCTTCTTGCTCTCCCTGTAGATGGTCACCATGGGGACCAGGTCTGGCAGGGTCACTAAAGGGTTTCTATTCCTTATGAAATTCCCTGAGGTACCTAAGGGGGGCCCCTTTAGGGGGGCCCATTTTCATACCATTGGAAGGTCATCACATTGTGCCTTGTTGGGCCCTAGCTTGCTGGTCTGTTTCCCTTAGGCCTTGTCTCTTGGGGACTCTTGGTCTGTCTGGTCAGTGGCCTGTCCCAGCTCTTATCCGAGAAGGTCTCGGAACAGGTTGACCCTTCTTGTAGGGTCTGGTTCTGATCCAGTGGAGGTTGTTTACACTCCTTGCGCTTCATTGGTATTGGCTCGTTGGCTGTCCTACTGTGCTGGGAGGGCCTTCCCTAGTGTCTCAATGAGCCTACTGGTTGGGACCGTGGCCCTTTGACTGTTACAGAGACTCTGTCCTGGTTAAGATCCTAATTCGTTGCCCTGGGTGATTGTCCCAGGACTCTCTGGCCTTGGTCACGGTGACCTAGTCTGGCCTTTTGTCCGGGTATTCTACCCCTTGTCTGACCCTTCTTACACCCTGCTAGGTGGGGTTCTGCACAGGCTTGCTGTGGCAAGGGCGAACTGTTGGCCCTGTGTAGTTTGGTTCGCATTTTATGCTGGAGACAGTTGTACTGTGTGCCCTCTCATGTGGGCTGTTATGCCTAGTTAGGCTCCTTACTACGTCATTCCCTTCACAGGGTTTGGACGATCCTTATTCACCCTATCAGAAATGTTCCCTCTGGGTGTCTCTTCTTTTTGGAGGGTTGGGTCTAGATCCCTCCCTTTTTTATTCTTCTCCCTTTTCTACCAGCTATGTTGGGAGTTGGCGCCCTAGTTGGATGGCTGGGACTAGCTCTCTATTCCCTATGGAATGAGGTTTTACCCATGGGTACTAGAGTTCTTATGGCATGGCTGGAGTTGGTCCCCCAACTCAGTTCCTTGAGAAGTTCCAGGGCTCGCCTTGTTTGTCCTCGGTAGAGTCTAGTTTCAAGCTTCGGCGTTGAGCTTTTCTCAGGGGTGGCTCAGGCGCATTCCCCAGAGAATTCTAAACCCCCTTGGGGGGGGGTTGCTTATCCGGTTGCCCTGCTAAGAGTTTCCCTGGGTCTTATTCAGGTTCTTGTCTGAACTTTTCCCTGCCTCAGATGACTCCTTCGGGGCGGGTGCCTCAGTCTGGGGCGTGCCATAGGAGGCGGCTTTCTTAGCCTAGTCCTTTTTATATTTTTTACAGCTCTTTATATCTGTACACCGTCTGGTGAGGATGTGTCTGCCTTGCACCAAGCTTGAGTCCAGGCGGAGGGTTGTTATTCTTCTCTATTCCAGAACCTAGGGTCTTTGGACTGGTGTTCTGCTTACTCTGAGCTTAAAAGGGATCTGTATCCCTCAATAGGCGTTGGGAACCTCTGGACTGCTTCCTGTCCAGGGTTGGGGCTATGCCCGTTGGGCTTATAGACGTCACCATCCTTCTTGCAGCAGGATCTGGTTACTCCCATGAGTATGGGAGCCTGTTGGACTGGTCTTGCTTGGCTGGTTGCCCTTCTGAGCTCCTGATTATCATGATGGCTCTCGAGGAGCCTTGTTAGCTCGTGTTCAGTATTACGTTGGTCTCGCCGGGACCAGGGTTCGTATTCCCTGACGGGAAAGGTTCTATGGTTGCCATGGCTACCCTGTTATCGTTAGGCTGTTACTCTGGCCTGTTTGTTAAGGGAGATTCATTTTTTCTCTCTTGGTTTGGATTTCTTCTACCGGTGCTTGGTTTTGGCCTTATGCACTTGGTTGTTGAGCAGGCTGACTAGTTCTCTGCTCGTGTTTCATTAGCCTTGTAAGGCTTCATAAGTTAAGTTAGAGCTTTGCTCTAGTTGCTCCTGGTAGCAAGGTTACAGGCGATAGCGCTGTTTTGGTTGGCTGTGCCTTTTCTCATGGGGATCCCACCCTACTTATGGACACTGCTATTGGATGTCCCACATGTAAGGACTATGTCTGGAGCAGGACGTGCTGTCTGCTTAGAATAATACAACTCTGTGAAGTACTCACCTGTAGAGTTGGTATTATATGCAGACAGCACGTCCTGCTCCACCCCACCCTGATTCACCTTGTTCTGGATCCCCTGTGTGGTGATTGTTATCTTGGATATTATTGCCAGTCTCTGGGTGGTTGTTTTCCTCCTGGCTTCTTCTCTCACTGCTTTTCAATGCTGGGGATTTGTGGGAGGTCCCTCGGTATATGTAGGGCCGGGAGGAGCTTGTTTTCTTCATGATTCTGCAGTGCACGGCGCTGAAGGCGGAGGTATACCACATGTAAGGACTATGTCTGGAGCAGGACATGCTGTCTGCATATAATACCAACTCTACAGGTGAGTACTTCACAGAGTTGTATTTTACAGAGTATCACAATGCAAGAGGTCCACTTAGACTCTATCGCCCAATCAGGATAAGCCTGGAGCCGGCCCCAGTGGCAAAGCACCCCGGGAGAGTGGTATGCATCTGCCTGTGAAATGCTGCCCATAGCAATCTATGGTCGCTATCACTTGCGGAGCACTGTGCAAAAGCCCTGCATTTGCCCTATTTAGCTCGTCTTATTGGGGAAATGCAGGAAAAAAAGAAAAAAAAAACTTACATTCCCAGCTCCTGCGCCTCAGCAGCCATCTCCCACTGACAAAAAACACACACATACACAACAGCCTTAGCAGTTGTCCCCGACGCTGCCCACCACACCAAGTACCCAGAAACTCGGTTCAGGCAAACGGGTGGGGCGTGGCCTGTGACTCCTGCCAGTGTTCAATGATTTTCAGCTTCATTGCACTCCATTCATGGGCACTGCACAGGCACAAGATCAGGGACCGCGCACATTGCCTGATGGGATTCAAGAAGGTGACGTCTGTCAGGAGGTTGCCCGGAATCCGAGGGACCCAAAAGATGGATCCCCCGGCGAGGTGAGTAAATACTGCCCAACTGTGAAACCCCGATGTTTGCCAACAGGTCATGTTTTATGTATCTCCGCACAGATGCCCAGGTAAAGTAATCAGTACAACAACAAAGCTATAGAGCTTGCTACAATATGTCGAAATCCACAAAACATGACCTTTTGGCTGACAATGAGGAGGGTTAGGGAACACTGCTCTACAAGGTCTATTCTATTCTATGGGATTTAACTTCCTGTTGCCATTTAGTGTATTTTACTGATAATGCAGCTAATAACTAACTCACCAAAGAAAACGGGCTCTTTCAGTCTGGCTGTTTCAATCTTGGAATTCTTTATTCCTTCATTCCTAATCCTTCCCAACTGTAGTTGCTACCTCCTAACCTACTGGTCACGCGTGCCTTTCTGTAACCAAAGAGATAAACTGAAGTCACAGAGAGGATTAAAATTAAAATAGGCATAAACCCTCAGTGCCAGGTAAGGTCTAGGTCTGCAAATGCACTAACCCACCTACTCCTGCTGCCTGGGATCTCTGAATTTAGCATATACTCTCCATTTTGTCCATGGAGGAACCAGGAAACAGGTGTGCACTGCAGTGCTGCATGCCTCCTTGCTGGATGTAAATAATGAGGATCTCTCTATTGCAGCACTCACTTATGGCATAATGGGTTAGGTTAGTTTAAAGCAAAACTCCCTTTTTGTGCTCTGCTTGATTCTTTTCATAATTTGGAATGTAAAAAAATAATAATTTGTGTGTTAGGATTGTGCCCCTATTCCTGTGATTTACTACAGTGGGAGTGGTTTTCATGGACTTGAGTAAAAAACAATGGACTACAATTTCCAGAAAATACTGTGATCATTCCAAACTGAAGAAGTTGAATTCCAACAGAATTGGTTAAACCTCTGAAGTTGAATTCCAATAGTCTCTGATATGTACTCACTTTGGTGTACATTGCTAACATTAACACATTGCTGCAGTGGAGAACTGTTTTCTTTTAAAACACAGATTGGCAAACAAATGGAAAATTAATGACCACCAGGGGGCACAATAAGCAGGCTCTTTTCTCATATCCTACACCAACTGATATATTATACATATACAAAACACCATTTGTAGTGCATTTATCATATACATAACATTTAAAGTGCTGAGTGCTAAGTGCTAAACCTATAATTATTCAGTGAGGACCGCCAAGAGCAGAAAAAACAAAATAAATCAAAACCATATAACATATGTGCTCAGTCTGTACATTACCCATACAATTGGCCTGCCTGTCGATCTGTCCCCCTGCCCCTAGCCAACGCGTTTCGGAACGGTCGGGGACCCGTTACTTCATGGGCACAAATTGTATAGCCCTGCCCTGGTGGCTCCCCTATATACTCACCCGCCCCGATCCCACGCTAATGGCATCCGCTCATGGCCGCGCCGCTGCACGCACCCCGGCCGGAAGTGCATCGGTGGCCCCAGCCAATCACAGACAGCCAGGGTCAGCCGACACACCCCGGCCGGAAGTGCGTCAGCGGCCCCAGCCCCTGCACCAGCGTCATCCGACGCAGGTTGTCAAACGAGCAGAGATGTGACCGGCCGCGTGGCGTACAAGCGTACTACCCGTCGGCACTACAGACCAGAGGATTCTGTCTGGTCTAGGGCTAATGATAGATATGGGGATGTTGTTCTTTGGGCACATCCCATAACTATTGCAAAATTAAAGGAACTGTGCTTTGGGAGGTATGGGGGTTGAGGGATGTTTTGAGAACTTTGGAACCCCTGGTTACCTCCTCAATCCTTATGTGTATGCATCTGTCTGTCCCGCCCCCTTTCCCTTTCCCCCCCCTTCCCCCCCCATCCCCCCGTTTTTAGATTTTGTAGAATTGTATAGAGATATATTAGTTATTTAAGTTTGTAGGATACACATTTTTGTATAGTTGTCTAGAATTGTAATTAAATATGTCTGTTATAATTGTGTTATTCAAGTGATATACAGGAGGATCAGGTTAGTCAATTATGTGGAGAGTGTAGGGACTATTTATGGTGTGGGTCCTGGGTGGGGGCGGCCTGTGTACTCACCTGCCTCGCTCCGCGCTACCTACAAGTGCCGACGGGTAGTACGCTTGTACGCCCCGCGGCCGGTCACATCTCCGCTCGTTTGACAACCTGCGTTGGATGACCCTGGTGCAGGGGCTGGGGCCGCTGACGCACTTCCGGCCGGGGTGCGTGCGGCGGCGCGGCCACGAGCGGATGCCATTAGCGTGGGAGCGGGGCGGGTGAGTATATAGGGGAGCCACCAGTACAGGGCTATACAATTTGTGCCCATGAAGTAACGGGTCCCCGACCGTTACGAAACGCGTTTGCTAGGGGCAGGGGGACAGATCGACAGGCAGGCCAATTGTATGGGTAATGTACAGACTGAGCACATATGTTGTATGGTTTTGATTTATTTTGTTTTTTCTGCTCTTGGCGGTCCTCACTGAATAATTATAGGCTTAGCACAGCGGTGCTGTGTTTTCTGGTGGGTTTGAGGGGACTGTGGGGTCTCCTCCCAGGGTAAAACATATATATATACGGCCAGTTTAGCACGCCCCATGCACTGGTTGGTGCGGCCATAATCTTTGTAAATCAAATGGAAAATTAAAACGTTACAGATAAGCTTGGCACATAATAATGGAAACTTTGAAAGAGGTATTAGCCTTTAATGTCCCTATGAACCAGTATCATCCCTGGAATAGCATTGCAAATTGGGCCTGGAAATGTTATATCTGTACAGTGTGAATGCTTTTATAAGATGCCTACCTTATCTTATGCTTATCTTACCTTACCTACATTTCCAAGTGAAAAAACAATGATGCTTTTTTTTAACACCATAGATTTTACAGCAAAACTCGTATTGGAGGACTTCAAGAGCTAGAATGCTTCCCCTGCACAGCGCACACACCACGCACAGAAACGCAGTGTAAGTTTTCTAGACATTTGGGTCTCAGTAGACTTTACTTAAAGTGGATTTGGTCCCCGCTGTGTGAAACCCCCCAGATCGCCGAGCCCAACTCACCTCTTCCCAGTCCTACAGCACATGCGCGGGTGCTCGTCCAATCAGCGAGCTTGGAGCTGCTGACGCCACGTTGTCTAAGCATTCATCTAAGGCCAGTGGCTTTGTGCACGCTGACGGTCGCATCTCCCGCTACCCTCTGGGGAGCGTGCTCACGCTGGCCATTCACAAATGCCTGGCATGGGTACGCTAGCTAGAGGGATAGCGGGGATCCAGCCGCGGCTTGCGCATGCGCCGCTGGACTGGGAAACAAGGTAAGTGTATGGAGCGACCTTGATGGTTTCACTTTATACCTGGGGGGTTTTCGATCTTATATTTTCCGAGGCCGGTGGTGGGTTTTGGTCCACTTTAAACCAGGATTTTGACTTTTGCAAGCTTTGTTCTTTGCCCCCAGGGCATCCTGATGTCCCACTGTGTGAAACCCCCCAGGTCGCCCATACAAACTCACCTTTCCCCGGTCCATGCATTTTTAATGCTTGTCAAAAAGCTTTGTTTACAGCACAAATGCTCCACCTGTGGCCCTTGAAGCCATCTGATGTGGCCCCTGACCTACTGTTGGGAAAGTGGGAGAGGTAAATTGAACTGGCAGGAGGATGACTGCAAGGAGAGTGATTTAGGAGGGGCGCATTGGCAAGTGGAAGTGGCAGCAGTGGCTTGGAGGAATGTGGTGAAATTGATTGTGTAGCAAAATTTATGCTATTCGTAATTCTAAATTCTGAAACTATTCTTTGTGTCCTGTTTCTAAATCGCTTAAACCGGACCATCACCCGTCTTTTCTTTACACAAACGGAGTCCTGCGATTGGCCAGTGGGCGGTTGCAGGGGCAGGTCATTCCAGTGGACAGCGCTGAGGACATGACCATGGCCCACGTGACCATCCGGCAGCCAATCACCGGGCTCCATTCCCGGCGCTGGCTCGTAATGAAGTTGACGATTATGAGCGTTCTTGGGGGTTATGTGCGGGGGGACTCCAGCATTATGGATGCCCCCCCCCCCCCAGCTTGTTTTAATCAGCTGAATGCGGAACCAACACCCTTTAAAGAAAAAACAGGTGTTGGTCGGGCTACATTACCCCTGGTTTACAGCAATCAGGTGCGAAAGCGGCTACATCCCCGAATGGCTGGGGGCAGTAGCACAAACATCCCAAAGATGCCAGGGATGCGGTCTCGCTCCCCATTGTTTACATCGACAAGGGAGTTGCCAGATGATGTAAGTAGGGTTTCACACAGCATGGCATTCCGATTTAGGATGCCCCAGGGGAAATCTTTTAGATTCCAATGCCTGCTGCACTGGGTTTTGTTCTGCTTTCAAATATTTCTTGCTTTATTTCAAAATAAGGCATGAGTTTAGAATAAGTTTGATTCAGTTTTTAGAGCACGGATTGCACCTAAAAACCTCCACTAGATGAATGGGCCAAATTTACTTTTAGAAAGTAAACCTTAAACTGGCTCAACACCCCTACAAGAAACAGTTCTCATATGCCACCCCCCCCCCCCCCCGGGTAGTTCAGATCGCACATAAACACTAATTTACTTTTTTGCTCCTTTTTTGTAACCCCTCCCTCAAAGGCATCTTATGTATCTGTTAGTGGCCTGCAAAGAAGAAGTGCCACTGGGTTTCCTGCCACTTTGCATGGTGGGTTATGTTGGTCCAGGCAGCAGCATGTCTGGGATGTTGGGAGGAAGAAGCCTCCCGAGGGCTTCAAGATGGTCAACTATTAGGAGGAAATTGGTGAGGCAGTGTTTCAGCTTTCAGTGGATGCAGGAGCAAATGTAAGTGCTGACAATGGGGTTGATTTAGAGCCTGGTGAGAAAACTTTTCTGGAAGAGAAAACTGCTATTCACTTTCATTGTCTTAAGGAATGTAAATCTTCACCTGGTTCAGGTAGACCATAAAAGTGAATGGCAGTGTTCTCTCCTAAAAATGAATTGAGTTTTCTCACCAGGCTCTAAATCGACCCCAGATGGGGCAAGTGAGTTATGGGGAATTTTATTTTCAACTGTAAAAGGCTGTTAGTCCGGTTTAAGTTTTACTGTTAGTGGATCTTTTCACGATCATGAAGTGAAAGTATTAGGTGTAAATAATCAACATATGGTAACATTTAGGCATTTATAAACACCTTTATTTTATTCAGAAACAAAGCACAAACTGGCTTTTGTGTGTGAGATATTGAAAAGGGAGTTTATGGAGAAAATCTGTAGAAAAAAATGTATAGGAGTTAAGAGTAACTGTACAAATATTTATGTTCTTTTAGGTCATCCTAGGCCTGGGTTTGGCCAGCCGTCTAGCACTGAGCCGCCTCCTGCACGGGATCCTGTTATCTTAGTGGCTATTATTATTGTGGCACTGGCATTGATTTTGGTTACATTAGTGACCTTTTCAGTCATTTGCTGTGGTCGTTTCTTCAAAAGCCAATGCCAGCGAGGTAAGTTCCAGGCATATTGGTTGATATCATATGCTGTTTAATATTTGTATGCATAGTTTTTAGGGTTTTTTTCTTACAACAAAACATGAGAAATAGAAATTCTGATGGTGCTGAATCAGCCCTTTTGTTGAGTCTGTAAACCTAAATGAAAAAAGGATACTTAACTTTCCTCCCCCGCAGGATTCTTGAGTGCTTCCACCCCCCCCCCCCCGTCATTCAAAGTGGCTGCGCAAGTCCACTTCATTCACTGCAATGGAGGGGGGGGGGCCAGGGCCATGACAAACAGCGAGCATATGATACGTATTAGGTATATAATCTCCCCACTAACCTCTTCTATAATTTTCAAACCACATTTGTATTATATTTAGCATTTTTTATTTCATGATTATTGAAATGTCATATTACAATACCAATAGTTACAACCAAAGCAGAGAAATACCCTCAAATAGATTTTCTTCCAGTAATAAAATTTATATTACTGATGCATTTCGCTATTGGCTTCCTCGTGGGTACAAATTACTTTCTACTTGCTTACTACTTACTTATTAATGTGGCATCAGCCAAAATTGTATTGGGATGTTATAAACACACCGTGCGGAGGGCTGTAATGTTAGAAGGCCAAGTTGCTGCTTAAAGTAGAACATTTCTAGTATTGGGGAGTTAATAAAAACTCCCCAAACCTGGCTTGCTCGCCCCATCTGCCCCTCTGGTTTCACTTTTTTCCTGTCCGGTTGTATCGTGCTGTGGCATCCCTTGGTCCCCCACCGTCTACATCAGGCAGCACCATCTTGCCATTCCGTCATGCACTGTGCCACCCCTCAGATCTTGCGCATGTGCAGTGTCCCTCCATAGGCTGCAATGACACTCGGCGCAGAAGAGCACGAGATCTGAGGAGCGGCACGGGACATTTGAAGAGTGGACGGCAAGAACGGCTAAGCCTGCAGCCTTCACTCAGCAATGGATAAGGGGGGGGGGGGGGGGGGGGTTGAAAGGGGCCAGAAATACTGCTGTCGGTGTTTTAGATAATGCTGACATTCAGAAGGGAGTGAGGGAGGGGACGGGATATTTAGAGAAGGTCTGATGTTCCTCTTTAAGTGCCATTGTGTACTATGATTGATGCATAGATTTCTCTTGCCTCACACTACTCCTGCAATGCATTACACTTGATTTAAAAAAATGCTGCATCTCTAGGTGTTTTTGTAATGAAATGGAATGGAAAATGGTGATGAACTTTTACCAATTGGTGAAAAATGAATCAACAAAGGGCATCAGTGGAAACACATGGGCATGTCAGGAATAGGCCCTCCAAGCACAACTTAAAAAGCAAGCTGGTTATACAAAAAGATGGTGGTATCAGCGCACCCTCTGTCCACATATAATACTTTGTTCTCTATGGAGTCACTATAAAATTGCCAAAGGACAAGCTAGCATTGATATAAAAGCAGTGAAGCTAAAGCTCTAATAATTGTATATGTAATATTTCAAAGCTCTCACTACCTTATATCATCTTATACTGCTTTTCAGCTTTCCAAAGATCACATGCTATTGCAGGTCAGGCAGGAAGAATAGCAAGACAGTTGGAATCTACGAGCAGTCCCCGTGAGGAACAGCCTATCCCTCCATACTGTTTTGGGTCTGTGGATACCTCTAGACAAATTGATGGTAAGCTCATTATCATTTTATTTTATCTGCATGAAATGCATGCATTTTAATATTCATTGATTATGTTGTCAGCAAAGAATTTTTTTTATTAAAGATAGAGATATAATGGGTTTTAAAGAGGACCAACACCCAGGGGTGATCGGCCCGGAAATCTATAAGATTCCCGGGCCGATCACCTCCCACCCCGCGGGACATCCGAGATCGGGATGTCCCGCGGGGTGAAACCCCCCAGAAACCCCAAAAACACCTTACCTGATCCGCCGCCGCTTCCGCCGCCGCCGCCTCCCGCGCGCCCCTCCAGACGTGCGCGCGCCCGCGCCGGCCCTCTGTGAATGGCCGGCGGGGGCGCGCGCGCGCCGAGAGTGACGCGCGGGAGGCGGCGGCGGCGGAAGCGTCTTGGACGTTCCTGATCCCCGCCTGGACGTTGGCGGGGATTGGCTGCGGCGCTCACGTGGGAGCGCTGAGAGGTGAGTTTTTTGGGGTTTCTGGGGGGTTTCACACAGCGGGGCACCCCCGATCGGGGTGCCCCGCCGAAGTGGACCAAAACCCAGGATAGTCAAAATCCTGGGTGTTGGTCCACTTTAAGGTAGAGCAGACACAGTTTCTCAAAGGGAAACAATCCTGACAATCCAGTCAAAGTCACCACTAAGCAGAACATTTCCTCTAGTTCAGGAGTCCCTGACATATTTTACCAAGTACTACTTTCCATTTTCTAATAATCTCAAGCAGCATGATGGTATGTGTTGGTTGTCAATAGCTCACAACACAAAACAGTAGTTTCTATTTGCATGAAATGATGCACATAAACAGTTTTGCCATTTCTTGGGGCAGTTTTATATTTATGGAGCAAATCAGACTCAAGTATAAATGACAGCAGATTGGATTGGGGTACAGATCAGTATGCAGGATTCCTGTGTACCCTATGTACCGCCTACCACTAGTTGGGAAACAGTGCTGTATTTTATTGGAAAAATCAAGCATTTTCTTCCATGCTCATTGAGATCACCATTAACAGGCAGATAACGGTTGCATAGAAGGGATACAGTAGTATACCTGCTATGGATGCGGTTCCTGTTTTCCTAAAACACACCAGGTATGCTGAGGATTTTTTCTTGAGGATCTACCTACATTTGAGCCTCAGTGAAGGCCTTGGCAATATAGGTGGCTGCCTTTCACTCTAGTCCTATTCAGATGAAGTTTCCCTGGAACTTAAATTATAAATGCACATTCTAGACATATAGTTTAATGCAAAAATAAATAATGTAATTTAATGAGAATATATTGCAAAAGATCATGAGGACAACTATAATACTCTAGGTCCTCTTGAAAGTCCACTTGTATGTTCCCGGTACGGGAGCATACAAGTGAGGGGACACACCACACCGGTGAAATATACAATGGATATATATATATATATAATTATGTACAGAGATATTTGAGGGGGACTTAGTACTGCTGCAATATTGTAATGATATAGGCTGCTAAACTTATCTGATAAATTACCCCTTTTACACATGACAGAAATGAGGAGCCTATTGCCTACCTTACATGTACCCAACAAGCCAGGTCACGACTCCCTTGGACATGATCATAATAATATGATTTGACTGTGTTTAGACAGTGCTTAATATATTAATCATGTGTTCTAAACCATAGCAAGGAAACTTGTTTACGTTATGGCTGTTCTATTGCTTACGTCATTTTAATTTTGCAATTGTGCTATTGGTCTTTTGCTTACGTCATTTTAATTTTGCAGTCGTTTTAGTTTTTTAATTTAATTACAGGTTCAACCGCCGTAACGCCTATGATTTCGGACATAGCAGTCCCCAGTGCTTGCCAATCTCCCGCTGCTTTACTGACACCATCTGTGGAGCTTTGTGCAATCCCTCCGCCACCTGTCAAACCTCTCTACACGCGCAGTATATCAGAAACTCAGCCTTTGATCCGTAACTCAGGCTGCAGTGACTGCTTCTCAGGATGTGGACCTTCAGCTGAATTTAGCCAGGCACCAGCAGAGCTGGAAGGCAGCCAAACCCACTCCTGTGCATCGGAGAAGCAGCATTGGTCTCACATACCAGTGGAATGCACAGAATTGGATTTACAGAACTTTTCCTCAGATGATGGATTTTCCTGCACGTGTGCTAGCCATGATCGCATTGAAGCTAGCCAGGGGTCCCGTGTAGTACTAAAAGCTCATAGATGTTCACAGTGTGGCACAAAAACTCGGAAAGAGGCAAAATCAAGCTGCTGTAGAAACTTGTCTTGTGAATTTCAGGTACAGATTCCAATGCTGTCATAACATACATTTCTGTAAAGTGCATAACTAGAGAATCTTCTGTTCTCTCTACTTCTCCATTTATTCATGTACTTAAAGCGGACCAAAACCCACATTTTTAACTTGCATCCTGTGAATTGCTCCTCCCATGAAGAGTACCTTTTGCTAATTTTTACTGCTCCTACTTCACTCTAATCCCAGATAATGCCATCTGCTTTAGCTGGAAAGCTCCACCTCCATTCATTGTCATTGTTGTGTGTGGCTATGATGTCATTGCCACAGCTATGCAATGATTGATCGCCTGCCATTTTACAGAGACGGACAGCCAAAGTAATCTGTGTTCCAGGACAAATCGTAAAGCAGAAATATTAATTTCTAGCCCTTTACCCTAAGAAGAGAGTATTGTCAGGGGCTTTGGCCAAATGTATTTCACGAGTTCAATGGGTTTTGGTCCACTTTAATATTCATATTAGCTCTCAAACATAGCTGTGTCAAGCTCCCCAGGTCGCCTGAAAACTCACCTTCGTTCCCTGTCCAATGGCGCATGCACGAGCAGCGGCCACATCCCCGCTATCTCTTTAGCAGGACGCATGCCCGTGCCAGGCATTTGTGAATAGCCAGCGCAGGCACGCTCCCTGTTAAAGGGTAGCGGGGATGCGGCCACCAGCGCGCTCCGATTTGCTCACGCCGAAGGGGAGCAAGAAGATCCCAGTGTGCTGACTGGACGAGAGGCCTCACATGCACCGTAGGACCGAGGAAGGGTGAGTGAGATCGGGCGACCTGGGGGGTATTCTAAGCATACAGTACGTCCTGCTCCATATATAATACTTACACGTGGGTAATCATCCGCCAGATGGCGCTGTTCACTGCAGACATGCAAAAACAGGCTCCTCCCGGCCCTTCATATGCCCAGGGACTTCCCACAAATCCCCAGATTTCTCTGCAGTGCTGACTGCGAAGACATGAAGTATCACTCTCTCGCAGGTGAGCGGGGCTATTACAGCCTGCGGCCCTGTGGGACTGTTTCCACCCCACCTCTGTGTGATGTGCCTCCCAGCCTGGGCTGCGCTGGTCGGGTGAAGGTAGGCAGCACCATGTGTGCTTACGGAGCCACGCTCCACCGCAATCCCCCACCATAGGGTAGGCGGTTAAGGCTGATGGTGAGCCTTCAGGGGATGCCCCTCCCGCATCTTTGCCCCATGTAGCGGTGGACCCTATGTAACGGGTCGCCTTTCTCCCTCGTTCCCCCCTTAGCCAGGGGGAAAAGAAAGGGGGGGAGGGGTTGTGTGTATGGCGGCCTCAGTGTATCCTTACACGCTTATGGCTTGGCTGTGCTTTACTGGGAACGGGGATCAGAGCCGCGCTCTTATCTTACTGTTAACCGCAGCGCTTTAGTTTCTGTTTCTGATCGCACCGCATGTACGGCGGCGGGCTTGCGGACACCTTGGTGTCTTTCTTTCTGCCTTCCCTTCTCCTTCTTAGCCTTAGTGGCTTTTCTTAGGTTGCGCTGGCTTAGTTGCTTATAGCGCCTGTCCAGTACAGTATCCCCGCCGGTCATCGCAGCAGACCGGGGTTTAAAAAAGAGCAATTTCCCGATGGGGAGCCACAGGAGATCCCAAGTTCAGACCTCGGCCGTTCCTATATAGGCTCCGAGCGCCATTTACATCAGGCGTTATGACTTTGCTGTCACTGATTGGCTGGACGCTTTCCGAGTTTCGCGCTCGCTGGGGAGGGGCGTGGTTCCGGCTTGGCGCGTTCTGCGTCGCGGTCGACTCAGGCCCGCCCTCCGAGGTTCGCTTGGCGCCTTTCCTTCTCACGCGCGCGGGGTGAAGATCGTCCTCTCTTCTCCTTCTGTAAGTGCCCTCATGGGCGTCTCTTCTTTAGTTTTCCCATTCCCATTGTGCATGGCTCTGACATCCTTGTTCCCCCTTATGTCTTTCAGACCGCGGATTTCGGTGGCTTCTCCCGGCCCAGTGTAGCTCCCGGTCGTGACCATAAAAATTACTCTCACTTCCCCGCGGGTTATTGGGGCATCTAGGGTAGCTGACAGCGTCAATCCCTACTGGCATATTGTGCCGATTAAATCACCATATGGAGGCATCTCAGGATATTGTGAACGGGGTTCCTTCGGGACAAGCCTGGCTGTGTGTAGCTTGTGGGGTCCTACCTAGCAGCGGTGACAATGCACAGGTCTGTGTTCCTTGTGCACAGCAGGCGCTATCGGTGCTTCCCGTCTCCTCTGAGGCTGGGCCTGCACCCCGCCGCACTTCACCTACCCCCCCAAGCCTAACCCCCAATACCAGTGGGGATTCTCATCCTGATCTGGCCACGAGGCTGGCTAGTGTTGAAAACTTGCTTGCTAATTCATTAGCGCGTAAAGCCACCGCCAAGAGGCGGCACTTGAACCCTGAATCGGCCCTCTTCCCTATAGAACCTGATGATTTGTTGCATTCCTATGCCCATATCCCCTCGGACGAAGGGGAACTGTTCTCTGACTCGGGGTCATATGACGATGAGTCCAGGGGTCAGGAAGAGTCTGGCTCCGAGCATTGGTCCTCGGATGATATTGATAGACTGCTGGTTCAGATCTTTGAGGTTCTGTCCCTCTCTCCCCCTGCTGCGGCTCCCCGGCAAAGGGGTGACCTTTTTCATACCGCTAAAGCTCGCTTGGAATTTCCCGAGCAGACCCATTTTTAATAGCCTTGTGCTTAAAGAATGGGAACATCCCAGCAGACTTCATGGGGTCCCTAAGAGCGTGGATAGGAAATATCCCTTCCCTGCTGACTTGGTTAAGTGCTGGTCATCGCCACCTGAGGTCCATGCTCCTATTCTTGGGTTGTCCAACACCTCTATTATACACTCTCCTGACACTACTACGCTGCGGGACTCTGAGGACCGGCGTGTTGACCAACTGGCATGTCATGCCTTTGCATTTGGGGGAGCGACTCTGCGCCCGGTTTGCGCCATAGCCATTACGGCGGTAGCGCTCAGGGCCCTGGTTAGGAGTGCTCTCGATGGCACAGATGAGTTGCCTCCTGATACTGTCAATGCTCTGTCCAGCTGTGATGCGTTTGTGAACTTTATCCTGTCCGCATCGGACGATGCTATTAAGATGTGTGCCAGGTCATCTGCCCTGGTGGTTGCTATACGCCGCGCGGTCTGGTTGCGCCAGTGGGCCGCAGACAATGCCGCCAAGAAAGCCCTCATGGGGCTCCCATTTAAGGGGCTACGCTTGTTTGGGGATCGGTTAGACCTCTTTGCCAAGGGAGGCAAGTTACCCCAGCGCAGGAGGCAGACTCGGCCTTTTCGTGGCCAAGGCTCCCTATCAACCCCCTACCGTGGGGCCAAACAGGGAAGAGGGGCGTCCCTCGCTGGGGCCCGCACAGATTCCTGGCACAGGAACAGAGGAAGCCGTCCCGGCTCCTCCTGGGGGCCCAAGCCCAAAGCCCCTCCCAAGGCCCCTCAGGCATGAGGGGGCGCCCTCACCCGTCAGGGTGGGGGGATGTCTACAGCACTTCGAGCACGTCTGGTGGCGCCACGTCTCAGACCGGTGGATTCAGGAGGTAGTGTCCTCCGGCTACAAGATAGAATTTGCTGTACGGCCCCCCACCAGATTCATTGGGTCTCGAATCCCTCAAGACCCTGCCTCAGCTCAGGTCTTGTTGCTGGCCATACAGGGTCTCATGGATCTAGGGGTCATTTGCAAGGTCCCCCTTGGAGACAGGGGCACGGGGTTCTACTCCAACCTTTTTACAGTACCCAAAGGATGGGTCAGTCAGGCCCATTCTGGATTTAAAAATCCTCAACAAATTTGTCAAGAACAGGCACTTTCGCATAGAAACTCTGCGCTCGGCAGGTTTCTCAGATTTGCAATAAAAGATCAGCATTACCAATTTGTGGCCCTGCCATTCGGCCTAACGTCGGCTCCCAGGGTGTTCACCAAGGTGCTGGCAGGGGTGATGTCCCTGATAAGGCTAAGGGGCATACGCGTGCTGCCCTACCTTGATGATATTCTCATCACCTCTCGGTCTCTGCGGCAGGCAGAGTTGGACACTCGGCTGGTAGTGTCTACCCTGGGGTCCTTCGGCTGGGTGATCAATTACCCCAAGTCCTCCCTGTCCCCCTCCTCGGTGACTCCGTTCCTGGGAATGATTCTGGATACGGTTCAGTCAAGGATATTCCTTCCTCAACAGAAAGTGGAAGCTCTGACAGCGCAGGCGAGGTTCCTGCTTTCGAGCCCACAGTTCTCCATCCGGCAGGGAATGCAGTTGGTGGGCCTGATGGTGGCGAGTTTCGAGGCGGTGCCCTTTGCCCAGTTCCATTTGAGACCTCTGCAGCTTCACCTTCTGTCAGTGTGGGACAAGAACCCAGCGTCCTTGGACGGGGTCTGTGTGCTTCCCCCCTCGGTCAGACAGTCCCTTGCGTGGTGGCTGGACCACAGGAACTTGATAGGGGGGCAGGTCCTTTCTGACCCCCTCCTGGGAGACGGTCACAACGGAAAATGCCAGTCTGTCAGGTTGGGGGGGATTCTGGAAGTCCCTGCACTTCCAGGGGACGTGGGGTCCTCAGGAGGCCCATTTGCCCATCAATATTCTGGAATTACGGGCAGTCAGGTTGGTACTGGAGCGATTGACCCAACACCTGAGGGGTCTGTCGGTCCAGGTACGCTCGGACAACAGAACGGCGGTTGCCTACATCAACCATCAGGGAGGGACCCAGAGCAAGGGTGCTCTCCAAGAGGTGTCTCAGATTCTGACATTGGCGGAGGCCAATGTCCAATGCATTTCGGCTGTCTAAATTTCGGGGGCGGAGAACCTGTTGGCGGACGCCCTGAGCAGGGGGATGTCCCGTCAGGGGGAGTGGTCCCTCTGCCACAAGGTATTCCAGTCCCTGTGTCACCGTTGGGGACTACCGGATGTGGATCTGTTTGCTTCCCGCCACAATCACAAGCTCCCGGCCTTCGTCTCCCTGTCTCAGGATCCTCTGGCCATGGCCACGGATGCCCTGTCCATGTCTTGGAGGGAGTTTCGACTTCTGTATGTGTTTCCACCATTCTGGGCAGGGTTCTGCGCAAGATTGCTCTGGAGGGGGGGTACCTGTGATTCTAGTGGCCCCCAGGTGGCCAAGAAGAGTGTGGTTCGCAGACGTGGTTCAAATGGCGGTAGATCAGTACGATCTGCCAAAGGTACCAAATCTGCTAACTCAAGGGTCCTTACGCCATCCCGATTTACAAACTCTGGCTTTGACGGCCTGGCTGATGAGACCTCCATCTTGATGGAGAAGGGTTTGTTTGCCTCTGTGGTGGCTACTATGGTGCAGGCCAGGAAGAAGACTTCTGCTATCTATTATAGAGTATGGCGTTCCTACATTGACTGGTGTGAGTCCAGATCTCTTCCCTGCCGGGAATTCTCCGTCCCTATGGTTCTGGAGTTTTTACAGCATGGTCTGGACTTAGGTCTCAAACTTAGTACGCTGAAGGGTCAGGTTTCTGCTCTGTCTATCTTCTTTCAGAAGACCTTTGCTCAACATCACCTGATTAAGACCTTCTTTCAGGGGGTCACTCATGTGTGTCCCCCTCGAAAACCTATGGTCCCTGTCTGGGATTTAAACTTGGTTTTGTCTGCCTTGCAGGGTGCTCCTTTTGAGCCTATTCTAGATGCTGCTCTGGCTGTTCTCACTCTCAAGGTTGTCTTCTTGGTGGCTATTACTTCGGTTAGGCGTGTGTCTGAGCTGGCCGCTCTATCTATTCAGCCTCCATACTATGAGCGACACCAGGACAAGGTGGTGTTCCGCTTCAAACCGGATTTTCTGCCTAAAGTTGTGTCGGCTTTTCATTTGAACCAGGATATTGTTCTTCCTTCTCTGTGTCCCAATCCTAGCAACGACAAGGAGCGGGTTTTGCATTCCTTGGACGTAGTCAGGTGCTTGAAATATTACCTGGTTGTCACTAAGGCCTTCAGGAAAACTGATGCTCTTTTTGTTGTGCCTTCTGGGCCTAGGAAAGTTTTGGCTCCTGCCAAATCTACCATCAGTAAATGGATTTGTCAGGCTGTGATTCAGGCCTATTCTACTAAGGGGAGGACTCCCCCTTTCCATCTTACGGCTCATTCCACTCGTGCTATTGGTGCCTCTTGGGCTTTTCAGCACCAGGCCTCTGTTGAACAAGTTTGCAAGGCCGCTACTTGGTCTTCTGTTCACACCTTTTCAAAGTTTTGCAAGGTTGATGTACGGGCCACAGCTGATGCTGCTTTTGGCCGTAAGGTTTTGCAGGCGGTTGTAGTCTGAGCTACGTGCCGTTGCCTTTGTTGTTGGGGATCCCACCCTACTTTATAGACACTGCTATTGGATGTCCCACGTGTAAGTATTATATATGGAGCAGGACGTACTGTATGCTTAGAATAATACAATTCTGTGAAATACTCACCTGTAGAATTGGTATTATACGCATACAGTACGTCCTGCTCCACCCCACCCTGGTTTCACCTTGTTCTGGATCCCCTGTATGGTGATTGTTATCATTGTTATTATTACCAGTTTGGTGGTTGGTTTCTCCCGGCTTCTTTTTCTCACTGCTTTTCAATACTGGGGATTTGTGGGAGGTCCCTGGGTATATGAAGGGCCGGGAGGAGCCTGTTTTTGCATGTCTGCAGTGAACAGCGCCATCTGGCGGAGGATTACCCACGTGTAAGTATTATATATGGAGCAGGACGTACTGTATGCTTAAAATACCAATTCTACAGGTGAGTATTTCACAGAATTGTATTTTCACACAGTGGGGCATGGACCAAACCCCACGATAGTCAAAATCCTGGGTTTTGGTCCATTTTAAACAGCATACCAAAAATAGTATAGGATTGAAAGTGATTTCTTTCTGAAAAAGTAAAGTATGAAGTGCTAAATATGGTGGGAAATGCCCTCCTAAAAATGCATCCCCTAACGACATCACCCCCTTTAGTTGTTCAAATTGTCCTATTACACCCACCTAAAACTTTTAATATTCTAAGTATGTCACACACCCCGCTTCAAGATATTCATTACCTGTGGGTAGTATGGTCCTGTAGAGGGCTTCTGCAGAGATGATTGGAGGAAAGAAAGCCCCTCCCAGTCCATAAGTACCTGGGACCTCCCACTCATTACCCAGTCTTCATCTCTGCAGACGGCGAGCAAGCAGCAGATGATATCTCCTCCTTGCACAGGGGGACTTTAAGGTAGCCGGGTCTACTCCCGGCCTATATATATTTTTATTTCCGTTCGGACTCTTTATTCCCTTTATTAATATATAGCTATTTAAATGCCTCCCAGTCTTGACTTCTGTCCGAGCGAGGGTATAACAGCACCTCAGGTGCTCAGGAGCTATGCTCCACCGCGAGACCCTATAAAGAGGGTAGGCGGTTATACCGGGTTGGTGACTCCGGTTTGGGATGCTTGAAATATTACCTGGTTGTCACTAAGGCCTTCAGGAAAACTGATGCTCTTTTTGTTGTGCCTTCTGGGCCTAGGAAAGTTTTGGCTCCTGCCAAATCTACCATCAGTAAATGGATTTGTCAGGCTGTGATTCAGGCCTATTCTACTAAGGGGAGGACTCCCCCTTTCCATCTTACGGCTCATTCCACTCGTGCTATTGGTGCCTCTTGGGCTTTTCAGCACCAGGCCTCTGTTGAACAAGTTTGCAAGGCCGCTACTTGGTCTTCTGTTCACACCTTTTCAAAGTTTTGCAAGGTTGATGTACGGGCCACAGCTGATGCTGCTTTTGGCCGTAAGGTTTTGCAGGCGGTTGTAGTCTGAGCTACGTGCCGTTGCCTTTGTTGTTGGGGATCCCACCCTACTTTATAGACACTGCTATTGGATGTCCCACGTGTAAGTATTATATATGGAGCAGGACATACTGTATGCTTAGAATAATACAATTCTGTGAAATACTCACCTGTAGAATTGGTATTATACGCATACAGTACGTCCTGCTCCACCCCACCCTGGTTTCACCTTGTTCTGGATCCCCTGTATGGTGATTGTTATCATTGTTATTATTACCAGTTTGGTGGTTGGTTTCTCCCGGCTTCTTTTTCTCACTGCTTTTCAATACTGGGGATTTGTGGGAGGTCCCTGGGTATATGAAGGGCCGGGAGGAGCCTGTTTTTGCATGTCTGCAGTGAACAGCGCCATCTGGCGGAGGATTACCCACGTGTAAGTATTATATATGGAGCAGGACGTACTGTATGCTTAAAATACCAATTCTACAGGTGAGTATTTCACAGAATTGTATTTTCACACAGTGGGGCATGGACCAAACCCCACGATAGTCAAAATCCTGGGTTTTGGTCCATTTTAAACAGCATACCAAAAATAGTATAGGATTGAAAGTGATTTCTTTCTGAAAAAGTAAAGTATGAAGTGCTAAATATGGTGGGAAATGCCCTCCTAAAAATGCATCCCCTAACGACATCACCCCCTTTAGTTGTTCAAATTGTCCTATTACACCCACCTAAAACTTTTAATATTCTAAGTATGTCACACACCCCGCTTCAAGATATTCATTACCTGTGGGTAGTATGGTCCTGTAGAGGGCTTCTGCAGAGATGATTGGAGGAAAGAAAGCCCCTCCCAGTCCATAAGTACCTGGGACCTCCCACTCATTACCCAGTCTTCATCTCTGCAGACGGCGAGCAAGCAGCAGATGATATCTCCTCCTTGCACAGGGGGACTTTAAGGTAGCCGGGTCTACTCCCGGCCTATATATATTTTTATTTCCGTTCGGACTCTTTATTCCCTTTATTAATATATAGCTATTTAAATGCCTCCCAGTCTTGACTTCTGTCCGAGCGAGGGTATAACAGCACCTCAGGTGCTCAGGAGCTATGCTCCACCGCGAGACCCTATAAAGAGGGTAGGCGGTTATACCGGGTTGGTGACTCCGGTTTGGGATGCCCTGTCCAAGAGTTTAATTTTCCCCTTAAATGGCCTATTCCCCTTTTTTAGTTGTGTGGAGGCCTCTTATTCAGCTTCTGGTGTTTTTCTATGGGGGCGCCTGGAAAATAGATTTATTTGAAATGTTTGTTTAAAATGTTTACTTTTCTGGTATGAATAGTTATAATGTAAACTTGTTGCAATCTTTTTTGCTGACAGACACTGGATTTTTACCTCAGAGCTGAGGGGAGGATTTCTCCCCTCACGCTCTTCAGTGAGTGGGCGGGGCCGGGCCTTCGGTATGAGGCCGCAGCCCGCGCCCTTTAGGAGTTTGGAGCTGGTAGCGTGACCGAGCGGGGAGCAGCTCCGCTTGTTATGCGGGCTGCTACCGGCTCTATTATGCGCCCGGTGCCGCGGCTGCCTGCGGCACCGGAGCGCGAGTGTTAATGGAGGGGAGCTTCCCCTCACGTCTGACAGACACTGTGCTGGGTTTTTTTCCTCAGAGCTGAGACAGGTGCTGGATTTTACCTTCAGCTTATTCATCTTCTGGTGTTTTTCTATGGGGGCGCCTGGAAAATAGATTTATTTGAAATGTTTGTTTAAAATGTTTACTTTTCTGGTATGAATAGTTATAATGTAAACTTGTTGCAATCTTTTTTGCTGACAGACACTGGATTTTACCTCAGAGCTGAGGGGAGGATTTCTCCCCTCACGCTCTTCAGTGAGGGGGCGGGGCCGGGCCTTCGGTATGAGGCCGCAGCCCGCGCCCTTTAGGAGTTTGGAGCTGCTGGGCGGAGCCTTGCAGTGCGCGATCCACGCTGGCCACGCCCCCCTGCTGCGTCTCCCGCTCTGATCTGTGTTACCTCAGGCAGAGGACACAGTGTATTGGCGCCCAAAGACTCAGTGAGTGGCCCTGCGGCCGTTGCTTATCTGTACATATTTGCATATATATATGTATATATATAGGTATAATAGATATAGGTTTATATAGGGAGAACCTCTTACTGTCTTTTTCTATGTTTTTCAGGCTGAACTGCCAGGAATTTTTTCAGGCTTCTCCTGGTCCTAGAGTACCTGGGTACTTTTGCTATTTATTACAAAACCTCCCACTTGGACAATATAAGGGCATCCCGGGTTGCTTAATAGCGTAATTCCCTCACTCATAGCGACTATTCAAGTTCACCTTATGGAGGCATCCCAAGATTCCGGGCTCCCCTCGGGACAATCCCGGAAGTGTATGGGTTGTGGGGTATCCCTAACAGGGGATGATTTTTTCCTATGTATATCATGTGCACAGCAGACTATTACATGGCAGTCCGGTCCCCAGGCATCTGGGTCAGCGCAGCCGGCTTCATCCTCTCCCCCTCCCACTTTGACCCGTGCCCCGTGTGAGATTGCCACGGGGGGGCAGTCGCAATCTGATGTGTGTGCCAGGTTGGCCAGTATTGAAAAATTCATTTCCTCCACGGTTGCCAAGAAAGCATCGGCTAAGAGGAAGCATTTATCACCGGTTAATCATTTTGAATATGATGATGACGAGGACAGCCTGGATTGGTCAGATTATTCCCCTCTAGAAGAAGGGGAATTATTTGAGGATTCAGATATTTCTGATGATCAGCAATTTGTTGGTGCTGATTCCGATCGGAGCTCAGGGACTTCCTTGGATACTCCTAATGTTCTGACTCAGATGTTTGAGGTGCTTGCTATCTCGCCTCCGGCGGAGGTTCCTCAACAGCAAGGGGAGTTTTATGACGAATCCAAGCCGCGGTTGGAATTCCCTAATCAAAAGCATTTTGATAATATTATTTCTAAGGAATGGGAAAGGCCTGCCTGCCCCTGCCCTGCCCGGCTCCCAGGCATTCCCCAAAGTTGGGATAAGAGGTATCCTTTTCCAGTGGATACGGTTAAGCGCTGGGCGTCTCACTCCGAGGTGAGTATTTTGGGGTTATCCAACTCAGCCGTATTGAACAACCCTGATTGTTCCTCTCTTAAGGATGGTGAGGATAAACGCATTGACCAGATGGCTTGTCATGGTTTTGCCAGTATTGGGGCAGCAATAAGGCCTGTTTGTGCCTCATCGCTGTTGGCGGTGGCTACGAGAAAGGTGGTCAGGCACTTGTTATCCTCCTCCGGTTTGAATCCGGACAGTGAGGAATTTCGCGAACTAAAACAATGTGAGGGGTTTTTGTCCTTCATGGTGGCCGCTTTGGATGATTCCTTGATGATGAGTAGTAGAGCCTCTGCTCTAATGGTTACTATCAGGCGTTCAATTTGGTTACGCCAGTGGGCGGCTGACTTTGGGTCAAAAAAGTCACTAACAGCTCTTCCCTTCGTTGGGTTACGGCTCTTTGGAGACAAGCTGGATGCCGTGGCCAATGGGGGGCAAACTACCTCAACGCAAGAAGCAACGTCGCCCCTTTCGAGGAGTGTCTTCCTTCACTCCTTCCTTTCGGGGATCTAGAGCAGGAAGAGGTTTCGCCTTCCCTTCTACAAGGGGAAATTCCTGGAATAGGGGCAGAGGACGTGCCCGTTCAGGATACAGTTGGGGCTCAAACCCCTGGCCAAGCCCGCTCAACAATGAGGGGGTGCCCTCACCCGTGCGGGTGGGGGGACGGCTACAGCACTTCTCCCAGGTCTGGAACCGAGAGGTCTCGGACAGGTGGATCAGGGAAGTGGTGTCTTCCGGCTACAAGCTGGAGTTCGAGTCCTACCCTCCCCCGCGTTTCCTCAGGTCTCGGGTGTCCCCGGAGGCACTGGCTGCGCAGCAGCTCCGGGCGGCAGTATCGAGTCTTCTGGAAATGGCAGTCATTTGCCCAGTTCCCTCATTAGACCGGGGTCGGGGTTTTTACTCAAATCTGTTCACGGTCCCCAAAAAGGATGGCTCCGTCCGGCCCATACTGGACCTAAAGATTCTCAACAAGTTCGTCAGACTGCGAAGGTTTCGCATGGAAACGTTGCGCTCGGCTATTCATTCTCTTCGTCAGGGGGACTTCATGACGTCCATAGACATTCAGGACACTTAACTCCATGTTCCCATTTTTCCCGCACACCAGAGGTTTCTGAGGTTCGCGGTGGAGGATCGGCACTTTCAGTTTGTAGCTCTTCCCTTCGGTCTCACCACAGCTCCAAGAGTTTTCACCAAGGTGCTTGCTGGGGTGATGGCTCTCCTCAGAGCGCAGGGGATTCGCATTGTGCCATATCTGGACGATCTCCTCATCATGGCACCGTCATTCAGCCAGGCAGAATTGGACACCAGGACGGTAATATCCACTCTGGAGAGGTTCGGCTGGGTGATCAACTACCCCAAGTCCTCCCTACACCCGTCCAGGACAGTATCCTTTCTGGGAATGTCTCTGGATACAGATCTGGCCAGAGTTTTCTTCCTCAGTCCAAGGTTCTTCTGATTCAGGAGTTGGTTCGGTCGCTCATGTCCATGCCTCGACCGTCCATCCGTCTAGGGATGAGACTGGTGGGTTTGATGGTGGCCTCATTCGAGGCGGTTCCCTTTGCTCAGTTTCACACAAGGACACTTCAGCTCCATCTGTTATCGGTCTGGAACAGGTCTCCTCAGTCGCTGGATCATCTTTTTCAGATGTCTCCCCGGGTTCGCCGCTCGCTTCGGTGGTGGCTGAACTCAACCAACCTACTGAGGGGCAGATCCTTTCGGACTCCTCAGTGGGAGATAGTCACTACGGATGCCAGCCTCTCAGGATGGGGGGGCTTTTGGAAGGATCTGCAAGTTCAGGGTTTGTGGAGTCCCCTGGAAGCTCACGAGTCTATCAATGTTCTGGAATTGAGGGCCATCAGGTTGGTTCTTTGTCATTTGACTCATCAACTGCGAGACTTGCCGGTCCAGGTCAGGTCGGACAATCGGACGGCGGTGGCCTACATCAATCACCAGGGAGGAACCCGCAGCAGGAATGCCCTCAAGGAAGTGTCTCTGATCCTGGACTGGGCAGAGAGACATGTCCCGTGTATCTCAGCAGTTTACATCCCAGGTGTGGAGAACACGGAGGCGGACTCTCTGAGCAGGATGTCAGCCCGCAAGGGGGAATGGTCTCTCAATCCCAGGGTCTTTCACTCAATTTGTCTCAGGTGGGGGTCACCGGCGGTGGACCTATTTGCCTCCCGTCACAATCACAAACTTCCGGCTTTTGTGTCTCTGGCGAAGGACCCATTGGCTCTCGCGATGGACGCCATATCCCTGAACTGGAGGGATCTGGGGTTTCTGTACATGTTCCCTCCGTTTCCCATGGTGGCCAGAGTAGTGCGCAAGCTTGCTCTGGAGAGAGCAACAGCAATTCTGGTAGCTCCAAGGTGGCCAAGACAGGTCTGGTTCGCAGACGTGGTAAGGTTGGCAGAAGATCAGTTCGTTCTGCCCCTGCTGCCAGATCTGCTCACACAGGGTCATCTTCGTTACCCCAATTTACCAACCTCCATCTTGAAGGAGGAAGGTCTTTCTGACGCTGTTATTCAGACTCTCATTCGTGCTAGAAAGAAGTCTTCTTCATCCGTGTACTATAGGACTTGGAGGTCTTATATTGATTGGTGTGAGGCTAGGGCCTTCCCTTGTAGGGAATTCTCTGTTTCTAGAATTTTGGAGTTCTTGCAACATGGTCTGGACTTAGGGCTCCAACTCAGTACTCTGAAGGGGCAGGTGTCTGCCCTGGCGGTATTTTTCCAAAAGTCTTTTGCACTACATCCTTTGGTTAAGACCTTTTTCCAGGGGGTTACGCATTTGCGGCCTCCTAGGAAGCCTTTGATTCCGGTTTGGGATTTGAATTTGGTTCTTTCTGCGCTACAGGGTCCCCCCTTTGAGCCCTTGCATGATAGTGCTTTGTCTTCCCTTACGCAGAAGGTGGCATTTTTGGTAGCTATCACTTCAGTTAGACGTGTTTCTGAGTTGGCGGCTCTGTCTATTCAAGCTCCATATTTTGAAAGACATCAGGATAAAGTGGTTTTCCGTTTTAAGACGGACTTTCTTCCTAAGGTGGTTTCGTCCTTTCATTTAAATCAGGATATTGTTCTGCCCTCTCTCTGTCCTAACCCCAGCAATGACAAGATGAGGGTCCTGCATTCTTTGGATGTGGTTCGTGTTGTGAAGTATTATTTGGTGGTAACGTCTGCCTTTCGCAAGACTGATGCATTCTTCGTGGTGCCTTTTGGGCCCAAGAAGGGTCTAGCACCCACAAAGTCTACCATCAGCAGATGGATCCGTCAGGCCATTGTAGGGGCCTATTCTGCTAAGGGGAGAGATCCTCCCTTTCGTGTTACTGCTCATTCTACTCGTGCGGTTGGGGCCTCCTGGGCTTTTCAGCACCAGGCCTCTGTTGAGCAAGTTTGCAAGGCCGCTACCTGGTCTTCTGTTCACACTTTTTCAAAGTTTTACAAGATTGATGTGCGGGCCTCAGCGGATGCTGTTTTTGGCCGCAAAGTTCTGCAGGCTGCAGTAGTTTGAGTTGTGCTTTATACCTTGTTTTTGGATCCCCACCCTTTATGGACACTGCTATTGGATGTCCCACAGGTAATGAATATCTTGAAGCGGGGTGTGTGACATACTTAGAATAATACCATTTTGTGAATACTCACCTTGTAAAATGGTTATTATAAGTATGTCACACACCCCGCTTCAACCCGCCCTTTGGATTCTGCATCCTTCATATGGTGAACTTTGCGTTGTTATGACTGATATTTGGCTCTTCCTGGTCCTTTACCTTACTGCTTTCTTTATACTGGGTAATGAGTGGGAGGTCCCAGTTACTTATGGACTGGGAGGGGCTTTCTTTCCTCCAATCATCTCTGCAGAAGCCCTCTACAGGACCATACTACCCACAGGTAATGAATATCTTGAAGCGGGGTGTGTGACATACTTATAATACCCATTTTACAAGGTGAGTATTCACAAAATGGTATTATTGCTAGTTGGTCGTCATATCTCATACAGACATTAACCTCCCCTGTCTTACATTATTAAAGCGGAAGTCCACTCTTTAGAGTGGGGTGGATTACGGCCTACAAAAAATAAAAGTGAATCTGCAACAGCCGCAGGGAGACTGCCGGCCAAACCATGACTGAGAATCTAGCCAGCCAATCAGTGCGGCAACAGTGAAACTCCTGCATGCTGATTGGCTGACTAGGCAGCAAGGTAATAAGCATCTCATGGTGGTGGTGGGGGGGTCATTAGCACCAGAGTCCGGAAGGAGATTGGACATATGGTTTAAAGCCTTTGCGAGAAATGATCAGATGCATGATCTAAGCCACTGTTTTTCAACCTGCGGTACCCATATCCCAGGGGGTATGCGCCACAGCTTGAGTAGTTCAGGAGTGCACCAGCATGGTGGGTCTGATGGGTTTAGTGGGTTGGGATTGGTTAGGTGTAACATTTTAACAGTAATAAAGTATTCCTTTTTACTTTAAAAGTTACAAGGCCCGTGACCTACTTATTTTGGTAACATTCATAAGTTATCCCTTCCTTGGGGAGTGCTTGGTTGGAATTTCTTGTTGCTAGGGGGTACTTGGTTGGAGTCTCCCGTTAGAGGGTATTTGCCGTAAAATAGTTAAAGTGGACCAACACCCAGGGGGGATCGGCCCGGGAATCTATAAGATTCCCGGACCGATCAGATCCCTCCCCGCGGGGCATCCGAAATCGGGATGTCCCGCGGGGGAGGAACCCCCCAGGAGACCCACAATCCTTACCTTACCGGCGATCCAACGGCGCATGCGCGCTCCCTGTTAGAGGGAAGCGAGAGACGCAGCCAATGACAGCGCTCTGGTATGCGCGTCCAAGCGGCTTTGGACGCGCATACCAGAGCGGCTCTGAGCGCTGTCATTGGCCGGACGAGGTCACGTGGGAGCGGGGAGAGGTGAGTTTTTGCGGCGATCGGGGGGGTTTCACACAGCGGGGCACCTAAGTGGACCAACACCCAGGATAGTCAAAATCCTGGGTGTTGGTCCACTTTAAGAACCACTGATCTAAGCTATGAACACCCTCTCAATCCACACAGCAAAATAGACACAAATAAGATATCTATATACTGGTAACATTTGCACTATTTCCAAGCAGGGCATGAAAGGTAGCAGGGTCTTCTTACACCTCGATGGTATTGTTGATGCATGTTATGAAAATAATAATAATAATTATGTTCTTGATTGTTTTTGTAGAATAATGAAGAGCGTGTTTCCTGCTTAAATCGAACAGCATTAGGTAAATACATCTTTATGTATTAAACAAAGTTCAAAGATCACTTTGAAATAATGTGATTTTTATCCTTTTTATCATTGGTAGAGTAAATGCTGAAAACAAGATCTAAGTTAAAGAAGCCCTAAAGTCTTTATATAAGCCCCCCCCCCCCCCCCCCATGAAAAATCTAACTTTGTCACTGCACCAGAGCGCTCCATTGGGGCTTCTAGGCTGCACAGAGCGGCATCCCCTGCTCTGTGTGTGTTCCCGACTCCTGTTTAAGTCATTCGGTGCGCTGAAGAAAAGCTCTGGATGCAGAGAGCAGGTAATGTCTTGAGCAGGGGGGAATGAGGGGGGTATACATATATACCCCCTCTCTGTTAATGCTGCAATTGGGGTTTTTGATAAAATGTGACAAGCACCCCACTTTATTCCATACTGAAATCCAATCCTGGATTTAAAGCGCCTCAACAAATTTGTCAGATTCAGACGCTTTCGCATGGAGACTCTGCGCTCAGCTGTCAATTCTCTACGTTCGGGGGACTTCATGACCTCTGTGGACATCAAGGATGCTTACCTTCACGTACCTATCTTTCCAGGTCATCAGAGATTCCTCAGGTTCGCCTTGGAGGATCAGCACTACCAATTTGTGGCCCTGCCCTTCGGCCTCACCTCGGCTCCCAGGGTATTCACCAATGTGCTGGCAGGGGTGATGGCTCTGCTGAGGTCTCAGGGCATTCACATTCTTCCCTACTTGGACGACATTCTCATCACTTCTCGGTCCTTCCAACAGGCAGAGCTGGATACCCAGCTGGTGGTGTCCACACTGGAGTCATTTGACTGAGTGATCAACCACCCCAAATCTTCCCTGTCTCCTTCCATGGTGAGGTCCTTTCTGGGCATGACTCTGGATACATCTCAGGTCAAGATCTTTCTTCCTCAGCAGAGGGTGGAGAGTCTTCAGGTGCAAGCTCAGCTCCTTCTGTTTTGTCCTCATCCATTCATCAGGCAGGAAATGCAGCTGGTGGGCCTGATGGTGGCCTGCTTCGAGGCGGTTCCAAATGCTCAGTTTCACATGAGGCCTCTTCAGCTTCATCTCTTGTCAGTTTGGGATCGAAACCCTGTGTCCCTGGATCAGGTTTTTTTTCTGTCCCCTCTGGCCAGGCGGTCTCTATTGTGGTGGCTGGACTTAAGTAACATGCTGGGAGGCAGATCCTTTCTGGCTCCCTGCTGGGAGACTGTCACCACGGATGCCAGTCTGACCGGTTGGGGGGCTTTTGGAAGTCCCTGCAATTCCAGGGTCAGTGGGGCCCTCAGGAGGCCCACACCCCTATCAACATTCTGGAGTTGAGGGCGATCAGGTTGGTTCTCACCCACTTAACCCTTCGCCTTCGGGGTCAGGCTGTTCAGGTCCGCTCGGACAACCAGACGGCGGTTGCCTACATCAGGGAGCGACCCGGAGCAAGAGGGCCCTCAAGGAAGTGTCCCTGATACTGTCCTGGGCGGAGGACAATGTTCCCTGCATCTCGGCAGTGTACATTCTGGGGGTGGAGAATCTGGAGGCAGACTCTCTGAGCAGGGGGGCCTCTCGTCTGGGAGAATGGTCCCTCAGCAACAGGGTGTTTCGCTACCTGTGTCACCGTTGGGGTCAGCCAGATGTGGATCTGTTTGCGTCCCGTCACAATCACAAGCTTCCAGTCTTTGTCTCTCTGTCCCAGGACCCTCTTGCCTTAGCTATGGATGCCTTAGCAATGTCTTGGAAGAGCTTTCAGTTACTGTATGTCTTTCCGCCGTTTCCTCTACTGGGCAGCGTGCTGCGCAAGATTGCTCAGGAAGGGGTGCCAGCCATCCTGGTGGCCCCCTGTTGGTCAAGAAGTGTGTGATTCGCAGACATTGTGCAGCTGGCAGTAGATCAGTACGCCCTGCCCAGGGTTCTAGATCTGCTCACTCAGGGGCAGCTACGCCACCCCAATTTACAAACGCTGGCTTTGGCCTGGCTGCTGAAACCTCCATCTTGATGGAAAGGGGGCTGCCTGCCTCAGTTGTTAACACCATGATCAGGGCTAGGAAGAAGTCCTCTTCTTCCATCTACTATAGGGTTTGGCGTACCTACATTGATTGGTGCGAGTCTAAGTCGCTTCCTTGTCGTGTGTTTTCCATTCCTAGGATTCTGGAATTTCTGCAACATGGTTTGGATCTGGGTCTTTTTCTTCCAGAGATCTTTTACTCAGCATCATTTGGTCAAGACCTTCTTCCAGGGGGTTTCTCACGTGCGTCCCCCACGTAAGCCTATGCTACCAGTTTGGGACTTGAACTTGGTCTTATCTGCCTTGCAGGGCTTTCCTTTTGAGCCTGTGCTTAAGGCTCCTTTGTCCATTCTTACGCTAAAGGTAGTCTTTTTGGTGGCTATCACTTCTGTTAGGCGTATTTCTGAGTTGGCGGCGCTTTCTATCACGCCTCCTTACTTTGAGAGACACCAAAACAAGGTGGTGTTTCAGTTTAAGCCAGATTTTCTGCCTAGGGTAGTGTCTGCTTTTCATCTCAATCAGGACATTGTTTTGCCTTCTCTGTGCCCTAATCCTAGTAACCCTAAGGAACAGGTTTTACACTCTTGTTATCATTATTCTTATTACCTCTGTATGGTGATTGTTATTATTGTTTACAAAAAAAAAAATGAAAAAGAATTTTGGTTATGGTTTTATTCTCCCGGCTTCTTGTTCATTGCTTTTCCATACTAGGGAATTTGTGGGAGGTCCCTGGTATATATGGGGCCGGGAGGAGCCACTTTTTGCTGTCTCTGCAGTCCAGCACCATCTTGTGGATGTATTACCCAGGAGTAAGGATTAAAGTGGAACAGGACGTGCTGTATATGTATAATACCAATTCTACAGGTGAGTAATCACAGAATTGTATTATTACCATCGGCCTTTCCGGACCCTCCGCTGCTGCATTCAGCTCCTAGTGAAGGGGGAGCCAGCAAGGGGTCTCATACTGATTTTGCACATAGGCTGGCCAGTCTCGAGAAGCAGATCTCGTTGTCAGCCCCTAAGAAGGCCTCGAGTAAGAAGCGGCATCTGGAGCCGATTTACTCGGATGACGATCTTTTTGATTGCTTGAATCTCGCTCACGGGTGGAATATTCCGCTGGCGATGACAGTATCTCTGGTTCCTCCTCGGACGAGGATTCTTGTCTCCCGGATCATACAGAGAATTTGCTCTCCTCCGTGTTTGATACCCTACACATTCCCCTCGATTCAAAGAGCAAAAGTTAATTGATTTCGTATCGAGAATCGTAAGTTTGGGTGGGTGTTAGTCATTTTTTCCTGTTTTTTTGGCCATTTACGACTCGCACGAGCCTACGTACGAATGCGTATATGCTCTTACGATCAGCGGAAGTTCGTTCCTAAATTTTAGGATCAAAACGTAAAACTTAGGATCAAAACGTAAAACTTACGATCAAAACGTAAAACTTAGGTTAATTGGATGTGTTTAGGTGTGATTCAGAGAAACCTCTAAACGCGTTTTAAAAGAAAGCCACAGCCGACACCTTTTAGCAGCCGGATTGCTGTTCGTGAACAGGTTTTTTGGCTAAGTGGAGGAGTCTGCGCGTCTTGTGCTCCAATGAACTGCATGTATCAGCATGGCCGAGGCCATAAATTGTATTGCAATGCATACCTGATTCATGTATGCCTTATAAAAGCATTGTAATGTGGACCTTAATTAGTCCTTTGCATGTAAACCTTTATTTGGCAATATATTTGCGTTAATTAAAGAAACTTATGTCCTTTGTTATTTAATTTAAAATTGAGGTACTAGAATAATAATTTTAGATTGCATTTATTGGTGTAGTTGTTTACCTTTGCTTTGTTTAATTATTTAAGCACATCTTTGGTCAGATGCATCACACTTACTGAGGAGAGGAGAGCGGGATAAAGTGCAGGATGTGGGTTACTGCTGTATTTTGCACAGACACAGTAGAGCTGGGGGCATGGAAAGGTCAGAAATCAAAGAATCCAGAGCAACACAGTCACAAGGCCCTTTCTGTTTGCAGGCTGCCCGATAATACCTGAGCCGCCATCTTGGCTGTTTCTAGGCTCATAACATGCAGAAGTTTCTGGGTGTTTTTTAATATTTGAGAGCAATCTGTATGTAGAGGGTGTGGGTAACCACACTAAAAATTTAAAGTTGTACCATTTGAAGCATAAATATTAAAATTAAATCCACAAGTAAAAAATGCAAGTTAAGTAAAAATTAAACAAAGTAAGATTTACTTATGCAAATGCATTCATTAATGGTTGGTTACTACAAAATGAATGAAATAACGAAAATTAAAAGACCAAATATTTAGAATGCACTTTAATGAGGTAAGTTTGTAGTGCGGAGCCGCAAGATCAGAAGGATTTACGTCCAGACAAAAAAGGAAAAAGGGCAAAACCAATGTTGCAACCTGAGAAATGAAACGGAAAATTCAGGATGGAAACTGACATAGGTCTGATTCCCGAACTGCCATACGAACGGACGTATATTTTAGGATAGAAACGTATTTGCTTATTGAATCACTCGCAAGTTCATACGAACGCACGAGCGGACGTGAAAAATAGGATGATCGTGAGCCAAATCCAAGCTGTTACATGTTTCTTTGAATCAACCCAATTGTTCCTCCCAGAGAGGCTAAGAGTAAGCAGGGTGATTTATTTCGACCTGAGAGGCAAAGACGGGTCTTCCCGGAGCAGCCTCATTTTTGTAACATGATCCTTAAGGAATGGGAAAGGCCCAACAAGTTACCATCGGTCCCTAAGGGCCTGGATAGGCGGTACCCCTTCCCTGCTGAATTGGTTCGGTTATGGTGTCACCCTCCCGAGGTGGATTCTCCCGTGTCAGGCTTGTCCAATACCACTGTTATGCCGTTGCCTGATAATGCTTCCTTACGTGATCCTGCAGACAAGCGCATGAATCAGCTGGTCTGCCATGCGTTCACCTTTGCTGGTGCCCTCTTTTGCCCGGCGTGTGCCTCGGCAATCGTCTCACTAGCCAACAGGAGAAAGGCGAGCCACCTTGTGGCTAGAGCTAAGGCTCGCAAGCGGGCTGAGGAGTATAAGGAACTCAAGGCTTCCTTGGATTTCATTCGCTTTGTTGTTACTGCCATGGATGATGTGGTCAGGCTTGGTGCCAGGATTTCGGCCTTGCTTGTGGCTCTGCGCCGCTCGCTCTGGCTGCAGCAGTGGTCGGCTGATGCGGCTGCCAAGAAGTCCCTCACAAGTCTACCTTTTGTGGGAAGACGGCTGTTTGGGGAGCGCCTGGACCTTCTGGTCAAGGATGGTAGACTACCTCGGAGAAGGAAGCCTGCTTAGGCCTTTCGGAACCCCTCTTCCTATGGTTCCTTTCGAGGAGGAAGAGGTTCTTCATTTCCCGGTGCCCACAGAGATACCTGGGGCAGACGTAGATCCCACGGCCGACCCAACCCCTCATGGGGGAGCTAAGTCCAAACCCCCTGCAAGCCCTCTCCGGCATGAAGGGGCGCCCTCACCCATCCGGGTGGGGGGACGGCTTCTGCTGTTTGCTCAGATCTGGAGGTGTCACGTCTCGGATCAGTGGATTCAGAAGGTAGTGTCCTCCGGTTACAAGATGGAGCTGGCAGCCAGGCCGCCCACAAAATTCCTCCTTTCAAGGATATCCCGAAACCCGCTAAAGGCTCAAGCTTTGAGAACGGCTGTTCAACACCTCCTGCGGATAGGTGTAATTTGCCCTGTACCCCCGCAGGAACAGGGTCAGGGATTCTGTTCCAATCTGTTCACCGTTCCCAAGAAGGACAGAACGCTAAGGCCGATCCTGGACCTGAAGGGTCTCAACAGGTTTGTAAGAGTCAGACATTTCCGCATGGAAACGCTGCGGTCGGTGGTGAGATCGCTTCGGCCCGGCGACTTCATGACCACGGTGGACATCAGGGACGCTTATCTCCCGATTTTCCAGGGACATCAGAAGTTCCTGAGGTTTGTGCTGGAGGATCTACATTACCAGTTTGTAGCACTCCCATTCGGGATATCCTCAACCCCCCGTGTTTTCACTAAGGTGCTGGCGGGCATCATTGCTATTCTGAGGAGTCAGGGTATTCGTGTTTTACCCTATCTGGATGACTTGCTGATTTCGGCCTGGTCCCTTCAGCAAGCCGAGAGCGATACTGGGACGGTGTTGTCAACCCTGGAAGCCTTCAGTTGGGTAATCAATTACCCCAAGTCGTTAATCACTCCCTCAACTGTGAGATCCTTCCTGGGAATGACGATAGACACCGCTCAGGTTAAGGTTTTTCTGCCATAGCAGAAGGTTTTGGGTCGCCAGACGCAAGTGCAGGCCTTGCTGTCTTGTCAGCAGCCGTCGGTACGTCTGGGGATGAGATTGGTGGGTCTAATGGTGTGATGCTTTGAGGCAGTACCCTTCGCCCAATTTCACATGAGACCTCTACAATTGAACCTGCTGACCGGCTGGAATCGGATGCAGGAATCTCTGGAACAAGGCTTTTCGCTGTCCCACCTGGCCAGGCAGTCCCTCTTGTGGTGGTTGGACTCCCGGAATCTGCTGGTGGGCAAGTCCTTTCTGACTCCCCATTGGGAGATAGTTACCACGGATTCCAGTCTGACAGGCTGGGGAGGTGTTTGGCAGAACCTGAAGATCCAGGGTCAGTGGGGTCCGCAGGAGAACCGTTCACCCATAAATCTCTTGGAGCTGAGAGCAATCCGGTTGGGTCTTCTATGCCTGACTACCCATTTAAGAGGCCGTGCGATCCAGGTTCGCTCGGACAATCAGACAGCTGTGGCCTATATCAACCACCAGGGCGGGACTCGGAGCAAGAGATCCCTCAAGGAGGTAACCCAGTTTCTGACTTGGGCAGAGGAGAATGTTCCCTGCATCTCGGTGGTCTACATCCCGGGGGTGGAAAACCAGGAGGCAGACTCCCTGAGCAGGAGTTCCTTGCGCCTGGAGGAATGGTCCCTCAGCCGCAAGACCTTTCACGCTCTGTGTCTCCACTGGGGTCAGTCGGACGTGGATCTGTTTGCATCCAGACACAATCACAAGCTTCCAAGGTTCGTCTCCCTCTCAAGAAATGGTTTGCACAAATAGTCCAGATGTCAGTAGATCACTACATCATGCCGACGACCCAGGGCTTCTCACACAGGGGTCACTGCGGCACCCCAATTTACGGACGCTGGCTTTGACGGCTTGGCTATTGAAACCTCAATCCTGACAGAGAAAGGGTTATCGGCCACAGTTGTGCATACAATGATTCAGGCACGGAAGAAGTCTTCTTCCATGATATACTACAGAGTTTGGCGGGCCTATATCGCTTGGTGCGAGGCCAAGAGCCTTCCTTGCCGAAAATTAGCTATTTCTAGGATTCTGGAGTTTTTACAACACGGCTTAGACTTGGGTCTTCAGCTGAGCACCCTCAAGGGTCAGGTCTCGGCTTTAGCCATTTTTTTCCAGAGATCCATTGCCAACCATAGGTTGATCAAGAGTTTTTTCCAGGGAGTTTCCCATGTCCGGCCACCGCTAAGTCAGTATTACCGGTGTGGAATTGAATTTAGTACTATATGCTCTCCAGGGTCCTCCCTTCGAGCCATTGAGCAATGCTGCATTGTCTATGTTGACTCTCAAAGTGGTCTTTCTGGTAGCGATCACCTCGGTGCATCGTGTATCAGAGCTGGCCGTGCTTTGTATGAAAGCACCCTACTTTGAGTTGCACAGGGATAAGGTGGTTTTTCGCTTTAAACCTGATTTTTTGCCTAAGGTCGTTTCTCCCTTTCACCTTAAAGTGGACCAACACCGAGAGGTGATCGGCCCGGAAATCTATAAGATTCCCGGGCCGATCACCTCCCACCCCGCGGGACATCCGAGATCGGGATGTCCCGCGGGGTGAAACCCCCCAAAAAACCCCCAAACACCTTACCTGATCTTCGGCGGCGGCCGGCCGCCGCCGCCTCCCTCGCGTCCCTGTAGGCGTGCTCGCGCCCGCGCCGGCCGTCTGCGAATGGCCGGCGGGGGCGCGCGCGCGCCGAAAGTGACGCGAGGGAGGCGGCGGCGGCAGCCGCTTGGACGTTCCTGATCCCCGCCTGGACGTTGGCGGGGATTGGACCGTCCAGTCACGTGGGAGCGGGGACAGGTAAGATTTTGGGGCTTCCTGGGGGGTTTCACACAGCGGGGCACCCCCGATCGGGGTGCCCCGCCGAAGTGGACCAAAACCCAGGATAGTCAAAATCCTGGGTGTTGGTCCACTTTAATGAGGAAGTTGTCTTACTTTCCTTGTGTCCAGCACCAGCTAATTCCAAAGAACGGACCCTCCATGCTTTGGATGTGGTCAGAGCCATAAGGTATTTCCTGGCTGCGACTGAATCCTTCAGGAAATCGGATTTGCTTTTTGTCCTAACAGAGGGTTCTAGGAAAGGATTGCCACCAGCGAAGTCCACTCTCAGTAAGTGGATCAGACAGGCGGTGGTACAAGCTTATTCTGCCAGGGGGAAGGAACCCCCTTTTTGGATCACAGCTCATTCCACCAGAGCTATCGGTGCCTCTTGGGCTTTTCAGCACCAGGCATCGGTGGAACAAGTTTGTAAGGCCGCAACTTGGTCTTCTGTTCATACTTTTACAAAGTTTTACAAGGTGGATTTCAGGGCCTCAGCTGATGCTGTTTTTGGCCGAGAGGTGCTTTGGGCGGTAGTGAAATGGACTACATGCTGTTCCGCACTGGGGATCTCGCCCATATGGACACTGCTTTTGGATGTCCCAATCGTGAAGATATTGGGACGGCCTGGACTGGATGTAGGGAAAAAATAAAATTCTGTGAAAATCACCTGTAGAATTGTTTTTGTATACATCCAGTCCAGGCCGTCCCACCCCGCCCTTGTGTTCATTATGTCCTGTATGCCTGTTATGGTGATCAACCAATTTTGTTCATAGGACACTGGTTTTTCCTAGTTTTTGCTTAGAGAGAGTACAAGCTGAAGCTATGTGAAGTAACATGGTTTCTTAGGCCTCCCGGCCTGCCCTCTTTTGTTGAGTACTGCTTTTAAACCACTGGGGAATGATAGAGGGGCAGCTGCCTTTTTTAGGGGGCCGGGAGGAGCTACATCTTTGATCTTGCAGTCAAGCGCCCTCTAGAGGAGAACACCCAATCGTGAAGATATTGGGACGGCCTGGACTGGATGTATACAAAAACAATTCTACAGGTGAGTTTCACAGAGTTGTATTTTATATAGCACTATCATCTTCCGTAGTGCTGTACAAAGTAATAATTACAGACAGGGTAGAAAGATACAGTACATAGACTATTGCAAATATAATGTTACAGAGTTTACAATGAATATTCAGAGTACAAGTTACAGTAGGAGAGAGAGACCTGCATTTGTGAGCTTACAGTTGAGCTTACAGTCTAAAGAGTCAATCAAAATGTAGTATTTGTATTATGTGTTTGTTTAAAAAATACACTTATATAAGTTCAACTTTCATTCTCTTCCAGCACTTCCTGTCTCACAGATGCCAGAGTCGTTGGTTGCATTACTTGCACTAAAGCTGGACAAGGCCAGACCTGGACAGAAAGATTTCAGGGATGTTGCATTTGCACTGGGGGTACAGCCCTGTGATATAGAACACATGCCCGGCTTTCAAGCTTTGCATAATCACTTGTCATCCAGTTGCACCCTTCTTCATTTAATACAAACTTTACATAGACTGCATCAAAGGGATTGCATAACCCTAATTTGCTCACATTTTGGACAGCAGTGCGGTTATGTAGCATAAAAAGACATCAAGTTTTATGTGGGATGTATACAAGGTCTCTATGCATTATTTTGATTATAATCCATGGAGCCTGGAAGATGCATTGTCCCATTACCATTGTTATAAGCCTGCGTCGCTGGTATTTAATGATGGGCATGTGCATGTTGATGGAATGTTATGTAACAGAATGCAGGTAACCATATGAATATACATTTCGACTAAAGCCAGTATTTTCAAGGTATTGTGTTTTATTATAACAGACTTGCCAATATACCTTGTCGCTAAATTCATTTCTATTGGAGGAATTAGGTGAAATCCCTGTATTAACCAGCAGATGGCATAGAACACCACAATGTGTAAAACCACAATATGTAAATAACAGCCTGCTGGTCCAGGCATATGTGAATCATTTATAGCAGAATTCCGGTGAATCTATACCTGCCCCCATGTAACCCTACAGTGGCACTGAGGGGGAATTAAAAAGAAAAAAAGCCCTTACCTTATCCAGGGACCAACGCTTCTTCTCCTGAGCCCTGCGGCAGCCACTGGAAAAGAAACAAAGTGGCATCCTTAGGTCCGCAAGTGCTCCCGCTGCCCATTCACATTTGCCTCTGTTCTTTTGGGCAATATGGTGGCGCCCAGGATCCAGAGCGCTGGAGGATTGGCGCTGGCCCCTGGATAAGGTAAGGGTTTTTCTTCTTTGTAACCTCTCCGTCCTGCCTCAGCGCCAGGGTGGGTTATAGCTTTACTGTAATTCCACTTTAAGGCAAATGATGAGTTCAATAACCAATCAATGGCAATTATACACTTATAACCTGATAAATGTGTGTGTGTGCCATATACTATAGTATAGTACGACTGTAAATTTAATACTGTTGTCAAAACTGAATAAGAAAAACCAAACCACTAATTGTTGATTTTGCTATTTGTATGTAACAAATCTGTTCAGATCAAGGTCATTTATAGGTAAGAGTTACAAAAATCCTATAGTTATCCCCCAGATTAATTGGGGCATAAAAGGGAATTTTTGATTAACTATTAATTCAGTTATTAATGTTACCTTGTTTATTTCTCTTCCTATTTTCCCTTCAAAGCTTTGTCAATGATAACTGGATACATATATTAAACTTTGGGCACATTCTTACAATATTGAAAGCAGTCCTAAACTTGGCCTGACTTATTCTAAGTGTGCCATACACTCCACTTCGATCTTCATGACATGTGGGTAATCTCCAGTAGAGGGCGAACTTCTGCAGAGATGAAATTGCAAAAAAGAAAGCCCCTCCCGGTCCATATATACCTGGGACCTCCCACCAATTTCCCAGTTCCTTCTCTGCAGGGAAGGCGACAAGACAGAAGATGAAGACTTATTTTACTTGCAGGTAAGCCGGGCCCGCGCCCGGCCGTTTATTATCCCTATTACTGCCAGGACCCTTTTTAAATTGCCTCTATTTGAGCCTCCCAGCTTAGGCTGCGGGTCCTGGTGAGGGTAGGAGCACCCTATGGGTGCGGAAGGAGCCTTGCTCCACCGTGAGGCCTCATTATGGGGTAGGCGGTTATCCAGGTTACAAAAATCATAGTGATCCTGGTGCGGGATGCCCTGTCCCTACATGCCTGTGGTCTTATTATGGCCGGGTTCCCACCCCCCCTTCCGGGTCCCTGACTTCCCCCTGGGGGGGGGGGGGTTTGGCGGGCCGTCATCCTCAGTCGCTCCCTTTTCATTATTAAGATTTATATATGAGTGTATGTGTGTTGGTGTTTCACTTTACTTTGTGTTGTGTGTGAGTGTGGATCTCCTGGAAGTATCCCTGGATGAATTGGTGCATGGTGCCATACTAGCCCGTGGTGGCTTTCCTGTTAGCCTGGGGAGCTTCTCTCCCTCAGACTGTGTTAAGAAAAGGGGGCGGGGCCGGGCCGGCCGCGGTAGCCTCGCCCCCTCGTTCGGCGCATTTTGCTGGGGCTTCACTGGCCAGATCCGAGCTGCTGGGAGGGGGGTGGGGCCGGAAAAGCACGCATTCGGCGCTGGCCCATCCCCCTTCTCTTCCTGCTTCTCGGCTTCTCCTCAAATCGGGGGCCATTTTTGCTGCCTTGCTGCGGTTGCTGCTGCCGTTCTTGGGGACAGGTAGGGGCCTGTTGGCCACCTTTTTGTCACTTGGGGGTCCCTCTCTGGTGGGGGGGGGGGCACCTGTAGTGCTGGTTTTTTGCAGGTCTTGCCATTTCATTATTTAATTAAAATTATATATATATATATATATATATATATATATATATATATATATATATATATTTACTGTATAGTAATTGATATGCCTTATTGTGTGTTGCAGATTGCTTCATTATTGTGCATGTTAAGGGGTTCCTCCTGGTCCTGGGGTCCCTAGTGTAAATTTGATCACCTCAAATCCTCCCACCGGGACTTTTAAGGGGCATCCCGGGTTGCTTAGGCGTAAATTCCCTGCGGTCTTGCGACTGACCACAAAATTCACCATATGGAGGCTACGCAGGATACTGGGCTCGGGCTCCCTCTGGGACAATCCGGGCCATGTGTGGGGTATCCCTTACGGGGGAGAATGTGCTGATCTGCGTACCATGTGCACAAAAGACCATAACGCGGCTCCTCCCGCTTCATCGCCTTCCCCTCCCCGCCTTATCCGTACCCCAAGTGACATTGGTGCCAGCGGGGAGTCGCACTCTGATGTTTGTGCTAGGTTGGCCAGCATCGAGAAATTTATTGGTAACATGGTGGGCAAGAAGGCCCAGGCTAAAAAGAGACATTTGTCGTCGGCCCAGCCCTTGTGGGATGTTGACGACGATTCCACTGATTTGTCGGATTATTCCCCATTAGAGGAGGGGGAATTGTATGAGGAAACGGAGACTGACTATGTACAGTCTGGTGATGCTGATGTCAGTCAGGCGCTGGGGGATGCTGTCGATGCGGCCACTGTTGTGTCACATCTATTGGAGGCGTTGGATATTGACCCGCCTGAGGCGCCTCCTCTCAAGAAGGGGGAATTTTTTGGGGCCCGCAAGCCCCGTCTGGAATTCCCTACCCAGGGTCACTTTGATGCGCTGATCCTGAAAGAATGGGAAAGGCCCAGTCGGCTTCCTGGTGCTCCTCAGGGATGGGATAAGAAGTATCCTTTCCCGGTAGAGGCGGTTAAGTGATGGTCTTCTCCTCCCGAGGTCAATGCGCCAGTTTTGGGTTTGACCAACTCTTCTTTGCTGAACACCCCTGATGCCACTTCCCTTAAGGATGGCGAGGACAAGCGCCTTGATCAGATGGCGTGTCACGCATTTGCCAGCGTGGGCTCGGCCCTGCGGCCTGTTTGTGCATCTGCCCTAGTGTCGGTTGCTACCAGGTCTCTTATCAGGGACTGGCTGAAGGACGCTCAGTTTGATCCGGCTAGCGCTGAGTTCGCTACCCTTAAGAGATGTGAATTGTTCATGGGTTTTGTCTTGACTGCTATGGAAGATTCTATTGTCATGTGTAGCAGGACTTCAGCCCTATTGGTGGCTATGCGCAGATTGGTCTGGCTCCGACAGTGGACGGTGGACTTTGGGGCCAAGAAGTCGCTTACAGCTCTTCCCTTCCTGGGTGCGCGGCTGTTTGGAGATAAATTGGATGCTGTTGCTAAGGGAGGTAAGTTAACTCAGCGGAGGAAATCCTTCCTTTCGAGGGGCCAGAGCGGCTAGAGGTTTGGCCTTCTCGGGTGTCAGGGGCTCGTCCTGGAACAGGGGCAGAGGTCGGGCACGTCACACGGCTGCCTGGGGTTCCAAGCCCGCCGTTAAACCGGCTCAGCAATGAAGGGGCACCCTCACCTGCACGGGTGGGGGGACGGCTGCGGCTCTTCTTCCAGGTCTGGGCCCGGGAGGTCACAGACAATTGGATTTTGGAAGTGGTCTCCTCCGGGTACAAACTGGAGTTCGAGTACTGGCCGCCTCTGAGATTCTTAAGGTCTCGGGTGCCCTCGGACCCTCAGGCTGCACAGGGGCTCCTGTTAGCAGTAAAAAACCTTCTGGACATGGGAGTTATTTGCCCGGTGCCTCAGTTGGAGAGAGGAGGGGTTACTACTCCAACCTTTTCACGGTTCCCAAAATGGAGGGTTCGGTGAGACCCATTCTAGATCTCAAGGTTCTCAACAGGTTTATCAGAGCCAAAAAGTTCCGCATGGAGACTCTGCGCTCGGCTATCAATTCCCTTCGCCAAAGGGATTTTATGACATCCATAGACATCAAGGATGCGTATCTGCATGTTCTGATTTTTCCGGCACATCAGCGATTCCTCCGGTTTGCGGTGGAGGATCAACATTTTCAGTTTGTAGCCCTTCCCGGCGCCGAGGGTCTTCACCAAGGTCTTGGTGGGAATAATGGCTCTGCTCAGAGCTCAGGGCATTTGCATTGTGCCTTATCTGGACGACCTGTTGATCTCAGCTTCTTCCCTCCGTCACAAGTGATTTCATTTCTGGGCATGAATCTGGATACCATTCAGGCCAGAGTGTTTCTGCCCCAGACCAAGGTGCAGGGGATTCAGGATCTGATCAGCCTTCTTTGGGCCAGTCCTTGTCCCTCTATCTGACAGGGGATGAAACTGGTGGGCTTGATGGTGTCCTCCTTCGAGGTGGTACCGTTTGCACAGTTTCACATGAGATCTCTTCAACTTCACCTATTGACGGATTGGGACAGGTGTCCGCAGTCATTGGATCAACCTTTCAGGATGTCTCCCGGGGTTAGGCAGTCCCTTCGGTGGTGGCTGGAGTCGAGCAACCTGTTGAAGGGCAGATCCTTTCTGGTCCCTTGTTGGGAGACGGTTACCACGGATGCCAGCCTGTCGGGCTGGGGAGGTTATTGGAAAAGTCATCAGTTCAGCGGGGTGTGGGGTCCTCAGGAGGCTCACACCCCCATCAATGTCTTGGAGCTCAGAGCCATCCGACTGGTTCTGGCACGGCTGACCTCACATTTACAGGGTCTACCGGTTCAGGTTCGTTCAGACAACCGAATGGCGGTAGCTTACATCAATTACCAAGGAGGGACTCGCAGCAGGAGTGCCCTCAGGGAAGTCTCTCTAATCCTGAACTGGGCGGAGAGCAATATTCCATGCATTTCGGCAGTCTACATTCCGGGAGTGGAGAACACGTAGGCGGATTCCCTGAGCAGGGGATCCTCTCGCCAAGGAGAGTGGTCTCTCAACCCCAAGGTTTTTCTGGATCTTTGCCGCAAGTGGGGGACTCCGGAGGTGGATCTCTTTGCCTCGAGGCACAATCACAAACTTCCGGCCTTTGTGTCTCTTTCTCAGGATCCTCTAGCTCTGGCAGTGGATGCCTTGTCCCTTGCTTGGAAGGATCTGGGTTTTCTGTACCTGTTTCCGCCCGTCTCCATGCTGGGCAAGGTAGTTTGCAAACTGGTTCTAGAAGGGGCACCTGCAATTCTGGTGGCTCCAAGGTGGCCAAGAAGGGTTTGGTACGCAGACGTTGTAAGGCTGGCCGTAGATCAGTACCGGCTTCCCATGTTGCCGGTTCTGTTATCTCAGGGTCTACTACTTTACCCCAATTTACAAACGCTGGCTTTGACGGCTTGGCTGCTGAAACCTTCATTCTGAAGGAGGAAGGTTTGTCTGCGGCCGTTGTTCAGACCTTGATTAGAGCTAGGAAGCGGTCCTCTTCTGGCATTTACTATAGGACTTGGAGGTCCTATATTGATTGGTGTGAGGCTAGGGCCTTGCCTTGTAGGGTGTTTTCGATTCCTAGGATTTTGGAGTTTCTTCAGCATAATCTGGATCTTGGGTTCCAGCTTAGTACTTTGAAAGGACAGGTTTCTGCTCTGTCGGTTTTCTTCCAGAGGTCTTTTGCCTTACACCCGCTGGTTAAGACCTTTTTCCAAGGGGTCGCGCATGTGCGCCCCCCTCGGAAGGCTTTGGTTCCTGTTTGGGATTTGAATTTGGTTCTTTCGGCTCTCCAGGATCCTCCTTTTGAGCCGTTACAGGATATTGCTCTTTTGGTTCTCACTCAGAAGGTTGCTTTCTTGGTGGCTATTACCTCTGTTCGGCGTGTCTCTGAGTTGGCGGCTCTGTCGATTCAGGCCCCTTAATTTGAGAGACACCAGGATAAGGTGGTTTTTCGTTTTAAGCCAGATTTCCTTCCTAAGGTGGTGTCTGCTTTCCACCTCAATCAGGATATTGTTCTCCCTTCCTTGTGTCCTAAGCCTAACAATGACAAGGAGAGGGTTCTGCACAATTTGGATGTTGTTCGCTGTGTGAAGTACTATTTGGTGACTACATACACGTCCCACCCCCTTTTTTCAGGTATTCTGGAGCTTTTATATGGTGAACCATTGGTTTTGATTGTTATGGTTATAATTGGTTCTTCCTGGTCCACTTACTGCTTTTTTACACTGGGAAATTGGTGGGATGTCCCAGGTATATATGGACCGGGAGGGGCTTTCTTTTTTGCAGATTCATCTCTGCAGAAGTTCGCCCTCTACTGGAGATTACCCACATGTCATGAAGATCGAAGTGGAGTGTATGGCACACTCCACTCATAATACCCGTTTTACAGGTGAGTACTCACAAAACGGTATTTTTCAAAAAGCCAGAGCAGCCTTTTATTTCTAATGGGACCTACCCCATGATGAAAAAGCCATGTTGTCAATCACATCAATATAAAACAGTATAAACACTAAAAACTTAGTAAATCATTCAGTATGCCATCATATGCAGTTTTTTTTTAACATTATCACACCCGTGTATATGTATGCTAACATACAGTACTTGAACTTTGGTTTAACATTTTAGGAAGAAGATGAGCATGCACATGCTGTAGTACATGAATTTACACAATGTGTAAATTGTGTTGTGCCAATGTGGAGATCCACAGGTGGCTGTCAAGAGGGTTGGCAAACACTGATCTATATATATTTCTGATGCCAACATTAATTGTTTAAGGCCCTTATTCATCAAGCGATAGCGCCAGGTAGTGTCCGACGAGCGCCAGGTAGCGGCAGCTAACGGCGACTACCGACTCAAGTACGCCCGGCGGCGGTCACAATGACGCATTTATCAAGCAAAATGAGGCTAGCGCCGGCGAGAGCGACGGCTAGCGCGGCATTCATCATGAAGCCGCCTGGACCGAACAGCGCCGCTGCAAATTCCCTCACAGCGCCAGGTATGAGCTGTCGCTCCCTGGCGATGCCCAATGCATTTCAATGGAGCAATCTATAATAATTCATGATTAATTGGTAATAATTTTTTTTTTAATTTTTTTAATGTCAAAAAATCAACACTTGCAATGTTAGGATTTATTTTTAAGTAAAAAAAATAAAATAAAAAAAATATGTGCAGAATTGATCTAACAGGTCTGAGATTAATGTATTCATATAACAAAATGATTCTAAAAACATGTATAATGTTACATTCAAAAAATATGGTTGTTTAGGGGTTAAAAACTAGTTAATACAGATCGCCGCCAGCGCTCTGGGGTTTAAACAAGGAATGGACAGCGACAGCACATTCGGAGTGTGATTTTTTGATGAATATGAAGCTAGCCGTTCGCTCTGGCCATTCGTTGTCAGGCGCTCACATACAACGCTGGACCTGTGAAACAGCGACCCCCCAGCCCGTATTCAACATTACCGCACACCGACTGAGTCGCTGTCATCAAGCTAATGCCGGCCAAGCACAGCGAATACTGGCTGGCGCTGAAAAAATCACGGTACAGTCGCTCATCTGTCGCTACCTGGCGCTATTGATGAATCGGCCTCTTAGTCGAGAGTCTTTTATTTTTTTATACTGTCCCTATGCCATTTTTATGTTGCCAAATCAAGTAGGGCCCCCCTATTTCTTTGTACAGCACAAAGTTAGGCCACAAAGTTTAGAATTCAAGACCCTGATCAGCAAATATTAATCAACCAGTTTTCTGACAACCAGTGTTTTGACAACATTAAAGCTGATATAGATAAATAGCTAAGAATAAACCCTGGGCTAGTTGTATGCAAAGAACTTGTGTCCCATAAAGTCCAGCTGCAGCTGTAAAACAGGAACAATAACTAGATCCTTATTAATTGTATATGTCTAAGCAGACACTAGACTCATTATTACTTGGACCTACCTCCACAATGGGGGGTCATACTAAATATTTGGTGACGCCAGTGTGACTTGCAGGGTGCATTGCCGCGTGGACCTGCATTTCAGTGAGATTTTTAGTGTTTAGCTACAAAAAAGTTAAAATTACCTGTAACTGTGATGGGGCATTTTTACAGGTTAGGTACACCTTTTTCCAATGAGGTAATGATATTTGTCCTTAAGTTTGGAAATAACAGAATGCTATGAGAAATGCAGAAAAAAAGGTGCAATCTTTAGCATAGCCCGTAGGGCACTGTTATTTCCAAACTTTAAAAATACATACTTAAATAACAATAAACTAACGGACCTAAACTGTAAATATGTGCCATCACATGTACAGGTGATTTTTTTGGGGGGGTGAATGTAGGACAAATATTTTTTGGGGACAATTTTGTGTGTTATCGCTAAAAATGTTCACCAGCATGCAGGTTGCAATCCACACCACAATGTACACTGCAAGTCACACTGGCTTCACCAAATATTTTGTATGGCCCCCATAGTTGCCTAGTAGGGCTTTTTGCTCTATTCAATTCACTAAATAGAGCTAGAGGCTACTGGTCAGTTGCTGCTTGCTCAGTACTTGGGAAGCTAGTTTGCAGGAAATCAAATTGTCATTAATGTAGAAATCCCTGTGCCATAGACTTCATATGTTGCTCCACACCACTGCTGACAAAGGAGGATGACACTAATACTTTGCAGGAGGTATCTGCTGCTTAGGTTGTACGTTAATCCGTTTAGTGAAAACATGGGTTTATATCAGGTGGGGGGGGGATGTATCAGGGAGCACCCAGCAAGGTACGTGGGTATATGGAGATACATGATGGCAAGGGGCTGCAGGCAGCACCCTTAGGGGGAGCTTGGGCAATGCTGGGTCATTCACTTTACTACATCTTTTACATGCTATGGCTGTATGGGAGTACGAACACCATGTTTAAAAAATGGCAGGCATACATTACCGGTGAGTATGTAAGTATTGCTACGTAATGGCAATACTAATGAGTTAAAGCGTGTCAAAACCCACATGGCCAGGCCCTGGAATCTTAAAGATTCTAGGCCTGGTCGCTAGCCTACCCCTGGGACATCCTACATTGGATTCCCCGTCATGTATAAGCCCAGGGCCGCCGGTGATCCCTACTGTTTCCGTTGGGTCCTGCGACATCGCCGGGCACATCCCCATCTTCTCTGCGGCCATGCGCGCTGCCGTGCCCAGTCTGAATGGGTGGTCACTGTAGCGCAGGTGTGTTTGAACAGCCTGACGGATGCAGCCAGTCTGCTGCGCCTTGTCACAGCTGCACTTTTTAGAGAGGGAAGGATAAGTGGTGGATCCAGAAACGGTTTCCCATCCATGCTTTTATGCCGTATTGGGTAATGTCTTTTTTCTGGGAGGGTGGGGGTTAGCAGGGTAAATAATAGGAGACCAGACACTACAGTCATCACCTGGCAAGACGCTGGTGGCTCAGAAGGGTTTAGGGTGGGGGTAGGAGTGCAGCTATTTAAAAAAATACAGTCAGAGCTGTAAAGTATAGGCTATTGCTTTTGTATAGTGTTAATTTTGTTGACATCAGATGTTTTGTAAAATGTGATATTGTGAAATCTGTTTTTTAAATCACCAGTATGTTTTTTATGCAAGCATGTCAGGTTTTGGGGATTTTCCCTTTCAAATGTTTACTTATGTACTTGAAATAAAGATTGTTGTATTAGTAAGTGTTAGTAAGTTGTTATTGTGCATATGGCCATTTTAAACTAGAAAAGACTGATGCTTACACTAAATATATTTATTTTATTTTATTCTTTGCTATTCTTTGATGTTAGACAAGAAGGATAGTGTGGAACAAAAAGCTATCAACTCAGATACCACCGCACTTAGTAATTAATCACAAATATTCTTTATTATTATCAGAGCCACAAACAAAGATAAAAAAATAAAATACATTTAAAGAACATATACACACACACAGGGCAAATAAAACATTACAAAATGGCCTAGCTGCTCCTAGAATGAATCCTCTCTCACAGGTGCCAATAGAGTGCAAATAGTGTATACATGCAAACCACTATTTAAACCACCATATTAAGTAAAATACAGATAGTGCCACAATGAAATGACTATTAAATATTAAACCTGTGTGTAAAGTGCGGATCAAGTATTTAGAAACAAAAACATAGAAACAGAATTGCCAAACAGTAAGATAAGAGGAAGAAGAGGCTGTGGTAGCCTCGGAACGGGTGGGTGCCTGCAGCCCTCCTGCTCTCATATCTTTTTTGGATATTATTTGCTTATTCGCCTTTACTTGTTTGCTCCTCTCTTCTCTTTCTGTTTCTATGTGTGTGTTTCTGGATACTTGATCTGCTCTTTATTTACACTGTATATGGATACTTTGTATAGGCTTAATATTTTATAATATTTAGCACAGTCCCATTGTTTCACTGGTTGTAGTCATTTAATTGTAATCTGTTTTACTTAAAGTGGACCAAAACCTATGATCCCACAGCCCTGGAATCTATTTGATTAGGATTTTCTCCTCCCGGGACATAGAGAATAAGCATGCCCCGCTGTGTGAAACCCCCCAGGTGGTCCAGAAACTCACCTTCTTCCCCGGTATATGGCGCTTGCTTGGGCAGCGGCCACATTACTGCTATCCCTTTAGCAGGGTGTGTGCCCACGACAGGAATTTGACACTGCAAACAGGGCTCTGGCGCTGTGACCTAGATTTGCTGCTGGACAAGTATCTTGTCTAGCATTGATAAATGTGATGTCTGGAGGGCGCTGTAGAAGCATTCTCCCTGATTCACTGCAGCACCTGAGCGTGCCAATGCTGCTATTGTTTCATTTAGCGCCCCGAGGGAAAGCAAGGAAATGCCACATATAACAACAGGACAACGCGGCAAGGAACGATAGCGCCAGTGAAGAGCGACCACCGCTCGCTGCTGAAGCCTATATTTAAAAACACAAAGCCAGTGTCCATTGCTCGAAAACTGGACGCTCTTGTGCCAAGTGCCGGATGCTATTCAAATAAAAGTCTGCTTCTCACAATAAAAACCTCAGCCACAGAGCGAAAACACATGGAATGACATTGCTAACACACTGGAGAACTCGCACTGCGATGGCGGAACACAAAATTCTGCAGCTTAAACCTTAAGTGTGAGGAACAACACTAAAGTCTTTTGTTGCTGCCCAGGAGAGCCAAACACAAATACAGAAAAATGTAATCCAAACTTGATATTTACACAACCAAAATATACACTATTGAAGTGTATGGGAGAATACATTAGAATACTGTGTGCAGTTCTGGAGACCTTACCTGCAAAAAGACATTATTCAAATAGAACGGGTCCAAAGGTGGGCAACAAAAATGGTGGAAGGACTTAAACTTAAAACTTATCAGGAGAGACTTAAAGAACTTAATTTGTACAGTCTGGAGGAAAGAAGGGAGAGGGGGGAACATGATTGAGACCTTTAAATATGTGAAAGGATTGAATAAGGTTCAGCAGAGAATTGTTTTTAAGAAGAAACTTAATGATAGAACAAGGGGGCACAACCTGAAGCTAGTCGGGGGAAGATCAGGAGCAATGTCAGAAAATATTATTTTACAGAAAGAGTAGTAGATGCTTAGAACAAACTTCCAGCAGAGGTAGTTGAAAAATCAACAGTCACTGAATGTAAACATGCCTGGGATAAGCACACATCTATCCTAAGATAAAGAGTATATAAGTATATATTAAGGGCAGACTAGATAGCCCTTTGGTCTCCTTCTGCCGTCAACCTTCTATGTTTCTATGTTAAGGTCTGCCTGTCGGTTGGGTCCATACTCCTATTTTTGAGTCCCTAAAGTTGGAACATGCACTGCAATACATTCAGAATCAGATTTATTTTGCCATGTACATACATTGGATACATACTACCGGTAGAAATGAATTGTGGCAGTTAGGCTACAGAGATTGTGGGGGGGGGGGGGCAATACGAGGAAAGAAGTGGGGAAGATACAGATAGAAGAGTAAGAGGAACTCCCTGCACCAGGTGACTCCCACCCAGGCAGCCATTTTCATTTCAGGCGCCACATGGTGGTATTCCTGGACCAAGAAGTTCAGAGTAGCGTGAGATTAGTTTAGTGAGTTTAAAATGTAAACTAGAGGAATTCCCTGCACTAGGTACCCCCCACCGAGACAGCGGTTCTATTTCAAGCTCCGCTTGGGGAAGTGTTCTAGTCCAAGGATGAGTAAAGAAAGTAACTAGCGGAGGAAGGAACGCTTGTGCCAGGTACCATCCATCCAGGCAGCCATTCCATTTCAGGTGCACTTGGTGGGATCCTACAGTAACCCAAAAGTGGGAAGTAGCATGAGAAAATGTCAGGGTGAAAGCAGACAATTGCTGGGGGGTCTTCGGGTTTGGGAGCAACACCAGGGAAGTAAGGGGGTAGTTAAAGGGATAAAATCAGTTCCAGGGTAGTACCAGGGTAAAGTCAATTCTTCAGGGAATCTTAGTGAGACGTTGAGGGGTATCCATGGGGCAAAAAGTGGGCGGGGAGATGGTGAGCTAAATTGAGATGGGGTAAACTTTCAGGAGGGCAACTCCGTGGGTGAAAAAGCATAGGAAGGAGTGGAATAGGGCATGTTGAGGTGGGAAAAGGCATCTATGCAGGGACAAATGGAGCATAGGGGGGGTGGAACCTATGGGGAGCAGCGTGGAGCATGGGTGAGGGATGGGACCTACAGAGGGGCAGCTTGGGGGGGGGGGAATGGATACTGTGGAGGACAGATGGCATACGATGGAGGGGGGCAAGGGGAACAGTAACTGGATGATAGCGGCAGCATGAATATGGGGGGCATGGGTCCCATGGAGGGACAGTGTCGGGCAAGAGGGGAGATTGGATCCCCCCGAGATTGGATCTGGTGATCCAGAGGGCAGCATGGGGACCTTAAGTCTTCTGCCACTGGCACTGCACATCAGCTGGACATCCACGCGCTGCCAGACCACCATTGTTGTTGATAACCTGCCTCCTCCAGCTTTTCCAAGGCCTCACATGTGGGCGATCCTCTGCTGTTGCTCTGGTCTCACGAAACCGCAGCCCTCTACCGATTCTCCATCTCCGTAGGGGATCCCGCACCACCAACATTGCTGAGCCCCCGCCTCTGTCCAATGCACTGGCAATCTGCATACCTCCCAAGGGTCCCTCTTTTGTGTCCATGTCCCCCTGTCCCTCGTTCTCATTTGTCCCTCCTTGAGATGTAACATGCCGATCTGCATCAATAAATTATTCATTTGCCTATTCTATTGTAACGGTTACACCCTATCGCCTACCCATCCCCCAATGAGGGGACGTGGCTTAATTTAACAATTGTCCCTCTATCCCACCCTGAAAAGTTGGGAGTTATGAATCCGTTAGAGCAGTAGCCACCAGTGCAGCAGATCTTAGTACGGCTTATCTACCGACGGCCTTCAGCATCCATCATATCTTCATTCCCCACATACAGCCGACCCCACACCTTCACCAACAGCCACCACCCACTGGATTCTACCACAGCTTCCCATGCAGCTATTTCTCTCTGCCGCACATAATTCCACATCCATTAGGGCCCGATAATGAGGTTTGAAGGGATTTAGAGTAGTTTTGGGGCACGGTAAGGAGCAAAAAAGGGCATTACATTTGCGAGTGCCCTGCCGTGGTTGCCCCTTTCGTGTGCACCGGGCAAATCAAATTGACTAATGGGGTTGCTCCAACATGCTTGTATTCCTGCCATTTATTTTGGGGCCAAATAAATTGTATAATACTTTAATATGTTGAAGCATCTCCCCTGGCATCCATTTTTCATTTTGTGATGTTCTCAATTATTCCTCTATGAATATTTTATAGTTTAGACTGTCGTTCCTGCATACCTAAACTTGCTAAAACTATTTTTTATGAATGTTTACTTCATCTGCCCATGCCTAGGTTTTGATTTTTGAACAGTTGTGTATGTGAAATTTGAATTCTAGCTTATAGGTGGTATAACCACTAGATGGCAGTGTGTTTCTGCTCCAAAATATGAATAGTGACGATACAATGAATAGTGTTAATCTGTTGATTGTAGTATTTCACTTTCTCCTGTCTAGGGGTAGATGAAATTTGTGCCTACCATATGTGTCCGTCCTAACCTTTCTCATGGCTATATATATTGTGAGATGTGTGTACACAATAACCAGATTTCTGCTTGTTGCACAAGTCCACACAGTGATTTTATGTAAAAGAAGCAATGTAAGGAATAAGTTACCATATCCTGATACTGTGACGGTGGATGCCATCTGTATGTTATTTAACATGCCTGTGTTATTCTGTATACATGTCAAGAGAAATTTCCACTGTTAGTGTCTCTTGTGGTCTCACTTTGCTTCACTGATTTGTGAATTTACATACATTAGTTAAGATTTTCTTTTTTTCAAGAGTCAGGTGTCTTAGTGACCAAAAACAATCTAAATATGCAGAGACCAAGCAGACACCACCCCTCACCCCACATCCAAAAATGAATAGGCAGAGCACTGCTGAGAATTAGACATAGTTATACCTCCTGGGCTCCTCTGTCCTCAAAGCATCTCAGGAAAGTGACATAGGTATCACATAACCGCTGTATGTGGTATGTACAGTATAATACTTCCATATTGCTCTAGGATTTAATCCGCCTCAGTATGCTGGTCCTGCACAGTGAAAAAAAATTGACATGGGGACCTGAGCACACTGGACCCCAACATCTGAGTAAGTTTGCTTGGGGCTCATGATGGCCATGTCTCACAGACAAATAAGGATTCAGGTCAGGCAAGAGTTGAACTTATGTCTCATACATATTGATCAGCATCAGACTGGATGCTCTCTGATGATCTCTCAAGTAATATAATACACACTCTTGTCACTGTATACTCATTTACATTTTGGATCCCAAGAGCAGAGAGCTCTGCATATTCACAACATCCTCCACAGTGTACAATCACTGGATTCTAGGGAGGGAGACTGCAGGGGGCAAGGTGCACCGTGGTTGCCTCCTATGAAGGGGTTTCCATGAGGGCATGTCACGGGTTTTGGAGTAAGACAAGTACCACATTTTTCACCATATAAGATGCACCTGCCCATAAAACGTACCTAGGGTTTGGAGGAGGAAACTAAGAAAAAAAAATATTCTGAACCAAATGTGCTAAAACACCTTTCCTCCAGGAACCAAATAATTGGCAAGGTGCAGAATCCCCCATTTACAGGCAAAGTGGCATTTTCTCCTTATTCCCCATGGGCAGTGTGGCATTCCTCCCGCCCATTCCCCAGAGGCAGTGTGGCATTCCCCCCATTCCCATAGGCAGTATGGCATTCCCCCCTCCCATTCCCATAGGCAGTATGGCATTCCCCCCTCCCATTCCCATAGGCAGTGTGATATTCCCCCCTCCCATTCCCATAGGCAGTATGGCATTTTCCCCATCCCATTTCTTATAGGCAGTATGGCATTCCCCCCTCCCATTCCCATAGGCAGTGTGATATTCCCTATTCCCACAGGCAGTATGGCATTTTCCCCATTCCATTTCTATAGGCAGTGTGACATTCCCACCTCCCATTTCCATAGGCAGCGTGGCATTCCCGCCTCCCATTTCCATAGGCAGTGTGGCATTAACCCATCCCATTCCCCATAGGTAATAGAAAAAAAACAGCAAAAAAAAAGTAAACATCAGTGGCTGAGGGGACAGCAGGGACTTTGGGAACAGCACAGATGATGATGACATTGGGCAGGAATCAGTTATCCAGCCCCCCCACCTGCTGCTCCTCCCATCTTCTGTCCTCTCATGGCTGTGGGGGCCCAGTCAGCAGAGTGGGAGAGATGGGTTTTTGAGTTTACTTTTTTTGTTGTTGATTTTTTTTTTACATTTGCCCGATAAGACGCATTGACACCCCCCCTACCACTTTTGGGGGTGCAAACATATGGTAAATATCTTGTGGGAGGAGGCAGCACTGAAATCCTACAGATGGCACCACTTTCTATGGTTCTCTTGAACATGTGTTGACTGTTTATCACTAGTGACTAGTGACTAGTCCTCTCACGCACTGGAGACTTCATACCCTGATCATTCCTAACCCCCCACCCGGAGTGACCCCTTATCATCTATTCTAATCCCTGACCTTGGATATCCAATGTCAAGGACTAAAGCCTCGATTCAGAGACACATTCGTCCGGACTTCCATAGCTGTCTGTGAAAGTTTTGGTGGGTGTTAGTCTTTTTTTTGCTTTTTTTCGTCCATTTTCTACTCGCACGAATGTTCGGGAAAATGTGTATATGCTCTTTCGATGAACGGAAGCAAATCGTAACATTTCCAAACAAAATCGGAAATTTTCCGTTCGTTCAGATAACTTCCGTTGTTGGGATGGTTTCTGTCTGATTCAGAGAGCTGATTTCTGACGGACCACCACCCTATAAATCCATTTCATTTCCGATCCACTTGGAGGTGGAGGAGTCTGCGCATGTATCAGCATGGCCGAGGCCATAAATTGTATAGCAATGCATACCTGAATCAATACATTTCATGTATGCCTTATAGATGCATTTTAATGCTGACCCAAATTAGTCCTTAGCAGGTAAACATTTATTTTCCCACACATCCATATAATTGCTATATTTTTTAGACTTATGTCCTTTGTGAATTATATTAGGATTGTTGAACTTGAATCTTAATTTGTTGTAGGAGTTATTGTTTTAGTTGGTTACCTTTGCTTTGTGTAATTATTTTATATTTGGTTGCAGGAACTGCAAGATGTGCCACACGCCCTTGTTCCTGATGCCCGTTCTTTGCCTGCAGAATGCGGGCCAGGGGTTCTCTAGTCGGGCACTATGCAAAACCCGGGCCGTGGTGGCAAGGGCCCTCTGGTTTTTGAAGTCCAGATTTAGGTGTTTGGACCATACAGGGGGGGGGGGGGACACTGCAGTATGACCCCAACAAGTTTATACCAAAATTTTAATTTACGTTTTTTAACAGGGACCACACGTGCCAGAGTGGCACAACTGAGTGTCAGGGTCCTTCAGTTGGTGGGCGAGATGCAGGAGCTGCGCAACCCGTTGGGGACCACAGATGAAGAATAATGTTCAGTGGCCTGCCATTGCGATGTATTTTGTTTTTTATAGTATTATAGTATTTTCAAAATTTTTTTATATTTTATGATGGTATAAAAAAAATGTTACATTGTCATTTCATTTACAAAATACATTAACACAAAACTAATGGGCCCAGAAATATTTAAAGATGAATATTCACATGACCGAGAAGTGATTTGGGTAAGTTTTAGGGGGCTAAAATGGAAGAAGAACCTAACCGAGAAGTGGTTTGGGTGAGCTTTAAGGGTCCAAAAGGGAAGATGGAGGATAGTGCTAAGTGATTTGGGTGAGCTTTAAGGGTCCAAAAGGGAAGATGGAGGATAGTGCTAAGTTATTTAGCTAAGCATTGTAGTAGAAGTGAGGGTGGCAAATATGTAGGCAAGCACTTTAATGAGTTAAGTTTGTAGTGCGCAGGCGCAAGATGGTAAGGATTTCCGTCTGGACGAATATTTATTGAAAAAGAGAAACAGAATCTATCGAGAAACGTAAAGGATTCGTTGGAGGATACGATGGGAAAAGGCCAAAACGAAAGCCTACGTTGTAACATGTGAAAATGAAACGGAAAAGTCTGGATGGAAAATGACATCCTCGTAATTCGTAATCTGCCGTACGAACGGATGGAAACTTTACAGAAGGTTTTCAATGCATGCATAGAATCGCTCGTACGCTCATACGAGAACGGAAACATTTCACAAAAAAAACAGATCGGCACGAAAACTGAAGTTTTTTTGTGTCTCTCTGAATCGAGGCTTAAGTACGTTATATGGAATTTGAAAATATTTTACTAACAAAGGATATAAAACATATTTAAAAACATGAATGAATTATTTTATTATAATCTTTTAGTATCTACCAAGAGGACTCACATCCCTCCTGCTCCACACCTCTGTGTAGATCATTCTTTCTCTAAATGTGTTACAAACTATTTGTTTTAAGCAAAGAATGGAGTCTTGTTGTTAGACTTATCAAAGTACCACCCCACCACACACACTTTATTTACTATCTATCCATCAGGGTTCCAGGGTTTAAAGTACCCTAGAGATCCAGGCGTTGTAAAATTGGAGGTTTGAAACAGTAAACCATCTCCTGACCAGTATTTATCAGTATTGGTTTGGTTTGATATCTTTAAAACCAGCAGGCTGATGGCAAATTGATTGCGCCAAAATTAATTAGAACCCCAGATAGGTCATGGAGGGTGCTGCAAACACTATCACAAGCTTCACAATGGCAATGACAAAGGAGCAGCTCTGTAACCCAACAAATTTAGAATTTATCATGATAGGCAACTCTGTTGCCAGAAATTGGTACATATTACAGGAGGTACCATGTAGACCCAAAACATTTTGGGCTGGGCTCAGAACCAAACTTCTGTGCAGGTGGTGGGTGACACAAAGCCCCCTCTAGCTTTTCAATAGAGGCAACAATTCGTAGAGCATTGCGATCATAAAGCCTGGCTAAAGCTCCCTATAGATAAATATCTGAATTTGCTTTAAGGAATCCTTTTCAGAGACATGTTACAGATTAGGAGATTGTTGATCAAATCCATGATGTGTATGTGTTAACATTGGTTAGTTTGATTGGATGTCAGTGAAATATACCCGATCATTCTGACCAGTCATCACAATGCTGTTGTTATAGCAGATGATTTCTGATGTGGGATGGATGTTACATTAGCAGGTGTTCAGAAAAAAAGCTTATCTTAAGACAATTTCTGTATAGATCTAGCAGTTTATGCTAATGGTTAATGCCACAGAATGCACAGAAATAATTCTTATACTGTTTATTGTACAGAAATGTAGAAATGTGGAGGCAAGTCGATTTTACAGAACATGCAAATGTTAAAAGTTGAAAATGTAATTTTGCTTGAATAAAAGGGGTTAAATAAGTAATTAAGATTGATAGGTCTTATATGCAACTTTAATAAATGTAAATGACCAATAATTGCTTGAAAATGATTTGCCTTCGGGGGAAGGGGGGAGTAAGCATCTGACTGTGATGGCTGCATGTTAAAAGCTTGAACTGTAAAATGTAAATGGATGGAGCTAATCTTAAAATCAAAATCCTCTCTTATAAAGTGCAAGGCTTCAACTCCACTTCAAAAAAAGACCTTCCACTATTAAAAGTTATGCTAAGCACATATTCTTTCTATTGTCACGTGTCAAAAGGAGCTGATTGACCCAAATAAGATGAATGTTTTGATCCTAGGTTTCCTTTATAATGGAGACATTATACAATTATATTATGCTTCAGATGCATTTTAAACACATTTTTTTAGCAGTCTACAATATTTGTTGTGACAATAGTATCTACCAAGGATTAGTCATTTTATTCTCATCTTTACGATTCTTTCCTCCAATTATTTTGCCATGTAATTAGAGTTTTAGGGACCCTTAGTGTGATCATAGCCCAGTAAGATCCCTTGGTACACCTAGTGCACCCCCTTGGCAACCATCTGGGTGACCCACTACCTGAGGACTATAACCAATGCATGCCACATTGCTGCATTGAATGGTGAAGTCTGGCAGCCATATTTCATAATCTCTGTTATGGAGAATGAATTAACTCAGCAATTTATGCTGGCCAGCTAACAGCAGCGTGTTTGTGGGTGTGTGGTGTGCCTGATTGCATGGTGGGACCCCTTTATATTAGCAGTCTCAGGTTTTATGTGTTTTGGGGTAGTAAGTAAGTATTGTTATATGGTCTTTTGCATTTATCCTCAATAAATTTCTGGTGTTGTTTTGGTGCAATGTATTGCACTCTCCTTTAGTGCCAGCCCCATGATCAACCCTTAATCTTGTATGTGTCATTGCACATTTCTTGCCCGCAACCTCGACCCTTTTCTTACTTTTTATTTACATCTGGCTCAGCATTATTGCACTACTTTGCTTTTAATTTTCTTTACATGCTAACTGTGACTCTGGGAGCATTTAAAGGAACAGTTACTGTGGGTTGAGCTGCTATTTATTCGAATACGATGGGCATTTACCCATTGGTGTCTACAACTCTTTGGAGTCTTAAAGGAACAGTCAGTGGATGATGAGCTTGTGATCTGCGGCTGATTTTAGGATACATGATATCTCCTTACTGCTGTTTGGTAAGAATTTGAGCTATCCAGTGGTGGGAGCATGCCAGCATTTTGATGCATGCACTTCGTGATGTTGCAATAATAATGTCTTACGCTCAAAGCTGAAAACATTTTGAGAGGCACTGTGATTTATTGTTATCTATCTCATGCCCAAGCTTATGGGATATGTGAAACCCTCCATGTAATATACTATTTGTTAATTCCATAAAAAAAATATTGAAAAACATTTCCTACATGCAACAAGAATTCTGTAGAAAAATTGCAATTTATGTTACACGTTGTGTTATATGACAATTTAAACTGCATTCATTGCGACTTCACAAAAAGCCTCACCAATGCTGGGATCATAGACAAAGTTCTTCTCTGCTGAATTGCTAAAAAAAGGTCCCATGAATGCACTCCATTTGTTAGAATCATTTGGATCTTTGCCAGTTTTGGTTCAACAACCTTTTTTGGCATTAAGGCATTAGCCTCTGCAAACGTGCCAGGGTAAGCTCAATGAGTTAATAAATCAGCTTCTAGATTTTAGTTCAGAGCAGTTGTTTCATATCTACCCAGGACTTTTGAACCTTTGTCTTAATTACGTAATTGTCTTCCTGTTGCTTTGCCATTTAAGTAAACAAGTGTGCACCTGGAGTACTTGCAAAAGGAAGCAAATGAATGAAGTCACATTTATTGCTAATGTTGGTATCCTAAATTATAACCAATAATTGTTTCTTGACGTCTTACCACTATAACGTATTGTAGCCAAAGAGCTTGAGGTTAACTAAAATACTTTATTTAGATAATTTACACATAGCTCAGGCTGTGAAATAAATGATCGCATTTCTGCAGATAAAAGGACCATCTAACCACACGCCCCTGCTTATACCATCCTGCCACTGCCTACACAAGCCCTTTGCAATTATCTATACTAGTTATCCAGCAGGCAATTAGTTCTCAATTTATCTGCATTGTGCTAATTTTTCAAATGTGTGCCTTTCATAGTTTGTAAAATGTAATTATGTTGTTTAAGTTTTATGTGAGGGCAACATAAAATGGAATGGTGCTATGCTAAATATGCTTGATATTCTATATATGCTTTATGTGCATTATGACTGATTATAACTAAGGAAATACCAACTCCAACAACTTCTAAGAAAAACACACCACAGTGTCCTACAATAAATCAAAACTTTCAGCAACCAGTCCCTAAAATACTTCAGGCCCGGCTGCTTGGCTGCTCCTTGGGAATTCTGATTTGAGATATCCCGCTGTTTGAAATGCCGGTGATCATCCACAAAATCTTTACCAGAGCTCGAACAGCATTTTCAGAGCCCACGCCTACATCCCTTGTCATCATCGCCCCATTGTCAACTTGGCAGCATCTCCTCAAGTACCGCCCATGGGTAATAGCACAATACATTATTCATATTATTAAAACAGGAGGTTAATAATAATTACATAACTGCAAAATAAAATGAATAAAAATAAAATAAAAAATCCCTGCTAACTAGCTACAGCAAGGCCGAAGTGGGGATGTTACTGGTACCAGCCAGCCCATGACATCCTTGCCTCCAGTGTGCTTCCCAGCCAATGTGTGTTCCACATCTAAGGACATAGCTTTGTAGGGATATATCATGGGCAAGTATGGTTACTTTTAAAGATGGAGTAAAGTCAGCATACACTTGCTCCCCATTTATGGTGACTCACTTCTTCCATATTCTACCACATTCCACTGTACATTTGACTGCTGTTAACCGGCCGACACATTCCCCTCGATTCAAAGAGCAAAAGTTAATTGATTTCGGATCGAGAATCGTAAGTTTGGGTGGGTGTTAGTAATTTTTTCCTGTTTTTTTGGCCATTTCCGACTCGCACGAGCCTACGTACGAATGCGTATATGCTCTTACGATCATCGCAAGTTCGTTCCTAAATTTTAGGATCAAAACGTAAAACTTAGGATCAAATCCTAAAACTTAGGATGAAAACGTAAAACTTAGGATAATTGGATGTGTTTCGGTGTGATTCAGAGAACAGTTTTCAAACCTCTAAATACGTTTTAAAAGAAAGCCACTGCCGACACCTTTTAGCAGTCGGATTGCTGTTCTTGAACAGGTTTTTTGGCTATGTGGAGGAGTCTGCGCGTCTTGAGCTGCAATGAACTGCATGTATCAGCATGGCCGAGGCCATAAATTGTATGGCAATGCATACCTGATTCATGTATGCCTTATAAAAGCATTTTAATGTGGACCTTAATTAGTCCTTTGCATGTAAACCTTTATTTGGCAATATATTTGCGTTAATTAAAGAAACTTATGTCCTTTGTTATTTATTTTTAAATTGATGTACTAGAATAATATTTTTAGATTGCATTTATTGGTGTAGTTGTTTACCTTTGCTTTGTTTAATTATTTAAGCACATCTTTGGTCAGATGCATCACACTTACTGAGGAGAGGAGAGCGGGATAAAGTGCAGGATGTGGGTTACTGCTGTATTTTGCACAGACACAGCAGAGCTGGGGGCACGGAAAGGTCAGAAATCAAAGAATCCAGAGCAACACAGTCACAAGGCCCTTTCTGTTTGCAGGCTGCCCGATAATACCTGAGCCGCCATCTTGGCTGTTTCTAGGCTCATAACATGCAGAAGTTGCTGGGTGTTTTTTAATATTTGAGAGCAATCTGTATGTAGAGGGTGTGGGTAACCACACAAAAAATTTAAAGTTGTACCATTTGAAGCATAAATATTAAAATTAAATCCACAAGTAAAAAATGCAAGTTAACTAAAAATTAAACAAAGTAAGATTTACTTATGCAAATGCATTCATTAATGGTTGGTTACTACAAAATGAATGAAATAAAGAAAAATAAAAGACCAAATATTTAGAATGCACTTTAATGAGGTAAGTTTGTAGTGCGGAGCCGCAAGATCAGAAGGATTTACGTCCAGACAAAAAAGGAAAAAGGGCAAAACCAATGTTGCAACCTGAGAAATGAAACGGAAAATTCAGGATGGAAACTGACATAGGTCTGATTCCCGAACTGCCATACGAACGGACGTACATTTTAGGATAGAAACGTATTTGCTTATAGAATCACTCGCAAGTTCATACGAACGCACGAGCGGACGGGAAAAATAGGATGATCGGCACACAAATCCAAGCTGTTACATGTTTCTTTGAATCGACCCAATTATGATCACATGCCTATCCAGTGTTTTTGAATGAACCGCAGTGACCACGTTCATCATGTATATGATGGATTGAGGAAGTGGTGAGTATGTTCTTTGCTGCCAGTGTAAGGCACCAGAAGGCAGGTGTAAAGTCATGACAAAGGAGCTATAGTATTGTAGGGAAATGCCCCCACCCACAGCCATGATGCTTATGTTATAATATTATAAAGGCAGAATTTGGGCTGGGGTGTCTTTGCTGGCGGGCGGGGGGTTACAGCGCGCTCAGTACAGGAGTAAAGGCTGGGGCAGATTCCGACAGAAGAGTAAATTCTAGAACATCCTCGGGTGAAATGAGCTTCACCCTGGAGGCTATGCTCAACCCGGCCAGTCACAAAGCAGGGCTTCTGATCTTCCCAATGGCCAGTCAGTCCTTGAGAGAAAAATTATGTGACATTTTGGGCAGTTTGATAAAAATCAAGGAATTTTGAATTTCTGTTGAAGCTTACACAACAGGCTACAAGCTCCCAGGTGCACCTGGCCCATGGCATGCCACTTATACCTAGAAAGACCTAGAAAGAAGTCATTGAAAGGTACTGTACACACCAGAGCCTGGAATTCAGAGTCAACAAGGCACTCACACTGTGTGACATCACAGAGATGAAGGAACTCAAACAAATGTTGCAGATAGTTAGAGCAGGTAGCAGAGTTTGAGAAAGGCTGTACGTGAAAACAAGTTGAATAATAGGTTGAACATAGGAACAGGCCAGATGCAACAGCTGGCAAAATTCAAGTAAAGGCTAGATTCAAGAACAAGCTGAAAAAAGGAACACAATGTAGATAGATGGTGGAACATGGCTGAAGACTCAAATTTTAACTAAACACAGTAAACTTATACTGGATGACTGCAAGATGAGCCAGGAGTATGAAACTCTTGGACAATTGCTCACTGAATGTTAAGCCTAATGCTGTGGGAGTATATTTAGAATGTCTTGTGGCTGTTCTCATCCAGTGCATTGTCAAACATGTGACTCCTATAATTCCAGACTTAAAATTATTCACATTCTCTTTAATGCTTTTTCGTGGCAATCTAATCAAGTTCCAGTTAATAGGCAGTTAAAGCAGCCTGTGTTTTGGGGGTCATTAAAAATTGAGAAACACAAGCTAATCCTACTGGTAAACAACTAACTGTATTGTTAGGTCGAGATTACCACAACTGCCACCATGGGGTCAGTTCAGAGCCAGGTGAGAAAACTCACTCCTTTTTTAGGACAGAAAACTGCCATTTACTTTTATTGTGGCTAATTCTACACCAGGTGTTAATTTACATCTGGTTGTCAGCTGACAATGAGAGTGAATGGCAGTGAGTTTTCTCATCTGGCTCTTAATAGCCCCGTGTCTTCTCTAACTGAATTCTGGTGCCAGTCATTATTATATAGTCCATTAGCTAGTTATTATAAAAACATTCAGCTAGTTAAACGCATTCAGTGTTTTCTGTTCCATTTGTTATGATTACAATAATGGAATATTTTTTACATACAGAGTATATATATATATTGTTAGTTGTCCTTCAGACAATTGTGAGCCTAATCTATGAAGTACGCCTTTCTATGCCATTTAGCATCATTTTGCTGATGTATGCATCCGGCGTGACTGCACTGATATATTTCTAATATGGTGCCACAAGTCAAAATGTTGTTAATCAGTTTGAATTGCCAGCCAGTGTATTGGCCAGCCTTTGTCAGCACCTGTTTGATTTTACCAGTGCAGCCAGAAATTAATTAACATAGAATGAAAATAAAATAGCAAAACATATCTTATAACTCCACCAAGAAAATCAAATCAAACACAGTAGCAAATAAATGATCAAAGGGAATAGTTGATTGTTCCTAAGGAATATTAATATAAAATATCTAGCAAAAAAATGGTCCAATAAAAAAAATCATTAAAATATGCTGAATTCTTACTGCTCAGTGTAGATGCTTTTAGCTATCATGCAATGCTTTAGGCAGAAATTTAGACTGGTCAAAGAGATTGACCACCCATCTGAAAAAAAAAGCCCCGCAGCTGCTCAGTCCTACTTTGGCTATCAGCAATTTACCCAATTGCTGGATCGCATATGACATCGGGCATTGTCAGAACGCCAATCACTGACACTTCCATGTTGGACTCGCACACCTTAGCCATCAGTCACAAGGGCGCCCCATACCCTCTCCATTCACAACAATGGAGTGGCGTGTCTGGCTTCGGCACACACCCTCCTATGTAAGAATGGAGAGGACTGAGCTCAATCCCAACATGGAATTGCCAGTGACTGCTGGAGTAAGAGCGATGAGCTGCGGGGGATCACAGGCTGGCTCAAGAGACACCTCTGGCTTTATTCTACCCAGGAGAGGAAAACCACAAGCTTGGCTCGATTTTTTTTTTCATTTGGGGTGTAAAAGTGACCCTTGCAATGCATTGACAAACATGTGACTCCCATAATTCCAGACTTAAAATGATTCACACTCTGGTTAATGCTTTTTCAAGAAGCACATTGGCAATCTAATCAAGTTCCAGTTAATAGGCAGCCTGCAGCCTTTATCTTCTTTATAACTCCTGATTGTCCTTCAGCAGTTAGGGGCTTAGTAAGGATATCTGCTGTCATATCCTCAGTGGGGCAATAAAGTATCTCAATAAGTCCTCGCTTCTGAAGATACTCAGTCTCAAAGTGCTGACTCAGAAGTAATCTGTCGATAGATTTGGTTGCACAGGGTTTCCTTAAAGAAAGGATAAGATATCAAAGCAAAAGCAAAGCCACTTTTTCCTAAAAAAAACAAAAACAAATGCAAACAAAAAAAAGTTAAATCTACCCAGCATGCATAAGTACTGTCAAGGGTAGGGTTGCCAAACCCCTCAAAGTAAAGCATGCATGTAATGGTAATTTTACTCGAAAAGACAGAACTGGGGGGAGAAGGCCTACTCCGGCCCCTCTCCTGAAGCCAGAGAGCCCGGGGGGATTGGAACCCCCCCCCCCCCTCCCGGTGAAGACAAGACCCGGTGGGAGGGATCGCGCACAGGGGGGAGTAAATGTAATTTGTATTTATTTGCTTTATATTTTGCTTTATATAGTTTTACAGCTATTATCAGCAGCTGCAAAAGTGGGGCTATTCTGTGTCCCCTGTTGAAGCCGCAGGAGCCCGGGGGGAGGGAGATCGCAGCCCCCCGAGTGAAGAGGAAACCCGGCCAGATCGATTGAGGGGTCAGGTGAGTGGCCTTTTTTGGGCTGCTAGCCAGGGAAAGCCAGGGATGTAAAAATTACGTGGCTGGCATTTAATGGTAGGAGAAGCAGCCACCTAAAGGGTTAAAGAGGAGAAAACCCTTGATTTTTATCTCTGGTGGGTATTTCAAGCCTGATTGTGATGTCTGGCTTAGAGGGAGACCACTGGCCCTGCATTCTTATAGACAATAGGGCAGTGGTTGCTCCTTTTTAATGACTGGGGTTTTAACCCCTTTTGTGCCTATTTATTTGTTGGGCTACGATCCCCTAGTTTTCTACATATTCCTTTTTGGGTCCAGGATGGAATCTGCTTGCACTCTACTCCACCTTAAGGGTTTGAGGGAATTTTTTTACACCGTGTTTATTCATATTTATGCCTAAGGGCTCAGGAAGAAATAGAGGTAGTAGTGGAAGGGGGTTGTGGTGCTGTGATGGAGGGAGTTTAACCCACCCCTTCTTGCTGACCCTAATCCCCACAGATCAGAGCAGAGCGATACTGCTCCTGCATTGTCCTGCCTTCTGCACTCACAGCTTGCTTGTCTGACTGCACAGGTGGCTTAAAGGCGGAGACCAATTTCTTATGTTTTCCCTGGCATACAATGACCATTGACGCACAACCACCCCCCCCCCCCCAAAAAAAAAAAATGGAACAAACTTTTCGAGAATTGCCTTGTCTGCTGGACCCAGAAACAGCTGCATTTGTTGGTGCCACAGCATGCAGCCATTTCTTGATCCACATCAGTTTGGCCAACACAAGGAAAGGGTAAGTGACTCTTCAGTGTTGAGCCTTACAGGCGAGTGGGAGCACAAAACTGAGGGTGATGGTTTTCTTTGGAGTAAACCACCTGAAGAGCCCTGGCCCACATGGATTCTGTTTAAACCTTACACACTTCCTCATGCCACCCAAGACATTGCAGAGATACTTACTTTTTCTTCAATTCACTTCATCCAATATGAAAACCCCTCTTGGTGTTTACTGAAGGGGTAGGTAAAATTAGTTTAGGTTTGTTAGAGCCCTGTTAACTCCCCTGAGCAATTTTGACAATTGGGGAAAAATAATTACCCTTTGCCACAATCCACCTTGTGGTGCCCTGGCGCTGCTGCAGCTATATTTGGGAGTCAGAGGCCATGACGTGTTCTAGATTCCCTTCTGTCATGCAACCATTTCTGGTGGCATAAAAGGGAAGGGGTGTCATCTCAAAGCTTTGTCCCGGGTGCCAGAAAGCCTAGCTAAAGCTCTGTCTATACCAGTTAACACATTGTGGTGTCAACCATTATGCAGCAATGGTTGGCATTCTATGCGGTTTTGCCACACTCTTAAAGCATACCTAAACCTAGGATTTGTAGTTAACCCAGTAACTGACCTTGATCCATGTTTCCACAATTCATGCACAGACTCTTCAACATTCAACATTCATTGGAATGAATATTCATGTAATCTCCCCCCAGCTGCACTCACCATGCAACGGATGGATAGGGTGCAGGGGATGCAGGCGGTTAATCAGGGCTTCAGAATCTATGCATATCTCTCGCCCAGATTCTCCACCATTCCAAGTAAGTATGAAAAAAATATGTTTTTCTAAATTAGCATGATATCGATCGCAACCTTTCACACACCAAACACACCACTAGTATGAATGCTATTATAAAGCCCCAGGTTGCCATGGCCTTCTGGATTGAGCAAACTGGATTGTCTTGTACGTACGAGATTGATCAATTTTAACTGTCAGTTTGCAAAAATGGCATAGCTGAATCTAAAATAACACCTAGATATATATAAGAATGAGTGGCCATTGGAAGATATGATTTACCTCATTTCATTTTTAATTATCCAACCCAAATCTGATGAGGGGTCACCTACCAGACTTTGTTGAATTGGCTAAGCTTTGACAAGAATAGGGTTTTATAAGGATAGTATCCAAATATGGGACAATACACAGTAACTGAGAAGAGCCACCACTCCTGACATTTGCACAATGATAATCCTGGGTGCGATAGTTATTCCAAAGGGTAAATCTTTTTGCTTTATCAAAAGAACAATTTGGCATTGGGTAGGGAGAAGACACTACCAGAAGTAATCCAGGGTAATCCATTAAAGTGGACCAAAACCCAGGATTTTGACTATTCTGGGTTTTGGTCCTTGCCTCCAGACACCCTGATCAGGAATGCCCCGCTGTGTGAACCCCCCCCCCCCCCAGGTCAACAGAACAAACTTCCTTCTTCCCGGTCGTTCATCCAAGGAGCACGCTGGGATCTGCTCGAGCCGTCCAGGAGCTCATCTAATACCAGTGGATCCAAGCACGCCGACACCCGCATCCCCTGCTACCCTCTAACAGATAGCGTGCCCGCGCCAGCCATTCACAAATGCCTGGTGCATGCCCGCGGCTTACTAGAGGGATAGCAGGGATGCGGCCGTGACTCACACATGCGCCGTCGGACCGGGAAAGAAGGTGAGTATATCGGGTGACCTGGGGGGGTTTCACACAGTGGGACATCTTGATTTTGGATGCCCCGGGGAAGGGAATCAATCTTTAAGATTCCTAGGCCGATCTTGTGGGTTTTGATCCACTTTCATCAATCCAGAGGTGTTCTATGGAACTCTATTTTGTATCCATGTTTGAGCCTGTTTGCTTGGAGTCCTGCCACACATCTGCAAAATAAAGGTATCTTTCTCCAACCTAATGCCATCGTTTTTGGGATTCCAAGTCATCCCCTTTGATGAATGATTAAAATGCAATCCCTTACATCTTTACAAATAATTTATTATTTCCCCCGAAATGTTTTCTTCCCTTTGAAATCCAATGTGAAAATTTGAAACTGGAAAACCTTGCTATCTGTGGTCAGCTCCAAATGTGAACCAAAATATATATCCCTTTATTGAGTAGAGCATACAGTCTAGATTTACTGTATTAGCCCCCACACCATTGCCTTAATCAAAGAGTCCTTCTAGTTGCATTCATGATTTAGCCATGATTTATACTTCTTATTCCAGAGCGTGTCACATATAATCTGCCGCCCGGCAATGAAGCGATTTTGGGGTTTATTCATCATGGGATAGCAGCAGGTAGTGTCTCGTATCGGCAGGCGGCGTATGTTGCACGCTGGACGCTGTACGCAATACCACATTTCTGAAAGCGAATCTGGTGATCGACTTGAACAGCACCATGTAGCATACATTTCATCATTATAGGCGGCTCAGCGTATAGTGCTGGTGCTCAAGCTTCCAGAGCGCCAGGTATTACCTGTCGCTACCTGTCGCTCTCCCATACATTTCAATGGACGTTACTTTTCTTCTATTTAAACAGCGTTTTTTGTGTTAAATTTGTTTTTGTCTCTCAAATAATCGTGTCACCTCTACTGGCCTAGAAAAAGTCATTTTTGAAAACTCTTGATTTCTTATATTTTTATGCAGAATTGTCATTACAGGTCTGGCATTAAAGTATTAATGTCACCGTGTTACAACAATGTAAAATCATGTGTTTTTGCTTTGTTACTGGTGGATATGTGTTTAAAAACAGACTTTAATCACACAGCGTCTGGCGCTCTATGCTACAGCGACCAGATCCAGAATGCATCTCATCTCTGTGTTAGTTTTGTGTAATATTTGGAACACAGGTGAAAATACTTTTGAGGCACCACTACAAAATGTTTGTATCATTCTTATTAAATGGAAATCAAGCATTGAATGATTTATGTACTAATCCACCTATTCTTTTGTGACCATGGGGTCGATTCAGAGCCTGGTGAAAAACCTCACACCTCAAACCTTAGGAGAGGAAACTGCTATTTACTTTCATTGTCTATCCGATATAAATTTTCACCTGAAAGTGAATGGCAATTTTCTATCCTAAAAAAAAGCATTGAGTTTTCTCACCAGGCTCTAAATCAACCCCCTATGTTTTTATTTTTAAGTGTTCAGCCATTTGTTTTAAATTGCGTGGGGTCTCCAAGCGGGGGACCCCTCACCTTTTTTTTAATTTGTAAGGGTTTAAACTATTATAAATAAAATGGGCCCCCTGGCCCCGAAGCTAACAGCCTGCATAGCTTTCATAGGCACTTCTGCCACCAGCACTATTGGATATAGAAGCAAAAATCAGGTCCCACTTGGGGAGGTAACTTCCAATCCCCTGCTTCTCCCCTACCTACATCTAGTCTCTTCCTCTACGCTAGTCAAAAACCCATATTACCACATTTTCACCCTATAAGACGCACTTAATTTTCCTCAAAAGTGGAGGGAAAATGTCAGTGCCTCTTGTCAGACAAATGAAAAAAACTTTCATTCCCTGGCTCCCACGCAGCATCTCCCACCAACTTAAACAGACACGTATACACACACACACACACACACACACACACACACACACACACACACACACACAAGCACATATCCATTACCGGTATCCTCTGCCCACCACCTCTGTAGCCGCCACTCCTGTCGCTGCCCACCGCTTCTGTAGCCGCTGCAAGTTCAGAGCAAGCCAGTTCCGGCTACCGGGTGTGGCCTGTGACTCATGCCAGTGTCCAATGACGCCAATGAAGTTTTTTTTGTTTGTTTTTGGGGCATGCTGCACACTGCCTGTATTTGGTGTATTTGGGATGCCTTACGATGCCTTTAAATGGAATGTCATGCACACAGCCACATGCTCTCACTGCCTGTATTTGGGATGCCTCGCACTGCCTGTATTTGGGATACCTCACACTGCTTGTAATTGGGATGCCCACACACTGCCTGTATTTGGGATGCCTCGCACTGCCTGTATTTGGGATACCTCACACTGCTTGTAATTGGGATGCTCACACACTGCCTGTATTTGGGATACCTCACACTGCTTGTAATTGGGATGCCCACACACTGCCTGTATTTGGGATGCCTCGCACTTCCTGTATTAGGGATACCTCACACTGCTTGTAATTGGGATGCCCACACACTGCCTGTATTTGGGATACCTCACACTGCTTGTAATTGGGATGCCCACACACTGCCTGTAATTGAGATGCCCCTCACTGCTTGTAACGTGAGGTCTGTTATGGGGTAATGGGGGGATTCTGCACACTGTTTATAATAGGGTGATTGGGAGGGAGGGATTTTAGCACACCATTTGGTTCAGAATATTTTTTTTCTTATTTTTCTGGTGGTTTGCATACCACGTGTCATATTATTCATTTTTGAATGCCATTTTTGAAGGTTTTCTAATTCTTCTCATTTTTTTTTCAGTAAAATACCTTATTGCTCTTATAGTTTGATGTAAGAACAGTTTACCTTGTACAGTGAATCAGCCTTTTTCACAACATCCTAGTTTATATCTTTGTTATTTTGCTCACCTCATCTCATTACTAAGATCTTTTGTGTTAACGTTACATTACTGTAGAGTGTATTGTGCCATCAAGGACAAGTACAAGATTATAATCCTACATATTTTTTTAGTATATTATTCACTAGCTAAGTCACCTGCTTATAGTGCACCTTAAACCTGGTCCTCGGTATTTCTCCACTGAGGGGCTTAAAGTCAGTGGAATAGGACCCTGCCTAGCACAGATTTGCCAGAGATTAGGTGAATTTAGACATAGAATCAACAATTGAAACAGGTCTCCTTTTCTTTGCAATAAGGCATTTCTTATATAGTTTTGTGTCAAATATTTTCTTTGATACTTGGTATTTATTTTTCCTTGTAAGGGTCACTATGGGTTATTATGGGTGCTCTTATTGTTCCTTTAAATAAAACATTTTAATACTAACATTATCATCAATTCATGTTCTATTCTGGTGCAGTTCTGCTGAATAATTAGCACGATTCTGGTTCTGCATCACCAAAATCTGAATACTCAAAGCATTTTGGAGCAAATAATAAATTCCCCTTTAATGCCTTAAACACACGTGTATGAAAGCCAGAGTATTCAACAGAGAAATGTACTTTTAGAGTGGAAAATTATTCTTCTTTAAAGAGGAACAAAACGCTGGTAACCTGCTTTAGAGTCCAAAGAAGTTCAGGGTCCGGTTACAGTAGGGCAACCCCCTGTAGGATGCCCCGGAGGCAGGCTAGCACCGGGTCTGGAATCTTTTAGATTACATGGTCCAGCTGCAAGGATTTTCATCCACTTTAAAACATACAGATAATAAGCAAAAGGTCAGCTTTAATAAAATAGTGTATTTTTGAGTGGGAGAAGATTTTCCAGCAAAGCCTTTTAAAACATCTTTCCTCCTGGGCTAAATTGGCTCATCATTCAAACAAAAAATCCACTCACCTGATCACTGCAATCCTCTTCTGATGCTGGCAAGGGAGTGGGGCTCTGGACAGAAACTGTGAACACTTGACTGACAGGCACTTGAAGGGTAAATAAAAGATTAGTAAACTGCCCCCTCTGATGACTGATGTAAGTGTAAGAGAGGGCTTAACCCCATGAAGATGTCAAATAGCATGAAAGTTCTGCACTCCTAAACTGCATGGCAGATGCAATCTTGCTTACAGGCCTAACCACACATGAGCAACCTATCTATTATGCTACACACACACACACACACACTGAATAAACAGCTGAAACAGCTGCGGGAGGAATTCTGTGTATGTGAGACAGAAGCTGTTACAAAGAACTTTTATAGGTTTGGCAGTTGTTTGGCAGAACTTTCTGTCGGTGGAAACAATGAATCTAGATTATCTCTGCTGTGAGTAGATCAATGGTGAGTCTTTACAGCTAATGGCTTCCTACTTCTGGCTAAAAATAGGGGATCATTGCACAGTGATTTGAGGAAATTTGGCCGGTGCAACTTGGTTTATAGAAAGCTGAGCTCTAGTGTGTGTTGCAAGATGGCTGCTCCCACGCAGTTCTATCAGCACAAAATCTGCCCGGGTTTCTATAAACATATAACATGCAGAATCTATACCATCTGCTAATGATAGTTATTGCTGGGGGGGGGGGGGGGGCTTTAAGGCCGCAAATTACTAAGCTTCTATTCACTGAAAGACTGAAAGTATGCTTTTAGTCATAGACCCCCAGCTGACCTGGTAGTCAAGTGAAACTGTGGGGGGGCTGAGAAGGCAAACTTTATATTATTGGACCTTGTTAATTCAAAAATGTAACAAATACTAGAGCATTTGTATAATTGGTATTAGAATTGTGCCAATCAAAGAAACAAAAGAAGCCTTCTGATTTCAGTAAGGTGAAAAATTACGAAATCCTTTTTAGCAGATTTTGGACATGATTGTGTTCTAGTTTCATATGCAGATATACTAGACTATACTATATGAACAGATTAATTCCTCCATTCTAAAATTACATATCACATTATGCTGTTAAAGGAAACCTATAGCTTTACTTACCAATATTTAAAAGGGGCTAAAGTAGGATTGGTCTTCCAAGGAAACTTTTTCTGTGCCTGTAAGACATCAGGGTCAGGGAGTGCCAAGGCTGCCTAGACAATCCACTTTCCTTACCACTCTTTTCTGTCCTACGGTCTCCTGCACCCCAGTTTGTGAAGCCAAGCTGAAGGTTCCCAGGTGGGCGTGGCCTGTGTATTGCCAGCTCCCATTGAAAACAATGGGCTACTCTGTACTCAAGTGACTTCCATCTTCTATTGTTATCATTTGGGATGTACACAGGCCATCCTCACCTGTCAGTCAGTACGTAGAAGTGCAGCTCCTAGCTTCACAAACCACGAGACCAATCGACCGGTGCCTCAGTGGGTATAAGGTAAGCCTGGAGTCTTAGGAAAAGTCCACAGGAGTGACTTTGCATTTAAATTATTCTGTTAAAGGGGACTTTACAAAAAAAAGGATGAATTTGACCTGAACTGTGCTAAAACTTTTTTTTTTTTTTTTTTTAAGAATAAAGTTGTGTAGTTCAGGGTGAATTTACCTTGGCTCAAATACAAAGCTCATAGCTTCTGCTGTCTGATGATGTGTGGTTTGAATATCTCATCATGATGTCCTTCAGATCATTAAAATATTCTTTTCATTACTGCACTGCTAATATAATGTGCTTGGTGACTTTCTGATAACCTTATAGCGCAAAAAAGTTTTGCTATGAAATAATTGTATTCATGCTAGTATGGCTGAATGTACACCACTGTTACATTGTTTCTAAAATGACACATTTTCCATCATTAGTTTTTCAAGTTATGATTATGAACAGAACATTATGGGTAGTTATAAATCACACCAAATTCCCTTTTGAAGATTCCAGAGCCAGCTGATTCCCTATTCTAATGCGGAATCTCTAGTATACTATCACAAGCAATCCCATGGCAGATTGCCAACTGCTCCTCACATTCTATGCCGGGCTCTGTGGACAAAAAGAGTCCTATGCCCTGCAATAATATATACGGACATAGGGAGATGATTGGATGAAAGCCTGCATGTGTGCCATGGGTTTGCTTGTGATGTGGGTATGCCAGCGATCCCAGGGGGGTTCACATAGTGAGGATAGGGAATCAGCTGGTTTGTTCCACATTAACCCTTTCACTGCCAGCCTACCTGTAGCTTTTGTTGCCCTCTGTTGCCAGACCATGTTTCACTATTTTGCGCTCCCCATGTTCAACTGTGATTTTTGAAGGGATTTCCAGGGATTTCCCAGAAAAATGATATATTGTTTTTTTCAAGAGAGTCTGGGCTTCAACATGAAATCTCTTGTTTGGCCTTTTTTTAGTGTATTCTCAATACTTTTTGGTGAAATATGTGCAAAAAAAATAAAAAAAATCTATTTTGCTTGAAAATTTCAGATCTGCAGACAAAATGAGCACCTTGCAATTTTTCAACCAAAACAACCCTTTACATTTGGAATATCCCCTATAAACCATATATTCCCTGAAAGTACACATGTTAAGCTTTCTAAGAGTACCCAGCTTGTTGTAGTAGGCTCAACTTTCTGGAAGTAATCCCTCAAAGAATTCTTAGGTTGCACAGGGTTTCCCTAAAAAAAATGAATAAAAAAGCTGAATAAATAACGTTTTCCTAAAATATGGAAGAGCAAGGTCCCCCGAGCAGAACAATACCCAACATGCATAGGTACTATTAACCCTTTTAATTGCCAACCTACTTGAAGTTTTGTCACCCTCTGTTGACAGGTCATTTTTCCCCATTCTGCGCCATGTTTAACCGTGATTTTTGCCGGAATTTTCAGTAAAATTATAGATATATATTTTGCAGTAGAGTTTAGGCTTGAAATGTCTTGTTTGTAAAACATATTGCATGTGAAAGCCCAATTTCTCCTGATTACAACGGTACCACATATGTATCGGTAGCCCCCCCATTCTTGCCCAGGAAACCCCCCCAAACTGAAAATAGCACTTTATAACATTTACAAATAAAATACTACTACTATCCACACTATAAACATAAGGGGTTAATTTTTAAAAAAAATTACATAGGGGGGGGGGGGCATTTTTGGGGGAATTTTAAGGGTTAAAAACCCTTAAAAATCCCCAAAAAATTGATATGGGGTCCCCCTTACCCAGCATTACCAGCCCGGGACCAGCTATGGGGGCTTGTAGGAACAGAGTAGAGGGGCCAGCTTTTGTGGCCCCCCACCCTGCAGCCTACAAGCCCACATAGCCTATGTGGGCCTGGGCTCTTCTGTCCCCCCCGGGCTTTGGGGAGGCAGGTAATTGGGGGTGCAGGGGTTAACGGCAAGTCACCTGCTAGCGGCAGGTGACTTGCCAGCCCCCAGCCTTGTGAACTGGTATAAGAGGTCTCATGGACCCCTTACCAGTTCACAAGGGGTTAAATGTTAAATATAAAGACACAGACACATAAGAAAAAAAAAATTATCTTTATTTATTTTTTTACTTTACTCACCTCCGATCCTGTGTCCACAGGCGATCTGCGATGACAGTCTGCTCGGGTGTTTGGAAGAGAGAGCCTGGGGGGGGGCAGCAGTTAGCAGCTGCTGCTGCCGAAGCGGGGGGGGGGGCTATTCCGGGGGCACGAAATTAAAGAAGAGACCCAGCTGGATCCAACGAGGGGTCAGGTGAGTTTTTTTTTTTTTTTTTTTAACTAGCTGGGGGGAAATTCAGGCACATAGATTCTACGTGCTTGGCACTTAAGTGGAGTGGAAGCGAGCACGTAGAATATAAACATTACCCTCAGGCAGCAAAAGGGTAATACAATAAAGAGTTGGACATACCTGAATCTCAGGAACCAACATGTCAAAGAAGCTGACTACCAAGGCAGTGACTAGACTAAAACTAAGGTGAGCCACAGAAGGAATCTCCAGGGTCCTGGAACCTACAGGCCATAAAATCTAGGTGAAGGATGAAAACATACTGGAACACAGTACAGACCTGGATAACTGCCTGGTGAGCCTCATACAGAGACAAACGAAACGGAATCTGACTAAACTAGGTGCTGCATAAGTGGAGGATTAATGGACAAGCATCCCCCAGGACACCCACTGGTGACCACTGGAACAGCAACTCTGCTGCAAGGCAACACAGTGCAATCAGCAGGATGTTCGCAGCACTTTCTGTTCTACAGCGGGGCTATCCAGTAGGCATCTACTGTATGTTTTTTTCGTAGCATGCAGTCTTCCTCAGACAAGTAAGGGTGCAGTGATCCATGTGACTAAAGCTGATGACATTAGATAAAGGATAAGCATTCCCCTCTAGCAAGCTGTCATAGCTGACAAGCCTGGTGGCCTTTTAAAGAGGATCTCCATCCTAGTAAACCCACCTCACCCCTCTAAGCCTAATTCAGGCATTTATAACAAAACATACTCGCCCAATTGCTGAATTGGAGCAATGTCGCTGTCCACAGCAGGCATGGCTGGACCTTAAGTAACAGGTCAGTCACTCAATCCCCGAGCAGCACATCTGATGTGTCCAATCAAGGTCCCAGTTCTTATCTTCCATGATAAGGTTTTTATTTTCTTCGTTTTCGTCCAATTTATTTTAGTCAAATTAGGTTTAGTCCAGCAGGAGGGAGGGGTATACAGGAGGTAGCGGGTGAGTAAATATCCTCTTTATAAAAATTAAAGAAACAAAAGAAGCCTTCTGATCCAGTAAGGTGAAAAATTACTTAATCCTTTTTTTTTTAATATTCTTTATTTTTGCTTTTCCAAAAATAGTGGTACAGATAAAGTACAGCGTAACACAAAGAAGACATTCAGATTTACACATCTCAAACCCTTATAAAGGGATGGCAACGAGCATCATGACAATACAACAGCAGAATAAACCCTAAACAAAAAGATCATGAGTATGTGTGGTCTTTAGAATGCTAAGTGGAAGGGGGGGGGGGCGTGCGGATCCCCGGGCACCCGCCAGCAGAGCTCTGCATTCAGCAGACTCCACAAACCTCAGCCAGTAAAACCAGGTAATAGTGAAACTCTCTAATCTATTTTCTCAAGAGAGAATCACGTTCTCGAACCGCATGAGCTCATTTACCTTCATGATCCACATACCAACTAAAGTTGGGTCCGGGTTTTTCCACCTTAGGGGGATGCAAGTTTTTGCTGCATTGAGAAGGTGACACAACAAAGATTTCTTGTAATTCTTTAAGGGGACTTTGGTCATGTGGAGCAGGCAGGAGGCCGGATCATCAGGCACTGTAGTTTCAGTTACTTTACTCGCTACCCCTCTAACTAAATCCCAGAATGGCTTTAAGACAGGACAAGACCAGAAAATGTGTAGCATATTGCCTCTTGCATCATTACACCTCCAACATTTTTCAGGGGCCTCTGGGAACCATTTATGTAAAACAACCGGCACTCTATACCAACGCGACAAAATTTTGTAGTTGCACTCTTGAATTCGCAAGCAAATGGACGTCTGATGCGGCATGGCCAAGAGTTTTCTACATTGTTCCTCGGAGAAAGAGACTCCCAGATCCGTCTCCCATTTTCTCAGAAAGGAGGGCCTCTCGTTCTCCTGGGGGGGCAATCAGAAGTTTATAAATGTAAGACAGCATATGCTGGATAGCGGTTTTACTGGCACACAGATTCTCATAGGGGGTGGTTTTCCTTAAGCCTCCAGTAAGTACAACTGCAGTGAATGGAGATGATCTGATTATTTTGCTAGTTTGTCCATGCCGTTAGCCCCTTTGCTTGGGCGAGTATACCCAGATCCATCCAGTCCTCACTCCCCCAAAAATGACCCTGGCTTCTCTCCACTCTCTAGATGTGGGGCCTTCATTACCCGGGGGAAAGCTAGGATTACCCAGGATTGGGAGCATTGGGGAGGGGGCAGGGGAAAACTCCAGATGTTCAAGGTGGCGCCTGCAGGTTTTGATAATGGCTCCAACTGTGGGGTATTTCAGGGCTAGAGGGGACCCATGATCCCCCAGCCAAATGATTCCTGAGATCGGGGTTTCCAGGAACCCTGCTCCAAACCCACCCACTATTTATGGCTCCCATGCAGGCAGCAATCAACTTCTCTGCTGAGGTGCACTGCTGCATAATAAAGGGTCGGATCTGGGAAGCAGAGACCCCCACTTTCTTTGGACCGAGACAACATTGTCTTATTTAGCCTCGGTTTCTTTCCTCCTCAAACGAAAAGCCCTCTGACTTTTTGCAGGAAGCTCTGAGGGACCATCACTGGAAGGGCCTGTAGAAGGTAGAGCAGGCGGGGGAGCAAATTCATCTTGGTTGCATTGTCGAGGCCATACCAGGAGATCCTCCCCTTCGCCCATCTGGCCGTCTCCTCCTCAAACCTCCTCAAAAACAGTGGCAAATTTAGGTCCAAATTTTTTCCCAGATTATTGCCAATTTTGGTCCCGAGGTATGTGACAGAATCATTTGCCCATTTGAAAGGGAAAGTGTTCCTTAGGTTGTTGAACCTCTTAAAGAGGATCTCCATCCTAGTAAACCCACCTCACCCCTCTAAGCCTAATTCAGGCATTTATAACAAAACATACTCGCCCAATTGCTGAATTGGAGCAATGTCGCTGTCCACAGCAGGCATGGCTGGACCTTAAGTAACAGGTCAGTCACTCAATCCCCGAGCAGCACATCTGATGTGTCCAATCAAGGTCCCAGTTCTTATCTTCCATGATAAGGTTTTTATTTTCTTCGTTTTCGTCCAATTTATTTTAGTCAAATTAGGTTTAGTCCAGCAGGAGGGAGGGGTATACAGGAGGTAGCGGGTGAGTAAATATCCTCTTTATAAAAATTAAAGAAACAAAAGAAGCCTTCTGATCCAGTAAGGTGAAAAATTACTTAATCCTTTTTTTTTTAATATTCTTTATTTTTGCTTTTCCAAAAATAGTGGTACAGATAAAGTACAGCGTAACACAAAGAAGACATTCAGATTTACACATCTCAAACCCTTATAAAGGGATGGCAACGAGCATCACGACAATACAACAGCAGAATAAACCCTAAACAAAAAGATCATGAGTATGTGTGGTCTTTAGAATGCTAAGTGGAAGGGGGGGGGGGGCGTGCGGATCCCCGGGCACCCGCCAGCAGAGCTCTGCATTCCGCAGACTCCACAAACCTCAGCCAGTAAAACCAGGTAATAGTGAAACTCTCTAATCTATTTTCTCAAGAGAGAATCACGTTCTCGAACCGCATGAGCTCATTTACCTTCATGATCCACATACCAACTAAAGGTGGGTCCGGGTTTTTCCACCTTAGGGGGATGCAAGTTTTTGCTGCATTGAGAAGGTGACACAACAAAGATTTCTTGTAATTCTTTAAGGGGACTTTGGTCATGTGGAGCAGGCAGGAGGCCGGATCATCAGGCACTGTAGTTTCAGTTACTTTACTCGCTACCCCTCTAACTAAATCCCAGAATGGCTTTAAGACAGGACAAGACCAGAAAATGTGTAGCATATTGCCTCTTGCATCATTACACCTCCAACATTTTTCAGGGGCCTCTGGGAACCATTTATGTAAAACAACCGGCACTCTATACCAACGCGACAAAATTTTGTAGTTGCACTCTTGAATTCGCAAGCAAATGGACGTCTGATGCGGCATGGCCAAGAGTTTTCTACATTGTTCCTCGGAGAAAGAGACTCCCAGATCCGTCTCCCATTTTCTCAGAAAGGAGGGCCTCTCGTTCTCCTGGGGGGGGGGGGCAATCAGAAGTTTATAAATGTAAGACAGCATATGCTGGATAGCGGTTTTACTGGCACACAGATTCTCATAGGGGGTGGTTTTCCTTAAGCCTCCAGTAAGTACAACTGCAGTGAATGGAGATGATCTGATTATTTTGCTAGTTTGTCCATGCCGTTAGCCCCTTTGCTTGGGCGAGTATACCCAGATCCATCCAGTCCTCACCCCCCCAAAAATGACCCTGGCTTCTCTCCACTCTCTAGATGTGGGGCCTTCATTACCCGGGGGAAAGCTAGGATTACCCAGGATTGGGAGCATTGGGGAGGGGGCAGGGGAAAACTCCAGATGTTCAAGGTGGCGCCTGCAGGTTTTGATAATGGCTCCAACTGCGGGGTATTTCAGGGCTAGAGGGGACCCATGATCCCCCAGCCAAATGATTCCTGAGATCGGGGTTTCCAGGAACCCTGCTCCAAACCCACCCACTATTTATGGCTCCCATGCAGGCACCAATCAACTTCTCTGCTGAGGTGCACTGCTGCATAATAAAGGGTCGGATCTGGGAAGCAGAGACCCCCACTTTCTTTGGACCGAGACAACATTGTCTTATTTAGCCTCGGTTTCTTTCCTCCTCAAACGAAAAGCCCTCTGACTTTTTGCAGGAAGCTCTGAGGGACCATCACTGGAAGGGCCTGTAGAAGGTAGAGCAGGCGGGGGAGCAAATTCATCTTGGTTGCATTGTCGAGGCCATACCAGGAGATCCTCCCCTTCGCCCATCTGGCCGTCTCCTCCTCAAACCTCCTCAAAAACAGTGGCAAATTTAGGTCCAAATTTTTTCCCAGATTATTGCCAATTTTGGTCCCGAGGTATGTGACAGAATCATTTGCCCATTTGAAAGGGAAAGTGTTCCTTAGGTTGTTGAACCTCTTGGGTGGGATAGTTAAGGGCCTCAGATTTTTGGTAATTAATCTTATACCCAGACAGCTCCCCATAGCGCCACAGTTCGGACATTAGGTTTGGAAGGGATACCTCCGGGCATGACAGACTGAATATCAAATCGTCCGCGTATGCGGCCACTTTATATTGCTTGGACATGTTGGTTAGGCCTTTGATGTCTGGGTTACGGCGGATGCGACACAAAAAAGGCTCCAAGGTGAGTATGAAAATTAGGGGTGAAAGCGGACACCCCTGTCTCGTCCCATTTGCTATCCGGAAGGAGTCTGATGTGACCCCATTCACCCGTACCGCGGCAGACGGGAACCCATATAAGCTTTCGATCCAACTCAAGGCATTTGGGCCCAGCCCTATGTGCCTGAGTGTGGCACACATGAAGTCTTAGTTCACTCTCGATCAAAAGCTTTTTCTGCGTCTGTCGCGAGTAGGAGGGCAGGGGTCCCGCTTTTCTGGGCTAAGTGGATCAGGTTCAACACCTTTATGGTGTTATCCCTCGCCTCCCTGTGCGGCATGAACCCCGCCTGATCCAGGCCAACGACATTGTGTAGGTGAGGAGCTGGTCTGGAGGCAAAAATCTTGGCAAATAATTTCAAATCTGAGTTCAGGAGTGAAATTGGCCTGTAACTTGAACATTGGGCCGGGTCTTTGCCATCCTTAGGGATAACCGAGATATACGCTCTCAGTGAATCCGTGGGGAGGGCGTTGCCATCCCTAATCGAGTTAAGGGCTTCAAGGAGCTTCGGGGCCAGGAGAGGGAAGAACTTCTTATAGTATGGGAGGCTAAGGCCATCCGGCCCCGGGGCTTTCCCCCTGCCGCTCCCGATACTGCTTTATGCAGCTCGGCCATCGTTATTGGGACCTCCATCTCCTCCAGGGCATCTCTGGGAAGCCTCGGCATCCCAGACTCTGCAAGATAGCATTCTATGGGATCCTCCTCCCTTCCCCTCCGCTCCTTTGGTAGATTATACAGGCGATCATAAAACCTCCTAAATGTTTCCCCAATTTCACTAAACAGATGTGTTACATGCCCTTCCATAGTGGAAATTTTGGGGATGTATGTTTTAACCCGCTCCTCCCTAAGGGCCTTCGTTAGTAGTCTACCGCATTTATCTTCCGATTCATAGAAGATTCCACGACAGTTTCTAATTTGCGCCTTTTATCTTGTCGCAGCATAATGTTTTAAGTTTCTCCCTCAGAGAGGTTAAAACAGGGAGAAATTCACTAGCCAAAGACTTTTTATGCTGCCTCTCTATAGTCCCGATCTCCTCCAGCACATCCCTAACTTGTTTGGCTTTCTCTTTTTTAATCCTGGAACCAATTTTGATAAAGGTACCCCTAATGATGCATTTATGCGACTCCCATAGAGTCCCGGCGGTAATCTCTGGGGATGAATTAAGCTGGAAAAAAATTTTAATATCAGTCTGTACCTCCTTCAAAACAGTAGGGACGTGTTAAGCCTCCAGGACCAGCTCCTCATTTGGGTGGGGCAGGCAACTGTCAAGGTAACTAGGGCATGGTCCGAGACCAATCGTGGCGTCCAAAACCCGGCACAGGGAGGCGTGGGGACCAGGAGCCAGTCGATTCTCGAGTAAAACCCAGGGGGGCCAGAATAGAACGTATGGTCACGTTCGTTGGGGTGGAGAATTCTCCACGGATCAACTAGCTTATGCAGTGCAAGAATTTTTTTCAGCTTCCTGAGTCTCACATAGGATTCGTGTGGGCCTCCCCTAGAAGTGTCGATAAGGGGGTCAAGGACGAGGTTAAAATCTCCTCCCACAACCAGCTCACCCTCCTTAAAGGTTGATAGCGCTTCCAGGACTGATTCCAAGAAGGCCACCTGTCCCGTATTTGGCAGGTACACGTTAGCAAATGTGTAGCTACAGGAGGCTATCTTCCCCTTGAGGAAGACCCATCTCCTGTCCTCGTCCGCTTTGAAGTCCACCAGTTCCCAGGGGAGGGCCGCACTCAAAAGTATGCTAACCCCTCGGGATCTAGAGTCAGCAGAATAGCTGTGATACGCTCTCGTGTAGTACCTGTTGCCAAGGAAAGGTGGTTTACCCCTCTTGAAATGTGTTTCCTGTAAGAAGGCAACTTGAGCACTAAGGCCTCTCATGTTTCTCAATATAAGAGATCTCTTTTCAGGGCTATTAAGCCCTTTGGCATTAAGGGAAACTATCCGGACATCAGCCATAGCCAACGTCAGGCGGGGCTAAACCGATTCCCGGCGAGGGCCACGCCCAGAGATCCGCACTTACTATGGAGGGGAGGAAAGGGGTATGGGGTGTTTGGTTATGAAAAAGGAGGGGGGGGAAGGGAAGCTAAACCAGGAGGAAGAAAACACTAAACAAAAACTAAATTACCCAACTAGTGGGATAGTTGTAGTCTAATGGGACAAGCGTTCCCTGAAGACCAGCCTATTGGGGGGTAGTGCGTCCAGCAAGAGTGAGGAGGCGCTCAGGGGTTCTTGCTCCACTCTCTCCCAGCCCATGATGGCGCATCACTACCAGCCACGGGTGGTTCAGGAGCCGATGCACGTGAGGCCCATAGGACTCCAGTGCACGGCTCCACATTTAATTATACAAATAACCTACCAAAACATCAAGCATAAAGGTCTCACTGTTATGATCAAGGGAAGGCAAAATGAACAAGAGGCCTTACTGCGGAGGATCGCCGTCACATAGGATTCATATGTCCTCATCTTGAGAAGCCAACTGGCTTTGTTTGATCACCGACCCCCCCTCACCTCAGATGAGAAGATCGAGGGAGAGCGGGGGCCAGACAGACCGAAAGCTCTGGAGGTGCTGGGACTGCCGGTCGAGAAACCACCACATCTGTGAGTCTCTCGGGGCCCCCCCACGGTCCTCCGTGGTGGGCCTCCAACTCGAAAAAGATCTCTGAAGCTCTTAGGACCTCGATTTCTTCTGCTAGGCAGCCTTGGTAGTGTTGAGGGCCAGCGGGGATCCAGCCAGTCCGGGATCTTGACCGGCTCACACTACAGGAACTCGAACAAGCCCTCTAGATCCTCATGCTTCTTCAGTAGAAATACCCCTGTGGGGCTTTTAACGATCAGATGGAAAGGATAACCCCATCTGTAGGTGGCTCCTTTGCTGGTGATTGCTTCAAGTAGAGGTCTCAGCACTCTGCGCATTTGAAGGGTCCGTTTAGATAAATCCTGCAGGATCTTGATTGTAGCCCCTTTAAAACGTATGGTGCTCTTAATCCACGCCTTTCTCAGGATTTCCTCTTTTGGGGAGAAAAGATGTACCCTGCAGACTATGTCCCTCGGAAAGTCAGGGTCGGCACTCTTGGGGCCAAGCGCTCTGTGGACTCTATCAAGCTCGATGGGCAAGGAGGGATCTCTTTTCAGCACCTCATTAAATATGGCAGTTACGATTGCTCTGACATCTTCCGCGCCTTGCGGCTCTGGGACGCTCCTGATCCTTAAGTTGTTTCGTCTGCTGCGATTTTCCAGGTCGTCTAGGTGTAAATGGCAGGTTTTGATTATAGCTTCCTGGGAGACGCATCTGGCTTCCAAAGCCCGTCGTATGAAGTCGTATGAAGGGCCTTCTGCTTCCAAAGAGCGCACTCTACATGCAACTTCTGATGGCGCACTGCTGTTATCTCGCGTTTGTGCACAGCTTCATACTTGGCTATTAGATTTTCGATTTCTGATTTGGTCGGAATACCTCTCAGGAGAGAGATAGTTTCAAGATTAATCTGACGTTCGCATTGCATTTCATCTGGGATCTCCAGCGGGACATCCATACCCCATTCGTCCGGGGTAGCAGGTGTAGGGGTGCGGGCAACAATCGGGGCCACTGGTGCCATCCATTCGGGGCTTCTGCTCTGGTTGGAGGGCATTCGATCCGGGGAAGGCAGGAGAGGAGATGCAGGCGACCCCATCAGAGCATTTGCATCCGAACTAGCTTGGGGCATTGCTCCCGGCTCGTCTCTGCGCCTCGCCACTCTCTGAGGGAGGGTGCCACTGTGGGCGCTCACGGCGGGCCCCGTGTGATCCAGAGGCAAACGGGGGGGGGGGGGGGCACCACCTCCTGCCCAATCTGGGTTTAAAAGCAAATCTGCCAAGGTCTGAGGCATAACTTCTGCTTCGGGAGCCCTTTACTATCTCGTGTTGTCCCCAGTGCCTTCCTCGTCCCCTGCATGCATGGTGGCGATATGGCGCTGTACAGCTGCATTTGCTGAGGGATCGGTAGGCTGGGTGTTCTGCCCCTTTAAGCTGGACACCATTTGCTGGAGGTCCTCTGGGGAAGACAGTGCCGTCGGTACCTGGGGTTCAGGGTGGTCTTGGCAAGTGCGTCTCTCCATGCCATCCTCTTCCCAGATGGTTCCCTGCTATTGCCCCCTGGCTTAGTTATCGCCTCCTGCTGTGCTAATGTGGCCATGCTGCCGAGACGCTTCGGGGAAGCAGTGCGGGGTATGGCCGCCGCCATCTTGCTGCTCCCATCGCTGCAGCACTCATCAATGCTGTCTCCCATGACAGCCCCGTGCGCACCTCCTTCACCACAGAGCACGGCCTCGGGTCCGTCTGCAGCGCTCACCCTCTCGTCGCTGCTCACTGACCGCTCTTCCCTCCGCTCTCTCCTTACTTCCGGGTGCATATGCTGGGCGGTTGGTATACCCGTCTTCATCTGCCTCCGCAGCTCTGACACCACACGCATCATTCCCCGGCCTCAGTCCATCTAGCACCTCGGGGGGCAGCTGTGCATCCATCTCCTCTTCGCTGGTGCCGTCCACGGACGAAGCAGAGACCAGCTCCTCTCCCACACGTCCCTGCCTGTGGCGCATCTCCTCCGCCGCCATCTTGATGTCCTCTGCCTCTTCTCTCCTCTTCAGCCGCTCCGGTAAATGGCGCCTTGCAGACAATCCTCTGCCATCACTCCTTCTTCCTGACTTCTTGTGCCTTCTGGACATGCTCAAGGTAGGTCCCTGTCCACTTGGGAAACGCTAGTTTTAGGGGCTTGGGGAGCCGGAGGACAATAACACGTTCCGTCTCATGCCGGGACACGCCTACTTAATCCTTCTTAAGTAGATTTTGGACATGATTGTGTTCTAGTTCTACAGCATTTCTCGCCCTATAAGACGCACTTATTTCCCCCAAAAAATTCTACCATTAGGTAGAAGCTAAAAAAAATGGAATTGCCAAACACTCTATTTATATACAACTCTGGAACATAGCACTATACGCTATACGCTGAGCCACCTGGATTAATACATGTGATGCTACATGGCAATGTTATAGGCGCTCACCAGATTTGCTTTCTTAAATGTGGTTTTGCGTACAGCGCCCGGCGTTCACCACGCGCTGCCTGCCACTATGAGGCACTACCTCTCGCTATCCCTTCTTAAATTGCCCCCTTAGTTAAATACTATTCATGTATCAAACTCTATTGATTTACTGTTATATTTATTTTCACTTTTTTTCACTTTACAGCTTATAGGAATATATAAATTTTACATAACTGATCTAAAGGCAGATTGTATAAAACTATTAGTTTCCACCAATGCATTTCACCCTTGATTTAGCTTTCTCCGGGATGATTTTAATCCAGATCTACAAAGAACATTGTACTCATAATCAATAAATATACTCAAAATACACAAAAAACTGCTGTGGCATTACTAATAATTCTGTGTGTATTCATAAGCCTCTAGGTGTAAGCTTTATTGTAAATAATCATCAAATCATATACATTTAGTGGATAAAAAATAACTGATTACCGTATTTATTTTTTTTTTAAACATACTTTGTTTATTGAGGTTATCAAAGTGTACAAAGTGCCCAATCAGGCGAAAGACAAAGAAATCAAGGAAAAGCATATACCATATAATATACAGCTTAGTACATATAACATATAACATGCAACACGTGTCCTCTTGTATAGGACACAGCAGCCACCTATCTCAAATATACAATGCCATATACGAATATACATCAACTGCAGATTACAGGTAACATTATTTTAAGGCTAGTACATTGCAGGTAAGCATAACATGTCCAGTATCAGATGAAGGGGAAGTCTCCCCTTTCCGCTCACAGTACTGATCCAGGACTCACTGCTGCCACAACCCCGCATCCGATAAAGTGCTCTTTCCAGAGGAGTCCTGCAGTGCCAACTGACTTCAGTGACCACCGTGTCCATTCCCATCCCCCCCGGCCCCCACCCAGCCCATGGACCGGAGCGGGGCCCGAGGAGGGGGGAAAGAGGGACCCAAAACTTGGCAGTGGATAGGGGATATAAGAGAGATAAAAGAAAGAAAGAAAAAGGAAACCCAGAGCCCATCAACGCAGGGGTGCCAAATAAACACCTAGGTGACGGGGGGGCAGAAGGAAAGGGAGGGACAGAGGGGGACGGGGAGGATCAGGGATCAGCAAGAAAGGATGGGTGAAGGTAAAGAAAGGCCTACATAAACTAGGAGTGGATAGGAAGATAAAGAAGAAGAGTGGGGGGGGGGAGGGAGAACCAGCACCCACCTCCTGAATCTCAGCATCACCACTTCTCTCCGCACGAGCTTCAGTTCACCTCCTCAAACCAGGCTAAACCCCGGTGATCTGCAGAGCCCTCCACCACCTCCCCAGTAGACTCCCCCAAGCTCAAGAGTCCCAAGTCTCCCATAAAATCAACGCGCCATCTTGCCTAAAGCATAAGTCACCAAGTCAGGGTCCAACAGCCTCACTATAAACCTCAGAGCTCTTGAAGAGGTCCCAAATAGTCCATGTCTTGTTAAAGTGTTCCAATCTATCCTGTTTTGTCAGTAGAATCTCCTCCATTTCCTCTATGTGGTCCACCTGGGTGAACCAGTCCCTAAGCGAGGGGGTTCTCTGGGTTTTCCAATTCCTGGGGATCAAGACTCTAGCCCCTTCCCATCCGCTGACCAATTCAATAGGTACCCAGCTGGGCCCCACTCCAAGGAACCGCCCAAAATCTTCCCTGTAACCTCATGCACCCTCTCCCAGAAAGTAACAATTTTAGGGCACGACCACCATACATGAAGAAACGTAGCCCCCTGAGAACCACATCTCCAGCACTGGTCAGGGACCTCCGAGAATATCCTATGAAGACCAGCAGGAGTTCTATACCAGCGCGTGGCAATTTTATAGTTAGTTTCCTGTAGGGAGCTATTAGCCACCCCTTTATGCAGCCCCTTGTAGATCACTTCCCATTCGTCAGGTGTTAGCTCCATATCCAGGTCTTTATGCCACCTGTCTTCCCATGGTCTCCTGACTGCTGGCCTTGCCTCCCCTATCACCGAATAAGCCCAGGACAGTAGATGATCATTTGGACCGTCCCCCAGGCATGCTCTCTCCACTTCTGAAGGGGCTCTCTCTCCAACTCCTCTAAGCTCTCCACTGCCAACAAAGTGGCGCATTTGAAAGTACGAGAAGGTAGGAATCGGACCCCCCCAATTTTCCTGTAGATCCCTTCTATCCAAAAATCTACCCTTATCATATAGATTGTAAACTCTGGGAGCCCGCAGTGTGCTACACTGTGCCAAAAAACGACCCTCAACCCCTGGGGGAAAAGCTGGGTTGTGCCTAATCGGGGTTAGTGGGCCCGGCATTGATAGCAAGTCTGGATGCTGTTTCCCAAACAGTCTAACCCTCCGCAATGTCTCCCCAATCAATGGATGTGTCTCAACAGCGCCCTGGACATCTCTCTTTGCTAGGAAGCAGGTATCCCTCAATTTCTGTTTGCCCACCTCATCCTCCACTCTGACCCAGTCTTTCTGAGAGTGATTAACATGCCAGTCCAAGAATCTACCCAGGTGGACCGCTCTGACATAACTCTCAACACAGGGAAGGCCAGCGCCACCTCTCCCCCTGCTACAAATCAAAAGGTGTCTTATCCCACACAAACTCCCTAAAAGCTTTATTCAGAGTTTTAATAAACTGTGGGGGTATTGTTATCGGGAGACACTGGAGGAGATATAAAATCCTGGGCAGAACATTCATTTTCAGAACTGCTATTCTACCAAACCAAGACAACTTTAGCCTACTCCAAGTTTCCAGGTCTTTCTTCAGCTTAATCCCTAAGGGGGCATAGTTTAACTGAAACAACCTATTCAGTTCTCTGGGGAGCTGAATCCCTAAGTATGTTATGCTATGGTCCCTCCAAGAGCATGGGAAGGCCCCTCTCAGAGCATCAGCTTCTGATTTGGGCAAAGAAATATTCAGGGCCAAGGATTTGTTGCAGTTGATTTTCAAATTTGAAATGGTGCCGAATATAGCTAGTTCCTGCAAAAGCGATGGGATCGAGATCCTAGGAGACTCAATGAAAAAAAGCATATCGTCAGCATATGCTGCTACTTTCCTTTCCCGATCCCCAATCTTGATTCCCCTAATCCCTGAGTTCAAGTTTAACTTTCTGAGAAAGGGTTCCAGCGATAATGCAAAAATCAGGGGGGGCAGTGGGCACCCTTGTCGCGTCCCATTTCTTATATCAAAACTCTGGGAGGATATACCATTGACCCTAACTTTTGCAACTGGGCCAGAGTAGAGGGCCAAGACCCTATTAAGGGTCGCCTCCCCTAGGCCTATATGCTCCAGAACTACTCTTATCCAGTCCCACCTAACCCGATCAAACGCCTTTTCGGCATCTGTTGAGAGCAGCATAGCTTGGAAACCATGATTTGAGGCCCACCAGTGAACATCTATAGCCTTAATTACATTGTCCCTAGCTTCCCGTGAGGGGATGAAGCCCACCTGATCTTGTGAAACCAAGTTAGGCATAAGTTTGGAGAGTCTGGTGGCCAAAGCCTTAGCAAAGATTTTCAAATCAACATTTAGTAAGGCTATTGGCCTATAGTTTCTGCAGTCCGTAGCCTCCTTCCCAGCCTTAGGAATGACAGTAATCTGGGCCTCCAAGGCTGAGGAAGGCAGAACCCCAGTCTCAGCAGTCGTATCAAAAGCCTTGGCCAAGTGTGTCAAAAGTTGTGGAGAGAATGACTTGTAATATTGACTCGTAAAGCCATCTGGCCCGGGTGCTTTTCCAGGCTTCAGGCCCTTCACTACTTCTTGGAGCTCCAAAACTGTGATTGGGGCTTCTAGTAAAGCAATAGATTCCTCTGTAAAGCATGGCATTCCAGAATCCTTCACATAGGACAGCATCTTAGCCTGAAGGGTCTCCCCCTGCCCCTGGGTTGGTAAGTTATACAATGTAGTGTAGTAGGCTCGAAATTGCTCTGCAATATCTCTATCCCTCTGGTGAAGTGTACCCTTGCTATCTCGTATCCCTTCTATCCTATTCCTCTCGCCTCTGGGATTCAATGCCCTAGCCAGCAGGTACCCAGGCCTATTTCCCAACTCATAGTATAGACCGCTCCTATATGTAAATGATCTTCTAGCTGCTCTTTCCATTAAATCCTTAAGTTCCCTCCTTTTCTCCTCGAGTTCCTTAAGGTGGGCCTCTAGCAAAGATTTTTTATGTTTGGCTTCTAGCAGTGTCACTTGTCTAATCAAGTCATCTAATTTAGCTACTCTCTCCTTTTTAAGTTTCGTCCCTTCCTGGATCAAGATGCCTCTAATTGTGCACTTATGGGCCTCCCAGACTGTCAATGGACTCAAATTCTTCTGATATGTTTTCCCTAAAAAAGTGTAGCAGGCTCTCCCTAACCCTATCCACAACCCTGCTATCCTTTAGAATCCCCCCGTTCAACCGCCAATGCCACTCCTTCTGCACCCCCTCGGGGAATTCCAAACACATGGTCACAGGAGCGTGGTCTGAAATAGAGGAACACCCAATTTCGACCGATTTTAACTTATCTAAATCTCTTTGAGAAAGGAATAGGTAATCTATCCTTGAATATTTGCCATGAATGGGGGAATAAAACGTGTAGTCTTTCCCAGTGGGGTGCAGCAGCCTCCAAGTATCTACAGCTTGAATATTTGAAAGGGACATTTAATCTGTTTTAGGGCTCTATATGTGATAGTTGATTTGGCATCTGACGTATCCACCAAAGGGTTTAGTGCACAGTTCAGATCCCCCCCCAGAATCAAAATACCTTCCTGAAACGTTCTCAATTTCTTCAGCGTTGCTAACATGAATCCCTTTTGATCCTTGTTTGGTGCATAGATATTAGCGATAGTAACAAGCTTCCCCGATGGTAATCTGCCCTTCAAAAATATATATCGTCCTTCCGTGTCCACACTACCGGCAGACACAGATAGCTGAAGCGATCTAGCAAGCAAAATTGAGACCCCCTTTGTTTTAGATATTGGTGAAGGGGCACAGTAATGACTATTATAATTTTTATCCCCCAGCTTCGGCACCTTGTCTTTCTGGAAATGGGTCTCCTGGATCAGGGCAATCTGAATCCTCTGTCTCTTAAGGTCTCTTAGCAGGGAGTGCCTTTTCTGTGGTATATTTAGGCCTCTAGCATTAATGGACATAAAATTGATTTTAAGCTGACCATCCATCTTCCTCCTCCCGAGGTCCTTAGGGCTAAAAATCTGACTTCCAACCTAAGGTCTCCCTCCCCCACCGAGAGAAGAAAATTAGAGAAAGAAGGGGAAGACTGGACAGTAAAGAGATAACAGCACAAGAGAAGGGGTGTACAGATAGAGAGGGATCAGAGTGTGAATAGCGCTGAAAAAGACTGACACCTAAAGAGCCTCCCCCGCCAAATCCTCAAAAAGAGAGGGAGAGGAAAAATAAAGAAACAACGTCAAGGAGAAAAAACTATATTACAACCAACCCGCCTGACAGTCAGGTAGAATCTGTGATTGAAAAGGAACTGACCAGGAGTGAAGCACCAGAGTCTTCGAAGGGCCACTCCTCTCACCCTCTCCTGGAGGTAGTACTATACTTACCGTCCTATGAGAGGCAAAACCCCAGCTCTTGGGATCTTGTAAGTTCCTTTAATGAAACAAGGGAGATGTTAGGGAGAACGAGCAGGACCGGATCAGGCAGCAGCAAGCCCCCGAGCAGAGCCTTGCGAGCAATCTGGCTCAGTGTAATCTGAACCACGAGAGGTAGTAAATATTATAAACTATAGAACAACATTTCGTGACGGGTCACCCCGATCTCAAGCACCCAAACCCCCCCAGCCGACCTGCCCCAAATAGCAACCCCGGGGTCATCTGTCTTGTTAATCTTACAATGTGAAGGCGGGTCCTGCCCACCAAGATGCTCAATGGTATGAATGCACAAATTTCAACTACTATGCCGCACGGGAGTGGGTCCCCCGGCTCGTCTTAACTTTATTCAGTAACCTCATGCTTCCCATATCGTATAGGCCTAAGATTCTAAGAGTAACCTAGTATCCAAAATCTTAAAATGGAACACCAGGTAAATGGTAGGACAAGGCCGCCTCCTCCAAAAACCCCTCTCCCGCCAGCGTTGCATGAGCGGCATGTTCTCGGCTGCAGGCGTCCCACCCCACTCCCCAGCAATAAAGATTTCACCTGTGTCAGATTCCGTACTTGCAACCTGGAGCGCACCTTCTCCTGCCGCCTCGCTAACAGCCAACCGCTCCCTCGCCGCCACCACGGAGCTAGATGCATTAGTTGGATGCCAGCCAGGCACAGCGAGAGAACACTCAATTTCTACCCAAGAAAAAAGGCCTAGTGTTATGCCCGGTGGAGTTCCCCCCATCTCTACAGCGTATAACCTGGGCGGCCCGTTCCTCTCAGTCAACGTTTAAGCCAGCCTCATAGAGACTGGAGCGCCACCTCCTGGTCACTGGGGAGCCGTCCATCGCACACCACACTCGGTTTAAAAGCCCCTCCCATGAACATTAAACAGGGTGCAACAAGTGAAAAGAGAAAACGGCCCAGGGCCCATCTTAACTTCAGTCAGTTAAACCATATTTCAAAATACCTTATCTGCATAAGATTTTAAGAGTAAAATAAGATCTGCGAATATAACATCTTTATAACAATAAGAGAAGGCTGCCCCCTCCAGGAACATCTCCACCGCAAACAAGGCATGAGAAGCAAGCTCTAAGAGGAGGGCACCCAAACACAGTCTGCCACATTAGGAATCTGTCAAGTGCCTAGCTCATGGTAACCCCCCGGCCCGCCCCTCCCGCCCCCCGAGCGTTGAGGCAATGCTCCCGCCTCAGGTTTCAAGGAATCAGAAAGTGGGCCCACCGACCTTCAGCGATGGTAATCAAAATAATACATATCTAGAGAGCATATGCAGTATCATCCATACTTAGCGTAAAATCCCCTACCGCGTCGCTGATAGCCAACTGTGCCCTCGCCGCGATAGCGAAATGGGATGCGCTAGTCGAGTGCCAGCAAGGCGTGCTAAAAGAATAAACATCACCGTATTGCATGGGGTACAGGCCACTTGGGTGACCTTAATCAGCGCTCCAGAGTGTCACCCTTCTCCAAGTCTGCACCGGGGAGCTCTCAGTCTCTGCCTTCTTGCCGTTGCCCACGGTTAATTCAGTCTGAGAGGCCACCAGGAGAGCGGTCCGGGGAGGTTCTCTTCGGGGATTCCCCCCGCGTTCCCGGTCCAGGAGAGACCGCCAACAAGTCCGGTATCGCGAAGTCAGCAAACCAGTCAGGGACCGATACCAAAGGCAGATGGAGGGAGCTACAAAAATGTGCCTGTGCACATTAAGCATGTAGTGGTTGTGCGCTGTGACGACTTCACTCACCAACCGCAAACTGCGTTTAGTGCGTTCCTCCTCTCTCTCCACGCCATCCATCCTCCGCGCCAGGGCCCGCATATCGGTTTTTAGATCTGCGATGGCCGCCGCTATGGTGGACTTAATGTCCCCCGCGAAATCCACCAACTCCGACCGAGTGGGAAGCTGACTCAGCTGGGCCACAACATCTTGTTCTTCTCTCTCGGAGGGGGCCACACTCGCTCTATCTGGGGAACTGTCCGGTGAGAGTGAGGGCGCCATTTTGGACATGCGCCGACCAGCGTCGTCAGGCCTGTGCGATTTAAACATGTCCGGCACACTCCTGGAGCTCCTGCTCAGGGCCTGGGGTACCCTCGGAGTCTTTCCTGTCGACCCCGACCTGCAGCTCTTCCCCATGGTCAGCTGGGGATGCGAAAAGCAATGCTATCGGGAATCTCCGCCACGAGCTCCGCTCTCAGGCCGCCATCTTGCCCGCCGGTCAAGCCACGCCCCCCCGATTACCGTATTTTTCGCCCTATAAGACACACTTATTCTTCCCCGAAAGTGGGGGAAAATGTCCATGCGTCTTAACGGGCGCTGCCTTCGTCCTCCTTCATATGGTTCCGGCTCCTGGGTAGGGCGTGGCCTGTGACACTGACAGGAGTCACAGGCCACACCCACCCAGAAGCTGGAACCGGCTTGCTGTGAACTTGCGGCTGACTGCCGCTTCCGTAGCCGCAGCTCCTGGCAATATCGGCTGGGGCGGGCATGGCCTGTGACTCCTACCAGTGAGTCACAGGCCACGCCCATCCTGGCCGATATCGGCTCGCTGTGAACTTGTGGCTGACTGCTGCTCCCCGCAGCCACTCCCCACCGCCTCTTACTCTCTTACAGAGGCTGTGGGGAGCAGCGGTGGGAAGCGACAGTCAGCCGCAGGTTCAAAGCAGGCCTGTTCCTGTCGGGGGTGGGCATGCCTGTGACTCTTGCTAGCGTCATTGGACGCTGGCAGGAGTCACAGGCAACGCCCCCCGGCGCGGGAATTGGTCCGCTTTGAACCTGCGTCGGGAAGCCGCAAGAACACCGGGGAGTACACGGTAAGTTTTTTTTTCTTTAATGCTGCACACTGCCTATTCTGGGAATGCCCGCACACTGCCTGTATTGGGGATGCCCACATGCTGCCTGTTCTCGGGATACCCGCACGCTGCCTGTATTGGGGATGCCCACATTCTTCCTGTTCAGGGGATGCCCGCATGCTGCCTGTATTGGGGATGCCCGCACGCTGCCTGTTCTGGGGATGCCCGCACGCTGCCTGTTCTGGGGTTGTCCGCCCACTGTCTGTATTGGGGATGCCACACACTGCCTGTTCTGGGAATGCCCACATGCTGCCTGTATTGGAGATGCCCACAAGCTGCCTGTTCTGGGGATGCCCGCTCACTGCCTGTATTGGGGATGCCCGCACGCTGTCTGTTCTGGGGATGCCTGCACACTGCCTGTTCTGGGGATGCTCGCATGTTGCCTGTATTGGGGATGCCCGCATGCTGCCTGTTCTAGGAATGCTCGCAAGCTGCCTGTATTTGGGATGCCTGCACGCTACCTGTTCTAGGAATGCCCGCACGCTGCCTGTATTGGGGATGCCCGCACGCTGCCTGTTCTGGGGATGCCTGCACGCTGCCTGTTCTGGGGATGCCCGCACACTGCCTGTTCTGGGGATGCCTGCACGCTGCCTGTTCTGGGGATGCCCACACGCTGCCTGTTCTGGGGATGCCCACACGCTGCCTGTTCTAGGGATGCCCGCATGCTTTCTGTATTGGGGATGTTCTGAGAATGCTCGCACTCTGCCTGTATTGGGGATGCCTGCACGCTGCCTGTTCTAGTAATGCCCACACGTTGCCTGTTCTAGGAATGCCTGCACGCTGCCTGTATTGGGGATGCCCGCACGCTGTCTGTTCTGGGGATGCCCACACGCTGCCTGTTCTAGGGATGCCCGTATGCTGCCTGTTCTGGGGATACCCGCACGCTGCCAGTTCTGGGGATGCCTGCACACTGTCTGTATTGGGGATGTTCTGAGAATGCCCGCACGCTGCCTGTATTGGGGATGCCCGCAACGCTGCCTGTATTGGGGATGCCCGCACGCTGCCTGTTCTGGGGATGCCCGCACGCTGCCTGTTCTGGGGATGCCCGCACGCTGCCTGTTCTGGGGATGTCCGCACACTGCCTGTTCTGGGGATGCCCACGCGCTGCTTGTACTGGGGATGCCTGCATGCTGCCTATACTGGGGAGGCCCCTCACGCTGCCTGTACTGGGGATGCCTGCATTCTGCCTATACTGGGGAGGCCCTCATGCTGCCTGTACTGGGGATGCAAGCACACTGCCTGTTCTGGGGATGCAAGCATACTACCTGTAATGTCGGATGCCGCACACTGCCTCTAATGGGGGATGCCACACACTTCCTCTAATGTGGGATGCCCCTTACTGCCTCTATTGTGGGATGCCCCTCACTCCCTGTAATATGGGGTCTGTAATGGTGTGATCAGGGGGAATTCTGCACACCCTATATAATAGGGTGATTGGTAGGGGTATTTTAGCACTTCATTTGGTTCAGAATATTTATTTCTAATTTTTCTCTTCCAAATCCAGGGTGCATATTATAGGACGAAAATACGGTATATGTGGAAAAAATACTGGCACATCGCAGGGTTAGATCCAACAAGGATGATTTGTTAAAAGTTGCTACAATAAGCAAAATAGAAGCTGGAGCTGAAGGGAAACTCACAGCTGTACAGGGTGTCCTTGGAATTTGAAAACAGGAAACAATAGATCTACCCAAAAAATACAATCATCAAACTGCCCAAATACATTAACTGCAATAATATAGCCATATCATTTTTTTATTAACATGTTGTGGCAAATTTTATTTGAACAAACCCTGATTGACGATTGAGGGGTTGTATATATCAGCTTGCCTATGACATAAAAAAGAACAAATAACGCTGGGGAGGTTTGGGGGGCGATGTCACACACATCACAAAAGGGTAGCTAATTTAATGTATCATCTTGGATAGTAATTTATTGTGAATCAATATAAGTAAAATTACTCAATAATAAAAAATGATGACATATACTAGATAATAGTAACATCATGGTCCCTGATTGTAGGCATGCCGCCCACTGCCACAGACAGGGAGCTGTATCCAGGCCATGGTTTTGGGTGGCCTTGTGTGGTGCCTTGTCTGATATTTTTAACTACAAAGTATTTATTGTGATACAGTGCAGTATCGAATAGTTTTCTGGGGTACTCTTTATACACAGGGACAAAATTGTTAGTATTGGTTCAATTTAAGAAAGAAAACCACATAATGCCACTGAAATAACTTGAAATTGATTAAATTAATGATACCTTTTAATTTACTGAAAATCATCTAATGAAAATCCGGCATTGCTTTTGATCCTTTGGTTGATTTTGGTGCAACAGAAACATTTTAATAAACAAACTAAACTGGCCTAGACAAATGTACCCACAAACTAATATTTTGTTGCACAACCTTTAGAGGCAATCACTGCATATAATAAATTCTGTAACTCTCATTCAGACTTTTGCACCTGCACCAATTGCTTCAGCTGTCTTGCGTTTGAAGAGAATGGCTGTGAGGGAAGGGCAATCGCCCTGGTTGCCCATCCCTAGAACCTGCCCTGGTTTTGGATTAATATACTGTTGAACGGCAGCTGAAAAATGAAGCTTTCTAACACTGGGCAGCACATTTCATTCCAGAATGTTTTGGAAGTCTTGAGATGTCATTGTACCCCGCACAGATCCAAGACATCCTGTGACAGATGCGACAAAACTGCCCCCAAAAATTTACCAAACCATTTTCATGTTTTACAGGGGATGCATTGTTCTTTCCTTTGTATGCTTCATTTTACTTCATTTTTGAGCTGACATGGCTTGGCAAAAGGTCGACTTCTCTCTCTCTTATGATTTGTTTTCAACAGTAGTTTCCTACTCAGTCATCCTCCATAAAGACAGTGATGAGATCTGACACTGATGTACCTTGACATTGGAGTTCACCTCTATTCTCTTTGGCTGGTGTTCTGTTTTTTTGGTTATTATTCATATTATTTATCTTTTCAGTTTTCTTCATGTGTCCACATCCAGGGAGGTTGTTCCCACAAACCAGGGACTCCCAACCAGTAGTACAAGAACTTCTGTTGGCCCTAAGAGGTTTTACTTGCTGAGGCTACAGAGTGACCTGTACTTCAATCCAATGAATATTTACTTTACTCAAACCTTTTGGTTTGCTTTTAGATGATTGACCGTCCATATGTACCAAGTTGGTACTTGAGATAATTAGAAAATGGAAAATTGTTGATGAAATAAGGTTGGAAACTCCAGCCATAGATATGGGGTAAGATAAGCCAGCTTTAACTGTGGGCCAATCAATCAAGAGAAATTGGCATCTGTATGGCCAAAGGAATCCCCTTCTTCCTGTAGTAGTCACAGTATTTACAGAAAGCCAGCATAATTAAAAGGTCAGTTTATTTATCCACAATTCATAAAAACACATACACCAGTGTAGTAAGGAAAGAGTAGCCCTATTAAAAATGGGCATTGGGTCGGCATTTGCTCATATATACCCCAACATAAATACCCTGGAAGATGCCAGACTATGATCACTGGGAGAATTTCTGGATGTGATTGGAGTAGGACGTGTGCAGCTGAGCCTCACCACCTCCACCTGTGCCCTTGATGGCCATGCGGTGAATCCGCCCTAGCAAAATGAGAGATGTGCACTGACTCTCCCTGGAGACATTGTTGCAGCACCTCATATTGAAGTCCTTCCGCTTGCTGCAATGCTTTGTTGGGGAGCCAAGATGAGTCTCTTGATAGGAACCAGCAGGCATGACGATTTCAGCAGGTCTGGCTTCCCCTGGGAGCTCTGTGGCACGGCCTGCACACAGCAGATGGAGGATTTGTTGGGCACCTATGCTCACATTCAATGACTAGGCAGCGCCACCCTGCTGAATGCTGTGTCATCTTCTCTGTGCGCCATCTGATGTGCTTCTTCAGTAGCGTGGTGTAGAGTCAGCTGCCTACAGGACTTGTAAAGAAATGAGAAATGAGGAAGATGAACCAAACAACTCCCAACCCAAGCATAAGCACAGGAGTCATTATTTCCTAAAGAAGGTTCCCCGATTTCCCCCTTTCACTCACAGCAGCCAGAGGAACACAGGGGACACAAGCTGTGATTAGGCAGATGGAGATTCAGCGAACACACAATTCAAGATTATGGTCAGAACCTTATGCATCATTGTTACCCACCACTGCCGAATTTAAGTAACACGAAGAGGAGATCACCAATACTTTTAGGTGTGCCATTGAAGCATTGCAACATGATCACTTAAAGAGTGAAAAATGGATTCCTTAAATAGCAAAGCAGCCCCAGGACATAGAGATTGAATCCCTTCGAGTGCACAAAATCTCTTAGAAGAAAGATCAAAAGGCATCATTTGTTGCGTCGTGAACTATAGGATTAAGGTGGAAATATTGAAAATGGCACACAATATAGAAAGACCTCAATTCAGATGCCATAAGAAATATTCCAGGATTACTCACCTACTATGCTGAGGCAGCACAGAATGTTGAGACCCTCGTTAGAGCAACTACAGGCTAATCATTTTTCTTGTAGTTGGAGATCTCCATTTGGCTTAATGGCTAGGAAAGATGGAAGGAACTATTCTTTATACTTGCTAAACTTCTGTAACCTTTTGAAAATTTATGTAATTGAAATCACAGAATAGCTTGCTGAATTTAGGATTACTGGAGATTTAATTAATTGGTTTCAGAATTAAATATTAGCTGAAATGATGGTCTAAGTAGTTGAAGCCGAACTAGGTTGCTTTTGAGGGGTGGGTGGAGGTTAAAGGGTCACATAGGATTAAATGAAAGGGTTTTTTCCCCCTATTGCATAGTGAATTGCCTGCTCCCTCCTGGATGCAGACACTCGGACCAGCACATACAGAGTGGGTGTTTTTTTTCCTCTGCTGGTACACGCCTTTCCCTCTCCTTTATTCTCTTGCTTGCCTAGGTTAGAGAGTTGGTGGGGGTGGGAGGAGGAGGTACGGAAGGGAAGAGAAGGGAAGGAGGGGGGTAGGAAAGGAGGGAGGAGGGAGGAAAAGGGAAGAAGGAAGGGAGGAAAGAAAAATAAGGCTTGAACGAATGTAATAATAATGTAGATTAATGGGGCACAGAGACAAAATGTGTGCAGCATTGTCCGGCTTCCCCTGGGAGCTATGTGGCACGGCCTGCACAGAGCAGATGGAGGATTTGTTGGGCACCTATGCTCACATTCACTGACTAGGCAGCGCCTCCCTGCTGAATGCTGTGTCATCTTCTCTGTGAGCCATCTGATGTGCTTCTTCAGTAAGGTGACACAGCTGCCTACAGGACCTGAAAGAAATGAGAAATGAGGAAGATGAACCAAACAACCCCCAACCCAAGAATAAGCACAGGGGTCATTATTTCCTAAAGTAGGTTCCCGAGATCTTTCACTCACAGCAGCCAGAGGAACACAGGGGACACAAGCTGTGCCTAAGCAGATGGAGATTCAGCTATCTCAAGCTTGTATGGCATGTCAGAGGCCTCAATAGATCTTGAGAGGTGCTTAGAGGAGGCAGAACTGAAGTAGGCAATAACTCAACTTAAGACAAACAAAGCCCCTGACCCAGAATAATTTCCCACTGAATATTATAGAAATTATAGAGAAATTCTGACCCCACATATGCTTCGAGCCTTTGAAACAGCAGCCTCTACTGGTTTTCTGCATTATACTACTTGTTGCAGATATAATAGTTTTAACCAAAGAGGGTAAGGATCCATGCAGTGTGCAAGTTATATACGCCTAGGATTTGGCAAATTATACCATATATCCCCAACAGGTACTGGGGTACCTAATCTCTCATAGAAATACCTGCATAAAACAGCTTAGCTGCATATGAAATAACAGCAGTTATGGAGCTAACCACTAGAGATCTTGAGAGGTGCTTAGAGGAGGCAGAACTGAAGTAGGCAATAACTCAACTTAAGACAAACAAAGCCCCTGGCCCAGAATAATTTCCCACTGAATATTATAGAAATTATAGAGAAATTCTGACCCCACATATGCTTCGAGCCTTTGAAACAGCAACCTCTACTGGTTTTCTGCATTATACTACTTGTTGCAGATATAATAGTTTTAACCAAAGAGGGTAAGGATCCATGCAGTGTGCAAATTATACGCCTAGGATTTGGCAAATTATACCATATATCCCCAACAGGTACTGGGGTACCTAATCTCTCATAGAAATACCTGCATAAAACAGCTTAGCTGCATATGAAATAACAGCAGTTATGGAGCTAACCACTAGAGATCTTGAGAGGTGCTTAGAGGAGGCAGAACTGAAGTAGGCAATAACTCAACTTAAGACAAACAAAGCCCCTGGCCCAGAATAATTTCCCACTGAATATTATAGAAATTATAGAGAAATTCTGACCCCACATATGCTTCGAGCCTTTGAAACAGCAACCTCTACTGGTTTTCTGCATTATACTACTTGTTGCAGATATAATAGTTTTAACCAAAGAGGGTAAGGATCCATGCAGTGTGCAAGTTATATACGCCTAGGATTTGGCAAATTATACCATATATCCCCAACAGGTACTGGGGTACCTAATCTCTCATAGAAATACCTGCATAAAACAGCTTAGCTGCATATGAAATAACAGCAGTTATGGAGCTAACCACTAGAGATCTTGAGAGGTGCTTAGAGGAGGCAGAACTGAAGTAGGCAATAACTCAACTTAAGACAAACAAAGCCCCTGGCCCAGAATAATTTCCCACTGAATATTATAGAAATTATAGAGAAATTCTGACCCCACATATGCTTCGAGCCTTTGAAACAGCAACCTCTACTGGTTTTCTGCATTATACTACTTGTTGCAGATATAATAGTTTTAACCAAAGAGGGTAAGGATCCATGCAGTGTGCAAATTATACGCCTAGGATTTGGCAAATTATACCATATATCCCCAACAGGTACTGGGGTACCTAATCTCTCATAGAAATACCTGCATAAAACAGCTTAGCTGCATATGAAATAACAGCAGTTATGGAGCTAACCACTAGAGATCTTGAGAGGTGCTTAGAGGAGGCAGAACTGAAGTAGGCAATAACTCAACTTAAGACAAACAAAGCCCCTGGCCCAGAATAATTTCCCACTGAATATTATAGAAATTATAGAGAAATTCTGACCCCACATATGCTTCGAGCCTTTGAAACAGCAACCTCTACTGGTTTTCTGCATTATACTACTTGTTGCAGATATAATAGTTTTAACCAAAGAGGGTAAGGATCCATGCAGTGTGCAAATTATACGCCTAGGATTTGGCAAATTATACCATGTATCCCCAACAGGTACTGGGGTACCTAATCTCTCATAGAAATACCTGCATAAAACAGCTTAGCTGCATATGAAATAACAGCAGTTATGGAGCTAACCACTAGAGTGACATTACAAACAGAGGTGATATAAGTTACTGACTTTCTAGAATAGTTAGTTGTTTTATTGAGTTTTTGTCTTGAGTCTGATCTGTGAGAGTATACCAGTGCAGTGCAGAGTGTTCCAGAGCCATGTAGTGTGCAGAGCAGAACCCGAGGGAACTTTTAGCACATTTGAGACTCAGTGGAGTGGAGAGAGAATACTGTGGATTGCCTTTACACACAGAAGTGGAGAGATCTACCGTTGGTAATCCAACCAGAGCAAGACAGAGTGCCTCTGACAGAGTAATCCATGTGGGCCTAGGAGGAGCAGTGAGGAGTACACTGAGGACCAGCACATGAGGTACCAAAGTAGTATAGTCCTAGCCTCTAGAGTGACCCCAGGATCCTGAGAGACTGTTTGCTTACTGTTGCTGAAATGGAAATTGTGATTGCTTTAATAAACGTTGGAAAGAGACTTCTGCAGTGTGTGGTGACTCGCATGCCTCAGAATTCCAAGAACTCGTGACAGCTCGCCCCACGCCATCGGGGCCTGGTAGTGGCGTGTGGGTTACATATTCTTGACCTATTTAAACAATTTCAATTAATTTCAAATTTGGAATCCGTGGCACTAAATATATCTGTAAATTCAACAATAGAGCAACGTAAACAGAAGTTTAATTTTGATTGGCAAGAAAAATGTATTAAATACTAGTATATATTCCCGCAAATCTAGACATCATAATTGAGTTGAATATCCCTTTACTTAGGCGTATTAAAAAGGATTTAGAGAATTGCAACAAATGTAAAATGGCATGGTTTGACAGAATCAGAAAAGTGGTAAAAATGAATATCATCTCATGGGTCGTATACATACTACAGACTTTACCCATTAGCCTTTCTAATAGCTACCTGTGAAAGCTTACAGGATCTCTTACTCAATATATATGGCGTCATAAAAATCCTTGTATAAGCCATTTAAAACTAAGCATGGATAGAGATAAGGGAGGCTTAAGGGTGCCTGGTCTGGCACTTTATTATAAGGCATGTGCAATCCAGGTGCTAAAAGACTGGCACATAAATGAAGCTTCCAAAGATTGGTTCAGAATAAAAAACATAATTATTAGACACAAACTGGCTTAAGGGATGTGAAATATTAGGATACTGAAAAAATTAAACAGGGTGAAACATCCAAATTTAAAAAAGGTGCCATGGCTCTGATAGGAGACTTGAGAAAGGAAGGAAAGCATTTCTGTATTCTGGGTTCCTAAAAATAAATAAATAAAAATAATCCAAATGTCATACTAGCACTGGCAAGCTGGAAGTGTACAAGAGGGGAAACATTGCAAATAAATCCCTTTATGGGAAATAGACTTGGCTCCCATATTCAGAAGCAAACGAAATAGCAGGCCTGAGGCTACAATGGTAGGAATAGATTCAGCTACATAGATTCTTAGTGGGCACTTGAAAATATTTAAGAGCATGGGCAGATAGAACACTTAGTGAAATAGCAGGTTCAGGACTTGGCACCGAAAAACCATTTATTGTCATGGGCCTACAATAAACTGAAAGAAATTAGGGACCAAAATCAGTCATTGGTAGGAAGGAAATTATGGGAAAAATCTTTAAATAAGGAAATAACAAGGTGGCAGAGGGCTTGGAGATGCACGCATAACATTTTTAAAAATGAAAGGATGAAAGAGCTTAATTATAAGATACTTCCCAATGGTTCAAGACTCCCGAGATGCTTCATAGGATTTCCCCCCAAACTTTGAATCTATGCTGGAGATGTGAGCAAGAGTACTTTTCAGCACATATGGTGGAGATGCCCAATAAATTAGAGTATTTTGGGATGTATTAAAGTTATTGGTTTCATAAGTATTCAAGCGCCAAATTAGGCTGGATATTTGGATAAGTTGTTTACATAGTTAAAGTTACAATATTACAACAAATGTGTCTCTCTCTACCTCTTTAAATGGGTCGTGGGTGTGTAAGCTGGTCTTGCTTAAACTATACTGCATAGGATTAAGGCTGCACACCACACATAATGGGTTTTCTTTTTTCCATTTAATTATTATTAATAAAAATTAACCAATACCACATCCATGTACAACAGCTTCCAAAAGGCCACAGGATGGTTTTGCAATCTGAAATCTAACGCGTCAACTCCTTTGGGCAGACGTGTTTCGCCGGGGCTTGGCTTCCTCTTACCGAGTGGCTACAACACATAAAAAATATAATTATAGTGGGCAAGGTCACAACTTAAATTCTCACAAATTAATAACAATAAAAAATTGACTATGCCAAGAGATGTTTCAAACCTGAAATGCAGATGGTGTACATTGTTACCCAGTCAACTCGGATAAGAAAGCTTCCATGTTATTGTCACATATCCTGAGCACAGCAAAGCTTTCAATAGCTAGAAAAGAGATTGGACAACAGATCAATTATCTGGCAGAGCTAGAGGGGATATCAGCAATAAAAGAAGATTCAATGGAAGTATATGCTAAGATACAGGAACGGTGGAGGGAGTACCTCTAAAAGAGTACCTCCGGCTCTTCTATATCTTATTTACTTTTGATGTAACTATATTATGAAAATAAAATAAAGATTCAGATCCCTGAATAATATATGCAACTGTAGAAACAGGAACATCAAGCTTTTTGGAGATGGTCTCATAACCTTTACATTTAACATGTTTGTCTAGACAACTATCCCTTTAGCTTTCTTTGGTCTATTTTCAGTATGGTACACACCATGATACCAAACAGCACAGTGATTACATTTGAATAGGCAGACTGACTGAATACACCTGGGGGTCAATTACCAGACACACCTTATTTTACAAGTCTCTATGGTCAGTTTTTTAAAACCTTTTTAGGGGTTTCAGAATTTTTGTCCAGCTCAGTTTTAATAGTTTATTTTTTTTTCTCTTAAACCACAATTCAAAGGCAATGCCTGATGATGATGATGACATTAAAATGTATAATTAATTAATACATTTTATTTTATGTTTTGAGTGACTATTATGGTTTTTCATTCTTGATCAGAAGACAATTTTGTCCTCATGTGTAAAAATATTACATTTGACAAAATGTAAAGAAGTATTTTTTAGCGATGAGCGATCCAGCCAAAGTTCAGGTCTGGCAAGTTTGGGTGAACTTTGAATAAATGTTTGAGATTGGGACCTGAACCCAGTTCTTATTGAAATAAATGGGAAACCGATCTTTGGGGGGTGACTGGGCATAGATGATGCAGCAAGAAGCGCTGCCGTAACTCACCTATGCCTGCGATCCTCTTCCTGTCAGTGGCGATAGGGCAGCGCAGGCGATTGAAACAGGCCCCAGCGGGGCTACAGAAAGTTGGCTGCTGGCTCCCATGAGTGAGGACAATTTTTGTGCTAGCACTAGGAATGCCCTCACTCATGGGAGCCAGCGGACATCTTTTTGTAGCCACAGCTGGGGCAGATTTTAAACATCCAAATTTAAAAAAGGTGCCATGGCTCTGATAGGAGACTTGAGAAAGGAAGGAAAGCATTTCTGTATTCTGGGTTCCTAAAAATAAATAAATAAAAATAATCCAAATGTCATACTAGCACTGGCAAGCTGGAAGTGTACAAGAGGGGAAACATTGCAAATAAATCCCTTTATGGGAAATAGACTTGGCTCCCATATTCAGAAGCAAACGAAATAGCAGGCCTGAGGCTACAATGGTAGGAATAGATTCAGCTACATAGATAGGAATAGGATCACAGGCAGAGATGAGTTACAGCAGCTTCCTGCTGCTGCAACCCTAAATGAAGTGGATTGATAAGCTGCTCAGCAGCCCATCAACCAGCTTTTCCATATCCAGGTCAGACATCGAACTTCGGGTTCGCCCATCACTAGTATTTTTTAAAATAAAATCAAATAAGTTTCCATATTTAATGTTTCATAGGTTCTTCGATAATGTATTCACAGCAAGATGACCTTATCTAATAAAATAAAAGTACATCTGCTAGTGAATACACGTTCTGCTTGTTTGTTTCTGAAATATATTAGATATGGTTTTTATGTTGGTTATGTACTTTGTAAATCATACCGTACACACAAATAGTCAAGGTTCTGAATTTACTGTTGATGGATCTTTTTGTTGTAGAAAAATATTAGTCATAGAAATTAATTTCCGGAACCGCTGGAAAGGAATTATCTCAGTACATTGCTTATAAGTTTCACATTTTAATTAAAATAAGTAGAGTATATAATAGAGTTTAGAGCACACTGGCCATGGTTTAATAATTCAGCTAAAAGTTATGACTACCATGTAACAGTAGATAAGGCTAAATTATTTTCATGTTATTATTATCAATGGAGGTCATGCTAATTATTTGGTCACTCGTATTTGAGCTTCAGTGTGCTTTGGGATGTGAATCGCAGCCTGCATATCAGTAGCATTTTTCTACTTGAACACATAAAAAAGGCCAAAATTGTTTGTCCTACTTTTTTCACCAGGAATCACCAGAACTTGTGATGGGGCATTTCTGTTGGTGAGGTATATCATTTTTTTTTAAATGTGGAGAGGATATGTAACCTTTTAACTGCCAGCCTACCTGGAGATTTTGTCACCCTCATTTTTTGTGCTATACATGTTCAACTGTGATTTTTGAAAGGATTTCCCAGTAAAAATTATATATTTTTTCAGCAGAGGCTGGACTTTAACATGAAATGTCTTGTTTGGCGTAGTTTTACTGTATTCTCAATATTGTTGGGTGAAATATGTGCCAGAAAATAAAACAAATCTATTTTTTACAATTTGTCGTATTTTTTTGTAATAAAAAATGTAAGTTGTTAATAAAATAATATTGTGTATAAAATCCCCATTTCTCCCTGTTACAAAGGTACCACATATGAACTGGTAGACACCCTTTCCTGTCCAGGAGACTACCCCAAACTGAAACAGCAGTTTTTTTCAGATAAAATACAACTGCTATGCAGTTAAAACAACCATTAATATTTATTTGAAATACCCCGCACAAAACATATTTTCTTTGGATGTACACACCTCAAGTTTTCTAGGTGTACCAGGCTTGTTGACGAGAGCAAAGTTTTCTAGAAGTAATTCCTCAATGAATTATTTGGTTGCACAGGGATTCCCTAAAAATAAACCTTTTTTAAGGGTTAAAACTCATTAAAAAAACAGCAGGGGAGTCTCCCCTACCAAGCATAGCCAGCCCAGGGACCATCTATGCTGGGCTTGTAAAATAGGGCACAAGGGCCAGCTTCAGTGACCCCTGGCCCTGTTAGGTTAAAAGCATGCACAGCCCAAATGGCCCCGGGCTCTTCTGCCCCCACCTGGGCTTTTGGGGAGGTAGGTAATGAGGGGGTCTAAGGGTTAATGACAAGGGTCCCTCCTCCCGTGGGGGGGGGGGGGGGGGCGTTTCTTTGAGATTTTAAAACCCTTAAAAATAAAAAAATGTCGTGGGGTCCCCCGCTACCCATCACAGCCAGTCTGAGGCCCCTCGTGTGAAGAGGAGCCCCGGAGGATGGATCGATTGAGTGGTCAGGTTAATGGCTTTTTTGGCTGCTAGCAGGGGAGAAGGCCAGGGACGTAACATTTTTATGGCGAGTCAGCCACATAAACATTACATGGCTGGCAGTTAATGGGTTAAAGTTTACATTTGCACTAACCTGAAGTGCAAGAAGGTTGGATAAAAATGCTCTTGTTACAGATTTATATATATCATAAGTCATACTATTGTTAAATAAGAGAATACTCCAAGTTCTAATTCCCCAACAAGTTTCACCCTAGAATAAGGACTTCCTCAGGGGATGTGCCTCTAACCCCTCTAGTTACTTTATCTAAAGAATATAGAAATGTAATGACAAAAATCTCTAATTTTAGTGCATATTTTACTCATTCAACATAATTAAACATTGTTTGCCATGATTAATGTCTTGGTCCAATGAATTTGTGAATGAAATATAACCATAACAGTTGTAATCAAGTAGATTTTACAAAAATGATTTATATATTCACAAGGCAAATTCATTTGTTTCATTCTATACTCAGCACTCAACACACTCAATTTCTATTTTGCTAGCCATAATATAAAATATGTTTATAATATTTTTCTTATGTTTTCTTGAGTTGTGCAGCCATTCTTCTTCCAGGTTGGTCATGGGCGTGTGCTTCAGAATGACATTGGCTAAAATTTTGCACTGTGCAGGATGCCCCAGAACTTATGCCAGGATGTTACACGCTTCATTGTGGAGCACACAGAGATGGAACTGGAGCTGCACATCGTGTCAAAGGAAAACTTCAGGTACTTGCCAGGATTGCAGAAGGCATTCCCCACTGCTGAGGGAAAAATGCTAGCTGGCTATCACTCCATGGAGGGAGCTTTTGCATTTGACAATGGATGTTTCCTTTTCTGCCATCTGCTTATCTTGGCAGGTGGAAAAAAGAAATAATTCCCCTATAAAACTCAAACAACAGGTGCCAATAACAGCTTACGGTCCAAAGTTATATGATGTAGATAAATACATTTTGCAATTGTATTGATATTAACCTAAAATGTTTTAATAATAATAAAAAAAACATTAATTGAATAAATAAATGAAACATTATGATGAATAAATGATGATATTAAAAGATGATAATAAATGATGAAATATTAATTGACTAATAAAATTGAAAAGAAAATGATTAATAATAATATTGGTAATAAACCAAAAAATATGTACTCAATAGATTAAAATGTATTACAATATAAATTATTGCATACTCTAATCTAGTGAGCATCATGCATGATGGACATTTCATTAAAATGGTTATTGGGTTAAAGCGGACCTTCACCCTGAATATATATCTTATATGTTTCCCACACCTCGTACATAAAGATTGCTCACATTAAAAATCATCCTACCTGGATCTATTGCATGATATGAGCCTTTAAACATCCAAGATGGCGGCTCATGGAGCATCAGGCAGCCTGCAAACAAGAAGTATCTTCTGACTGTGTTGCTCTGCATTCTGGGATTGCTGTCTTCTCCCTGGCCCCAGCTCTGCTCTGTCTGAGCAAAGCACAGCTATACTTTATCCCACTCTGCTCTCCTCAGTATATGTGAAACTTCTGAGCCAAGATGGCGGCACCCATATCCTAAAGTCCTGAACAGAGTTGCAGCCCAGTGGGTTTGTTTAATATTACCTCATCTGGTGTATGCGTGAAGTCTTCTGTAGTGCATTTAACTCACCCTCACCAGGGGCATACCATTTAAGGGTATCTGACAGTGTGTTTGCATTTGGTTTAATAACCATTCTTTGCAAGCCTAGTTAGTGTTACAAGTCACACAAACCTGCCTATAATGCTCTTGCTTTTCTACCCAAACCACGTTTTAAAGCTTGCTGTAGTGTATTTAAATCACCCTCACGGGGGCATGCCATTTAATGTGTTTGCATTTGGTTTTATGCCCAGCTCTTGAAATCCTAGTTAGTCTTACAGGCCACACACCTGCCCAGAGACAGAGTGCTCTTGCTTTTCTACCAAAACCTTGTTTTTAACTGCCCCCTCAACGGGGGCATCCCATTTAAGAGCATCTGAGAGTTTTTGCATTTTGTTTTATGTTCAAGTGCTTATGGGCTAGTTAGTCTTACATGCCATACACCTGCCTATAGTGCTCTTGCTTTTCTACCAAAACCACGTTTTAAAGCTTGCTGCAGTGCATTTAACTCACTCTGACCAGGGGCATCCCATTTAAGGCCATCTGACATGTGTTTGAATTTGTTTTTAGCAAGAGAACCTGCCAATATTGCTCTTGAATTTCTACTAAAACCATGTTTTAAAGCTTGCTGTAGCGCATTTAACTCACTCAGACCAGGGGCATCCCATTTAAGGCCATCTGACAGCTTTTACATTTGGTTTTATGTTCAAGTGCTGATGGGCTAGTTAGAGTGAAAGGCCAGGCATAATTACATCCCTGCCGCTGTTGTGTAAAAATACAGATTTAAGCCTACTGGAGAGCATTGAACTGCCCTTATCAGTGCACATCACATACGTACATCTGAGAGTTGCACCATATTTTTTCCTGTTAAAGTCTTCAGGGCCTAGTTACTGTGAAAGGCCAGACACATTTCTTGTGGACAGACAAGTTCTCCTTGTGGTTACTATGCCCCCTGCCACACTAAACCTGCTCTGATGGCACACTACAGGCAGAACAGGACAGCTTTCTCAGTACAAACTCTGCTAGTTGCGGCCACAAATCAAGTTTGGCTACCAAGAAGTCCAGTAGATCCTCAAGGTGTGTTGACATGGTCATGTCAAGGTATGCCACCACCTGCTGGTTCAGCCTCACTATGCGGGTGAAGAAAGCTACTCATTAGCAGCAGTAGACTCAGGCTGCTGCTAATGGAGCTGGTACTGCTCCTGTGCTCCTGTCACCCCTTCCCTCCCCAGCAGCCATGGCAGTGGAAGGCGAGAGCAGAGCCCCCCCCTCCCCCGAGTCAGACCTGCAAGAGGAAGGACGATGGCGCAGATGGGCATCGGCCAAGTGACTACGTAGGATGTCTCTATAGTAGGTCAGTTTGTCCTCCCTTTCAGTGGGTGTAAAAAAGACCTCCATTTTGTGCCAGTAGCAAGGGTCCAATAAGGTGGAGAGACAGAAGCTGCCGAATGGGGACCATTCGGCTGTCCCTACGCAAGCTAAAAAAGTGAGTTTTCTCACCAGGATTGACCCCATTATGTGCTCAAAGAATTGGGTCAGCTGACTACTTAATTATACTAACCAACCAGGTTATTCTACCAATAGATTTTTTCTTGCCTGCTGGCACTGGCATTTCCCAAGATTAAAATTAGGGATGATCGAATCGATCCGGACGAACCCGGATTCGATCCGAATTTCATGAAAAATTCGATTCGGATCGAATCCGAATTTCCCCGTGCTTCGATCGCTCGAAGTTTTTCTTTAACATCCATTCACTTACATTACAGGCATTCTCAGATGGCGGACGGGACATGTCCAGACATCTACCCCGCTCCAGTGCATGCTGGGCCAGTCACATGCAGCCTATCAGCAGCCAGCAAGCCCGGTAACGTCACAGCGCTATTTAAGGCGGCGGACATCTTGCTTTTCCTCATTTCTCTATTGCATTCGTGAGAGACAGGACACTGCTGTAGTCAGGGAGAGACAGTTAGAGAGACAGGGATAGACAGGGACAGGCAGGAGACAGGCAGGAAGTCAGCGAGAAGCAGGGAAAGTTGGAAAAATCGAAGACAGTCACAGGGAGATTTTTTTTTTTTTTCATCCAGCCTGAGTGTTACTGGCTGGCTGACTGGCTTTGTTAGCGTTTTCAGGTTGCTTATACACTTACTGTGCATATATACTGAACTGATCTCAAGTCTGCTGTGGGAACATTAAGATTTTGTAAAATCTCATTAGCCTCTGTATTTACTCTAAGCTGCAAACTTATTTAAAGTATTTTGGCGTGTATGAGCCTGATTATCCACTTTTACTGTGCATATATACTGTTCTAAAGCCTGCTTGGGGGCATCCCATTCTGTAACATCACATTAGCCTCTGTATTTACTCTATGCTGCAAACTTATTTAAAGTAATTTGGCCTGTATGAGCCTGATTATCCACTTTTACTGTGCATATATACTGTTCTAAAGCCTGCTTGGGGGCATCCCATTCCGTAACATCACATTAGCCTCTGTATTTACTCTAAGCTGCAAACTTATTTAAAGTAATTTGGCCTGTATGAGCCTGATTATCCACTTTTACTGTGCATATATACACTTCTAAAGCCTGCTTGGGGGCATCCCATTCTGTAACATCACATTAGCCTCTGTATTTACTCTAAGCTGCAAACTTATTTAAAGTAATTTGGCCTGTATGAGCCTGATTATCCACTTTTACTGTGCATATATACACTTCTAAAGCCTGCTTGGGGGCATCCCATTCTGTAACATCACATTAGCCTCTGTATTTACTCTAAGCTGCAAACTTATTTAAAGTAATTTGGCCTGTATGAGCCTGATTATCCACTTTTACTGTGCATATATACACTTCTAAAGCCTGCTTGGGGGCATCCCATTCTGTAACATCACATTAGCCTCTGTATTTACTCTAAGCTGCAAACTTATTTAAAGTAATTTGGCCTGTATGAGCCTGATTATCCACTTTTACTGTGCATATATACACTTCTAAAGCCTGCTTGGGGGCATCCCATTCTGTAACATCACATTAGCCTCTGTATTTACTCTAAGCTGCAAACTTATTTAAAGTAATTTGGCCTGTATGAGCCTGATTATCCACTTTTACTGTGCATATATACACTTCTAAAGCCTGCTTGGGGGCATCCCATTCTGTAACATCACATTAGCCTCTGTATTTACTCTAAGCTGCAAACTTATTTAAAGTAATTTGGCCAGTATGAGCCCGATTATCCACTTTTACTGTGCATATATACTGTTCTAAAGCCTGCTTGGGGGCATCCCATTCTGTAACATCACATTAGCCTCTGTATTTACTCTAAGCTGCAAACTTATTTAAAGTAATTTGGCCTGTTGGAGCCTGCTTATCCACTTTTACTGTGCATATATACTGTTATAAAGCCTGCTTGGGGGCATCCCATTCTGTAACATCACATTAGCCTCTGTATTTACTCTAAGCTGCACACTTATTTAAAGTAATTTGGCCTGTATGAGCCTGCTTATCCACTTTTACTGTGCATATATACTGTTCTAAAGCATGCTTGGGGGCATCCCATTCTGTAACATCACATTAGCCTCTGTATTTCCTGTAAGCTGCACACTTATTAAAGTAATTTGGCCTGTTGGAGCCTGCTTAGACACTATTGCTGTGCATATATACTGATCTCAGGTCTGCTGTGGGGGCACCCCATTTGTTTTTGACTGCTTTTAATAAACCAGGCCGCAGGGCACCGCAAAACTGCACATTGAACCCTATCTGTTTATACTAAATAAGCAAATACATAAAAATGTCAGGCAGACAAGTGCCAGGATGTTCAAAGAGGAGTGGCAGAGGCCAAGATTCAGCAGGCAGAGGTCACAGCAGACTAGGGGCGAGTGGCAGCAGGAGTCACGGTGAGAGACCTGGTCTGCCAGTATCCGCTAGCGGTTGTGTCTCCACCAGTAATGCATCTGCCGTGGTGGATTGGTTAACGCGCTCATCAACAACATCATCACAAGTTACGTCTGAGACCCCCACTCTAGGGTCGGTAGGTTCCTCTGACACAACCCTGAGTTGGCATGCCCCGAGAGCAGTCCCTGTCCTCCCATTGCCTCTGTCCTATGCCGTTCCCTTCCCCCAGCGACGTATCCTATGCTTTGGGTTCAGCTCCACTCTTTAGTGAGGAGGACGATCAGATAGAGGACAGTCAGCAGCTACTACCCAGCCAAGAAATGGAGGTGGCTTCTTTAGCTAGGCAGACAAATAGTGATGTGGACAGTGTCGTGGGTGTTGTGAGCGTTCCAGCTCCTGCGCCAGACACTGTTGACGAATCCACGAACATCAGTGACGTACAGCCACAACTCGGTGATAATGATGATGACGATGAAGCCGATCGCACTTGGGAGCCGGGTGATGAAGGGGCTTCATCGTCATCATCAGGAGAAGAGGGGCACAGGTTGCCCCGGAGTCAGCAGCTCAGGCAGCAAGGTGTTAGCAGCATGGTTGGCAGTCAGCATGGGGGCACAATTGTAAAGCCTGGAGCCAAACGGGGCCGGGGTAGAGCACCTGCTGCGCGGCAGGCTACCTTATCGGGAGGTAGTGGGGCAGGGGTTCCTGGAGTTGGCGACAATAGCAGCGAATCAGTGAGGCCTGTTGGTGGGAAAAGTAGCTACTCGGCAGTGTGGCAGTTTTTCCTGAAGCATCCGCAGGAGGGTAACATGGCCACATGCAAGATATGTAGGCAGAAGGTGAAGCGTGGCCAGGGCCCAAATGTTGGCACCACGACCCTGCATCAACATATGATGCGTCACCATAAAGCGACCCGGGAGAACCGAGGCTCCCAAGGGGTGGTCCAGTCTGCTTCCTCACCAAGTGGCACGCCGCTCCCAATTTCTGCCAGCCAAGGCTCCAGCACCTCAGCCGAAGGCAGCTGTGCATCATACCCATCCTCTGTCGCTCCTGCTCCTCCTCCTCCTCCTCCTCCAAGTCATGCATCCCGCCAGCAATCCATCAGCGAAGCCATGTCCAAGAGACAGCAGTATGCGCCCACTCATCCTACGGCGCAGAAGCTGAATGTGTTCCTGTCCAAGTTGCTGGTGCTGCAGTCGCTCCCTTTTCAGGTGGTGGACTCTGCACCTTTCAGAGAACTGATGGCTTGTGCCGAGCCGAGGTGGAGAGTCCCAAGCCGTCATTTCTTTGCCAAGAAGGCAGTACCAGTCTACCATGTGTGCAGGGCACGGAGGTGTCACGCAGTGCTTCACATGGTTTGTCTTGGTGAAAGGAGTCACACAGGGGAGGAACTGCTTAAATGTATTCATCAGGAAATCCAAACATGGCTTACTCCAAGAAAACTTAGAATGGGAATCATGGTTACCGACAATGGGAAGAACATTTTGTCTGCTCTGCGCCAAGGAAGCCTGACCCATGCCCCCTGCATGGCTCACGTCTTCAATCTGGTTGTCAAGAGGTTTCTGAAGTGTTCCCCCCATCTGCAAGACATCCTAACAACTTCACTCATACACCGCCAAACACACCCTTCTTGAGCTACAGCTAGAGATGAGCGAACTTTTGAAAAATTCGATTCGACTGATTCGCCGAATTTTCCGACAAAAATCGTTTCGACCCGAATAAATTCGCGACGAATCGCTATTAAAAACGGCTATTTCTGAGCCTCCTACAGCCTCAATAGGGTTGTAAACCATTCAGCCTTGCTGTAACACGCACAGGATGCGTGCTGGGTTAGTTAAATAATACTTTGAAGAAATATCACATGCAGATCAGAGGCATCGCTAATAGAATCGCAGAGCGGCACAATTGCAGAGAGTTGAAGTGGCATCACTATGAGGGGCAGAAGGAGCCCAAATATACACTGGAGTTGGCCTCAGGAGCCCAAAAATTGGATGAATCACACCCTGGAGTTGGCAGGAGTTGGCAGCAGCAGCAGCAGGAGCCCAAATATACACTGGAGTTGGCTTCAGGAGCCCAAAAATTGGATGAATCACACCCTGGAGTTGGCAGGAGTTGGCAGCAGCAGCAGCAGGAGCCCAAATATACACTGGAGTTGGCTTCAGGAGCCCAAAAATTGGATGAATCACACCCTGGAGTTGGCAGAAGTTGGCAGCAGCAGCAGCAGGAGCCCAAATATACACTGGAGTTGGCTTCAGGAGCCCAAAAATTGGATGAATCACACCCTGGAGTTGGCAGGAGTTGGCAGCAGCAGCAGCAGGAGCCCAAATATACACTGGAGTTGGCTTCAGGAGCCCAAAAATTGGATGAATCACACCCTGGAGTTGGCAGGAGTTGACAGCAGCAGCAGCAGGAGCCCAAATATACACTGGAGTTGGCTTCAGGAGCCCAAAAATTGGATGAATCACACCCTGGAGTTGGCAGGAGTTGACAGCAGCAGCAGCAGGAGCCCAAATATACACTGGAGTTGGCTTCAGGAGCCCAAAAATTGGATGAATCACACCCTGGAGTTGGCAGAAGTTGGCAGCAGCAGCAGCAGGAGCCCAAATATACACTGGAGTTGGCTTCAGGAGCCCAAAAATTGGATGAATCACACCCTGGAGTTGGCAGGAGTTGACAGTAGCAGCAGCAGGAGCCCAAATATACACTGGAGTTGGCCTCAGGAGCCCAAAAATTGGATGAATCACACCCTGGAGTTGGCAGGAGTTGACAGTAGCAGCAGCAGGAGCCCAAATATACACTGGAGTTGGCTTCAGGAGCCCAAAAATTGGATGAATCACACCCTGGAGTTGGCAGAAGTTGACAGTAGCAGCAGCAGGAGCCCAAATATACACTGGAGTTGGCCTCAGGAGCCCAAAAATTGGATGAATCACACCCTGGAGTTGGCAGAAGTTGGCAGCAGCAGCAGCAGGAGCCCAAATATACACTGGAGTTGGCTTCAGGAGCCCAAAAATTGGATGAATCACACCCTGGAGTTGGCAGAAGTTGGCAGCAGCAGCAGCAGGAGCCCAAATATACACTGGAGTTGGCTTCAGGAGCCCAAAAATTGGATGAATCACACCCTGGAGTTGGCAGGAGTTGACAGTAGCAGCAGCAGGAGCCCAAATATACACTGGAGTTGGCCTCAGGAGCCCAAAAATTGGATGAATCACACCCTGGAGTTGGCAGGAGTTGACAGTAGCAGCAGCAGGAGCCCAAATATACACTGGAGTTGGCCTCAGGAGCCCAAAAATTGGATGAATCACACCCTGGAGTTGGCAGGAGTTGACAGTAGCAGCAGCAGGAGCCCAAATATACACTGGAGTTGGCTTCAGGAGCCCAAAAATTGGATGAATCACACCCTGGAGTTGGCAGAAGTTGACAGTAGCAGCAGCAGGAGCCCAAATATACACTGGAGTTGGCCTCAGGAGCCCAAAAATTGGATGAATCACACCCTGGAGTTGGCAGGAGTTGACAGCAGCAGCAGCAGGAGCCCAAATATACACTGGAGTTGGCTTCAGGAGCCCAAAAATTGGATGAATCACACCCTGGAGTTGGCAGAAGTTGGCAGCAGCAGCAGCAGGAGCCCAAATATACACTGGAGTTGGCTTCAGGAGCCCAAAAATTGGATGAATCACACCCTGGAGTTGGCAGGAGTTGACAGTAGCAGCAGCAGGAGCCCAAATATACACTGGAGTTGGCCTCAGGAGCCCAAAAATTGGATGAATCACACCCTGGAGTTGGCAGGAGTTGACAGTAGCAGCAGCAGGAGCCCAAATATACACTGGAGTTGGCTTCAGGAGCCCAAAAATTGGATGAATCACACCCTGGAGTTGGCAGAAGTTGACAGTAGCAGCAGCAGGAGCCCAAATATACACTGGAGTTGGCCTCAGGAGCCCAAAAATTGGATGAATCACACCCTGGAGTTGGCAGAAGTTGGCAGCAGCAGCAGCAGGAGCCCAAATATACACTGGAGTTGGCTTCAGGAGCCCAAAAATTGGATGAATCACACCCTGGAGTTGGCAGAAGTTGGCAGCAGCAGCAGCAGGAGCCCAAATATACACTGGAGTTGGCTTCAGGAGCCCAAAAATTGGATGAATCACACCCTGGAGTTGGCAGGAGTTGACAGTAGCAGCAGCAGGAGCCCAAATATACACTGGAGTTGGCCTCAGGAGCCCAAAAATTGGATGAATCACACCCTGGAGTTGGCAGGAGTTGACAGTAGCAGCAGCAGGAGCCCAAATATACACTGGAGTTGGCCTCAGGAGCCCAAAAATTGGATGAATCACACCCTGGAGTTGGCAGGAGTTGACAGTAGCAGCAGCAGGAGCCCAAATATACACTGGAGTTGGCTTCAGGAGCCCAAAAATTGGATGAATCACACCCTGGAGTTGGCAGAAGTTGGCAGCAGCAGCAGCAGGAGCCCAAACATTACTTTAAACAGACCCTGGGGTTGGCCTCAGGAGCCCAAAAATTGGATGAATCACACCCTGGAGTTGGCAGAAGTTGGCAGCAGCAGCAGCAGGAGCCCAAATATACACTGGAGTTGGCCTCAGGAGCCCAAAAATTGGATGAATCACACCCTGGAGTTGGCAGGAGTTGGCAGCAGCAGCAGCAGGAGCCCAAATATACACTGGAGTTGGCTTCAGGAGCCCAAAAATTGGATGAATCACACCCTGGAGTTGGCAGAAGTTGGCAGCAGCAGCAGCAGGAGCCCAAATGTACACTGGAGTTGGCTTCAGGAGCCCAAAAATTGGATGAATCACACCCTGGAGTTGGCAGGAGTTGACAGTAGCAGCAGCAGGAGCCCAAATATACACTGGAGTTGGCCTCAGGATCCCAAAAATTGGATGAATCACACCCTGGAGTTGGCAGGAGTTGACAGTAGCAGCAGCAGGAGCCCAAATATACACTGGAGTTGGCCTCAGGAGCCCAAAAATTGGATGAATCACACCCTGGAGTTGGCAGGAGTTGACAGTAGCAGCAGCAGGAGCCCAAATATACACTGGAGTTGGCTTCAGGAGCCCAAAAATTGGATGAATCACACCCTGGAGTTGGCAGAAGTTGACAGTAGCAGCAGCAGGAGCCCAAATATACACTGGAGTTGGCCTCAGGAGCCCAAAAATTGGATGAATCACACCCTGGAGTTGGCAGGAGTTGACAGTAGCAGCAGCAGGAGCCCAAATATACACTGGAGTTGGCCTCAGGAGCCCAAAAATTGGATGAATCACACCCTGGAGTTGGCAGGAGTTGACAGTAGCAGCAGCAGGAGCCCAAATATACACTGGAGTTGGCCTCAGGAGCCCAAAAATTGGATGAATCACACCCTGGAGTTGGCAGGAGTTGACAGTAGCAGCAGCAGGAGCCCAAATATACACTGGAGTTGGCCTCAGGAGCCCAAAAATTGGATGAATCACACCCTGGAGTTGGCAGGAGTTGACAGTAGCAGCAGCAGGAGCCCAAATATACACTGGAGTTGGCTTCAGGAGCCCAAAAATTGGATGAATCACACCCTGGAGTTGGCAGAAGTTGACAGTAGCAGCAGCAGGAGCCCAAATATACACTGGAGTTGGCCTCAGGAGCCCAAAAATTGGATGAATCACACCCTGGAGTTGGCAGAAGTTGGCAGCAGCAGCAGCAGGAGCCCAAATATACACTGGAGTTGGCTTCAGGAGCCCAAAAATTGGATGAATCACACCCTGGAGTTGGCAGGAGTTGACAGTAGCAGCAGCAGGAGCCCAAATATACACTGGAGTTGGCCTCAGGAGCCCAAAAATTGGATGAATCACACCCTGGAGTTGGCAGGAGTTGACAGTAGCAGCAGCAGGAGCCCAAATATACACTGGAGTTGGCCTCAGGAGCCCAAAAATTGGATGAATCACACCCTGGAGTTGGCAGGAGTTGACAGTAGCAGCAGCAGGAGCCCAAATATACACTGGAGTTGGCTTCAGGAGCCCAAAAATTGGATGAATCACACCCTGGAGTTGGCAGAAGTTGACAGTAGCAGCAGCAGGAGCCCAAATATACACTGGAGTTGGCCTCAGGAGCCCAAAAATTGGATGAATCACACCCTGGAGTTGGCAGAAGTTGGCAGCAGCAGCAGCAGGAGCCCAAATATACACTGGAGTTGGCCTCAGGAGCCCAAAAATTGGATGAATCACACCCTGGAGTTGGCAGGAGTTGACAGTAGCAGCAGCAGGAGCCCAAATATACACTGGAGTTGGCCTCAGGAGCCCAAAAATTGGATGAATCACACCCTGGAGTTGGCAGGAGTTGACAGTAGCAGCAGCAGGAGCCCAAATATACACTGGAGTTGGCCTCAGGAGCCCAAAAATTGGATGAATCACACCCTGGAGTTGGCAGGAGTTGACAGTAGCAGCAGCAGGAGCCCAAATATACACTGGAGTTGGCTTCAGGAGCCCAAAAATTGGATGAATCACACCCTGGAGTTGGCAGAAGTTGACAGTAGCAGCAGCAGGAGCCCAAATATACACTGGAGTTGGCCTCAGGAGCCCAAAAATTGGATGAATCACACCCTGGAGTTGGCAGAAGTTGGCAGCAGCAGCAGCAGGAGCCCAAATATACACTGGAGTTGGCTTCAGGAGCCCAAAAATTGGATGAATCACACCCTGGAGTTGGCAGGATTTGACAGTAGCAGCAGCAGGAGCCCAAATATACACTGGAGTTGGCCTCAGGAGCCCAAAAATTGGATGAATCACACCCTGGAGTTGGCAGGAGTTGACAGTAGCAGCAGCAGGAGCCCAAATATACACTGGAGTTGGCCTCAGGAGCCCAAAAATTGGATGAATCACACCCTGGAGTTGGCAGGAGTTGACAGTAGCAGCAGCAGGAGCCCAAATATACACTGGAGTTGGCTTCAGGAGCCCAAAAATTGGATGAATCACACCCTGGAGTTGGCAGAAGTTGACAGTAGCAGCAGCAGGAGCCCAAATATACACTGGAGTTGGCCTCAGGAGCCCAAAAATTGGATGAATCACACCCTGGAGTTGGCAGAAGTTGGCAGCAGCAGCAGCAGGAGCCCAAATATACACTGGAGTTGGCCTCAGGAGCCCAAAAATTGGATGAATCACACCCTGGAGTTGGCAGGAGTTGGCAGCAGCAGCAGCAGGAGCCCAAATATACACTGGAGTTGGCTTCAGGAGCCCAAAAATTGGATGAATCACACCCTGGAGTTGGCAGAAGTTGGCAGCAGCAGCAGCAGGAGCCCAAATATACACTGGAGTTGGCTTCAGGAGCCCAAAAATTGGATGAATCACACCCTGGAGTTGGCAGGAGTTGACAGTAGCAGCAGCAGGAGCCCAAATATACACTGGAGTTGGCCTCAGGAGCCCAAAAATTGGATGAATCACACCCTGGAGTTGGCAGGAGTTGACAGTAGCAGCAGCAGGAGCCCAAAAAATGGCCTAAAGACATAAATATGTTTTGCACCATTTGGAAAGTGTAAAACGTGGCACCATGCTGAATCTAGTCGCATGCATCAGGCATTGGTGGGTGGAAATCCTGGCTGATCCATCCCTGATTCATTTTGACAAAGGTGAGTCTCTCCACATTTTTAGTTGACAGACGAGTTCTCCTCGCCGTAACTATGGCCCCCGCCGCACTAAACACCCGCTCAGATGGCACGCTACTTGCCGGGCAGGACAGCTTTTCCAGGGCAAACTCTGCTAGTTGCGGCCACAAATCAAGTTTGGCTGCCCAGAAGTCCAGCGGATCCTCAAGGTGTGTTGGCATGGTCATGTCAAAGTATGACATGACCTGCTGGTTCAGGTCCTGCTCCAGGTCTTCCTGCTGCTCATGAGTAGCCTCACTATGCGGGTGTAGAAAGCTACTCATTAGCGACTGAAGACTGAGGCTGCTGCTGCTGATGGAGCTTCTGCTGCTGCTGCTGCCAACCCCCCCAGCGGCCATGGCAGTGGAAGGTGAGCGCAGAGGTCCCCTCGAGTCAGACCTGCGAGAGTATGGACCATGGCGCAGATAGGCATCGGCCAACTGCCTACGTAGAATGTCTTTGTAGTAGTTGAGTTTGTCCTCCCTCTCGGTGGGTTTAAAAAATGCCCCCATTTTGTGCCGGAAGCGAGGGTCCAATAAGGTGGACAGCCAGAAGTCATCCCGCCGACAGATGGAAACAATTCTGGGGTCACTACGCAAGCACGTGAGCATGCTTCGTGCCATTTGCGCAAGTGACTCGGATGGACTACCTGTCTCCATCTCCACTGCATACTGCCACGGTGTGCCCGGGTCCTCTGTCTCTCCTTCCTCAAAAACCTCTAGCTCCTCTGGCTGCTCCTGCTCCTCCTCTCCTGTCCGCTGACTAGATAAGCCAGCCATTTCGCCAAGCCTAAACTGTGTTTCGCTGGGCAACTCCTCCTCCTCCTCTTCCTCCTCCTCCTCCTCCAGTTCAGCTCCAAGGGGGTTCATGTGGCCGTAAGATGTAAACGCCATGTCTCCAGTGCCCTGACCAGCCATGGTTTCCAACATGTGCTGTAGTACATGAAGCAGTGGAATCACGTCGTTCATCCCGTAATCCTGCCGACTGACAAATAAAGTGGCTTCCTCAAAGGGCCTGAGCAAACGGCAGGTGTCACGTATGAGCTGCCACTGGTTGACATTGAAGTTACACAGGGGAGTCCCCCTATCTGCTTGGATCATCAGGAAATCCGTGATGGCTTTTCTCTGTTCATATAATCGGTCCAACATGTGAAGGGTGGAATTCCAACGGGTGGAAACATCGCAAATCAGACTATGTTGGGGGATACCATTCTGACGCTGTAGCTCAAGAAGGGTGTGTTTGGCGGTGTAGGAGTGGCTGAAGTGCATGCAAAGTTTCCGTGAAGTTGTTAGGATGTCCTGCAGATGGGGGGAACACTTCAGAAACCGCTTGACAACCAGATTGAAGACGTGAGCCATGCAGGGGGCATGGGTCAGGCTTCCTTGGCGCAGCGCAGACAAAATGTTCTTCCCATTGTCGGTAACCATGATTCCCATTTTAAGTTTTCTCGGAGTAAGCCATGTTTGGATTTCCTGATGAATACATTTAAGCAGTTCCTCCCCTGTGTGACTCCGTTCGCCAAGACAAACCATGTGAAGCACTGCATGACACCTCCGTGCCCTGCACACATGGTAGACTGGAGGGGCACTGAGACTTGAGCCTACAGTGGAGGGTGAGGAGATGGCGGAGGATGAGGAGGCCGAGTCGCACGGTGTCACAGGCCCAATGGGCAGAGAGCGCGGAGGCCGAAGCGGCGTGACCTGTCCAAGTTGCTGCTGCAAAGGGACCACATTCACCCAGTGGGCCGTAAACGACATGTACTGCCCCTGACCGTAGTTACAGCTCCAGATGTCGGCGCTGCCATGTATTTTGCTACACACCGACAGGCTCAAGGACTGGCCCACCTTCTGTTCAACAAAAGTGTGCAGCGCTGGTACTGCCTTCTTGGCAAAGAAATGACGGCTTGGGACTCTCCACCTCGGCTCGGCACAAGCCATCAGTTCTCTGAAAGGTGCAGATTCCACCACCTGAAAAGGGAGCGACTGCAGCACCAGCAACTTGGACAGGAGCACATTCAGCTTCTGCGCCGTAGGATGAGTGGGCGCATACTGCTGTCTCTTGGACATGGCTTCGCTGATGGATTGCTGGCGGGATGCATGACTTGGAGGAGGAGGAGGAGGAGCAGGAGCGACAGAGGATGGGTGTGACGCACAGCTGCCTTCGGCTGAGGTGCTGGAGCCTTGGCTGGCAGAAATTGGGAGCTCACTTGGTGAGGAAGCAGACTGGACCACCCCTTGGGAGCCTCGGTTCTCCCAGGTCGTTTTATGGTGACGCATCATATGTTGACGCAGGGCCGTGGTGCCAACATTTGGACCCTGGCCACGCTTCACCTTTTGCCTACATATCTTGCATGTGGCCATGTTACCCTCCTGCGGATGCCTCAGGAAAAACTGCCACACTGCCGAGTAGCTACTTTTCCCACCCCCTGGCCTCACTGATTCACTGCTGCTGTTGCCAACTCCAGGAACCCCTGCTCCACTACCTCCCGATAAGGTAGACTGCCGCACAGCAGGTGCTCTACCCCGGCCCCGGCCCCGGCCGGCTCCAGCCTTTGGAATTGTGCCCCCATGCTGACTGCTACCACCTTGCTGCCTCAGCTGCTGACTCCGGGGCAACCTGCGCCCCTCTTCTCCTGATGATGACGATGAAGCCCCTTCATCACCCGGCTCCCAAGTGCGATCGGCTTCATCGTCATCATCATCATCATCACCGGGTTGTGGCTGTACGTCACTGATGTTCGTGGATTCGTCAACAGTGTCTGGCGCAGGAGCTGGAACGCTCGCAGCACCCACGACACTGTCCACATCACTATTTGTCTGCCTAGCTAAAGAAGCCACCTCCATTTCTTGGCTGGGCAGTAGCTGCTGACTGTCCTCCTGTATCTGATCGTCCTCCTCACTAAAGAGTGGAGCTGAACCCAAAGCATAGGATACGTCGCTGGGGGAGGGAACGGCGTAGGACAGAGGCAATGGGAGGACAGGGACTGCTCTCGGGGCATGCCAACTCAGGGTTGTGTCAGAGGAACCTACCGACCCTAGACTGGGGGTCTCAGATGTAAGTTGTGATGATGTTGTTGATGAGCGCGTCAGCCAATCTACCACGGCAGATGCGTTACTGGTGGAGACCCGACCGCTAGCAGATACTGGCAGATTAGGTCTCTCAGCGTGACTCCTGCTGCTACTGGCCCCCAGTCTGATGCGAGCTCTGCCTGCGGAATCTTGGCCTCTGCCACTCCTCTTTTCACTTCCAGGCACTTGTCTGCCCGACATAGTCTAACTGGCGTGGTAGTAGGTGATATTTTAAGAACCCCCAGGCAGCAGTGGGTCTATATAAAACAGAATATAATGCACACCAAAAGTGAGCAGTAACACTCAGCCTCCAACAGGCCTGCTTAGTGTAAATAAGAGAGCTGCTTAGTGTAAATAAAGAGGGGTATGCTATGTTACAGAATGGGATGCCTCAACAGAAGTGCACCTGGCAGGCAGCAGTAAGCCTATGCCCAGCAAAAGTGTCTTATAATATAAATATAATAAGAGCAAATGCTTATATGGTCTTAAACAGAGGCTGCTTTAGTCACAGAATGGGATGCCCCGGGCAGGAATCGAGCTGGCAGGGTCCAGTAGTGCTTTGGCCAGCAAAAGTGTCTTTATCAGGCTAATTTCAAATATGATAAGAGCAAATGCTTATATGGTCTTAAACAGAGGCTGCTGTAGTCACAGAATGGGATGCCCCGGGCAGGAATCGAGCTGGCAGGGTCCAGTAGGGCTTTGGCCAGCAAAAGTGTCTTTATCAGGCCTAATTTCAAATATGATAAGAGCAAATGCTTATATGGTCTTAAACAGAGGCTGCTTTAGTCACAGAATGGGATGCCCTGGGCAGGAATCGACCTGGCAGGGTCCAGTAGGGCTTTGGCCAGCAAAAGTGTCTTTATCAGGCTAATTTCAAATATGATAAGAGCAAATGCTTATATGGTCTTAAACAGAGGCTGCTTTAGTCACAGAATGGGATGCCCCGGGCAGGAATCGAGCTGGCAGGGTCCAGTAGTGCTTTGGCCAGCAAAAGTGTCTTTATCAGGCTAATTTCAAATATGATAAGAGCAAATGCTTATATGGTCTTAAACAGAGGCTGCTGTAGTCACAGAATGGGATGCCCCGGGCAGGAATCGAGCTGGCAGGGTCCAGTAGTGCTTTGGCCAGCAAAAGTGTCTTTATCAGGCCTAATTTCAAATATGATAAGAGCAAATGCTTATATGGTCTTAAACAGAGGCTGCTTTAGTCACAGAATGGGATGCCCCGGGCAGGAATCGAGCTGGCAGGGTCCAGTAGTGCTTTGGCCAGCAAAAGTGTCTTTATCAGGCTAATTTCAAATATGATAAGAGCAAATGCTTATATGGTCTTAAACAGAGGCTGCTGTAGTCACAGAATGGGATGCCCTGGGCAGGAATCGACCTGGCAGGGTCCAGTAGTGCTTTGGCCAGCAAAAGTGTCTTTATCAGGCCTAATTTCAAATATGATAAGAGCAAATGCTTATATGGTCTTAAACAGAGGCTGCTTTAGTCACAGAATGGGATGCCCTGGGCAGGAATCGACCTGGCAGGGTCCAGTAGGGCTTTGGCCAGCAAAAGTGTCTTTATCAGGCCTAATTTCAAATATGATAAGAGCAAATGCTTATATGGTCTTAAACAGAGGCTGCTTTAGTCACAGAATGGGATGCCCTGGGCAGGAATGGACCTGGCAGGGTCCAGTAGGGCTTTGGCCAGCAAAAGTGTCTTTATCAGGCTAATTTCAAATATGATAAGAGCAAATGCTTATATGGTCTTAAACAGAGGCTGCTTTAGTCACAGAATGGGATGCCCCGGGCAGGAATCGAGCTGGCAGGGTCCAGTAGTGCTTTGGCCAGCAAAAGTGTCTTTATCAGGCTAATTTCAAATATGATAAGAGCAAATGCTTATATGGTCTTAAACAGAGGCTGCTGTAGTCACAGAATGGGATGCCCCGGGCAGGAATCGAGCTGGCAGGGTCCAGTAGGGCTTTGGCCAGCAAAAGTGTCTTTATCAGGCCTAATTTCAAATATGATAAGAGCAAATGCTTATATGGTCTTAAACAGAGGCTGCTTTAGTCACAGAATGGGATGCCCTGGGCAGGAATCGACCTGGCAGGGTCCAGTAGGGCTTTGGCCAGCAAAAGTGTCTTTATCAGGCTAATTTCAAATATGATAAGAGCAAATGCTTATATGGTCTTAAACAGAGGCTGCTTTAGTCACAGAATGGGATGCCCCGGGCAGGAATCGAGCTGGCAGGGTCCAGTAGTGCTTTGGCCAGCAAAAGTGTCTTTATCAGGCTAATTTCAAATATGATAAGAGCAAATGCTTATATGGTCTTAAACAGAGGCTGCTGTAGTCACAGAATGGGATGCCCCGGGCAGGAATCGAGCTGGCAGGGTCCAGTAGTGCTTTGGCCAGCAAAAGTGTCTTTATCAGGCCTAATTTCAAATATGATAAGAGCAAATGCTTATATGGTCTTAAACAGAGGCTGCTTTAGTCACAGAATGGGATGCCCCGGGCAGGAATCGAGCTGGCAGGGTCCAGTAGTGCTTTGGCCAGCAAAAGTGTCTTTATCAGGCTAATTTCAAATATGATAAGAGCAAATGCTTATATGGTCTTAAACAGAGGCTGCTGTAGTCACAGAATGGGATGCCCCGGGCAGGAATCGAGCTGGCAGGGTCCAGTAGGGCTTTGGCCAGCAAAAGTGTCTTTATCAGGCCTAATTTCAAATATGATAAGAGCAAATGCTTATATGGTCTTAAACAGAGGCTGCTTTAGTCACAGAATGGGATGCCCTGGGCAGGAATCGACCTGGCAGGGTCCAGTAGGGCTTTGGCCAGCAAAAGTGTCTTTATCAGGCTAATTTCAAATATGATAAGAGCAAATGCTTATATGGTCTTAAACAGAGGCTGCTTTAGTCACAGAATGGGATGCCCCGGGCAGGAATCGAGCTGGCAGGGTCCAGTAGTGCTTTGGCCAGCAAAAGTGTCTTTATCAGGCTAATTTCAAATATGATAAGAGCAAATGCTTATATGGTCTTAAACAGAGGCTGCTGTAGTCACAGAATGGGATGCCCCGGGCAGGAATCGAGCTGGCAGGGTCCAGTAGTGCTTTGGCCAGCAAAAGTGTCTTTATCAGGCCTAATTTCAAATATGATAAGAGCAAATGCTTATATGGTCTTAAACAGAGGCTGCTTTAGTCACAGAATGGGATGCCCCGGGCAGGAATCGAGCTGGCAGGGTCCAGTAGTGCTTTGGCCAGCAAAAGTGTCTTTATCAGGCTAATTTCAAATATGATAAGAGCAAATGCTTATATGGTCTTAAACAGAGGCTGCTTTAGTCACAGAATGGGATGCCCTGGGCAGGAATCGACCTGGCAGGGTCCAGTAGGGCTTTGGCCAGCAAAAGTGTCTTTATCAGGCCTAATTTCAAATATGATAAGAGCAAATGCTTATATGGTCTTAAACAGAGGCTGCTTTAGTCACAGAATGGGATGCCCTGGGCAGGAATCGACCTGGCAGGGTCCAGTAGTGCTTTGGCCAGCAAAAGTGTCTTTATCAGGCCTAATTTCAAATATGATAAGAGCAAATGCTTATATGGTCTTAAACAGAGGCTGCTGTAGTCACAGAATGGGATGCCCCGGGCAGGAATCGAGCTGGCAGGGTCCAGTAGGGCTTTGGCCAGCAAAAGTGTCTTTATCAGGCTAATTTCAAATATGATAAGAGCAAATGCTTATATGGTCTTAAACAGAGGCTGCTTTAGTCACAGAATGGGATGCCCCGGGCAGGAATCGAGCTGGCAGGGTCCAGTAGTGCTTTGGCCAGCAAAAGTGTCTTTATCAGGCTAATTTCAAATATGATAAGAGCAAATGCTTATATGGTCTTAAACAGAGGCTGCTGTAGTCACAGAATGGGATGCCCCGGGCAGGAATCGAGCTGGCAGGGTCCAGTAGGGCTTTGGCCAGCAAAAGTGTCTTTATCAGGCCTAATTTCAAATATGATAAGAGCAAATGCTTATATGGTCTTAAACAGAGGCTGCTTTAGTCACAGAATGGGATGCCCTGGGCAGGAATCGACCTGGCAGGGTCCAGTAGGGCTTTGGCCAGCAAAAGTGTCTTTATCAGGCTAATTTCAAATATGATAAGAGCAAATGCTTATATGGTCTTAAACAGAGGCTGCTTTAGTCACAGAATGGGATGCCCCGGGCAGGAATCGAGCTGGCAGGGTCCAGTAGTGCTTTGGCCAGCAAAAGTGTCTTTATCAGGCTAATTTCAAATATGATAAGAGCAAATGCTTATATGGTCTTAAACAGAGGCTGCTTTAGTCACAGAATGGGATGCCCTGGGCAGGAATCGACCTGGCAGGGTCCAGTAGTGCTTTGGCCAGCAAAAGTGTCTTTATCAGGCCTAATTTCAAATATGATAAGAGCAAATGCTTATATGGTCTTAAACAGAGGCTGCTGTAGTCACAGAATGGGATGCCCCGGGCAGGAATCGAGCTGGCAGGGTCCAGTAGGGCTTTGGCCAGCAAAAGTGTCTTTATCAGGCTAATTTCAAATATGATAAGAGCAAATGCTTATATGGTCTTAAACAGAGGCTGCTTTAGTCACAGAATGGGATGCCCCGGGCAGGAATCGAGCTGGCAGGGTCCAGTAGTGCTTTGGCCAGCAAAAGTGTCTTTATCAGGCTAATTTCAAATATGATAAGAGCAAATGCTTATATGGTCTTAAACAGAGGCTGCTTTAGTCACAGAATGGGATGCCCTGGGCAGGAATCGACCTGGCAGGGTCCAGTAGGGCTTTGGCCAGCAAAAGTGTCTTTATCAGGCCTAATTTCAAATATGATAAGAGCAAATGCTTATATGGTCTTAAACAGAGGCTGCTTTAGTCACAGAATGGGATGCCCTGGGCAGGAATCGACCTGGCAGGGTACAGTAGTGCTTTGGCCAGCAAAAGTGTCTTTATCAGGCCTAATTTCAAATATGATAAGAGCAAATGCTTATATGGTCTTAAACAGAGGCTGCTGTAGTCACAGAATGGGATGCCCCGGGCAGGAATCGAGCTGGCAGGGTCCAGTAGGGCTTTGGCCAGCAAAAGTGTCTTTATCAGGCTAATTTCAAATATGATAAGAGCAAATGCTTATATGGTCTTAAACAGAGGCTGCTTTAGTCACAGAATGGGATGCCCCGGGCAGGAATCGAGCTGGCAGGGTCCAGTAGTGCTTTGGCCAGCAAAAGTGTCTTTATCAGGCTAATTTCAAATATGATAAGAGCAAATGCTTATATGGTCTTAAACAGAGGCTGCTGTAGTCACAGAATGGGATGCCCCGGGCAGGAATCGAGCTGGCAGGGTCCAGTAGGGCTTTGGCCAGCAAAAGTGTCTTTATCAGGCCTAATTTCAAATATGATAAGAGCAAATGCTTATATGGTCTTAAACAGAGGCTGCTTTAGTCACAGAATGGGATGCCCTGGGCAGGAATCGACCTGGCAGGGTCCAGTAGGGCTTTGGCCAGCAAAAGTGTCTTTATCAGGCTAATTTCAAATATGATAAGAGCAAATGCTTATATGGTCTTAAACAGAGGCTGCTTTAGTCACAGAATGGGATGCCCCGGGCAGGAATCGAGCTGGCAGGGTCCAGTAGTGCTTTGGCCAGCAAAAGTGTCTTTATCAGGCTAATTTCAAATATGATAAGAGCAAATGCTTATATGGTCTTAAACAGAGGCTGCTGTAGTCACAGAATGGGATGCCCCGGGCAGGAATCGAGCTGGCAGGGTCCAGTAGTGCTTTGGCCAGCAAAAGTGTCTTTATCAGGCCTAATTTCAAATATGATAAGAGCAAATGCTTATATGGTCTTAAACAGAGGCTGCTTTAGTCACAGAATGGGATGCCCCGGGCAGGAATCGAGCTGGCAGGGTCCAGTAGTGCTTTGGCCAGCAAAAGTGTCTTTATCAGGCTAATTTCAAATATGATAAGAGCAAATGCTTATATGGTCTTAAACAGAGGCTGCTGTAGTCACAGAATGGGATGCCCCGGGCAGGAATCGAGCTGGCAGGGTCCAGTAGGGCTTTGGCCAGCAAAAGTGTCTTTATCAGGCCTAATTTCAAATATGATAAGAGCAAATGCTTATATGGTCTTAAACAGAGGCTGCTTTAGTCACAGAATGGGATGCCCTGGGCAGGAATCGACCTGGCAGGGTCCAGTAGGGCTTTGGCCAGCAAAAGTGTCTTTATCAGGCTAATTTCAAATATGATAAGAGCAAATGCTTATATGGTCTTAAACAGAGGCTGCTTTAGTCACAGAATGGGATGCCCCGGGCAGGAATCGAGCTGGCAGGGTCCAGTAGTGCTTTGGCCAGCAAAAGTGTCTTTATCAGGCTAATTTGAAATATGATAAGAGCAAATGCTTATATGGTCTTAAACAGAGGCTGCTGTAGTCACAGAATGGGATGCCCCGGGCAGGAATCGAGCTGGCAGGGTCCAGTAGTGCTTTGGCCAGCAAAAGTGTCTTTATCAGGCCTAATTTCAAATATGATAAGAGCAAATGCTTATATGGTCTTAAACAGAGGCTGCTTTAGTCACAGAATGGGATGCCCCGGGCAGGAATCGAGCTGGCAGGGTCCAGTAGTGCTTTGGCCAGCAAAAGTGTCTTTATCAGGCTAATTTCAAATATGATAAGAGCAAATGCTTATATGGTCTTAAACAGAGGCTGCTGTAGTCACAGAATGGGATGCCCCGGGCAGGAATCGAGCTGGCAGGGTCCAGTAGGGCTTTGGCCAGCAAAAGTGTCTTTATCAGGCCTAATTTCAAATATGATAAGAGCAAATGCTTATATGGTCTTAAACAGAGGCTGCTTTAGTCACAGAATGGGATGCCCTGGGCAGGAATCGACCTGGCAGGGTCCAGTAGGGCTTTGGCCAGCAAAAGTGTCTTTATCAGGCTAATTTCAAATATGATAAGAGCAAATGCTTATATGGTCTTAAACAGAGGCTGCTTTAGTCACAGAATGGGATGCCCCGGGCAGGAATCGAGCTGGCAGGGTCCAGTAGTGCTTTGGCCAGCAAAAGTGTCTTTATCAGGCTAATTTCAAATATGATAAGAGCAAATGCTTATATGGTCTTAAACAGAGGCTGCTGTAGTCACAGAATGGGATGCCCCGGGCAGGAATCGAGCTGGCAGGGTCCAGTAGTGCTTTGGCCAGCAAAAGTGTCTTTATCAGGCCTAATTTCAAATATGATAAGAGCAAATGCTTATATGGTCTTAAACAGAGGCTGCTTTAGTCACAGAATGGGATGCCTCACAGCAGACTTAAGATCAGTTCAGTATATATGCACAGTTAGTTACTATAAGCAGCCTGAAAACGCTAACAAAGGCTGGATGAAAAAAAAAAAATCTCCCTGTCAGCCAGCTCCGTTTTTCCTACCTTTCCCTGGCTTTCTGTCTGTCTCCTGTCTGTCTCCTGTCTGTCTCCTGCCTGTCTCCAGCCTGTCCCTGTCTGTCCCTGTCTCCAGCCTGTCTAACTGCCTCAGCTACACAGCGTTCTGTCTGTCTGTCACGAATGCAATAGAGAAATGAGGAAAAGCAAGATGGCCGCCGTTAAATACCGCTGTGTGACGTCACCGGGCTTGCTGGCTGCTGATAGGCTGCATGTGACTGCCCCAGCTTGCACTGGCGCGGGATACATGTCCAGACATGTCCCGTCCGCCATCTTAGAATGCCTGTAATGTAAATGAATGGATGTTAAAGGAAAACTTCGAGTGATCGAATCGCGGGGAAATTCGGATTCGATCCGAATCGAATTTTTCCTGAAATTCGGATCGAATCCGGGTTCGTCCGGATCGATTCGCTCATCCCTAGCTACAGCGTCAGAACGGTATCCCCCAACATAGTCTGATTTGCGATGTTTCCACCCGTTGGAATTCCACCCTTCACATGTTGGACCGATTATATGAACAGAGAAAAGCCATCACGGATTTCCTGATGATCCAAGTGGATAGGGGGACTCCCCTGTGTAACTTCAATGTCAACCAGTGGCAGCTCATACGTGACACCTGCCGTTTGCTCAGGCCCTTTGAGGATGCCACTTTATTTGTCAGTCGGCAGGATTACGGGATGAACGACGTGATTCCACTGCTTCATGTACTACAGCACATGTTGGAAACCATGGCTGGTCAGGACACTGGAGACATGTCGTTTACATCTTACGGCCACATGAACCCCGTTGGAGCTGAACTGGAGGAGGAGGAGTTGCCCAGCGAAACACAGTTTAGGCTTGGCGAAATGGCTGGTTAATCTAGTCAGCGGACAGGAGAGGAGGAGCAGGAGCAGCCAGAGGTTTTTGAGGAAGGCGAGACAGAGGACCCGGACACACGTGGCAGTATGCAGTGGAGATGGAGACAGGTAGTCCATCCGAGTCACTTGCGCAAATGGCAGGAAGCATGCTCACGTGCTTGCGTAGTCGGCGGGATGACTTCTGGCTGTCCACCTTATTGGACCCTCGCTTCCGGCACAAAATGGGGGCATTTTTTAAACCCGCCGAGAGGGAGGACAAACTGAACTACTACAAAGACATTCTACGTAGGCAGTTGGCCGATGCCTATCTGCGCCATGGTCCATACTCTCACAGGTCTGACTCGAGGGGACCTCTGCGCTCACCTTCCACTGCCATGGCTGCTGGGGGGGTTGGCAGGAGCAGCAGCAGCAGCTCCATCAGCAGCAGCCTCAGTCTTCAGTCGCTAATGAGTAGCTTTCTACACCCGCATAGTGAGGCTACTCATGAGCAGCAGGAAGACCTGGAGAAAGACCTGAACCAGCAGGTCATGTCATACTTTGACATGACCATGCCAACACACCTTGAGGATCCGCTGGACTTCTGGGCAGCCAAACTTGATTTGTGGCCGCAACTAGCAGAGTTTGCCCTGGAAAAGCTGTCCTGCCCGGCAAGTAGCGTGCCATCTGAGCGGGTGTTTAGTGTGGCGGGGGCCATAGTTACGGCGAGGAGAACTCGTCTGTCAACTAAAAATGTGGAGAGACTCACCTTTGTCAAAATGAATCAGGGATGGATCAGCCAGGATTTCCACCCACCAATGCCTGATGCATGCGACTAGATTCAGCATGGTGCCACGTTTAACACTTTCCAAATGGTGCAAAACATATTTATGTCTTTAGGCCAATTTTTGGGCTCCTGCTGATGCAAACTTCAGGGTGTGCCTTCCAACCAATTTTTGGCCTCCTGCTGATGCCAACTTCAGGGTGTGCCTTTCAGCCAATGTTTGGCCTCCTGCTGCTGCTGCTTGCAACTCCAGGGTGTGATTCATCCAATGTTTGGGCTCCTGAAGCCAACTCCAGTGTCTCTTTAAAGTAATGTTTGGGCTCCTGCTGCTGCCAACTCCAGGGTGTGATTCATCCAATTTTTGGGCTCCTGCTGCCAACCCCAGTGTCTCTTTAAAGTAATATTTGGGCTCCTGCTGCTGCTTGCAACTCCAGGGTGTGATTCATCCAATTTTTGGGCTCCTGCTGCCAACCCCAGTGTCTCTTTAAAGTAATGTTTGGGCTCCTGCTGCTGCTTGCAACTCCAGGGTGTGATTCATCCAATTTTTGGGCTCCTGAAGCCAACCCCAGTGTCTCTTTAAAGTAATATTTGGGCTCCTGCTGCTGCTGCTGCTTGCAACTCCAGGGTGTGATTCTTCCAATTTTTGGGCTCCTGCTGCCAACCCCAGTGTCTCTTTAAAGTAATATTTGGGCTCCTGCTGCTGCTGCTGCTTGCAACTGCAGGGTGTGATTCATTCAATTTTTGGTCTCCTGCTGCCAACCCCAGTGTCTCTTTAAAGTAATATTTGGGCTCCTGCTGCTGCCAACTCCAGGGTGTGATTCATTCAATTTTTGGGCTCCTGCTGCCAAATCCAGTGTCTCTTTCAAGCTATGTTTGGGCTCCTGCTGCTGCTTCTGCCAACTCCAGGGTGTGATTCATCCAATTTTTGGGCTCCTGCTGCCAACCCCAGTGTCTCTTTAAAGTAATGTTTGGGCTCCTGCTGCTGCTTGCATCTCCAGGGTGTGATTCATCCAATTTTTGGGCTCCTGCTGCCAACTCCAGTGTCTCTTTTAAGTAATGTTTGGGCTCCTGCTGCTGCCAACTCCAGGGTGTGATTTATCCAATTTTTGGGCTCCTGCTGCCAACCCCAGTGTCTCTTTAAAGTAATGTTTGGGCTCCTGCTGCTGCCAACTCCAGGGTGTGATTCATCCAATTTTTGGGCTCCTGAAGACAACCCCAGTGTCTATTTAAAGTAATGTTTGGGCTCCTGCTGCTGCTGCTGCCAACTCCAGGGTGTGATTCATCCAATTTTTGGGCTCCTGAAGCCAACCCCAGTGTCTCTTTAAAGTAATGTTTGGGCTCCTGATGCTGCCAACTCCAGGGTGTGTCAGTCAATTTTTGGGCTCCTGCTGCCAACTCCAGTGTCTCTTTAAAGTAATGTTTGGGCTCCTGCTGCTGCCAACTCCAGGGTGTGTCAGTCAATTTTTGGGCTCCTGCTGCCAACTCCAGTGACTCTTTAAAGTAATGTTTGGGCTCCTGCTGCTGCTGCTGCCAACTCCAGGGTGTGTCAGTCAATTTTTGGGCTCCTGCTGCCAACTCCAGTGTCTCTTTAAAGTAATGTTTGGGCTCCTGCTGCTGCCAACTCCAGGGTGTGATTCATCCAATTTTGGGCTTCTGCTGCCAAATCCAGTGTCTCTTTCAAGCTATGTTTGGGCTCCTGCTGCTGCTGCTTGCAACTCCAGGGTGTGATTCATCCAATCTTTGGGCTCCTGCAGCCGACTCCAGTGTCTCTTTCAAGCTATGTTTGGGCTCCTGCTGCTGCTGCTGCTTGAAACTCCAGGGTGTGTCAGTCAATTTTTGGGCTCCTGCTGCTGCCAACTCCAGTGTCTCTTTCAGCCAATGTTTGGGCTCCTGCTGCTGCTTGCAACTCCAGGGTGTGATTCATCCAATTTTTGGCCTCCTGCAGCCAACTCCAGTGTCTCTTTAAAGTAATGTTTGGGCTGCTGCTTACAACTCCAGGGTGTGATTCATCCAATCTTTGGGCTCCTGCAGCCAACTCCAGTGTCTCTTTAAAGTAATGTTTGGGCTCCTGCTGCTGCTTGCAACTCCAGGGTGTGATTCATCCAATCTTTGGGCTCCTGCAACCAACTGCAGTGTCTCTTTCAAGCTATGTTTGGGCTCCTGCTGCTGCTGCTTGCAACTCCAGGGTGTGATTCATACAATCTTTGGGCGCCTGCAGCCAACTCCAGTGTCTCTTTCAAGCTATGTTTGGGCTCCTGCTGCTGCTGCTGCTTGAAATTCCAGGGTGTAATTCATCCAATTTTTGGGCTCCTGCTGCTGCCAACTCCAGTGTCTCTTTAAAGCAATGTTTGGGCTCCTGCCCCTCAGTGATGCCACTTCAACTCTCTGCAATTGTGCAGCTCTGCGATTCTATTAGCGATGCCTCTGATCTGCATGTGATATTTATTTAAAGTATTATTTAACTAACCCAGCACGCATCCTATGCGTGTTACAGCAAGGCAGAATGGTTTACAACCCTATTGAGGCTCTAGGAGGCTCAGAAATAGCCGTTTTTAATAGCGATTCGTCGCAAATAAATTCGGGTCGAAACGATTTTTGTCGGAAAATTCGGCGAATCAGTCGAATCGAATTTTTCAAAAGTTCGCTCATCTCTAATTAAAATGCCAGGATTCATTGGGCTCAAACTGTGAAAGAGTGGTTTAGGGAGCAGGAGATCTCACTCTTATACATGCACTGGCGACCAGTTCATACCTGAACTCCATTGAGAATCTTTTGGATGTTCTGTGGTCCAAATTTTCTATATTCAATACAAGATGGGGAAAACCTATTGCAACTCTGGACGGAAATAAATGTTGTGACATTGCAGCAACTTGTGGATCTTGTGCCACAGCGATCACATATCATAATCAAATCTAAAAGGTAGTCCAACGAAATATTAGTCTGTGCGACCATTTTTTATTAAGCCCTCAACCATCAATTACATCACTTGAAACCGAGAGTCTAAAATGACAGAAAATCTAATGAAAACCAAACATTGAATTGAAATTGCCCAACAAAAAATTATGGTAATCTTAACTTGATGTTTTGTTGCAGAATCTTTTACGGAAATCACTACAAACAAAGCATTTCTGTGTTTCTGTCATAGAACCAGGACTATTCCTCTTGTCCCCAGAAGAGGACGCCAATAGTAGGGCCAGTAAGCATGTGTTGTCGGCCATAGCAGCACAATCTGCTGTTGTGGTGCGATTATGAGTGCGCATCTGTGCAGCGTGCGTTTGTTGCAAACTCATTAAACTGGGCTCGATTATGCGCATGCGCAGGGGCTTTAAATACTGGTGAGCCCTGACCTGCATTGCCAGTTGGTCTTCTCTCCAACTTGTTCCTGTGTTCCAGTCCTCCATTCCTGTGTACTGACCCAGCTTGATTTTGACTATGCTCCTGTTCTCCTGACGACCTCGGCTTGCTTATGACTTTGATCCAGTTCTGCCTCCCCATGACCTTGGCTTGTTTACGACTTTGATCCAGTTCTGTTTGCCACGACTTCAGCTTGTCCCACGTCTCCAGTCCAGCTCTGGTCTCTCCTCTACCCAGAACTTGGCAATACCCACTCCTAGGTTGCCTGACCTGGGGTCTTCCTGCAGCCCAGCCTATCTTTACCTTTAGTGGCTCTAGTGAAAACCAGGTTGGTCCTTAAATTCCAGGCTTCCTGAGAGGTGAGCCAGTTCTTAGTCTCCACAGTCAGGGCTCATACCCTGTAGTCTGACAGTTCCCATATATTTTGGACCACTTGATCATGATCAAAAGTATTCTGCTGTCTTCTCAAGCCTGCATGTTCCAGCTCTTCCATAGTACCTTGTCTTGCTCTTAGCCATTCTCGATTATTTGTAGCTGTATGTGTGCATTATCTTGTTGGAGGGACCTAATGCAAGGAGCAGCAGCAAAACTTGGATTTTATCAGGTTCTAGTAGCAGCAGCACAGTTTTTTTCTGAAATCCACTTTTGACTATTATCTGGCATGATTCGAAGGAAGATTTATCCCTGATACGACTACCTGGAACTTTGAAAAGGTGGTAATTGACCCCTGCATTACCAAACTAAGAGACTTGAAGAAACAGACACTCTGAAAGGGATATTATTTGCACAGATACCCTTGTCTGGAAATTATTCTGTGTAACAGCGTGATTTGCTTTTAATTAATTTGAATAAAAGTGTGTGAAGCTTTTTTTATCTTCTATATGGGATTTAAGCGTGTAATTATTCCAAAGCGGACTGTATACTAATACCTTACAAAAAGCAGTGAAGAAGATAAACAATCTCTTAAGTCAAAAACCCAGGATACGGCTTCTCATCAACTTATACCAACGGCCCTGGTCAGGTTAGATACCTCCAGGCCAAGTGGGTAAGTCTCTTTTTATTAAATTTTCACATTAATGACTTATAATTATATACATAATTGACTGCAACTAGAGATCTATAAGCTTGTAGCCTAGATTATTAGAATGCTGTAGGAAAAGCAATCATTTCTTTGGTTCCTTTTCCTGCTGTATTCTAACATTAGCGTGCCTGGGAAACTCTAGGCAGTAGAAGAATTTTTCTTTATGCAGTCTGCTTTTTCTACTTACTTGTTCTAAAATGTACACTTTGGGTGGCCACCTGATCAGGCTGTCGCTTTATCCATATAGATTTGCCAAGCACTATACTTACACTACTTTTCTATCTTGGAGGGCCTATGACCTATGACTGAGGCCAGACTTTCTGACATTGGGTGGCACATTTTGCTCCAAAATGCCTAAATAATCAATTAACTTGGAGGTGGAAACAAACAGAGCCACCTGCTGGTGAGGCTGAAAAGTCCAAAGATCTAGGTGTAACATTATCACCAACAGGTGGCCAAGAGGTACTGCAACCAGGAACCCAAGCTCTTCCTGGCAGTTTAGTAGCGTGAGCAGCCAACTGGGAACCAGTTGGGTTAATCACCCTGTGTAAAAAGCTGGAAAATTCTTATGTTTGATTAGTTATAATTGTGCATAAATGTATGTGTTTGCGTGTGAAGGACACTATGGTGATATAAAAGCACATAAAGTTTTTAGAGAGATTATTAAAGAAAAAAGCAGGACACTTATATCGCGAAAAATGCTTTTTGGAAGTTTATCATGAAATAAAATAATGTGTGATTGAATATGATTTTGACAGGCTCGAGGGGGAATTTGTATTGCCGGAGGCCCCCCCCCCCCCCTTGGGCAGAGTTTCCCACAATCCCTCACATTATTTGCTTGAACCATGAACCTTGACCCCTGTGCGAAATTCTGCCCACAATTGACTAACAAAAAAAATCACAAAAAATCACTGGGCTGCATTTAGCTCGAGTATTAAGGTGCAGGTTAAGGAGCTATGCGTGAAGCTGGGTTCCTTAAATCTGTATCCCCCCCCCCTCCCCGAGACTGTCACAATGCAGCCCCACTCCAATTATGTAGAAAATGGATTTGGGAATGCTTTAAATAACATAAAGTACCATAAAGAATTGGATCATCAAAAAACAATCTTGCCTCAATGCATTTATTTATGATTTATAATGTAGAAATTGGTCAAAATATTAGAAAAAAAAATGAATTTGTATGTATCAGCTACGGGCAGGCTGATTCATCACTAACACCAGGTAGTGACAGATGAGCGTCTGTAGCAGGCATTTTCAGAGTGCCCCCTAGTAGTCACTGTGCTCAACCGTGGGTTTCTACTTCATAGCGACTCAGTCGCTGTTCAGTAATGTTGAATACATTGTGAGGAGTCGCTACTTGACCAGTACAGCGCTGTATGGGAGCGCATGTTAGCGACTGCTCGTAGCGACCGACTCACACCATATTCAGCAAAAAAACAGCCTCACAAATCTCTGGCACTGAAAAATGCTTGTTTGAAGCCCAGAGCGCAGGAGACGGTGTGTTTAAAGTGTGTTTTCCAGCATCTATCCACTAGTAACAAAGCGAAAATATATGGAATTACATTGTAGCAACATTGTAACATGAACACTTTAATGGCAGACCTGTAATGTCATTTCTGAAGAAATATATAAAAAATTAAAAAATTGTGAAAAAAAACTGCTTTTTCAATGCCTGAATAGGTCACAGAATTATTTGTGATTTTTGGGGAAAAAAAATAAACAAAAACCCCCGTTTAAAGAGAAGAAAAGGATCGTCCATTGAAATGTATGGGAGAGCGACAGGTAGCGAGAGGTCATACCTGGCGCTGTGCAAGGCTGAATGCCAGTGCTGTGTTCGCTGATGCTGTGAAAATGATGAATCAGATGCTACATGCCGCCATACCAGTTGCTAAACAGATTCTGCTTGATAAATGTGTAATTGCGTGCCGTGTCCTGCGTTCAACAGTCGCTACCTGTCGCTACCTCTCATTAACCAGCCACTACCTGACGCTATCCCCTCTTATATAAGGGCCTTAGTAAAATTTAGTTACAACTGGCGAAGAAAGGATTTCAAAAGCAATTACAATTTCAAGTATTATGGATGAGTGGTTAATAAAAAAAGATTATTTTCTATCCCTGTAGGGAGAAAGATTTCATATGATATCCGAGCTGAATGCTAAAAATAGCAATAATTGAGTTGAGGAGTAGAAAGAGACTGCTGCAAACATGTCTAATGGCGAGCATTTCAGTACATGATTTCAAAGAAACATGTGGTTATTGTTTTGCTTGTCTATCAGTCATTTTAGAAGAGAACTGGAGAACACAAGATCTGATGACAACAGGTCATAAATAGCTCAATGATCAGTGAAAGTGCTATTTTGTTGTGCTCCTTATACAGTATTCTCTAAAAGCATAAACATGCTGCTGAGCAACAAAGTGTAGGTCTAGAGGAGCTAAAGAAAATTCAAATGATTTGCTGTAGAATCCTAAGGATAAAATTCTGTTGACATGAGTGAAAAAGGTCGGTTTCTATTGGGATACTATTTTAATCGCAAAATGCATTAAACATTGCCAGCAAAGTGTAAAAAATTAGTCAGAGCGAGGTGTATTCGGTTTCAAAGCTCTCGGGATAGTCCCCAGCATCCATCATTCGGTTCTCCCAAATGCCAAATACAATTACTCCAAATCCACCTGCCCTGTGAACTGGTACGGGGTTTCCTTTTACAAACTGTTAAAATACATAACAAAAAAAGAAGTGCCCTTTTGGTATCTTTCTTCTCTTGTCTCCCATCAGCTGTTGCAGCTGCTCTGTTGGCATTTGTAGTGGAGGGAGCACATGTCCCCTGCCTTCTTAATTGGTGGTCTACCAAACTAATGCTGGAACATCGGGAAGGAACCTTTTATACCACAGAAGTGGAGCCTTTATGACATCCCCCTTGTGACTAATGATGTCGCTGGAGGTGAGGGACATGGAGGGGTTTTCCTAGGTATATTATTTGTTAAATAACTCCAAAATACTTAAATAATGACTCAAACCCTTTGTTAGGCTTAGACATAGACAATTATTATTCTAAAGGCTAACATTAAATTTGCTAGCATGCACACAGTGTACTGTATTTCCTCAACAGGTTGGGCAGGTTTCGGCACTGTTTATTACTCTATTGCATTAGCTCATTTCTCTGTATCTCCCTCAATTTGTTACCCCTCCTTTTAATTCCACTCTAATTCCATACTTCAGGATGGCTAAGTCCTTTGGAATGGGGTCTTCGTGGTTCTGTGGCCAACCTTGTCAAGGGGTAAATACATTTGTATTGGTAGTGGTATGTATAGATCATTTGTAAATCGCTGCAAAGCTTGGTGCACTTTACTCTGACTCCCATTGCTTCCTTTTTGAATAGTTAGTGAAATGGACCCAGATTGTTATGGTCTAATGGGTTGATAGTTATACTTTTCTTGGTGTATTCATATTCTAACTTGTGATCGACAGGTAGATAAGGTTGGAGGGTTAAGGCATCCTCTTTTTTTTGACAATGCATTTTCCCCTTAGGGAAGGGTGAAATGTATGATTGTATTGTTTTGGTGGTATATCTCTGTTTAGGAGACGCATTATGGGTTTGACCTCCAGTTCGGCATTAAAGGAGTTAATCACTAAGATCCTTTCAGTGGATTAAAGGGCTTAGTCACAATATATATATATATATATATATATATATATATATATATATATATATATATAGATATGTGGTAGGTTTGATTTTGCACCACCAGTAGGAAGTTTGTGGCATTTGTTTATGGTCGGAGGTCAGATATGCCTTTAGTAAAAATTTGCAATCTGTGTATTTCCCTACTCTCAGGGGTAAGTCAGAGCCTAGTGAGAAAACTCACTTCATTTTAGGAGAGAAAATTGCCATTCACTTCCATTGTGTATATTTTCATTTTTGTCAAGGTAGACAATGAAAGTGAATGCCAATTTTCTCTCCTTAAAAAAAGTGAATTTTCACACCAGGCTCTGAATTAACCCTGCCCTATCTGTGTGTCCCACCCCTCTTACCTTCTATCTGGTATCTCATTCTCAGTAAATCCCTGAGAATACCAAAAACAATTTGTTTTCCAGTTACCCTGTTATCAGTCCATGTGTATCATCCAGAGCAATATTCCAGTTTTCAAATTCCACTGCAGTTATCTTTGTGTTTGGACATTCACCTGAATTGTGATTTCTCCTACAATTAGCCTGATTCTAAGCCTCTCAGTGATTACTCAATATTTTACAGAAGCCAACTCAGAAACTGGAAAGTTGCGAACACTCATATTATTCTCAGCCGCGCCACAAGATTTTTATGGGCAGACGTACGCGATTGTAAGTGCTTTGCGTAAGCTCTAACTGATTTAGTCGAGCAGTTATGGATTTGGCCTTCGAACTGGCCTTGGAAGATGAGTTTGTACCTGTTTTCAGCCGTATGTTGGAGTGGGGGTCTTGGTTTTCTGTGCTATTTGGCCATCTCGCTGGCATGCTGGCATACGCATACTGTTTGGTTGTTTTTTCCCTCGTTCAACCACACCTTTGGGGCGTCCCATGTTTGTGTGCATCCTTTCAGTGTCACTCACCTTCTCCCTTCTGGTTCCTTTAGAGGCATTCCATGTATATTGTGCATCCCTGCAGTGTGACTAACCTTCTCCCTTCTGGTTCAATTAGAGGCATCCCATGTATTGTATACTTGTAGTGTGAATTACCTTCTTTCTCTTGGTTTCTTTAGGGGCATCCCATGTAGTGTACATCCCTGTAGTGTGACCTACCTTCCACCTCCGCATTCCTTTAGGTGCATATCATGTAATGTGCGTCCTTGCAGTCTGACTTACCTTCTCCCTGCTGGTTCCTTTAGGGGCATCCTATGTAGTCTGCATCCCTGTAGTGTCACTCACCTTCTTCTTTGTTCTTACCTGCTTCCCCCTAGTGGCCTCCACCACCTTCTCCCACCCCAGCTTTTCCTTCTGAACTCTACAATAAGCATGTTTGGATTAGAAACCACAGCACACAGCATATTTTTTATATTTAACGTTTGTCTTTTATTTGCAAAATATTTGCCTGAAATACACACTGTAATTGGCAGCAGCATGAGGAGACCATAAATCGCCTGAGACACACTAGTGTTGTCAGCAGCATGAGGAGCCCATATATTACCTAAAAGACACACCCTGGAGCTGCCACCAGAATGAGGAGCTCAAATATTGCCTAAAAGACACACCCTGGAGTTGGAAACAGCATGAGGAGACCATATATTGCCTGAAAAACACCCTGGAGTTGGCAGCAGCATGAAGAGCCCATATATTGCCTGAAAGACGCACCCTGTAGTTGGTAGCAGCTTGTGGAACCCATATACTGCCAAAAAGACACACCCCGGAGCTGGCAGTAGCATAAAGAGCACAGCTATTGCCTGAAAGATACACCCTGGATTTGGCAAAAGCATGAGGAGACCATATATCACCTTAAAGACACACCCAGGATTTAGCAGCAGCATGAGGAGCCCATATTGTGTCTGAAAGATGCAATAAAGTTAGCAGCAGCATGAGGAGACCATATATCGACTATAAAACACTAGAGTTGGCAGCAATGCAAGGAGCCCATATATTGCCTGAAATACACACTGGAGTTGACAGCAGCATGAGGAGCCCCTATATTGCCTGAAAGACACACCCCGTAGTTGGTAGAAGCTTGTGTAACCCATATTGTGCCTGAAACACACCCTGGAGCTGGCAGCAGCATAAGGAGCACAGATATTGCCTGAAAGACACATCCTGGATTTGGCAGTAGCATGAAAAGACCATATGTTGCCTGAAATACACACTGGAGTTGGCAGCAGCATGATAAGCCCATATATTGTCTGAAAGATACACCCTGGCGTTGGCAGCAGCATGAGGATTCCATAAATTGGCTGAAATACACAGTAGAGTTGATAGCAGCATGAGGAGACCATACATTGCCTGAAAGACACCCTGGGACTGGCAGCAGCATGAGGAGCCCATATATTGCCTAAAAGACAAACTGAAGTTGCCAGAGGCATGAGGAGCCCATATATTGCCTGAAAAACACACCCTGGAGTTGGAAGCAGCATGAGGAGCCCATATATTGCCTGAAAGACACCCTGAAGTTGGCAGCAGCATGAGGATTTCATATATTGGCTGAAATACACAGTAGAATTGATAGCAACACGAGGAGACCATATATTGCCTGAAAGACACCCTGGGACTGGCAGCAGCATGAGGAGCCCATATATTGCCTCAAAGAATCACCCTGGATTTGGCAGCAGCATGAGGAGCCCATATATTGCCTGAAAGACACACTGAAGTTGGCAGAGGCATGAGGAGCACATATATTGCCTGAAAGACACACTGGAGTTGGCAGCAGCATAGCAGCATGAGGAGCCCATATTGTGCCTGAAAGACACACTGGAGTTGGCAGCAGCATAAGGATCCAATATATTGCCTGAAAGACACACCCTGGAGTTGGCAGCAGCATGAGGATCCAATATATTGCCTGAAAGACACACTGGAGTTGGCAGCAGCATAAGGAGCCCATATATTGCCTGAAAAACACACCCTGGAGTTGGCAGCAGCATGAGGATCCAATATATTGCCTGAAAGACACACTGGAGTTGGCAGCAGCATAAGGAGCCCATATATTGCCTGAAAAACACACCCTGGAGTTGGCAGCAGCATGGGGAGCCCATATATTGCCAGAAGGACACACCCTGGAGTTGGCACCAGCATGAGGAGCCCATATATTGCCTGAAAGACACACTAGATTTGGCAGCAGCACGAGGAGCCCATATATTGCCTGAAAGACACATTAAAGTTGGCAGCAGCAGCATGAAGAGCCTATATATCATCTGAAAGATACACTGGAGTTGGCAGCAGTATGAGGAGCCCATATACTGCCTAAAAGACACACTCTGGAGCTTGCAGCAGCATGAGGATCCAATATATTGCCTGAAAGACACACTGGAGTTGGCAGCAGCATAAGGAGCCCATATATTGCCTGAAAAACACACCCTGGAGTTGGCAGCAGCATGAGGATCCAATATATTGCCTGAAAGACACACTGGAGTTGGCAGCAGCATAAGGAGCCCATATATTGCCTGAAAAACACACCCTGGAGTTGGCAGCAGCATGAGGATCCAATATATTGCCTGAAAGACACACTGGAGTTGGCAGCAGCATAAGGAGCCCATATATTGCCTGAAAAACACACCCTGGAGTTGGCAGCAGCATGGGGAGCCCATATATTGCCAGAAGGACACACCCTGGAGTTGGCACCAGCATGAGGAGCCCATATATTGCCTGAAAGACACACTAGATTTGGCAGCAGCACGAGGAGCCCATATATTGCCTGAAAGACACACTAAAGTTGGCAGCAGCAGCATGAAGAGCCTATATATCATCTGAAAGATACACTGGAGTTGGCAGCAGCATGAGGAGCCCATATACTGCCTAAAAGACACACTCTGGAGCTTGCAGCAGCATAAGGAGCCCATATATTGCCGGAAAGATACACCCTGGATTTGGCAGCAGCATGAGGAGACCATATATCGCCTTAAAGACACACCCAGGATTTGGCAGCAGAATGAGGAGCCCATATATTGCCTAAAACACACCCTGGAGTTGGCAGCAGGATGAGGAGCCCATATGTTGCCTAAATGACACACCTGGTAGTTGGTAGCAGCTTGTGGAACCCATGTTGTGCCTGAAAGACACACCCTGGAGCTGGCAGCAGCACAAGGAGCACAGATATTGCCTGAAAGACACATCCTGGATTTGGCAGCAGCATAAAAAGACCATATGTTACCTGAAATACACACACTGGAATTGGCAGCAGTATGAGGAGACGATATATCACCTGAGACACACTAGAGTTGACAGCAGCATAAGGAGCCCATATATTGCCTAAACGATACACCCTGGAGTTAGCAGCAGCATGAGGAGCCCATATATTGCCTGAAATACATAGTGGAGTTGATAGCAGCATGAGGAGACCATATATTGCCTGAAAGACACCCTGGGGTTGGCAGCAGCATGATGAGCCCATATATTTCCTGAAAAACGCACTGGAGTTAGCAGCAGCATGAGAAAGCCCATATATTGCCCTAATGACACACCCATGATTTGGCAGCAGCATGAGGAGGCCATATTGTGCCTGAAAGAAGCACTAAAGTTGGCAGCAGCATGAAGAACCCCTATATCACCCCAAAAGACACACTGGAACCTAGCAACCGCATACGGAGCCCTTATATTGCCTGAAAGATACACCTTGGATTTGGTAGCAGCTTGAGGAGCCCATATTGTGTTTGAAAGATGCAATAAAGTTGGCAGCAGCATGAGGAGCAGCAGCATGTACCGCCTGAAAAATACACTAGAGTTGGCAGCAATATGAGGAGCCCATATATTGCCCTTTAAAACACCCTGAAGTTGTCAGTGGTATGAGGAGCAAATGAAACAATGAAAGAAACAATGGATTTGGCAGCAGCATGAGGAGCCCATATTGTGCCTGAAAGATGCATTTAAGTTGGCAGAAGCATGAGGAGCCCATATTTTACCTGAAAGACACACTGGAGTTGGCAGCAGCATGTGGAGACCATATATTGCCTGAAATACACACTGGTGTGGGCAGCAGCATGGGGAGCTCATATATCACCTGAAAGTCACACCCTGGATTTGGCAGCAGTATGAGGAGATTATACATTGTCTGAAAGACACCTTGGGGTTGGCAGCAGCATGTGAAGCCCATATTCTGCCAGGAAGACACACCCTGGAGCTAGCAGCAGCATGAGGAGCCCATATATTGCCTGAAAGACACACAGGAGTTTGCAGCAGCATGAGGAGCTCGGATATCACCTGAAAGACACACCCTGGATTTGGCATGAGGAGGCCATATATTGCCTGAAAGACACACCCTGGAGATGGTAGCAGCATGACGAGCCCATATAATGCCAGAAAGACACCATGAAGTTGTTAGCAGCATGAGGAGCCCATATATCACCAGAAAGACACACCCTGGACTTGGCAGAAGCAAGAGGAGACCATATATTGTCTGAAAGACACACTGGAGTTGGCAGCAGCATGAGGAGACCATGTGTTGCATGAAAGACTCATTGGAGTTGGCAGCAGCATGAAGAGACCATTGACTGCCAGAAAGATACCTTAGAGTTGGCAGCAGCATGCGGAGCCTTATATATCACCTGAGCGACACACTGGAGTTGGCAGCAGCATGAGGAGCCTCTATATTGCCTAAATGACACATTGGATATGGCAGCATGAGAAGACCATATATTGACCATGTATTGCCTGAAAGACATCTTGGGATAACAGCAGTATGAAAAGCCCATACATCACCTGAAAGACACCCTGAAGTTGGCAGCAGCATGAGAAGCTGCAGGGAGGAGCTATTTATACTGAGAGTGGCCTGTGACTAGAGACAAGCAAATCAAACTGGTAAAACACGGTTTCGACCCGAATTTTAGGAAAATTTCGGTTCACTGCGAACCCGAACTTCATGTTTATGTGCCCAGACCCAGCCATAGTAGTGGCAGCATCCATTTGCCCAGGCCCGCAACTGCTCATAGTAGCAGCAGCAATATACGAGGTAGTAGTAGCAGCAGCAATGTACATAGTAGTAGCAGCCTCAACAAGCCAGAGTTGTCCATTTCCTCCAGTGGGCGTGTTATTTCAGACAATGCATCAATTGTGGACTGGTTGACTCGCTCTCACTCATCTTAAGAGGAGGGAGACTCTGATGCAATGACTTTAAGCCAGGTTTCAGTGGATTCTTCCTTCACTACAGCTACACATCACAGTAAAAGTACCTTTTCTCAGCAACCAAGTTGCTTTGGATAGTGATGAGGAGAATTTGTTTGTTCACAGTCAGACTTTGGAGTGTGTTGCAGAGATGGTGGTATTGGAAGTGGTGTCTGAGATGCATAGTTGTGGCAGGGGGGGTGGAGGTAGACATGAACATATTGGCAGTTATGAAGGTGGTTGTAGTGTGGTGAGGCAAGTAGTCAATGATGCAACATCAGAACAGGGAAGTAGCTGGGATCAGGAGGAGGGGTATGATGATGTAGTTTTGGACAGGTCCTGGGAACCAGGCAACAAGGAAGGAACATCTTCAGAGCAGGAGGGTACTTCTGGCACTGGCTGTGACAAGGCATCACAAGGCTGCCTAGTCTTTCTTCAACATATGCAGCCTCTGCTAATGCTGCTATTACTACATCCACCTAAAGTGCCTTCACTGCCAGCCTGCCACCCTCTGCTACTGCCAGGCCAACACAACCGCAGTTTAACTCTGTAATGCCCCAAATGGGCACATTTTTCAGCACTTGTAAAAAGCCATTGCTTCTTCAGCTAAAATGTAATGGTGCCAATCCCGTTGATATCCCCCGTTACAATTGGGAAAATTGCCCGCTACTGCCAGGCCTACATAACCACCACAGGTTCCTTGTGTCATGGCCTAGGCTTTGTTCAACAGCTGCAGCCACTGCTAATGCTGCTACTACTACCATCACCAACAGCGCCTCCCCTGCCAGCCTGCCACCCTCTGCTACTGCCAGGCCAACACACATGCAGGCCAACCCTGTGATGCACAAATGGGCAAATATTTCAAGGCTTTCAAAAAGCCATTTCTTCTTCTTCAACTAAATTGTTTAAATTTTGAGGGCTTGCACGCTAATGCCAGGCCAACACAACTGCAGTCTAATCCTGTGTTGCCCAGACAGGGCAAATCTTTCAGCGCTTGTAAAAAGCCATTGCTTCTTCCTCAGCTAAACTGTAAGGGTGCTAATCCTGCTGCCTCCCCCACGTTACAAATAGGTCAATTTTTTGAGGGCTTGCTTGCTACTGCCAGGCCTACACAACCACCACAGGTCTACCCCCTGTGATGCTCAAAATGGTTACATTTTTCAATGCTTGTAAAAAGCCATTACTTCTTGATGTCGTGATGTCACAACTCACTCCTAGTATAAAGTCCCTCCTTGTGGCGGGAACAGAGATCCCCATGATGCTGCAGACAATCGCAGGACAGAGCAGTGGACGAGGACGTACTCCCGCCCTGGAACGGAGATGGAGGTAAGCTTATTTTCTGTTGTGTTTAGAGCAAGTTTATTAAATGTTCAGTTTAGATGAGCTGAATTGTTTGCTCATTTCTAGTAATTAATATATGTAATGATTAATAATCTTTAATATATAACGTCTTTGTTGCATGGAATCCATATCCAGAGTTCGTTAAATGGGATTCAAAATCACGAGATTCCACCTAACAAGCATCAACACCTACTTGCTCCCATCAACTTGTTGCCCAGCAAGTTAAACATAAAGTGGGCATGTTTATAATACCAACTGGACATATACTAAATTTTACCATCAATTATATTAAAATGTGTGCAATTATAGCAAATATGTGCTTTATGGAAACATTTGGTTGCTATTGGCATTTGTACAACAAGTATGCACACCAAGGTTTACAAGAAGAGAGATGTCCGCTCTGTACACACAGAACAGTGCTTTTGAACAAATGAAAAAAGCTCCATAAAACAACACATTTGCTAACGTGAGAATTAAAAAAAAAAAATAAAAAAAAAAAAAATTAAGAATTTCATTAAAGCGGTCCAAAACTCAATGAACTTGTGAGAATACTTTTGTCCAAAGCTCCTGTTGATACTTCCTTCTTAGGGTGTAGAACTGGAAATGGATATTTTCGTTTTTCAAATTGTCCTGAAACACTGTTTTTTTGCTGTTACTCAGTGTAAGATGGCAGGTGATCAGTTATTGCATCTGTGTGGCAAGGACATCATTACCACACACAAAAGTGGCAATAAATGGAGGAGGCGGAACATTACAGCTAAAACAGGTGGCATCATCTTGGATTAGAGTGAAGCAGAAGTAGAAGCAGAAGTAGAGAAAATTGGCCAAATGGTGGGAGCAATTCAGAGGATGCTAGTTAAAAATGTGGGCTTTGGTCCGCTTGAAATGTGGACTTTTACTTAAAAAATCCTCATTGTGTTGCTCTCCAGCCTAAAGCAAGAGATCATGTTTACATGAAAAATGGGCGGGAGAGGCAATGTGACTAACCAGGGAAATTAAGTATTCTTCTGACTTTCTAGATCTACTAATTATGCCATTGTGTTAAAAAAAAGATCCTGTCACAAAAGTGTTTAGGGACATCCAAATACACATACACATTAGATGTGGACTGTTTATTTTTACTACTGCTAGCACATCCCTTTTTTTCAGCTCTATTATTCCTAAATGTCAAAGTACAGCCAACGGGATGTTAGAAACACACAAAAGAAATGCATCAATGGACTGTTTATTGACCTTTTTTGGAAACACACAGAACAAAATATCGAAATGTAGGGGAATCCATGCTGCGTAGCTACATGCAATGGTTATTGTTCTAATGTTACAGTTACACTCACTTGCAAAAAAAATCTCAGAATGAATAATTGATTTTCTTGTAAACAAATAAGGATTCAAAGTTGAAGTCCAAGTTCTCCTGTGCTAAACACCGATTCAGATAATGAAATTGAAAAATCGTCTGATGCTGCAGTCATCCCAAATATTTCCCGTGGTAAAATGAGGACTGACATGCTAGATGTGGAAGGTTTGGAAGTTCTGGACAATGCCTCTGGCTCAAGGTTGTATATGCTTCCAGCTAGGGGGCGAAAACTACAGGTTTTAAAGTTCAGTATACATATTATGTAGGAGTGACAGAATCATAGCCACTAGCTTGAACAGATATTTCTCCAAATAGATACTGTACTGCACAAAGTTTAGAATGGGGATTTCAACTGCATTTGCCATTGTCCTTTACAGCTTATAGGTATTGCAGAAAGTACCCATGAAGACCATCATGCCCATGACTTATCAGGAGAAATGGTTGAAGACCGAAGATTTGTTCATGCAGTACACATAGGCCCTTATTTATGAAGGAATAGCGACAGGTAGCGACTAGGGATGAGCGAATCGATCCGGACGAACCCAGATTCGATCCGAATTTCATGACAAATTCGAATCGGATCGAATCCGAATTTCCCCGCGATTCGATCGAATGAAGTTTTTTTCTAAAATCCATTCATTTCAATGACAGGCATTCTAGGATGGTCTACGTGACATGTCCAGACATGTAAGCTGGGGCAGTGTATGCTGGGACAGTCACATGCAGCCTATCAGCAGCCAGCAAGCCCGGTGACGTCACAGCGCTATATAAGGCGGCGGCCATCTTGCTTTTGCGCATTTGTCTATTGCATTCGTGAGAGCCAGGACTCAGGAGGACACTGCAGGCTGTATTCAGGCAGAGATAGGTAGAGAGTTAGGGACAGCCAGTAGACAACCAGTAGACAGGCGGGAGACAGGCAGGAAGTCAGGGAGAAGCAGGGAAAGGTAGGAAAAAACGGATGCAGTGACAGGGATTTTTTTTTTTTTTTCATGCAGCCTGTGTGTTACTGCCTGGGTCACTGGCTTTGTTAGCTGTTTCACCCTGGTTAACCACTGTTGCTTTGCATAGTACTACTGCTCCCAGGTGCACTGCTGTTGTGGCATACCATTCTGTGACTACACCAGCCTCTATTTACTATAACCCTTTGCACTTATTCTAAAAGTAATTTGGCCTGATAAAGACACTTTTGCTTTGCATAGTACTACTGCTCCCAGGTGCACTGCGGTTGGGGCATCCCATTCTGTGACTACACCAGCCTCTATTTACTATAACCCTTTGCACTTATTCTAAAAGTAATTTGGCCTGATAAAGACACTTTTTCTTTGCATAGTACTACTGCTCCCAGGTGCACTGCGGTTGGGGTATCCCATTCTGTGACTACACCAGGCTCTATTTACTATAACCCTTTGCACTTATTCTAAAAGTAATTTGGCCTGATAAAGACACTTTTGCTTTGCATAGTACTACTGCTCCCAGGTGCACTGCGGTTGTGGCATCCCATTCTGTGACTACACTAGCCTCTATTTACTATAACCCTTTGCACTTATTCTAAAAGTAATTTGGCCTGATAAAGACACTTTTGCTTTGCATAGTACTACTGCTCCCAGGTGCACTGCTGTTGGGGCATCCCATTCTGTAACATACCATTAGCCTCTGTATTCACTGTAAGCTGCACAGTTATTTAAAGTTATTTGGCCTGTTTCAGCCTGCTTACACACTGTTGCTGTGTGCATATATTACTGATCTCAAGTCTGCTTGGGGCATCCCATTCTGTAACATACCATTAGCCTCTGTCTTTACTCTAAGCTGCACACTTATTTCAAATAATTTGGCCTGTATGAGGCTGCTTACACACTGCGGCTGTGTGCATATATACTGATCTCAAGTCTGCTTGGGGCATCCCATTCTGTAACATACCATTAGCCTCTGCATTCACTGTAAGCTGCACAGTTATTTAAAGTAATTTGGCCTGTTTCAGCCTGCTTACACACTGTTGCTGTGTGCATATATACTGATCTCAAGTCTGCTGTGGGCATCCCATTCTGTAACATACCATTAGCCTCTGCATTCACTGTAAGCTGCACAGTTATTTCAAGTAATTTGGGCTGTTTCAGCCTGCTTACACACTGTTGCTGTGTGCATATATACTGATCTCAAGTCTGCTTTGAGGCATCCCATTCTGTAACATCACATAACCTACCTCTCTAATTTTCACTAAGCAGCTCTCTTATTTAAACTAAGCAGGCCTCTTATTTACACTAAGCAGCTCTCTTATTTAAGCTAAGCAGGCCTCTTGGAGGCTGATTGTCCACTTTTGGGTGTGCATTTATATTCGGTTTCATATACAGTGGGGTATCCCAATTTGTAAGATAACCTACCCCAACCATGTAAACTAAAGAGGCCTGTTGCAGCCTGAGTTTCTCTGCTTGCGTATGGCCTGCATTACAATCTGTCTCTTTCAATGACACTGCTGCCTGGGGTATCCCAATTTGTAAGATAACCTACCCCAACCATGTAAACTAAAGGTTACGTCCTTCCAGAAGGAAAACTTATGCCGAACACTATTTTTGTTAGGGGCATTGACCTTTGGATTGATCGGCATGAAATTAAGGATTTTTTTTCAAAGTATGGCGCTGTAAAGAAGGTCAACATTATTTCTCATACTTGGATTATTGTTACTTTTTGTTCAGCTTAAAATATACCAGGCCACACGGGCATCCCAAGGCACATGCTGATTAACCCTATATGTTAAGCACAAGCATTTCTCATACTTGGATTATTGTTACATTTTGTTCAGCTTGAAATATACCAGGCCACACGGGCATCCCAAGGCACATGCTATTTTAACCCTATCTGTTATACAACATAAGCGTTGATCAGCATCAGCTGCTTTATTAAGCTACTTCAGTTTGCACTTCCTTTTTGACTGCTTTCATTTAACCAGGCCGCAGGGCACCCCAAAGCTGCACGTTGCACCCTATCTGTTTATACTAAATAAGCATCTACAGCCTCAGCTTTATTAAGTTATTGCATTTTGAATTGGTTTTGGTCTGCTTTAAATACACCAGGTCGCAGGGTATCCCAAACCTGCATGTTGCACCCCATCTGTTATACTAAATAAGCGTTGATCAGCATCAGCTTTATTAAGCTATTGCATTTTGCATTGGTTTTTGTACTGCTGCCAAAACACTAGCCCATATGGGCATCCCAAACCAGCACGTCACCCTATCTGTTATACTAAATAAGCTTCTACAGGCCCTTTTTTTTTATTTATTTATTTTTATTTATATAGAGCTGTAATAGCTTATATAGTGAGGTAAATTTGCCATTTTGCTTCATTATATAGAGCACCCCCTCTGTAAATCTGAGGGGCAATAGTTTATATTATGAGGTAAATTCATGGTTTTGCACCATTATATGGAGCAGCCCCTGTGTAAATCTGAGGGGCAATAGCTTATTTTGTGAGGTAAATTTGCCATTTTGCAGCATAATATAGAGCAGCCCCTGTTTAAATCTGAGGGGCATTAGCTTATATAGTGAGGTAAATTTGCCATTTTGCTTCATTATATAGAGCAGCCCCTGTGTAAATCTGAGGGGCAATAGTTTGTATTATGAGGTAAATTCATGGTTTTGCACCATTATATGGAGCAGCCCCTGTGTAAATCTTAGGGGCAATAGCTTATATTGTGAGGTAAATTTGCCATTTTGCTTCATTATATAGAGCAGCCCAGTTGCCATCTAAATCAACTACTGTCCGGCCAGTACAGCTTTTCCAGGGCAAACTCTGCTAGTTGCGGACACAAGTCAAGTTTGGCTTCCCAGCAAATCCAGTGGATCCTGAAGGTGTGTTGGCATGGTCATGTCAAGGTATGACATGACCTGCTGTTTGAGGTCCAGCTCCAGGTCTTCCTGCTGCTCATGAGTAGACTCACTATGCGGGTGTAGAAAGCTACTCACTAGCGACTGAAGACTGAGGCTGCTGCTGATGGAGCTGCTGCTGCTGCTTCTTCCACCCCAACAACAGCCATGGCAGTGGAAGGTGATCGCAGAGGTCCCCCCGAGTCAGACCTGCGGGAGTATGGGCCATGGCGCAGATAGACATCGCCCAACTGGCTACATGGGATGTCTCTGTAGTAGGTCAGTTTTTCCTCCCTCTCAGTGGGCGTAAAAAAATGCCCCCATTTTGTGCCGGAAGCGAGGGTCCAATAAGTTGGAGAGCCAGAAGTCTTCCCGCTGACAAATGGAGACAATTCTGCGCTCACTAGTACGCAAGCATGTGAGCATGCATCGTGCCATTTGTGCAAGTGACTCGGAGGGACTACCTGTCTCCATCTCCACTGTAAACTGCCACGGTGTGTCTGGGTCCTCTGTCTCGCCTTCCTCACAACCCTCTAGCTCCTGTGGCTGCTCCTGCTCCTCCTCTCCTGTCAGATGACTAGATAAAATGGTCATTTTGTGAAACCTAAACTGTGGTTTGCTGTGCCCCACCCCCTCCTCCTCCTCCTCCACTTCAGCCCCCACAGGCTTCATGTGGCTGTGAAATGTATGTGCCATGTCTCCAGTACCCTGACCAGCCATGGTTTCCAACATGTGTTGTAGTACATAAAGCAGTGGAATCTCATCGTTCATCTCATAGTCCTGGCAACTGACTAATAACGTAGCTTCCTCAAAGGGCCTGAGCAAACGGTCGGTCTCACATATGAGCTGCCAATGGTTTACATTGAATCAGTGATGGCTTTTCTCTGTTCCTATAGTGCAGTGGTCCTCAACCCTGTCCTCAAGGCCCACCAACATGTCATGTTTTTTTGATCTCCAAATAGCCAGCTCTATTGCTCTGCAGCTGCACTAATTAATCCACCTGTGCATCTTTGTGGAGATCTGCAAAACCTGGCCTGTTGGTGGGCCTTGAGGACAGGGTTGGGGACCACTGCTATAGTGGATCCTGCATATGGAGGGTGGAATTCCAACGGGTGGAAACATCGCAAATCAGACTATGTTGGGGTACACAGTTCTGATGCTGAGGCTCAATAAGGTTGTGCTTGGTGGTGTAGGAGTGCCAGAAGTGCATGCTAACTTTTTTTCCTGTTGTTCGGATGTCTTTCAGATGGGGGCAAGACTTCAGAAAACGCTTGACAACTAGACTGAACACGTGTGCCATGTCAGGACGCATGACTCTGGCTTCCTTGTCGCAGCGCAAACAAGATGTTCTTCCAAGTATCAGTCACCATGGGTCCAAATTTGCTGTTTTCGTGGATTAAGCAATGATTTCATGGATTGAGTTCTCATTTTTAGTAGTTCCTCCCATGTGTGACTCAAGGAAAACCATGTGAAGAACAGCGTGAAACCACAATCACCAAGGGGGCCTAAAAGTATATATATTGTCCACCATAAGTCCATAGTTACAGCTCCAGACGTAGACAACACTGTGCACTTTGGTACAAACTGACAGGCTAAAGGACTGGCCCACCTTCTGTTCAACAACATTTTACAGGGCAGGTACTGCCATCTTTGCAAAGCAATGATACATGGGACTCTCCACCTCGGCTCGGCACAAGCCATCAGTTCTCTGAAAGGTCCACCACTGGGTAATGCAGCAGGCTGGACTTATGGTGACGCTGTCTGAGAGGAGAAATCCCTCAGACATCAAGATTAAAAATTCCAAGAATTTTTGAGGGCTAATTATTCAGAGGCAATGATACCCAGTTGTTTCTGATTTAATTACAAGGTGGAAACACACCCTCAAACAAAACTTTGGCAATACTATTGCATTTCTTTATTCATAATTTTATGTATATATACTAACCTACTTTTTCTCCACAGGATTGTGGATGCTACATGAAAAACTGCCACATCGCTGAGTAGCTGATTTTTCCTACCAACAGTCCCCAATAATTCACTGCTGCTGCCGCCACAGACTCCAGGGACCCTCTTCCACTACCTCCGCTTGCAACACCTCCTCCCACGAGACTCTCCTCATCACTAATTGCCCGGCTAGTGGAAGAAGAGGCGAGTGTCTCCTCCACTTCTTGGCTGGGCAGTAGCTGCTGAATTTTATGATTATCAGATCTTCATCAATGGATAGTGGAGCTGAACCCAAAGCATAACAACAGACAACAGACAGTTGACTGGGGGTGTCAGATGCTACTTGTGATGCAGTGAACTGCTTTTGCAGCACTTCCAGACAAAGTTGCTTCATTGGCTGACACAATGACTGGTAAAGCTGTGGAACATATGGTTGAAAAGCAAGAATAACCATTTGTTTTTATATGAAAAAGACCCTGGTTTATACATACTTTTCTTTTTTCCAGAGACTGCCCTGCGTGGAAATGAATGGCGCATGGATCAGCCAAGCTTTCCTCCCAACAATGCCTGATGTATTCCAGTAGATTGATGACGGGGCCAGACCAACACTAAAGAAAGATGGATCGTGCAAAACAGATTTAAGGCGCTGCTCTCCAGTTACAGACATTCCTCCACATCGGACCACAAGTAAGTATTGATAAAAAAATCCTTTACGTTACTCTTACTCTTTATTAATATTCTTCGGATAAGACGGATCAGACATCCAGATTAAAAATTCCAAGAATTTTTGAGGGCTAATTAGTCAGAGGCAATGATACCTTGTTGTTTCTGATTTAATTAAAAGGTGGAAACACACCCTCAAACAAAACTTCACTTTGGCAATACTTTTGCATTTGTTTATTCATAATTTTATGTAGATATTACTAACTAAGCTAGTTTTTCTCCACATGACTCTCCACAGGGTGTGATTCATCCAATTTTTGGGCTCCTGAAGCCAACCCCAGTGTCTCTTTAAAGTAATGTTTGGGCTCCTGCTGCTGCTGCTTGCAACTCCAGGGTGTGATTCATCCAATTTTTGGGCTCCTGCTGCCAACTCCAGTGTCTCTTTAAAGTAATGTTTGGGCTCCTGCTGCTGCTGCTGCCAACTCCAGGGTGTGATTCATCCAATTTTTGGGCTCCTGCTGCCAACTCCAGTGTCTCTTTAAAGTAATGTTTGGGCTCCTGCTGCTGCTGCTTGCAACTCCAGGGTGTGATTCATCCAATTTTTGGGCTCCTGCTGCCAACTCCAGTGTCTCTTTAAAGTAATGTTTGGGCTCCTGCTGCTGCTGCTTGCAACTCCAGGGTGTGATTCATCCAATTTTTGGGCTCCTGAAGCCAACTACAGTGTGTCTTTCAAGCTATGTTTGGGCTCCTGCTGCTTGCAATTCCAGGGTGTGATTCATCCACTTTTTGGGCTCCTGAAGCCAACTCCAGTGTCTCTTTCAGCCAATGTTTGGGCTCCTGCTGCTGCTTGCCACTCCAGGGTGTGATTCATCCAATTTTTGGGCTCCTGCTGCTGCCAACTCCAGTGTCTCTTTAAAGCAATGTTTGGGCTCCTGCCCCTCATGGTGATGCCACTTCAACTCTCTGCAATTGTGCCGCTCTGCGATTCTATTAGCGATGCCTCTGATCTGCATGTGATATTTATTTAAAGTATTATTTAACTAACCCAGCACGCATCCTATGCGTGTTACAGCAAGGCAGAGTGGTTTACAAACCTATTGAGGCTCTAGGAGGCTCAGAAATAGCCGTTTTTAATAGCGATTCGTCGCGAATAAATTCGGGTCGAACCGATATTTGTCGGAAAATTCGGCGAATCAGTCGAATCGAAATTTTCAAAAGTTCGCTCATCTCTAGTAGCGACTGGTGAGCAGCCGGTAATGACGGGCCCTGCCACGAGAATGCCGGCTCCCCACCACAATCACACATTTATCAAGCCAATCCTGCTTAGCGACTGAGATAGCGCCATATAGCCACTCATTCATCATTATTCCAGCCTCAGCCCACAGCGCCAGCGTCCGACCTTGAACAGCGACAGGTATGACCTCTCGCTACCTGGCGCTCTCCAATGCATTTCAATGGAACAATCTTTAAATATTCATAATTCTTTTTTTTTTTAAATGTGAAAAATTCTGTGACCACTTCTGCCATTTTAGATAATTATTTTAAGGGAAAAAAAAAAAATTGTACAGAATTGATATTACAGGTCTGATATTAATGTATTCATATTACCAAATTATTTAAAAAACTTGTTTTTTTTGGTTTCCAAAAATATGGTTGTTTGGGGGTTAAAAAACTACTTTTAACCCATCGCCGCCAGTGCTCTGGGGTTTAAACATGCATTTTACAGCGCGAGAATTTGAGCGTGATTTTTTAATGAATATGGTGGGAGCCGGTCGCTAGGGCCAGTCGCTATCATGCGCTCCCATATAGCGCGGAAACTGTCAAATAGCGACTCCTCACCCAATATTCAACATTACGGCAAACCGACTGAGTCGCTATCAACTACCGAACAACGGGCAAGCACAGCGACTACTAGCGGGCGCTCTGAAAATGCCGCTACAGTCGCTCAACTGACGCTACCTGCCGCTATTAATGAATCGGCCTCCCAGTCTTCGAACATGTACCATGATGCAAGGAACCTTTTCTGTAAAGGGCTAATAGAATAAGCATCATTTTAATTATAAGAGATATATAAAACACTTAAAAAAAGAGAAACAAGTCAAAACATTTTTGAAATGGCAGTTATTTGTGCCTTACGATTTCAAGTATAAAGACAAGAAAAGTTGAGATATACTTTAAACTTAAAATTTAATGTTTCACAAAAAAAAAAAAAAATCTCACTGAGGAATTTTATTAAATTAGCTTTTACTATACTCCCCCATCCACTCGCTCACCGTCCACTCCCTCACCCCATGCTAGTGGTGGTGGCTATTGCAGACACTATTAAGGTATACAGAAAGACTAGGTTATTATGACCATGGCTTAGAAATGTTAGAAACACTTTATTGAACACATAAATCCTACAAACAAATTGATCCAAACCCCAACCCACAATTAGACTAAAATAAACAACGTTGTTTGAACTAAGATTAATGATCACAATACGATTGCCCACTCATGCACTCACACAGTCATACATCCGGCATAAATTGGTAGTGGAAAAGCAGCAAGAAATGCAATGTTGATGAAAGCTAAATCAACTAGGAGCATTCATGCTCACCTAAATGCCACAGTTCAGCTGATGGAAACACTGCATATAACTTGTAACTTGAATGACTTGCAGGGCAACAGGAATAGCAGTGGGAGCATATAAGAACTTCTGAACTCCGCAGCATGGGGGGCTGAGCACATGTCCTCCCAGCAGTGCAGTATGATAGGCAAAACAGTCCCACAGAAGGGATACCATTAATCAGTATGTCTCTCACCCATGCTGGCTCTCAGAGCAATCACCACCAAGGCCCTCCAATAGTCTGCATCACTTCTCAGTCTACCTGTATTCAATGTTTCTCAGTGCAGAGCGCTTCCCCCTCAAGAAAAACAGCCGGGAAATTTAGGTGGGGGGGTTTGCCCAGCCTCCCACGATGCATTTTGCTCCGCCCACTGGAGCTTTGTCAAGTGGTGGTGATTGGTCAGGATTCGGCCATCTTAAAGCACTGAAGCAGCCAGTAGGATGCTTCATGCAATGACTGTGAGAGGGGAGGCACAACAAAGTCTTACACCCTCCAGCCATTCATTATCTATTTTAGCTGGTAATAATGACCCCTAGGAGGACCTAAACCTACACTAAAGGGAAGGAATGAAATCCATTTAAATCCATATGCACATACAAGACGATTTCACATACAAATATAAATGCAAACTCATGCTTAAAATCAGTTCAAAACCCCCAAAACACAAGTAAAACAATAAAAACAGAACCAGGGCAGCATAGGTCCTAATGCCTTTCTTGATAAACAATGTATGGATGGAGTTTAGGTCCACCTTTGTCCCTTTCCATTGAAGGTCCCTGTGTACACCACACAAAACCTTTTCTCCCAGTGCTCCCATGTTTTTGGGGTGTCCTCCTGCTATGTTGTGCCCTTTATGCTGCCATTGTCCTGTTTTTGTTTTGTCCTTGCATTTTTTAGGTCTTGGAGCTGACTTTTTTTAAGCATGAGTTTGCATTTATATTTGTATGTAAATTGCTACGGGCCTGGCCTGAGAAGTCTTGTATGTGGATATGATATTTCCAACCTTGTGTGGCTCCAGCAATCACAAAGAGGTACACTCACTATCAGCACCAACCAACCTGGTCGCTCGATCAAATAGTCCTATGGTCTCACCAATTCATATTTATTTAATTAAAGAAACATACATTTAAAAAAATACATACGAGGGCATCCCATCTGAGCAGACATACCAAAAATCCCAATTAATATAACCAAATCACTAGTTTGCTCTGATAAACCTCTAAAAATAAAAAATAATAAATACAAAAAAAATAAAAAAATCCATATATTTAAACTGTGCAAAAAAAAAGCGTTATTTATAGTGCCCAAAATAACGCCCAATTACAAGGCAGTACTAGAAAGTGTGCAAAGACGTACAACATAGAAAATGATCACCAAGGTGTCAGAATCAGATATGGTGTCCCTGGAGTTCAAAAGCTCTTATGTGCTCCCACTGCTACTTTTGCCACCTTGCAAGTCATACAAGTTATATGCAGTGTTTCCATCAGCTGAACTGTCACGTTTAGGTGAGCATGGATGCTCCCAGTTGATTTAACTTACATCAACACTGCATTTCTTGCTGCTTTCCCCAGTCCCAATTTCCCTACCAATTTTTGCCGGCTGTATGAATGTGTGTGTGCATGGGTGTGCAATCTTTGTCCATTCATTTTAGATCAAACAACATTGTTTATTTTAGTGTAATTGTGGGATGGGGTTTGGATCAATTTGTTTGTAGGATTTGTGTGTCATACCCTAATATTGTGTTTGGTTGGTGACCAGTGCTTTAAGGTTAGGACAGTGCTCATGCTGACATCCTGGGTTCCCTCTTTTTAATGTATTTTTGGCTAGTGCAGACACCCTGCCAGGATCTGTATTTAAGGGAGGGGGGTCCTTTTTCCTTGGCATCCCACCAAAGGTAATGCCAGGAGCTGGGGGATGGAACCTTTTATACTACAGAGGTGGCACCTAAACTTGAATACCCCAGGAAGTCCCCTCCATGCTCTTCCCACCCAGTGACATAATTCCCCTCTGTAGTATAAAGGGTTCCCTTCCTAGTAGCCCACCAATACCCTTGACAGGATGTCAAGGTAGAGAAAAGGGGAACCTGTGTGCCCCACAACATCAGATACCAGTGGGGCGGCTGCTAAAGGCACACTGCTGACATAAAAAGGCCAACCCCTTGACCAGAAAGAAAGCCCCTGACCCGGTGGGTCTGAGAGGAGAACGTTATTTATTTAATCTGAGCTAGTAATTCAAGCAGGGCCGGCTCCAGGGTTTTGTGGGCCCTTGGTCTCCGTGGACCCCCTTTGTCACATCCCATGTGTCAGTAAAACTGCAAATAGTAGATAGTAGATATTGTCAAAGATGTAGTGAAATTTAGGCCCTTATTTAACAAGGGATAGCGCCAGGTAGCGAATGGTGAGCGAATGGTAATGACGCTCACCGCCACGAGAACGCCGGCTCCCCTCCGCAATCACACATTTATCAAGCCGATCCTGCTTAGCGACTGACAGAGCGCCAGATAGCAAATCATTCATCATTATTCCAGCCTCACCCCACAGCGCCAGCGAGCGACCTTGAACAGCGACAGGTATGACCTCTCGCTACCTGGCGCTCTCCAATGCATTTCAATGGAGCAATCTTTAAATATTCTTAATTAATTGCTATTAATGTTTTTTTTTAAATGTCAAAAATTCTGTGACCACTTCTGCAATGTTAGATATTTTTTTTAAGGTAAAAAAAAAAAAAAAAATTGTGCAGAATTGATATTACAGGTCTGATATTAATGTATTCATATTACAAAATGTTTGTAAAAACATGTTTTGTTTTCTTTACCAAAAATATGGTTGTTTGGGGGTTAAAAAACTACTTTTAACCCATCGCCGCCAGCGCTCTGGGGTTTAAACAAGCATTTCACAGCGCGAGAATTTTTTGAGCGTGATTTGTTAATGAATATGCTGGGAGCCGTTCGCTATGGCCATTAGCTGTCATGCGCTCCCATACAGCGCGGAACCTGTCAAACAGCGACTCCTAACCCTGTATTCAACATTACCGCACACCGACTGGGTCGCTGTCAACAGCCGAACAACGGCCAAACACAGCGAATACTAGCGTGCGCTGTGAAAATAACGCTACTGGCGCTCATCTGTCGCTACCTGGCGCTATTAATGAATCGGCCTCCCCGTGCAAACTCTGCAACAGAGTATATGCTGCATAGGTAAGCACATATGTGTGGCTGGAGAAGCTGAATAAAATCCCCAGCAGCACACATCGGCTGTGGGCAGCCAGGCACAGCCATTCAGTTGCGGTGGACGTGGCCGTGCACAGCCGAAAGAAGATGTGAGTGATGTGTCCGTGGGCCCGTCAGACAAGTAAGAATTGTGGGTGAACGGAAGGTTTGAAGAGGAACAAACCCGCTAATTCGACTTTCCTGGTTTTTGTTCTGTTCTCCTGAGGCATCCTGAATCGCTATGCCCGCTGTGTGAAACCCCCCAAAATGATGGTATTCACTCACCTCTTCCTCCTTTGGACAGCGCAGGTGTGGGCTCTTGTCAAATGAGAGCTGTCTGCCGTGACTATTAGAGATGAGCGAAATTTTGAAAAGTTCGATTCGGCCGATTCGCCGAATTTCACAAAGAAATTCGGGTTCGGCCGAATCGAACTTTTACGAAGTTCCCCATCAGAAATGGCGGCATGGTGGGAGCAGGCCGGCCGGTTGGCCCTCTGATGACCCGCCCTCAGATGACAGCTGAGAGCGGCGCCGGCCTCCACGCTCCGGACCTGCAGGTAAGTGTTTGCCTTTTTTTTTAAATGCCGGCATGGTGGGAGTGGGCCGGCCGGTTCCGCTGACAGCTCCCACCATGCCGGCAAAAATGCTTTTTTTTTTTTTTGTTTTTTAAATGCCGGCATGGTGGGAGCGGGCCCGCCGGCCGGTTCCGCTGTCAGCGCGGAACCGGCCGGCCCGCTCCCACCATACCTGCATTTTTTCTTTTTTCTTTTTTTCTTTGTTTTTTAAATGCCGGCATGGTGGGAGCGGGCCGGCCGGCCTTACCGGCCGGCTTTACCGGCCCGCTGGCCGGCTCCCACCATGCTGGCATTTTTTTTTTTTTATTTCAGGAAAAATTCGATCGGCACGAACCACAAAATATTCGGGTTCGTGCCGACTCCGAACCGGTTCGCTCATCTCTAGTGACTATGTTATCCGGCAGGTGGCCTTCACTGGACGAGAGCCCGTGCGTGTGCTGTTGGAATGAGGAAGAGGTGAGTGAATATCAGCGTTCTGGGGGGTTTCAAACTTTGGGACAAGTGCATGGGTTTTGTCTAGTTTTCACATAGTGGAGCACCCCAGTTTGGAATGCCCCGGGAAGAGGGATTCAGCCGGCCCTGGAGTCCCATTGGGATGCCCGCTGTGTGAAACCCCCCAGAATGCTGCTATTCACTTACCTCTTCCTCATTCCAATGACACGTGCATAGGTTCTCATCCAATTACAGCCATCTGCCATGACTATGCAGGCGACACTCATTGAATGATAACCCGCGCATGTGCCGCTGGAATGAGTAAAAGGTAAGCGAATAGTGGCGTTACGGAGGGTTTAACACAGTGGGGCATCCTGATTCCCTGGGGGAAAGCCAACAGCGTGGGTTTGGTTCTGAATTCACACAGTGGAGCATCCCTGTTTGGGATGCCCTGAGTGGGGCCGGTTTTGGTACACTATAATCAGCTTCTCTACCTTAAAAAGTATTCACCTTATCCAGCAAAAGTTGAACGTTTTTTTAAAGTGGATAAGCTGAATGCTTACTAGCAGGCTGATTCATTACTAGTGCCAGGTAATAGCAGATGAGCGTCTGTACAACGGCGCTAAGAGCAACCGCTAGTGGTCGCTCTGATCGTCTGTGATTCGCTCGATTACAGAGTGTCTCAGTCGCTGTAGTAACACTGCCGGCAATGATGAATTTGATGTGTGAGTATAACACACAGTACAGAGCTATATGGGAGCGAACGGTAGCGACTGGTCAGTGTGAGCGACTCAAACCATATTCATCAAAAAAACAGCCTCACACAGTGCCGGGGCTCAGAATTGTGTCGCTGTAGCCCAGAGCGCCAGACGTTGTGTGATTAAAGTCTGTTTTTGAACACATATCCACTAGTAACAAAACGAAATGTATGGAATTACATTGTTATTACATTGTGACATTAACACTTTAATACCAGACATGTAAGGACAATTCTGCATAAAACATTTAAAAAAATCAAAAAAGTTTTCAAAAATGACTTTAAACCGAACCTTCAGCATGATTTAATGAAAAGTCCAAACCCTTAAAAAACAATTCCCCAGCTTCTAAAATTAATAGATTTTAGGTTTTTAGTCACTTGCTTAATTACCCTTTCCCCCACTGGGCTGCAACTCTGTTCAGCACTCTAAAACACGGGCGCCATCATCTTGGCTCAGAATCATCAGATACTGAGGAGAGGAGAGCGGGATAAAGTGCGGGGAAGGAGTGATAGCTGTGCTTTGCACAGACAGAGCAGACCTGGGGTCAGGGAAAGGACAGCAATCCCAGAATGCAGAGCGACACAGACAGAAGACACTTCCTGTTTGCAGGCTGCCTGATGCTCCATGAGCTGCCATCTTGGATGTTTAAAGGCTCATAACATGCAGTAGATACAGGTAGGATGATTTTTAATATGACCAATCTGTATTTACAGGGTGTGGGAAACATATAAGAAATGCTCTTGTTCAGGGTGAAGGTCCGCTTTAAATAGGCCAGGAGAGGTCACATAATGAATCGATACAAAACCAAAAACAATATTAAAAGAAAACCCTGTTTAAATAGAAGAAATGGAATGTTCATTGAAATGTATGGGAGAGCGACAAGTAGCGACAGGTTATACCAGGCCAGAGCGCCTCCGGGATCCACTGAGCCGCCTGTGATGATAAATCGGTCGCTACGTGATGCTGTAAGAGGCGCTCATCAGAATCACCTTCATAAATGTGGTATTGCGTGCCGCGTCCGGCGTTCACCTGACGTTACCTATCGCTTACAAGGCACTACCTGTTGCTATCCCTTGATGAATAAAGCCCTTAGTGGATAAGCTAAATTTCATTCATGAGTCAACCACGAGAAGGGTGAGAGAAGCTCTGGCTGAGAAATCCATCACTCCCATTTAAGAGATCAATTGACAAATAGTACAAATAGTTGAATCCAAGATGGTCACCACATATCTTTTTAGTTACCCTCTGTATCCAGAGCCATATCTAGGGCACATGCTGCCCAGGCACTTTCTGGCCTTGTGCCCCCTATGGTTAAAAGGGACCTCCAGTCAAAACACAGGAGGTCCACTCACCGTCTAAGCACTGGGACATCCTGATTTGGGATGACCTACTGTGCTTACCACTTCTGCTTTTGCTACCATCCCTTGCAGTTCATCTGACAGACCGCAGCCTAATGGGTTCACCCAGTGGCCTTGGAACCTAATTGGCTGCTGGTTATTACATATATAGCAGGCGTAGATGAGAAGGTGGTATTGAGTATTGGGCCTGCTAGGGCAGGGGGCAGCAGAAATGGGCAGAATTTAAGAAGTGTCAATCGGGAGGAGGGCAGAAAGGTGGAGCATAGTGGGCAGCAAGGTGTGCATCATGGGCAGCTAGGAGAGCATGGTGGGCAGCGGGGAGGGAGCACAGTGCAAGGTGGTAGAAAAAATAATCACTCACATAACTTTTACTCTGTGATGACGTTGGAGCACACAGGATGTCCCAGCCTCGCTTTGTTATGCAGAAGGCGTCTTTTCCTGTTTAGCATCCACGCCTCGTTTTGGGCTAGATTTCACATACTTCCCTATACTCTCTAATGTAGCGAACCAGCTTTGTAGTAGCTGGTCCGCTTGTCTTTAAACACGCCTACCTTAGCCGCTATTGGGCAAGTTGTATTTTCATTGGATTACAACCACGGAAGTGAGTGGGAGCTGCTATTTTGTATATCAACAGAGGAAGTCCTGTGCGGTGAGAGTCACTGTTCTTTCCTGCTGTCTCATGAATCTCATGATTTATTAAATTCAGTTTTAGCATTGTTCTCTCTGCATGCCTAATATGGCCTAACACTGCTTGGGATAAACACCTTGAGAACGTGTCTATATATACCCCCTAAGAAGATTTGCTGTGGGGTTGTCTGATCCCTCCTATGGGAATTTGTGGATAAACCTGTTGCCGTTGGAGATCGTGCTGCTTTCCATCTACATGCCATTTATTTCAAACCTCTGGTAAGAGCATGAGTTAGTCGGTGGTGGTATCACTCGTGAATTTTTGATGCATGCACCGCGGGACGCCCTAATTGGATACTTTACAGTTTGATTGAAAAGACTGTTATCTATTAGCTCTGTGCATTTTCATTGTTTTACTTACAAAACTTATTTGAACAAGGTTAGCACAAGCAGCTGCATGCTATATCCCCATATTAAAAAGAATTAAACAGCATCAATGTCCAGCCTTCGTGCTGCATTCCTAATCCTTCAAACACCAATGCAAACAGCAGAGGGACACTGGTGATGATGTCATATAAATATAAATGTCATATAAATGTCATATAAATTTAAGACAGAAACATGGCATGAGAGAGGGTCATAGAGGGCAGGAGGGAGGATGCACAGACCTTATCTTCGCCACTGCTCTGCAGTACACTTCATCTTGCTGTCACGTGCCGTTCTCCTCTTATCCTGGACATGATGACTGCTCCTGCTAGTGTTCTGTTTCCGCCCACCCATCAGTACTCAGCACTTTAATTCCAGCCTGCACTGCCTCTGCTGTTGCACACTCTCCTAGGCAGTGAGTAATCAACAAGCAGTGTGACCGACAGTGTGCTCCAGATGCACACCTGAATGTCGACCCTTGTTTTTGTCCCCCATTCCCTCAGCAGCTTGTCTGTATCAGGGACAGTCACTATGGTAACTCTACAATAGCCAGCCAATAGAAGCCAGCTAGGGATTCCAGGCAGTCAGTACACGTCCATAGATTCCCTCTCAGCGCTCTGCTCTCGCCACTGACACCATGCATGGGGTGGGAGGGAGTGATCGTCCCGCACGCTATTCCTAATGCAGCCAGCCAGCATACACAGCACAGACAGCCTTGATTCATTGGCTGTGCTGCTTCAGAGTAGTCCCCCCGCCACCCAGGGCCCCTGGCACGTGACCGACCTTGTCGGGTGCTAGTGCCAGCCCTGGGTCCCAGGGAACCTTATACCAGTTCAAGGAGTAGGGGGGCTAGAGTCATGCCAGATAATGGGGATTATCAGAACAGGGCTTTCAAGCTGGAGAGTCTGTGCTTCAGCTTATCACTAATCACTGTGCCTTTACTTCTAGCACAGGCCAGCAGTATAACTGACTGTTTTGTTCTGGCTGTGTTGCTCTAGTAAATCAGGGCGTTATTTTCTAAACTTGAATGCAAAACAGGTGCTTGTTCTCAGAATCTAAAATGTTTTGTTCAAAATTGTTGAGCATCTTTCCATAATGACCATATTCTGTATAGATAAGTATATTTGGCATAAGCTGCCAAAGAAAAATCACAGTGAAGGCGGTCTGGGTCACATTATGTAAACAGATTTGATGCTGTTTTTTATATATGAAAGCACTTAGTCCAATAATAGCGCTTAGCACAAGAGAGGCTTGATTGAATAACAAATCCTATTCTCTGAAGCCTTTTTATATGAATGGAAAGGGTTTGATTATAAACTGGCCGAAATTTGGCAGTCTAAACATATTGAAATAAATAGGCATAATTTTGTCTTGGTAAGAAAATAGATTGACGTCCTATCTCATTTTACTGTGTCAATTTAGTATGTATGCACACACAAACACCCTAAGCCTATATATACTATGTTGTAAAAAGGGGGACCCTGCACCGCTAAGCTCAATAAACAGGTGCTGGCGTAAGCAAAAAACCTCCATTTAGGGGATTTACACAATGCAAATATATGTAGGTTACCAGATCAGCCTACACTAACAATTTTTGCTTACAGCTTATGCCGCACACTGGAATGATTAAAATTTGTGTCTTTTATTTCAATTCATTAGGCACATACACAACAAAAAACATTTACGAGGGATAGGCGTGATAAAGAGGAGCATAAGGTGTATAAACAGAGACACAGTGGTAATGGGAGGGAAGGCCCCAGGTACCAACAAACACGCCGCTCCAGTAGTAGGAACCTGTCAATTATCAGCCAGACATCTGATCGATCCCTGGAGACCCATTTTTTATCCCCGGGTCCCGGGAGAGTGAGAGTCACAGGAGGGGGAGACAGAGAAGGGGCGGCAAAAAGCATAAGAAAAAGAGAAAACAAACGACGACCCAGTGGGAAATCCATATGGGATCCCCTGAGACGCCTATAATAACAACAACAGTGAGTGGGGTGAGATCTGGCTCTCTGGAAATAATCAATCTTTCAGAACATAAACTCACCAAAGTGGAAAGGGAGAATTTTAACAGAAACGGATCAACCAACACATACCACTGTACAACCCCATGCCCATATACGAGGGGATGATCAAGTATCTCACTGAGACCTATATGAATGTGGAGACTATTGAAAAATGGAAATCCTTATCTCAAAAACGAAAGAAACCGTCAACTTTTACACCACCTTTGGGTTCATCACCTTCCATTCTAACTTTCTTTCGTGTGGCCAATTTCCTAGATCTGAAGATTCAACTAGAGGCTGATGGGACAATATCGACCACCTTATTTAGAAAGGAAACAGCTGTGAACAGCCTATTACATTTCAAGAGTTTCCACCCTCGCCACCAGAAGATGGGTATCCCAAAGGTACAATTCTCACGTATTAGAAGGAACTGTTCAAGTGAAGAGGAATACCAAAAACATGCACAGAACCTGACAAGGCGATTTGAAGAAGGGGGATACCCTAGGAAAATGATCATGGAAAGAAAACGAAGTTTGGCAGATGTTGAAAGAAGAAAACTCCTTATCCCCAAAACTCGTAAAAAAGGAAGATATGGAGGAGCGGATGACATCGAGATGTTCCCCCGAATTTGAGAGACATCCTGTGCCGGAGCCATTTTATTAGATCGAGTACATGGCTCCAGGAACATAAGGAGAAAAGCATCAAGGGAAGTAGAGCTTGTGGCCATTGCAACATATGTCCTCACATGATGAGAACGGATGTGGTAGTCAATAGATACACGAAGGAGAAGTTTAGAATCAACCAATCCCTGAATTGTGGAACAGAGAGTGTAGTCTATTTACTGGAATGTGGGTGCAATGCAGCTTACATAGGAGAGACAAAGAATGCCCTTAAGAATCGTGGATATTGGCTGGATGGAATATAAGAAATAGGGGGATAATGGGACCAATGATCAGGGAAAGAACCATGTGAGGAGAAGATTGGAGCAATGAAGAGAAGAACTACTCCTTCTAATAAGAACTGACAGAGAGACAGAGAGGAATGTCTTGAGGAGGAAGTTCTTTCCCTTTTTCTCTCCCCCCCCCCTTTTTTTTTTTTAATCCGCCCTTTTCCATGTAAAAAACATGCATTTCATAAATTTGAAGTTAGATCCTGTCATGAATCAAGGAGGTTTTATGCCTTGATCACGACCGGATTTAGATCGTACTGCAAACAATCGTTTACACACACACGGTCTTTGGGACCTGGCCCTAATAGCCAGACACTACATACACACACCGATCTTTAAGCTAAGATCTCACCTTATACAGTTAATATACCCAATCACACGATAGGGTCCTAGGCCCGACTATACAGCAATAATGTCACCCCCAGACCTGCACTGGTAGCGATAGGCAAGCACACAGGGCACAAGATTTAGCACACATACAATGTCCCTCCTGGTTTAGCGGGTTAGCACACAGAAGACCACTTTATAAATCTTTAGGATTTAATTCACCCATAAGGGGCAGTGCATGTAAAACAAAGATGTACAATAAAAATAACAAACATACAATATACGGCAAAATGTTTATAAAATAAAAGGGAGAAATAAACAGAGATCGTTATCTCTTTTGAAGATAATGTCTTGTTGTGAGGGGGCACACGGAAATCAATGATAACAGCCTACTTATTAGAAGCAATCCCCTGGCATGTCATACCATCTGTGCCCAACTGTCATTTTTAAACTGGTTATAGGGGGCGGGCAGCATGATGGATGCAGCCAATCGTGTGTCAGGGGCGTTTCATTGTAAAAGTTATGCTTTAATGTCTATATTCTTTTTGAAGAGAGGTGTGCAGCAAATGTCTCATTCACTGCTTTGTAGTATTGTAGTAAGTAGATGTCAATTACCACATAGGGAGGTGTCACCAGGAGACTAATTTAGCACCGGCATTTTGTGTAGGGCTGTAAAGTGGCTTGTTCTTCTGTCCTGTCATATGTAAATGGTTCCCTGTTGGCAACTCCAGACAAATGTACTAGCATGCCTCTAATTGACAATGTGTGTTTTGACAACCATAGCTTGTCATATTTTTATCTGGCCATATATTTTATATATCCTCACATCCCCCCATTTTCAAAATGACGCCTGGCTTAGCGTAAGACGCTGAGCGACACGTCTACCTTTAATGTTCCCCTTGGCGGGAGAGACCATCTGCATTTTGATGATGGCTTCCCTTACGATGTTGGATTGTAAAGTTGTACTGCTGAAGAATGAGGCTCCAGCGCAGCAATTTGCCATTTTCCCCAGCAACCCGGATTTAACCAGTTCAGAGGTTTGTGGTTTGTAACCACTGTGAACTCCCGACCATAAAGATAATGCTGTAGTTTTTGTAGGCTCCAAACAATTGATAAACCCTCCCGTTCAATTGCAGCATAGGCAACTTCGTGGGGTAGCAGCTTTCGACTGAGGTATAGAACAGGGTGCTCCTCTCCAGCTGAGTTTATTTGACTCAATACAGCACCCAACCTATAAGCCGATATAATTTGGACCACAAATCTGTGACTGAAATCTGGGGGCCTGTAGCACAGGGGAGCTAGCCAGGGCCTTTTTGAGTTCTGTGAAAGAGCGCTCACAGTCTCTAGTCCAAGCAACACGCCTTGGGAGTTTTTTCTTGGTCAGGTCTGTAAAGGGCTTAGCCAGAGTACTATAGTTAGGGACAAACTTCATATATTACCCTGCTGTTCCCAGAAAGGACTGGACCTGTGTCTTAGTCTGAGGCGTGGGCCAGGACAAGATGGCTTCCACCTTCCCAGTCTCAGGCTGTAATGCTCTGCCCCCTACGACATGTCCCAGATATCTCACTTCTGTCATAGCAAACTGACATTTGGTGGGCTTCAGTGTCAGGGCAGCTGCGGTGATCTTCCCCAAGACTGTTGCTACCTGAGTCAGATGATCCTCCCAGCTAGGGCTGAATATAGCAATGTCATCTAGATAGGCCACAGCACAATGTTCTAACCCTTCCAGGAGACCATTAACAACCCTTTGAAAGGTGGCGGGTGCATTCTTCAGTCCAAAGGGCATTACATTGCACTCATAGAGGGCAAAGGGGGTGATAAAAGCAGATCTCTCCCTAGCCTCAGTGGTCAGAGGAATCTGCCAGTACCCTCTGCTTAGGTCCATGATTGTTAGATAGCGGGCAGAGGCCAGCTTATCCAAAAGCTCATCCACCCTCGGCATTGGGTAGGCATCTGGAACTGTAATGGCGTTAAGCCTTCGGTAATCCACACAAAACCGTGTGGTCTGATCAGGTTTGGGCACTAGTACAACAGGGGCTGCCCATGCACTTTGGGATTTTTGTATCACCCCTAGGGCTAACATTTCCTCTATTTCTCTTTTAATGTCGGTTTGGACCTTTGGGGAGACCCTGTAAGGTGACTGCCTGATTGGTGGATGGGTCCCAGTGTCCACATGATGGATGGCTAGTTTGGTTAAGCCTGGACGGGCAGTAAAGGTTCCCCGATAGGGTTCTAACACACTTGACAGTTCTCCCCATTGCTTTGTGGTCAGCTGAGGGTTAATGTGGGCCACCTCAAGGGAGTCTGGTTCCTTGGTGGTAGCCAGGAGATCAATTAGGGGTTCTATCTCACCCACTGGGAGATGACTGCAGATTGGGAGGGCAATTGCTGCCCTGTCATGATGAGCCTTGATCATGTTGACATGATACACCTTAAGACGCTTGCCCTGGTCATCCAGAGCTACCACATAGGTTACATCATTGAGCTTTCTTTGTATGGTGTATGGTCCCTCCCATGCAGCCTAAAGCTTGTTCTGCAGCATAGGGACCAACACCCGTACTTTCTGGCCTGCCTCATACACCCTCTCCCGGGCAGTACGGTCATACCACTGTTTTTGGGAGGCCTGGGCCTGGGTAAGATTCTCTCGCACCAGTCCCACTAGGGTGTCCATTATCTCCCGGAGTCTCAGAACATATTCCACAACTGAGACTCCTGGACCCATGCTCTGCCCCTCCCAAGCCTCTCTAATGAGATCAAGGGGTCCTCTGACACGCCTCCCATACAAGAGCTCAAATGGGGAAAATCCAGTAGATGCTTGGGGCACCTCCCTGTAGGCAAAGAACATGTGAGGCAGATATCTTTCCCAGTCCCTACCTTGAAATTCCACAAACACTTTGAGCATTTGTTTCAAAGTGCCGTTCACATAGGCCATTAGTCTGGGGATGGTAGGGGCTTGCCAATATATGTGCCACCTGCATTTACTGACAGAGGCACTGCATCAGACGAGAGACAAACTGCGTGCCATGATCAGTGAGCATCTCATGGGGAAATCCTACTCGTGTAAAAATGCTCACTAATGCATCTGCCACCCTGTCTGCTCTGATGGAGCTTAGGGCTACTGCCTCTGGGTATCGGATGGCATAGTCAACTACATTGAGGATGAACCTTTTTCCAGAACTGCTTGGGATGGCTAAGGGTCCAATGATGTCTACTGCTACCCTCTGGAAAGGCTCTTCAATAATGGGTAAAGGTCTCAAGGGGGCCTTGCTTGTGTCTCCTGTCTTGCCAACTCGCTGGCACACAACACAGGACCGGCAATAATTGGCAATGTCAGAACTCATGTGTGGCCAGTAGAAGTTGTGGATGAGACAGGCTTTAGTTTTCTGTACCCCCAAGTGCCCGGCAAGTGGGATCTCGTGAGCTATTTGCAACAGATGTTCCCGGTACTTGTGAGGTACTATCACCTGTTGGTCAGTCATTTCTGGGTCAGATGGTTCAGAGGGGATAGCCTCTCTGTACAATCTGCCTTGTTCCCAATACACCCTCATCCTCCCATCTCCCTCTGGAGACCTATCTGCCAGATCCCTGAGCTCCTCCAGACTGGTATCAGTTTTGACATCCTCAGAGAATTCAGAGCTATCTGTGACAGACACCAGAGGGAAAACAGAGGGGCCGGGCTCCAGCCCTTCAACAGTGGGTTGGTCCAGTCCATGTTCATTAGTATTTTGAGAAGGCTGTGCCTCGGCAGTGATGCGCAGCGGGCGATTGGAGGAGTACCAGTTTCCGCTGCGGGTCACCACTGCAGCAGAGGGGTTGCCCTCAGTGTAAATTGCATCACATACATTTGTTATATCCTGATCAACATACTTCTTAGTGAGACCTCAATCAGGCCTCAACTCATAGGACTCACAGTCACAGTATACAGTCAGTTATTTTGAAATTCCTCAAGGCCACCGAGTCCTTCACCAGTTCTTTGGAGGGCATGGGCTCATAACGGGTCACCCCAGATCAGTGCCCAATAGTACATTGGTTGGGATGTTATCTGTGACCCCAACCTCTCTTATGCCCCATCCAGCCCCCCAGTCTAGGAAGACACAGGCCGTGGGAACTGAAGGGTTTAAGCCTCCAACCCCCTTGACTGCCATGGTCCGGCCTGGAATCAGATCTTCGGGGCTTATCAGCTCAGGGCGGACCAATGTGACCTCAGACCCAGTGTCCCGTAACCCAGTGGTAACTGTGTTCCCCACAGTGACAGGTTGCAAGTTTTCGGCAAGGTTACCTGTTGTCCTGGAGGCACACAGAACTTAAGAGACCCCACCATTGTCCTTATAGGTGGGGGCTGTTTTCTTGTTTTCTGGGCACGTCATTCTGAGATGACCCAGCTGGTTGCAAATATAACATCTCCGGGGGACTACAGCTGATGGCGGGTCTCCTGAAGACCTGGATACCTGGCTCCTTTGGTGGGCAGGGGCAGAGGGTCTAGCGGCTTTTCCCTCTTTCCAGCTGGGGGGAGCAGTCCTGCTGGTCAGAGGGATCCTGTTGGCAGCATAGGAATCTGCGATCTCGGCTGCTTCTGTTGCTGTCTTGGGGGCTCGATCCAAAACAAACTGTCTGACATCCACAGGACATGTGTGGAGAAACTGGTCCTTAATCATGAGCTCTTGTAAGGTGACAAAAGTGTCCACGGACAGTCCTTTGAGCCACTGCTGAAATGCAGAACGCAGATTGAAAACAAGGTCCATGTAGCTGTCAGCAAGGCCTCGCAGCAGGGTTCGGAAACGTTTGCGCCCACTTCTCTCTTGGCAGGCTATATTGTCTGCAAAGGCTTGCAAGAAAGAGTACACACAGTTATCTCCTTCCATGGTTGCAAATTTATCCAAAGGGATTTTTTTGGGCCATTCATCCCCGGACTCCCTGAGGCTAGCAGACCCCTGTTGCTGCATTTGTAATTTAGCTAGTTCCAGCTGGTAGACCTGTTCCTCTCCCTGGGCCTGATGCTCCTGGGCCTCTTGCTGGGCCTGACGCTCCTAGGCCTCTCGCAGGGCCTGGGGGTGCTGCATAATCAGCTGGAGACGTAGCGCTGGGTCATCGGAGCCCAAAAGTCGTAGACTCATTTCCAAAGATGACATCTGGTCCTCAGGTTGGTATCTCAAGGCATTACGTCCCCCTGCGTCCTGTGGCGGTGAGGATTGCTCTTCCTCTGGGGTCTCTTGAGAAACATTTTGAGCTAGCTCTGCTCGATCAAATTCAACCAACGCACAGATCAATTGTTCCTTTGATTGTCCTCTTGTGGTGGAGATGTTCCTGACCTCACACAGATTGATCAGGTCATCCTGGCTGTGCTTTTTATAGCTGCTTATACAGCCATTATGCCAAATAAAAGATAGATATAAAGAAAAACAAGAGCGGGGAGGGGAAGCAAAAGCCAAGTATGTCTGTTCAAAAATACAAAAAAAAATACAATGCACTGAGTGAGCTTCTGTAGGCCGGTCACTTATAGCAAGCTTCCAGCCTATTATTACACGCTTAAGTTACTTTAAACAGTGCACTAATGTACTAAGCTATAGATCCCACCAAGCTGCCGCCAATTTGTCATGAATCAAGGAAGTTTTATGCCTTGATCACGACCGGATTTAGATCGTACTGCAAACAATCGTTTACACACACACGGTCTTTGGGACCTGGCCCTAATAGCCAGACACTACATACACACACCGATCTTTAAGCTAAGATCTCACCTTATGCAGTTAATATACCCAATCACACGATAAGGTCCTAGGCCCGACTATACAGCAATAATGTCACCCCCAGACCGGCACTGGTAGCGATAGGCAAGCACACAGGGCACAAGATTTAGCACACATACAATGTCCCTCCTGAAGTTTAACGGGTTAGCACACAGAAGACCACTTTATAAATCTTTAGGATTTAATTCACCCATAAGGGGCAGTGCATGTAAAACAAAGATGTACAATAAAAATAACAGACATACAATATACGGCAAAATGTTTATAAAATAAAAGGGAGAAATAAACAGAGATTGTTACCTTTTATGAAGATAATGTCTTGCTGTGAGGGGACACACGGAAAGCAATGATAACAGCCTACTTATTAGAAGCAATCCCCTGGCATGTCATACCATCTGTGCCCAACTGTCATTTTTAAACTGGTTATAGGGGGCGGGCAGCATGCTGGATGCAGCCAATCGTGTGTCAGGGGCGTTTCATTCTAAAAGTTATGCTTTAATGTCCATATTCTTTTTGAAGAGAGGTGTGCAGCAAATGTCTCATTCACTGCTTTGTAGTATTGTAGTAAGTAGATGTCAATTACCACATAGGGAGGTGTCACCAGGAGACTTATTTCGCATCAGCATTTTTTGCGTAGGGCTGTAAAGTGGCTTGTTCTTCTGTCCTGTCATATGTAAATGGCTCCCTGTTGGCACCTCCAGACTAATGTACTAGCATGCCTCTAATTGACAATGTGTGTTTTGGCAACCATAGTTTGTCATATTTTTATCTGGCCATATATTTTATATATCCTCACAGATCCTTTTTGAAACTTGTGCGTGATTCATACATGATTGTATGTCAAAAGCCTTAATTTAGATCTTCTTTGTGGTCTTTTTATGATCCTTATATTGCTTTATGTCACAAGCTTGAATCTATCTTTGTTTTGGAATTTGTAGATGACCCATGAAGAATGATTGTCTTATATCATAGCTTGAATTTAGATTCCTCTTTGGAGTCCTCATATGACCTATATATGGTTATACCTAGAGATGAGCGAACTTTTGAAAAATTCGATTCGACTGATTCGCAGAATTTTCCGACATAAATTGTTTCGACCCGAATTTATTCGCGACAAATCGCTATTAAAAATGGCTATTTCTGAGCTTCCTAGAGCCTCAATAGGGTTGTAAACCATTCTGCCTTGCTGTAACACGCATAGGATGTGTGCTGGGTTAGTGAAATAATACTGTGAATAATTATGACATGCAGATCAGAGGCATCGTTAATAGAATCACAGAGCGGCACAATTGCAGAGAGTTGAGGTGGCATCACTATGAGGGGCCCCTATAGTGCCTGAAAAACACACCCTTGAGCTGGCAGCAGCAGGAGCCCAAAAATTAGCTGAATCACACTCTGGAGTTGCAAGCAGCAGCAGCCGCCCAAACAATGGTTGAAAGAGACACTGGAGTTGGCAGCAGGAGCCCAAAAATTGGATGAATCACACCCTGGAGCTGCAAGCAGCAGCAGCAGCAGGAGCCCAAACATTGCTTTAAAGAGACACTGGAGTTGGCTGCAGGAGGCCAAAAATTGGATGAATCACACCCTGGAGTTGCAAGCAGCAGCAGCAGGAGCCCAAATATAGCTTGAAAGAGACACTGGAGTTGGCTGCAGGAGCCCACAAATTGGATGAATCACACCCTGGAGTTGCAAGCAGCAGCAGCAGGAGCCCAAACATAGCTTGAAAGAGACACTGGAGTTGGCAGCAGGAGCCCAAAAATTGTATGAATCACACCCTGGAGTTGCAAGTAGCAGCAGGAGCCCAAACATAGCTTGAAAGAGACACTGGAGTTGGCAGCAGGAGCCCAAAAATTGGATGAATCACACCCTGGAGTTGCAAGCAGCAGCAGGAGCCCAAATATTGCTTTAAATAGTCCTAAAGGATTTAAAAAAAGAAAAAAAAAATTCCTCCCACTTGGGACTTGAAGGGGCATCCCGGGTAGCTTTAACAGCGTAATTCCCTCTGGTCATTGCGACTACCTTAAAGATCACCATATGGAGGCTTCCCAGGATACCGTGCTTAGGCTCCCCTCGGGGCAGTCCTGGTAGTGTGTGGATTGTGGGGTATCCCTTGTGGGGGATAATGTACTTGTTTGCATACCTTGTGCTCAGCAGGCCATAACGCAGCAGTTGGGGGCCCAAGCCTCTGGGTCTCTGGCCCTGGCCTTTTCTCTTACCCCACCCCGCCTTATCCGTACCCCAGATGATGTTGTCACAGTTGGGGAGTCACAATCTGATATGTGTGCCAGATGGCTAATATTCAGAAAGTTATTTCTAGCTCTGTGGCCAAAAAGGCCTCGGCTAAAAAAATAAATAAATAAAAAAAATGTTTGAAAAAAAAACTCCCACTTGGGACTTGAAGGGGCATCCCGGGTAGCAATTGCGTAAAACCCAGATATACTTGCCGACTATAATCAATTATAGGTATAATACTAAGCATCATGTGGAGGCATTTCAGGTTAATGGGCTTGCAATTCCCTTGGCACAGACTCGGCAATGTTTTGGATGTGGGGCATCCCTTGTTTGGGATAACGCAGTTCTTGCGTCCCTTGTGCACAATTAACCATTATGCAGCAAACTGGGGCCCAGGCTTCAGGGTCTGTGGCTACTGCCTCTTCTCCTACTCCGCCGTGTCTTGTCCGTACCCCCAGTGATATTGTCATGGGTGGTGAGTCGCATTCTGATTTATGTGCCAGATTTGCTCATCTTGAAGGATTTATGTCTACCTCTGTGGCTAAGAAGGCCTCCGCTAAAAGAAAGCATTTGACTCGTACCTTCTTGGCAAGTGAGTTGGACAATTGCGAATTGCTTGATTGGTCTGATCCTTCTCAGTTAGAAGAAGGGGAATTATATGAGGATTCAGATGTTTCTGACGAACAGCAATTTGTTGGTACTGAAAGTGAGCAGGGTGAAGAGAGTGTTGTGGTTACCCCAAAAGCTCTTGCTCAGTTATTTGAGGTTTTTGTTATTACTCCTCCTGAAGTAGTCCCTCTCAAGAGAGGGGAATTCTTTGGAGCCTCTAAACCTCGTTTGGAATTTCCAAATCAAAAGCATTTTGATGATATTATTTTTAAAGAATGGGAGAAGCCTGCGCAGCTTCATGGCATTCCCTTGGGCTGGGACAAAAAATATCCCTTTCCAGCTGATACGGTTAAACGTTGGTCATCACCTCCTGAGGTGGATGCCCCTGTACTTCCTGACTCCACTACGCTCAAGGATGGAGAGGACAAACGTATTGATCAAATGGCGTGCCACGCTTTTTCCAGTGTAGGCTCGGCCTTGCGGCCTGTTGGCGCTTCGGCGCTTATGTCGGTGGCTATTAGGTCTGTTGTGAGAGACCTAATGAATAACTCAGGGCTTGATCCGGCCTCTGATGAGTATGCCACTCTTAAGCATTGTGAGATGTTTGCATCTTTTGTACTTTCTGCTTTATATGATACTCTGCTCATGTGCAGCAGAACCTCTGCCTTGATGTGTAGGCGGCAGTGGGAGGCGGATGTTGTAGCCAAGAAATCGCTTACAGTGCTTCCGTTTGTGGGATTGTGCCTATTTGGAGAAAAATTGGGTTCTGGAAGTAATTTCTTCCGGTTACAAACTGGAATTCGAGTCCCGGCCTCCTCCCAGATTTTTCATGTCCCGGACGCCGTCAGATCCGGCAATTGCGCAGGGACTGCGGGCAGCAGTAGCGAATCTGTTAAACATGGCTGTCATCTGCCTAGTGCCTCCGGCGGAAAGGGGTTTGGGGTTTTACTCCAACCTATTCACGGTACCCAAGAAGGACGGCTCTGTTCGGCCTATCCTAGACCTAAGGAGACTCAATCAATTTATCCGTTTCAGAAGATTCCGCATGGAGTCTCTGCGATCAACGATCGATGCTCTCCATCAGGGGGACTTCATGACATCCATAGACATCAAGGATGCTTATTTGCACATTCCTATTTTCCGGGTCACCAGAGATTTCTCAGGTTCTCGATAGAAGACCAGCATTATCAATTTGTGGCCCTGCCATTCAGCCTTGCCTCTGCCCCAAGAGTCTTTACCAAGATGCTGGCAGGAGTGATGGCTATATTCAGGGTCCAGGGCATCCGCATTGTGCCTTTTCTGGACGATCTTCTTATCGCGGCCTCCTCCCTCGAACAATAAGAGTTGGACACCAGGATGGTGGTCTCTACGCTAGAGAGGTTCGGATGGGCAATAAGTTACCCCAAATCCTCTCTCTGTCCGTCCAGGGAAATTCCCTTCCTGGGCCTGATTCTGGAATGGTTCTGATTCAGGACTTGATTTGTCTATTCTTGTCCAACCCTCGTCAGTCTATCTGTCTAGGGATGAGACTAGTGGGATTGATGGTAGCTGCATTCGAGACAGTCCCGTTTGCCCAGTTTCACATAAGGACGCTTCAACTCTTCCTCTTGGCAAAGTGGGACAGGTGCCCACTATCAATTAATCAGACTTGTCTATTGTCTCCCCATGTTTTGCAGTCCCTTCAGTGGTGGTTAATATCGCACAACCTCCAGAAGGGCAAGTCATTTCTGACTCCGTGTTGGGAACTGGTTACCACGGATGCCAGCCTGGTAGGCTGGGGGGGGGGGCTTCTGGAAGAAGCATCAGTTCCAAGGATTATGGGGGCCTCAGGAGGCTCATTCTCCAATCAATGTATTAGAGCTTTGGGCCATACGTCTTGTTCTACTTCGACTGACCCATTTCTTACAGGGTCTGCCAGTTCAGATTCGGTCAGACAACCGAACAGCTGTTGCATACATCAATCACCAGGGAGGGACTCGCAGTTGGGGTGCCCTCCGGGAAGTGTCTCTGATCCTTCAGTGGGCGGAGATCAATGTTCCCTGCATATCAGCAGTTTACATTCCGGGGATAGAGAATGTGGAGGCAGACTCCCTGAGCAGGGGATGTTCTCGCCAGGGAGAATGGTCTCTCAATCCAAGGGTCTTTCAGTTCCTCTGTCACAGGTGGGGGACTCCACAGTTGGACCTGTTTGCTTCTCGCCACAATCACAAGCTGCCAACATTTGTGTCTCTATCCCAAGATCCTCTGGCAGTGGCAGCGGATGCCATGTCTCTGGCCTGGAAGGATCTGGGGTTCCTATATCTCTTTCCCCCATTCTCCATGATCAGCAAGGTGGTGCGCAAGTTAGCACTGGGAGAGGCGCCAGCAATTCTGATGGCGCCAAGGTGGCCAAGACGTCTGTGGTACACAGACGTCGTAAGGCTGGCAGTGGATCGGTTCCATCTGCCTCTTCTTCCAGATCTCATCTCTCAGGGTCAACTTTGTTACCCCAATTTACAAACGCTGGCTTTGACGGCATGGCTGCTGAAGTCTCCATCTTGAAAGAAGAAGTTCTTTCTGATGTGGTTATTCAGACTCTTATTAGAGCTAGGAAGAAGTCTTCCTCTGTCATTTATTACAGGACTTGGAGGTCCTATATTTATTGGTGTGAATCCAGGGCTTTGCCCTGTAGAGTATTTTTTATTCCTAGAATTCTGGAATATCTGCAACGAGGTCTGGATATGGGATTCCAGATTAGTACTGGGCAAGTCTCTGCCTTGGCTATTTTCTTTCAAAGGTCGTTTGCTCTTTATCCTTTGGTTAAGACTTTTTTCCAAGGAGTCGCGCATGTGCGGCCTCCCAGAAAGCCTATACTTCCTGTTTGGGACCTTAACCTAGTGCTTTCAGCTATGCAGGCCGCTCCCTTTGAGCCTTTTCAGGATATTCCTCTTCCTATTCTTACTCAGAAGGTTGCCTTTTTGGTTGCTATTACTTCTGTCCGCCGAGTTTCTGAACTGGCGGCTTTGTCTTTTCTAGCCCCTTATTTTGAGAGGCATCAAGATAAGGTTGTTTTCCGTTTTAAACCGGATTTCCTTCCTAAGGTGGTGTCTGCTTTCCACCTAAATCAGGATATAGTTCTTCCTTCCTTGTGTCCTAAACCTAGTAACGACAAGGAAAGGGTCTTACATTCTTTGGATGTAGTTTGTTGTGTTAAGTATTACGGCATGTAGCGGAGCGGGCTGACAGATTGTTGGGAGGGGCTGGCGTGAACCCAGCGGTCATGGTGCATATTGGCACTAATGACATAGGAAGAAGTAGGTGGAAGGTCCTAAAAAATGATTTCAGGGACTTAGGCCGTAAGCTTAAGGCAAGGACCTCAACTGTAGTATTCTCAGAAATACTACCAGTACCAAGAGCCACACCAGAGAGGCAACGGGAGATTAGAGATGTAAACAGGTGGCTCAAAAATTGGAGTAAAAAGGAGGGGTTTGGGTTCTTAGAGAACTGGGCCGACTTCACAGTGGGCTACAGGTTCTTTGGCAGGGATGGGTTGCACCTCAATGGGGAGGGTGCATCTGTTCTGGGGGAGAGGATGGCTAAAAGGTTAGAGGAGTGTTTAAACTGAGCATTGGGGGGGAGGGTAAAAGCTATTACAAAGGGGAAGTTAGGAAAGAAAGTGACAGTGGGTGTAGACATGAAACTGGGGGTGGAGAGGGGGGAGGGGTTAGCACATCTAGCAGGAATAAGGGCAATATACAGAATTATCAAAATTGTCATAAGCATTTGAAATGCATGCTTACAAATGCTAGAAGCTTGACTAATAAAATGGATGATTTAGAACTGATAATAACAGAAGAACAATATGATATAGTGGGGGTAACAGAGACCTGGCTGGATGAAAGCTATGACTGGGCAGTAAATTTACAGGGATACTGTGTGTTTAGGAGGGACCGTAACAAACGCAAAGGGGGTGGAGTCTGCTTAATTGTAAAATCCTCTCTACAGCCTGCTCTGCGGGAGGATATATGTGAGGGGAATGACCATGTGGAGTCGGTATGGGTAGAAATACATGGAGGGAGAAACAAAAATAAAATACTGATGGGGGTTTGCTATAAACCTCCAGATATATCCGAATCCATAGAAAATATGATGCTAAGGCAAATAGATATAGCCGCTAAAATAAATGAGGTAGTGATTATGGGGGACTTTAACTACCCAGATATAGACTGGGATGCTGAAACATGTGTTTCGCAGAAAAGTAATAGTTTTTTATCTAAAACAAAAGATGGCTACCTTTCCCAACAAGTACAAGCTCCAACAAGGGGGAAAGCCATATTGGACCTAATACTAACCAATGTACCAGACAAAGTAATAAAGGTACAGGTTGGGGGACACCTTGGAAGCAGTGATCATAATATCATTAATTTCCAATTAGCAGTCACTAGGGTGCCTTATCAAGGAGTCACAAAAACGCGGGACTTCAAAAAGGCAAAGTTTGACCAACTTAGAGATGCCCTACACTGCATTGACTGGGAAAATGTCCTTAAGAACAAAAGCATGGACGCTAAATGGGATACTTTCAAAGGAATACTTAATTTTCAGTGTGACAGATATATACCTTACAGGAATAAAACTATTAGACACACATGTAAACCGATGTGGCTAAATAAAAAGGTTAAGGGGGCAATAAACAACAAAGAAAAGGCATTTAAACGTTTAAAGCAGGAAGGGACAGCGGAAGCGTTAAAAAACTATAAAGAAGAAAATAAACAATGTAAACAACAGATAAGGGCAGCTAAGCTGGAGACAGAAAGACTGGTCGCGAAAGAGAGTAAAACTAACCCCAAATTATTCTTTAGCTACATAAACCGTAAAAGGTACAAACCTGAGGGTGTGGGCCCCCTGAAAAGCAAGGATGGGACCCCTATAGAGGGAAATGAGGAGAAAGCTAATTTGCTTAACAACTTCTTTGCTTCTATATTCACAAAAGAATTTGACATGCCCAGTGAAATGCAGGGGAATAACCGAAACCCTCCATTAAATGTCACTGGTCTAACCAAGGAAGAAGTCCGGCACCGTCTCAAGCAGATGAAAATCGATAAATCGCCGGGACCAGATGACATACATCCTCGTGTTTTAAGGGAGTTATGTACAGTAATAGACAAGCCGTTATATCTAATATTTGTGGATTCCATAAATACAGGGTTTGTTCCGATGGATTGGCGCTTGGCAAATGTGGTGCCAATATTCAAAAAGGGATCTAGGGGGGAACCTGGGAACTACAGACCGGTAAGCTTAACATCTGTGGTGGGCAAGCTGTTTGAAGGTTTCTTAAGGGATACTATCCTGGAGCACCTTGGGGAAAATGACCTTATTACTCCATATCAGCATGGATTTATGAGGAATCGCTCCTGCCAGACAAACCTGATTGGCTTTTATGAGGAGGTAAGTTCAAGATTGGATCAGGGGGAGTCATTGGATATCATATATCTTGACTTTTCTAAAGCATTTGATACTGTGCCACATAAAAGGCTGGTACAAAAGATGAGAATGCTTGGACTGGGGGAAAACGTGTGCAGATGGGTGGGAAATTGGCTTAGTGATCGGAAGCAGAGGGTGGTTATCAATGGTACACACTCAGATTGGGTCACTGTTACTAGTGGAGTACCACAAGGGTCAGTTCTGGGACCAATTCTCTTCAATATATATATAAATGACATTGGGTATGGATTAAACAGTAAAGTCTCAATCTTTGCAGATGATACTAAGCTGAGTAAAGTAATTAAAACAAAGGAGGACAACAGGCAACTACAAACAGATTTAGATAAATTGGAAGCATGGGCAGTTAAATGGCAAATGAAGTTTAACACAGATAAATGTAAGGTTATGCACATGGGAAGGAGAAATATGTGTCATGATTACACACTAAATAAAGAAACACTTAGTAAAACAACAATGGAAAAGGATCTAGGGGTTTTAGTTGACAATAAGCTCAACTGTAGTAATCAATGCCAGGCAGCTGCTGCCAAGGCAAACAGGATCATGGGGTGCATCAGGAGGGGCATGGGTGCTCATGACCAGAGCATCATTTTACCCCTGTACAAGTCACTGGTCAGACCCCATATGGAATACTGTGTACAGTTCTGGGCACCTGTGCTTAAGAAGGACATATCAGAACTGGAGCACGTTCAAAGAAGGGCAACAAAGTTAATAAAAGGAGTGCGGGGGCTAGAGTACCCGGAAAGATTGTCCAAGTTAGGCTTATTTAGTCTAGAAAAAAGACGATTGAGGGGTGATCTAATAACTATGTATAAATATATTCGGGGTCAATACAAGGATCTGTCCCACAATCTATTTATACCCCGGAGTGTAACCATAACCCGGGGGCATCCACTAAGGTTAGAGGAAAGGTGCTTTCTCCACCGACATAGGAGGGGATTCTTCTCTGTAAGAGCAGTGAGACTATGGAACTCGCTGCCAGAGGAGGTAGTGATGAGGGATACATTAAAAATGTTCAAAAGTGGCCTTGATGCCTTCCTGGCATGTAATAACATTTCCGGCTATGGCTACTAGACCACTGGAAGGAGTTAAACAGGCTGAACTGGATGGACTAAAGTCTTTATTCAGCCTTACATACTATGTTACTATGTTACTATGTTACTACTTCGGTCTTCCGCAAGACGGATGCCTTTTTTTTTTTTTGTGCCTTCTGGGCCCAAGAAGGGTTTTGCTCCTGCAAAATCTTCCCTTAGTAAGTGGATACGTCAGGCCATCATTGGGGCCTATTTGGCTAAGGGGAAGGTTCCCCCTTTTCGTGTTACTGCTCATTCTACTCTTGCTATTGGAGCTTCCTGGGCTTTTCAGCACCAGGCTTCTGTTGAACAAGTTTGCAAGGCTGTGACTTGGTCTTCTGTGCATACTTTTTCTAAGTTTTACAAGGTTGATGTGCGGGCCTCAGCGGATGCTGCTTTTGGCCGCAAAATTCTGCAAGCTGCAGTAATTTAAGTTAATTCTAAATTATTCCTTGGGGATCCCCACCCATTATAGATACTGCTATTGGATGTCCCAAGTGTCATGAATATTTGGAAGTGGGGTGTGTGACATACTAGGAATAATACCATTTTGTGAGTACTCACCTGTAAAATGGTTATTGCGAGTATGTCACACACCCCACTTCCCCCGCCCTTTTTTGTTCTAAGGGATCCTTTATATGGTGATTATTATTTTCAAACTATTTTTCAATCATCGAATATAATTGGCTCTTCCTGGTTCTTCACTGCTTTTTAAAAAGCATGAGGAATAGTGGGAGGAACCCAGTACTTATGGACCAGGAGGGGCTCCTTTTTCCATGTCATCTCTGCAAGATCGCCCTTTACAGGCCGGGTTCCCAAGTGTCATGAATATTTGGAAGTGGGGTGTGCGACATACTCGTAATAACCATTTTACAGGTGAGTACTCACAAAATGGTATTTTTTTATAAAGTGTCAAGCCTTTTATTTAAATAAATTAGCTCCATTTAAAAAATAAAACTAGAAAAATAAACTATACATTAGGAGGTTTATATATTTGCTGATTATTCAATAGGTCAGATTTGGTAACGGATATAAAAACATTTAAAGATCCTCAGATCAGAATGTGTAAAAGTGCATGAGACCCCCTTGCTTAAGTGCTGCCATTGAGATCTATGGGTACGGACAGAACGTTGAGTGATGCTGGAGCAGGTGGCAGGTAAGCAGAGGAGTCTCATGCTCTCTTGCAACCTCTGATCTGAGGTCTTTAAAATGGACCAAAACCCAGTACTTTGACTATCCTGGGTTTTGGCCTTTGCCCCTGGGACACCTTGATCGGTGACACCCCCCCCCCCCCCAGATTGCCCAATCTCACTCTCCCTTACCTGGTCCTTTTGTATAGTCAGTGCTCGTGGATCCGCTCCCACTCCTTCATCCAAGAGCTTGTCTAAGGCGAGCAGATCCGAACGCGCTGGCGGCCGCATCCCCCGCTACTCTTTAACAGGTGGGGTGTCTGCCCTGGTCATTCACAAATGCATGGTACAGGCACATGCCCTGCTAAAGGGATAGCGGAGATGTGGCTGCTGTTCGCGCATGTGCCTTTGGACTGGGAAAGAAGGTGAGTTTCTGGGCGGCCTTGAGGGTTTTACACAGCGGGGCATCCCTAATATGGATGCCCTGGGGGGAGAGAGTATTCCTGCCCTGGAGTCTCATCTCTAAGGGCTCAAACTTTTTTCTTAGTTTTTTTTTTTATGGAAAAGCAAACCTTAGTTGATATAAAATAATCTAAAGATATTTATTTCAGACAGTCCTTCTTTCAAGCAATAGTCTCATATTATACAAGACAGCAATAACATGACCATCTTTAAAAACTTCTGATTGCTGAATAACTGTGATCTTCCACAACCCTATTCAGGTTTTTCTATAAAATGCAGTTGCTTCTGACCAGCCCCTTATAAGTAGAGATGAGCGAACTTTTGAAAAATTCAATTCGGCTGATTCGCCGAATTTTCCGACAAAAATCGGTTCGACACGAATTTATTCGCGACGAATCGCTATTAAAAATAGCTATTTCTGAGCCTCCTAGAGCTTCAATAGGGTTGTAAATCATTCTGCCTTGCTGTAACACGCATAGGATGCGTGCTGGGTTAGTGAAATTATACTGTAAATAATTATCACATGCAGATCAGAGGCATCGCTAATAGAATCGCAGAGCGGCACAATTGCAGAGAGTTGAAGTGGCATCACTATGAGGGGCCCCTATAGTGCCTGAAAAACACACCCTGGAGCTGGCAGCAGCAGGAGCCCTAAGATTAGCTGAATCACACCCTGGAGTTGCAGCAGCAGCAGCAGGAGCCCAAACATTGCTTTAAAGAGACACTGGAGTTGGCTGCAGGAGGCCAAAAATTCGATGAATCACACCCTGGAGTCGCAAGCAGCAGCAGCAGCAGGAGCCCAAACATTGCGTGACAGAGACACTGGAGTTGGCTGTAGGAGCCCAAAAATTGGATGAATCACACCCTGGAGTTGCAAGCAGCAGCAGGAGCCCAAACATTACTTAAAAGAGACACTGGAGTTGGCTTCAGGAGCCCAAAAATTGGATGAATCACACCCAAAAATTAGCTGAATCACACCCTGGAGTTGCAGCAGCAGCAGCAGGAGCCCAAACATTGCTTTAAAGAGACACTGGAGTTGGCTGCAGGAGGCCAAAAATTGGATGAATCACACCCTGGAGTTGCAAGCAGCAGCAGCAGGAGCCCAAACATTGCGTGAAAGAGACACTGGAGTTGGCTGTAGGAGCCCAAAAATTGGATGAATCACACCCTGGAGTTGCAAGCAGCAGCAGGAGCCCAAACATTACTTAAAAGAGACACTGGAGTTGACTTCAGGAGCCCAAAAATTGGATGAATCACACCCAAAAATTGGATGAATCACACGCTGGAGTTGCAAGCAGCAGCAGCAGGGGCCCAAACATTGCGTGAAAGAGACACTGGAGTTGGCTGTAGGAGCCCAAAAATTGGATGAATCACACCCTGGAGTTGCAAGCAGCAGCAGGAGCACAAACATTGCTTTAAAGAGACACTGGGGTTGGCTGCAGGAGCCCAAAAATTGGATGAATCACACCCTGGAGTTGCAAAGCAGCAGCAGGAGCCCAAACATTGCTTTAAGGAGACACTGGAGTTGGCTGCAGGAGGCCAAAAATTGGATGAATCACACCATGGAGTTGCAAGCAGAAGCAGCAGGAGCCCAAACATAGCTTGAAAGAGACACTGGAGTTGGCTGCAGGATCCCAAAAATTGGATGAATCACACCCTGGAGTTACAAGCAGCAGCAGCAGGAGCACAAACATTGCCTGAAAGAGACACTGGAGTTGGCTTCAGGAGCCCAAAAATTGGATGAATGGAGTTGCAAGCAGCAGCAGCAGCAGGAGCCCAAACATAGCTTGAAAGACAAACTGCAGTTGGCAGCAGCAGCAGGAGGAGGCCCAAAATTGGCTGAAAGGCACACCCTGAAGTTGGCATCATCAGGAGCCCAAAAATTGGCCTAAACACATAAATATGTTTTGCACTATTTGGAAAGTGTAAAACGTGGCACCATGCTGAATCTAGTTGCATGCATCAGCCATTGGTGGGTGGAAATCCTGGCTGATCCATCCCTGATTCATTTTCACAAAGGTGAGTCTCTCCATATTTTTAGTTGACAGACGAGTTCTCCTCACCATAACTATGGCCCCCGCCGCACTAAACACTCGCTCAGGTGGCACGCTACTTGCTGGGCAGGATAGCTTTTCCAGGGCAAACTCTGCTAGTTGCGGCCACAAGCCAAGTTTGGCTGCCCAGAAGTCCAGCGGATCCTCAATGTGGTTTGGCATGGTCATGTCAAGGTTTGACATGACCTGCTGGTTCAGGTCCTGCTCCAGGTCTTCCTGCTGCTCATGAGTAGCCTCACTATGCGGGTGTAGAAAGCTACTCATTAGCGACTGAAGACTGAGGCTGCTGCTGATGGAGCTTCTGCTGCTGCTCCTGCCAACCCCCCCATCAGCCATGGCAGTGGAAGGTGAGCGCAGAGGTCCCCCCGAGTCAGACCTGCGAGAGTATGGACCATGGTGCAGATAGGCATCGGCCAACTGACTACGTAGAATGTCTTTGTAGTAGTTGAGTTTGTCCTCCCACTCGGCGGGTTTAAAAAATGCCCCCATTTTGTGCCGGAAGCGAGGGTCCAATAAGGTGGACAGCCAGAAGTCCCGGCGACAAATGGAAACAATTCTGGGGTCACTACACAAGCACGTGAGCATTCTTCCTGCCATTCACGCAAGTGACTCAGAGGGACTACCTGTCTCCATCTCCACTGCATACTGCCCCGGTGTGTCCGGGTCCTCTGTCTCGCCTTCCTCACAACCCTCTAGCTCCTCTAGCTGCTCCTGCTCCTCCTCTCCTGTCCACTGACTAGATAAACCAGCCATTTCGCCAAGCCTAAATTGTGCTTCACTGGGCCACTCCTCCTCCAGTTCAGCTCCAACGGGGTTCAAGTGGCCGTAAGATGTAGACGCCATGTCTCCAGTGCCCTGACCAGCCATGGTTTCCAACATGTGCTGTAGTACATGAAGCAGCGGAATCACGTCGGTCATCCCGTAATCCTGCCGAATGACAAATATAGTGGCTTCCTCAGGCCTGAGCAAATGGCAGGTATCACGTAAGAGCTGCCACTGGTTGACATTGAAGTTACACAGGGGAGTCCCCCTATCCGCTTGGATCATCAGGACATCCGTGATGGCTTTTCTCTGTTCATATAATCGGTCCAACATGTGAAGGGTGGAATTCCAATGGGTGGAAACATCGCAAATCAGACTATGTTGGGGGCTACCGTTCTGACGCTGTAGCTCAAGAAGGGTGTGTTTGGCGGTGTATGAGTGGCTGAAGTGCATACAAAGTTTCCTTGAAGTTGTTAGAATGTCTTGCAGATGGGGGGAACACCTCAGAAACCGCTTGACAACCAGATTGAAGACGTGAGCCATGCAGGGCGCATGGGTCAGGCTTCCTTGTCGCAGTGCAGACAAAATGTTCTTCCCATTGTCGGTAACCATGATTCTCATTTTAAGTTTTCTTGGAGTAAGCCATGTTTGGATTTCGTGATGAATAAATTTAAGCAGTTCCTCCCCTGTGTCACTCCGTTCACCAAGACAAACCATGTGAAGCACAGCGTGACACCTCCGTGCCCTGCACACATGGTAGACTGGAGGGGCACTGAGACTTGAGCTTACAGTGGAGGGTGAGGAGATGGCGGAGGATGAGGAGGCCGAGTCGCATGGTGTCACAGGCACAACAGCCAGGGAGCGCGGAGGCCGAAGCGGCGTGACCTGTCCAAGTTGCTGCTGCTGCTGCAAAGTGACCACATTAACCCAGTGGGCCGTAAATGACATGTACTGTCCCTGATAGTTACAGCTCCAGACGTCGGTGCTGCCATGCACTTTGCTACACACCGACAGGCTCAAGACTGGCCCACCTTCTGTTCAACAAAAGTGTGCAGCGCTGGTACTGCCTTCTTGGCAAAGAAATGATGGCCTGGGACTCTCCACCTCGGCTCGGCACAAGCCATCAGTTCTCTGAAAGGTGCAGAGTCCACCACCTGAAAAGGGAGCGACTGCAGCACCAGCAACTTGGACAGGAGCACATTCAGCTTCTGCGCCGTAGGATTGGTGGGCGCATACTGCTGTCTCTTGGACATGGCTGATGGATTGCTGGCGGGATGTATGACTTGGAGGAGGAGGAGCAAGAGCATCAGGAGGAGCGACAGAGGATGGGTATGATGCAAAGCTGCCTTCGGCTGAGGTGCTGGAGCCTTGGCTGGCAGAAATTGGGAGCGGCGTGCCGCTTGGTGAGGAAGCAGGCTGGACCACCTCTTCGGAGCCTCGGTTCTCCCAGACCGCTTTAATGTGACGCATCATATGTTGACGCAGGGCCGTGGTGCCAACATTTTGGCCCTGGCCACGCTTCACCTTCTGCCTCCATATCTTGCATGTGGCCATGTTACCCTCCTGCGGATGCTTCAGGAAAAACTGCCACACTGCCGAGTAGCTACTTTTCCCACCAACAGGCCGCACTGATTCGCTGCTATTGTCGCCAACTCCAGGAACCCCTGCTCCACTACCTCCCAATAAAGTAGCCTGCCGTGCAGCAGGTGCTCTACCCCGGCCCCGGCCCCGTTTGGCTCCAGGCTTTACAATTGTGCCCCCATGCTGACTGCCAACCATGCTGCTAACACCTTGCTGCCTGAGCTGCTGACTCCGGGGCAACCTGCGCCCCTCTTCTCCTGATGATGACGATGAAGCCCCTTCTGCACCCGGCTCCCAAGTGCGATCGGCTTCATCATCATCACCGAGTTGTGGCTGCACGTCACTGATGTTCTCAGTTTCCTCAACAGTGTGTGGCACAGGAGCTGGAACGCTCGCAACACCCACGACACTCTCCACATCACTATTTGTCTGCCTAGCTAAAGAAGCCTCCTCCATTTCTTGGCTGGGCAGTAGCTGCTGACTGTCCTCTATCTGATCGTCCTCCTCACTAAAGAGTGGAGCCGAACCCAAAGCATAGGATACATCGCTGGGGGAGGCGTAGGACAGAGGCAATGGGAGGACAGGGACTGCTCTCAGGGCATGCCAACTCAGGGTTGTGTCAGAGGAACCTACCGACCCTAGACTGGGGGTCTCAGATGTAACTTGTGACGATGTGGATGACCACGTTAACCAATCTACCACGACAGATGCGTTACTGTTGGAGACACGACCGCTAGCAGATAGTGGCAGATCAGGTCTCTCACCGTGACTCCTGCTGCCACTCGCCCCTAGTCTGCTGCGACCTCTGCCTGCTGAATCTTGGCCTCTGCCACTCCTCTTTGAACATCCTGGCACTTGTCTGCCTGACATTTTTATGTATTTGAAATGCGCAATAGGTACTTTAAAAAATGTGTTTACTTCAAAAAGCAGAAGCTAAATAAAGCGAGGAACTGCTTCTCTGCACCAGATACTATGAAAATTGGCAATATGGGATACCCTGCAGCCTAGTGTTTTGGCAGCAGGACAAAAAACAATTCAAAATGCAATAGCTTAATTAAAAAGAGGATGAACAACGCTTATTTAGTATAACAGATAGGGTGCAACATGCAAGTTTGGGATACCTTGCGGCCTGGTGTTTTGACAGCAGGACAAAAACCAATTCAAAATGCAATAGCTTAATAAAGCTGAGGATTAACAAGGGTATTTAGTATAACAGATAGGGTGCTACGTGCAGGTTTGGGATACCCTGCGGCCTAGTGTTTTGGCAGCAGGACAAAACCCAATTCAAAATGCAATAGCTTAATTAAAATGAGGCTGAACAACGCTTATTTAGTATAACAGATAGGGTGCAACATGCAAGTTTGGGATACCTTGCGGCCTGGTGTTTTGACAGCAGGACAAAAACCAATTCGAAATGCAATAGCTTAATAAAGCTGAGGATTAACAAGGGTATTTAGTATAACAGATAGGGTGCTACGTGCAGGTTTGGGATACCCTGCGGCCTAGTGTTTTGGCAGCAGGACAAAACCCAATTCAAAATGCAATAGCTTAATTAAAATGAGGCTGAACAACGCTTATTTAGTATAACAGATAGGGTGACATGTGCTGGTTTGGGATGCCCATGTGGGCTGGTGTATTTAAAGCAGACAAAACCCAATTCAAAATGCAATAGCTTAATTAAAATGAGGCTGAACAACGCTTATTTAGTATAACAGATACGGTGCTACGTGCAGGTTTGGGATACCCTGCGGCCTAGTGTTTTGGCAGCAGGACAAAACCCAATTCAAAATGCAATAGCTTAATTAAAATGAGGCTGAACAACGCTTATTTAGCATAACAGATAGGGTGCTACGTGCAGGTTTGGGATACCCTGCGGCCTAGTGTTTTGGCAGCAGGACAAAAACCAATTCAAAATGCAATAGCTTAATTAAAATGAGGCTGAACAACTCTTATTTAGTATAACAGATAGGGTCACATGTGCTGGTTTGGGATGCCCATGTGGGCTGGTGTATTTAAAGCAGACAAAACCCAATTCAAAATGCAATAGCTTAATTAAAATGAGGCTGAACAATGCTTATTTAGTATAACAGATAGGGTGCTACGTGCAGGTTTAGGATACCATGTGGCCTAGGGTTTTGGCAGCAGGACAAATCCCAATTCAAAATGCAATAGCGTAATTAAAATGAGGCTGAACAACGCTTATTTAGTATAACAGATGGGGTGCTATGTGCAGGTTTGGGATACCGTGCGGCCTAGTGTTTTGGCAGCAGGACAAAACCCAATTCAAAATGCAATAGCTTAATCAAAATGAGGCTGAACAATGCTTATTAAGTATAACAGATAGGGTGCTACATGCAGGTTTGGGATACCCTGTGGCCTAGTGTTTTGGAAGCAGGACAAAACCCAATTCAAAATGCAATAGCTTAATTAAAATGAGGCTGAACAACGCTTATTTAGTATAACAGATAGGGTGACATGTGCTGGTTTGGGATGCCCATGTGGGCTGTTGTATTTAAAGCAGACAAAACTCAATTCAAAATGCAATAGCTTAATTAAAACGAGGCTGAACAACGCTTATTTAGTATAACAGATAGGGTGCTACGTGCAGGTTTGGGATACCCTGTGGCCTAGTGTTTTGGCAGCAGGACAAAAACCAATTCAAAATGCAATAGCTTAATTAAAATGAGGCTGAACAACGCTTATTTCGTCTAACAGATGGGGTGCTACGTGTAGGTTCTGGATACCGTGCGGCCTAGTGTTTTGGCAGCAGGACAAAACCCAATTCAAAATGCAATAGCTTAATTAAAATGAGGCCGAACAACGCTTATTTAGTATAACAGATAGGGTGCTACGTGCAGGTTTGGGATACCCTGCGGCCTAGTGTTTTGGCAGCAGGACAAAAACCAATTCAAAATGCAATAGCTTAATTAAAATGAGGCTGAACAACGCTTATTTAGTCTAACAGATGGGGTGCTACGTGTAGGTTCTGGATACCGTGCGGCCTAGTGTTTTGGCAGCAGGACAAAACCCAATTCAAAATGCAATAGCTTAATTAAAATGAGGCTTAATGCTTATTTAGTATAACAGATAGGGTGACGTGCTGGTTTGGGATGCCCATGTGCGCTGGTGTATTAAAACCAGACAAAAAAATATTAAAACTAATCCAGTTATAAGAAATGCTTGTGTGCAACAGATAGGGTTAAATATGCCACTGCTTAGATGGGATGCACAGTGGCAAGGCAGGTTTACAGCACAAAGAACTGAAATTTAATTGAAAAATGATCTGGCAAATGAAAATAAAAAAAAAAATTCCCTTTCACTTTAATGCTGTCCCTGCCTGAATCGTTCTGTTTTTTCCCTATCTTTCACTATCTTTCCCTGGCTCTGTCTACCTCTCTTTCTGCCTCTCTGTCGGACTCTCTGACTCTCCCTACCTATCTCTAACTCTGTCCCTGTCTGTAACCAGCTCTGCTCTGGCCGCAATACAACGCTTAACTGCGCACAAGGCAAATGACTGCCGGTTTATATAGCGCGGTGACGTCACCGGGCTTCCTGGCTGCTGATAGGCTGCATGTGACTTTCCCATGATACCTTGCCCCAGGGGATATGTCTGGACATGTTCATCCACCATTTTAGAATGATTGTAATTGAAATAAATGGAGTTTAAAGGAAAACTTCGATCGATCGAATCGCTGGGAAATTCGGATTCGTTCAGAATCAAATTTTTCATGAAATTCGGAACGAATTCGGATTCGTCAGGATCGATTCGCTCATCCCTACTTATAAGACTAAAGTAAGGCAACGATTCTACACCTATTTAGATACTTTAGTTACACAATGGAATTCATTTACCACAACCACGGTTGCAAATATACCACCAGTTTGCATAACAGGCCTTGGGGAGACACACACCTGGGCAGTTGCTAGAAGGTCAGATTGGAGTCTCGTACTCTTTGGAGCATCCCTGGTCTGAGGTCTGGGAGGAGTCGAGTTGAATAGCGATGAGCGAATCGGTTCTAACGAACCTGAATTTGCACCGAATTTCAGGAAAATTCGATTCAGCACGAACCCAAATTTTTTGTGGTTCGTGCTGATCGAATTTTCCCTGAAATTAAAAAAAAAAAATGCTGGCATGCGGGCGGCGGAAGGGGGGGGGTGTGGCCTAGCGCGTGGATGAAGAGGAAGTGAGTTCCTGAGCTCCGGTCCCCCATGGGCAATTAAAGCGACAATTACAGGCAAAGAAAGAAAAAAGAAAAAAGAACGTTTGCAAGATGACAGGAAAGAAGCAGTCCGAGGGACGGCTGGCCGGCGAGGGCGTGGAGATGGCGACCGCATGTCGGGCGGCTTCATCAAGTGCGTCCGACAGTGGAGAGGACCCACCGGCAAAGTGTCAGCTGGAGCGGAGAGACGGGGCTGGTCGGATCGCGACGGGAGAGGAGAGAGGACCGGAGGCGGGGACCCGAGCGCAGATAGAGGAGGCAGCAGACGGGAGAAGTAATATGGCGCCCGGCTGCGGAACGCCGCAGGTACCTCCCCCTAGGCAACGAGCAGCGTCGCCTGTGGCGGCTGGGGCGAGACAGGCACCCGCGACAGCGGCCCCTCGGGACGGAGAGGACATCCCTTATATACGGCCACAGACGGGGCTGGGGGAAACCGCATACCACAGTGGGAGGCACTTAATGGTGCCGGAAGACGCAGCAGTATGGGGCCCCGGGGATGGGGGGCAAGCCAGCCCATGGGAACAGAGTCCCCAGCAAAACTTAAGGAGGCACACTGAGGAGGGGGGAGCGGAAAGAGGACCTATCCAGAGAAGGGGATAGGGGCACGGAGGAAGGAGAGAGGCACCCCAGGCACAGTAGCCCAATGGAAGCAGGCCTGCTATCCAGAAGAGTTGTGGAGGGGGGAGGCTTGAACGATCCGGGAGGCAATTCAACTAACCGACTCTCATGTTATGCATTTTCCCAAAGAGAGGGCAGCCTGGGGAGCAGAGAACCCCCCAAAGAGTCAGAAGCGGGGGCCCACAAGTCGACCCAAAAAGGTGATACCCTGCGGAGCATAAAACGCTGGATAGCTGTAGCTAATCTTGCTAGAAGACACTGCACACACATGGCTAATTAATATTCACTGCACAGGGTCCGGCAGGCTCCAATCATCACCAGCCACGTCATTGGAAAACACACAAGCACATGGCTAATTGATATTCACTTCACTGTGTAAACGTCACAGACTGAAGACCAATCAGGGCTGACAGTGCAGCCAGTGCCTCCTCCCTCTGTCGGCATTTAGATAAGCTTGTGCTACACACAGCATGGTGGAAGCGGGGAGGCTGGCTGCGCTGCCAGCTGGTGGCGGAAGCCGGCTTCCGCCGCCCGCTGACAGCGCAGCCAGCCTCCCCGCTTCCACCATGCCGGCATTTTTTTTTTATTTCAGGGCTTGGTGGGATCGGGGAGGCCGGCTGCGCTGTCAGCGGGCGGCGGAACCAGAGATGACCGATTTGTTAAAGTTCAAATCGAACGAAACCGAATTTCTTGGAGAAATTCGGCGAATCGCCCGAATCGAATTTTTAAGAAGTTCACTCATCTCTAGAGTTGAACATCAAGCAACAATGTTTTTACTTTCTATAAAAAACAGCAACCTTGATGATTTTTTGTTGTCAGGACATCTAGACTCAATTTTTGCAAGTCACAATATTTTTGAATTTTATTGGTAAAATCCCCTAGTTTCCAAAGGAACTGAGTAATTATGTTTTAAAACTATATTTTACCACTAAAAGCAATAAAAATAGCTTTATGCAGCTTGAATCCTTCAATATGTCCAGTTAAACACTTCATTATGTGTATCTGTATTAAATACTGCAGATAATTATAGCCATATTCATCTTCATTAGGGTAATTGCCGTGCTTTAGCAATTAGGATGTGTGCCATCCAAGTTACACAGTGTGCTGGAGAAGTGTAAAATTGAAGCGTGTGTTGATTTTTAAAAGATGTCACTTTCTCGCCATCTTTCTTTTGCATAGCAGATGAACTTGCAGAGAATAGGGAGTGTGCACTGATTGCTTCATTGTGCACAACGTTTTCATAAGCACACACTGCTGAGCACATTGTATGCTGCAATTAGTTCTACAGTAAGTACCGGGCAAGATGTTTTGCTTTAGCATTGTGAGATGAGGCTCAGCTAAATAAAGAAATCTGCTTTTATTTGTTAAGATAACTAGGAACAGGGCAGTTTTTAGGCTAAATAGCACTCATAGCAAAGAGAATAGCTCCACTTATCATAGTAGCCAGGGTCACACCAGGTACCCGATAGTTTCCTATATCCACCTACTTGGTTTGCACAACCTAATTGCTTGTGAACAGGTGCTAACTATAGGGACCACTACATATATACCCTTAGTACCTGGTGGGACTCCAGGGCTAGCCCACCTATAGGTCCACAAAACTAGTTGCACACTCCTATATTCATAAATCCAATTTTATTAGAGACATAGAGTACATACATAAAATCCTACATACTAACAATACTACATACACACGGTTAAAAAACATATAATAAAAACCCAAGAAGTGGGGAGGAACTTGGGGCTGTAATTTTGGCCAATCAATTATTAATTCAAGTAAATATCCAAATATTAATCCAATAAAAACATCATTATGTGCAATGGCGCTTATAAAAAGTGCAATGTGCATAAGGTGCCTGATACCTAATATATAAATATGTCCTATCCAAGGTGCAGGGGTACTGCTAAGAACTTGCAGTTAAAGATTGTGACAATATAATCATTATACAGTACATCCATATAAGATCAATCTGTACGAACCCCGGCCAAGCCCACTGTCCTCCCCACTTACCTCACCCAGGTGAGGTATGTAGTATTGTTAGTATGTAGGATTTTATGTATGTACTCTATCCCCTCGATTCAAAGAGCAAAAGTTAAGTGATTTCGTATCGAGAATCGTAAGTTTGGGTGGGTGTTTGTCATTTTTTCTGGTTTTTTTGGCCATTTCGTATTCGCACGATCGTTCGCGCATAGACGTATATGAACATACGCATTTCGTACGAGAATCGTATAATTTGCGTTAGTTCGTGTGTTTTTCCCGTCCAAATCGTATTATTTGCGTCCGATCCTATTTTTTACGTCCTTCACATGGGCTTGCGCCCAATTCAGAGAGGTGATTGCTAATTGTTTTGAAGCCCATTAAAGAGCTGCTTTACGAAATGTTTGCCGGCAGCTATTTGGCCTCGGGAGTAGGATGGAGCGGAGCGAGTTTGTGGCACATCAAGGGCTTATGCTTTTTGGCATTGAGTTGATCGAGATGTCTGAGAGCAGATTGCCCCTGCGTCGTCGCATGAACATCGATAGCATGAATGATGTTGAGCTGTTCGAGCTGACCAGGCTTAATCGCGCTTCCCTCCATAAATTATATAGTGAGCTGCGGCCATGGTTAGCCCGCACCACAAGGAAGGGGCATGCAATTTCAGGTATGACCAAGATGCTTGGCTGCCTGCAATTTTTGGCGAACGGCTCGTTCCAGAGGCTGGGTGCCCTCTCTGTGGGGATGTCACAGCCTACGCTGAGCCGCGCACTGTCTAAATTTTTGGAAGGCATGGCTGCCATAACTCAAAAATATATTTATTTTCCTGATGATATGGCAGCCAGAAACGCCATTAAGCTTGGGTTTTATAATGTGGCCGACATGCCCAACGTTATTGGTGCAATTGACTGCACACATGTGGCACTCGTACCTAGGGCAGCCGACGAGTATATATATAGGTATTGAGATTGGTTATTATGTTGCCCAACGTGTCATGTAACCTGTTTTCCTTAGCGCCAGCATATTTGTTTATCCCTCATTTGTGTAGCTGCTTTATCTAGGCTTTTCATTAGTCTTTCCCAATAGAGTGCAGACATGTTTTGAGGTTAATTTATTAGTTTGGGTCAAATATCAATTACCCTTTTTGTATGTTTTTTCCTTAAGGAATCGTAAAATGGGACACTCACTTAATGTCCAGGCCGTGGTTGGTCCGGATATGCGGTTTATGAGTGTCCTTGCCGGCTACCCCGGATCGTCCCACGACTCCTATATCCTCCGGCGATCTGGGTTGTTTCGGAGATTTGAGGCAGGTGAATTTTCGGGGGCATGGCTGCTTGGTAAGTGTGTCCTATTTGTGTGTTATTAAATGTGGCATTAATCTTGTATTTGTTGATATGTTTTTTAAGGATAAATTTACAGAAGCGTACAACTGCCTTTTTCTTGGCTCATATATTAGGAACTTACCCTAAAAATCCTTGTCTCGCTGTGGCCTTCAGAATGTTTTCCCTTTAGTTAGGATGTCTGTAAGTTCCTTGTGCCTAAATATATTGGTTTGGAGTTTATACCCAAGGATCTTTTGACCTTTGGCTCCTTTGGGACTATTGGTCTTTAAATGTCAAAGTGGACTTAAACTGCATACATTGTAGTTTCCAGTGAAATGTGGATAGGGATCTTTGACCTTTGGCTCCTTTGGGACTATTGGTCGTTAAATGTCAAAGTGGACTTAAACTGCATACATTGTAGTTTCCAGAGAAATGTGGATAGGGATCTTTGACCTTTGGCTCCTTTGGGACTATTGGTCGTTAAATGTCAAAGTGGACTTAAACTGCATACATTGTAGTTTCCAGAGAAATGTGGATAGGCCCTCCGCAGCATCCTAATTGTAACATGTCTGAAAACTACAAATATATGTAAAATACAAATAACCTTGGCCGTGCAGATGTTTGTTAATTAATTGGTATATAGAAGTGCCATTTTTATTTAGGTGATACCTTAGTGCAATTTTTGTGGGCCCTAATGTGCCCTGTATTTTTTTGGGAACACTTTACCTTACATCATTATGATATCTGTGAAATTTTGGGTGTTGGTTGTGTTGCCTTTTTAATTTTGATTACATTTAATTCTCTGTTTAAGGTGATTCCGGGTACCCACTTCTACCCTGGCTCATGACGCCTGTGCTGCGGCCCCAGGATGCCTCTCAGGAAGCGTATAACCGTGCGCATCGCAAGACCCGGGCTGTTGTGGAGAGGGCCTTTGGTCTGCTGAAGACACGTTTTCGTTGCCTTGACCATACTGGGGGGGCCCTGCAATATGATCCCAAGAAAGTGATCGACATTATAATGGCATGTGCTGTTTTGCACAATTTTGCCATCATGGAACGTGTCCCACGTTATGTGGACAGCCTGCCCTCTTCAGCCGTCGAGGATGAAGCCGAGAATTTTGAGGGGCCCCCCAGTGAGTCTGGCCAATCTGTTCGAGCCAACCTGATCAGCCAGCATTTTAGTTAACTTTTTTCCCTGTCTCACCATTCTGTATGTCTGTGTTATCCTTTTTGAAACATATGTTGTTTTGCCCTAATGTGGCATTACCTCTAAGTAAAACATTTCGACCTTAATTGTTGCCTAATGTATTTCATGTAGTTTCCTTAGCTTTCGCTTTGCATTGTTACACCTCTTCCAACCAAAATTATCTGGTTTAGCCCAAGCTGTTAAAAATGTCTTCCCACTAAAAACGCCACAAGTATTGGTAGTGAAATTTTTGTTTTACTTAGCAAATGAAAAATTATAGTGGTTAACAGAAATCAGTCCACATACATCTGTGGTAACAAATGGATAACATTAAAAAAAACATCGAGCACATCTACACCTGGAAGTGAGTGGCACAACCAAACAAGGACACCCAGTCCAAAGGCCAGCCTAGTCCAGTCATTAATATTGCCTGTGCCCAGGGATATTTGGGCATGGCCATAATGTCACACAAACATGTCTGCAAACAGGAGGAGCACCAACCAAATACATAGGTAAAGCCATAAGTGGCCAGATAAACTCCACATAGACCTATGGCATTGGCTAGTGGCCTTAAGCATTACTCTAAGGAGCTATATGGGAGCAAATACAAAACACAACCTGCCAGAGCAACACAAAATGGATTGTTTGAAACCTCAAAGGACAAGTAAATACAGTGGGGGTTAAGAGAAAAGATGTCCCACACACCCATGGCTTAATAGGGTGGCTGCCCATAATACCCAGGTGGAGGTCCAGGTGGAGGTCCATGGGAATGGGACCTAGCCTGGGCCATGGCAGCATTGTGAATTTGAAACTGCTCCACAATGTTTCTCTGCATATTGGTCATCTCAGCCATGGCTGACTGGATGCCATTACTTGCATTGGCCACGTTGCTGTTGAGGGTACGCAACTCCGCGAGGATGCCCTGTAGACTGGTATGGATGTTCACCATGTCGGCATGCCTTTGCTCATGCTCTGTAACGAGCTGGGCGTCATAAGAGTCCCTTTGTTGGGTCCATAATTGAAGCAGGGCACTCTGCCTCCCCTGGGAAATTGTGGGGCGGCGTAATGGCGTCCGCCGCACAATTAGCCTGGCTCTTGGGCGTGCCCTGCCGCGTGGTGTCGTACCCTCAACAGCAACCGGCCTGCTTTGCAAATCCTCAGCAGCAGAGTGAACACTGGGGACTGTAGTGTCAGTCTCCCCATGTGCAAGCACAATGGATGGAGATTCACTCTGCTGCTGAGGATTGGCCAGAGAAACATTATCGAGCAGTTCCAAATTGGGACCCAGGGGGAGTTCATCCGACGTGCCCTGTACGGAGACATCATCATCTTCCTCCATGTCCTGGATCTCTTCCATGAGTGTGCGGGTCTGTAGGGACATATCAAAAAAAAAAAGGCTAAGTTTGCGTCCCAATTTAGGATTTCAACAGTTTAACACATTCTTAAGCACTTGTTAGTATTTATGCTACTAAATTAACTTACCGAAAATCTCTGATCTGGGCTCCGATGCTGTACGGACCTGGTAGGCATAACCAAACTGGGGGGTGAGTTTACCCTTGCTGAGGGATCATGCTGGGCTGAAGAAGAGAAAAAAATACCACGTAAACACACACACATAACCTTTTTTTTGATAGGTAAGCAAATATAGCTCTATTTGTAATATTATTCAACTCTAGAGCAATGGTGACCTTTGTTCAAACCCACGCAAGTTTACATAGGTGCAATGGCTCGGACAAACTGCTAAGTGACCTCAGTTCTAAGTCATGAAGTGTACCCAGTCAGCATCCAACTTTCAAGGCACATTTTTGGATTTAGCCTACCATTCGCTAGGTCCGGGGTACTCAAACAATTGTTTGAAACGCCCATTTAAAGGTATGTGGTGAGAGGTGAATGTCTGGCCATGGTGCTGACGCAGGGGGTGTCTAGTTAAAAATAAAGACACTGGTGGAGGGGCTGGAGATTTCTAAGTGCCAACTAATAAAGGCTGCTTGCCCTTGCTGGGCTGGATGGGCCAGAGCTGAGGGGACAGGGATTGGATGGCTAAAGGGGGGAGTTAACGTATTGATGGTGATGGGATGGATGGAGCCAATCTGTTACAAATGTATGGGGCTTATGTGGGGGGGGGCATGGGGGGACTGTGGCACATGGGCCAGAGCAGGGGCAGCGGGACACGATTGTGGCCAGTGAAATTTTAAATAAGTTACTGTGTACCTTGCAATGCCACTTCCTGGGCAGTACTTCATATTGCAATGCTATGTTTCACGGAGCCATGACATTGGGCAGGAGACCAACCACTACATGGCCGATCAAGGGGGCAGCTCTGAGCACGTCAACACAGAAGTAACTGAGTGCAGGGCTGTCTGGGCAGGGGTCCTTGAATGTGGTGGCAAGGTCCGCATTGGGACCCCGGGCCGCCATTTGAGTCTCGCTGCTCTTGGTCACATATGTTTGTGGGTGGCTAATTAAATTGTTAACTCAAACACAACTCACACAAGCAAAAGGCAACCCATACATAATGATGTGTGTTTTGTGATTGATTCAAAATTTCTCACTTATCTTGCGAAACTTCATGACTTTAACAATACAATTGGACATTTGAACTTTGCCATAATGGCTGTGGGCCTAAATGTGTGATTCCCAGGGCAAAAAAGAGGACACAAACAGCCACAGTAGTGCGAGGCCAAGCAAGGCAAACCATAGGGGCATCCCGTTAGCTTGTTACTAGTGAACTGTAGATTATTTAGCAAACAGGCAAACATGCAGATTTAAGAGTACTCACCGTGGGTACGGGTCGGTGAGTCTGTGTCCCTTAGACCAGCATGTCCACCGACCGCGACCGGATGGAGAAGTCCAAGCACAATCTCCTCAGAAGGGGTAAACTCCAATTTAGATGGAAAGCCACCGCCAGTTTTCATGCTGAAAAGAGAAAAGCGTTTTGTACTCAGAAAAGGTGCATACAGTACATCCCAAACATTAGATTTAGCGTAAACATTTAGTTACCTGTAATTATGCCTTTTAATTTCTTTTTGCCGTACAGCATACTTCAGATCAGAGATTTTCTTCTGAATTTGGGACACATCTTTCCTCTCTTCCCCCGCTGCATTTACTTGTCGGAGGATGGTTTCAAACAATTCCATCTTGCGCTGCTTGGTGGTGTGTTTGGATTTGCTCCCATATAGCTCGTCATAGTATAATGTAAGGCCACTAGCCAATGCCATATTTTGGTCATGGGAGAATCTCCCACTCAACTGGCCGCGGCGCAATGTGCGGCCAGATGGTTGGCTTGGCTGCTCCTCCATGTGTGCAGACACATGTGGTGACATTATGGCCTGGGGCTGGGTAGGGGAATGGCCGGATTGGTGGCTTCCCAATGACTGGACTGGACTGGCCAAGGGACTGGGTGTTCTTGCGTGGCTGGCCACCGAACTTCCAGGTGTAGATGTGGTCATGGGGGCAATTCGGGGCCCTCTTGGGGTGCTAGGTTCCCGGCTGGTGCCAGGTCGTGGGCTCTGTTCCCGGCTGGTGCCAGGTCGGGGGCTTCTGGCCCTGGATTGGGTTCGTCGGGCCCTGTAGGGGCTTCTGGGCCTGGATTGGGTTCGTCGGGCCCTGTAGGGGCTTCTGGCCCTGGATTGGGATCTGCGGCCCATGTAGGGGCTTCTGGCCCTGGTTTTGGATCTGCGGGCCCTGTCGGGGCTTCTGGCCCTGGATTCGGTTCTTCTGGGCCTGTCGGGGCTTCTGGCCCTGGATTGGGATCTGCGGGCCATGTAGGGGCTTCTGGCCCTGGTTTGGGATCTGCGGGCCCTGTAGGGGCTTCTGGCCCTGGTTTTGGATCTGCGGGCCCTGTCGGGGCTTCGGGCCCTGGATTCTGTTCTTCTGGGCCTGTCGGGGCTTCTGGCCCTGGATTGGGATCTGCGGGCCATGTAGGGGCTTCTGGCCCTGGTTTTGGATCTGCGGGCCCTGTCGGGGCTTCTGGCCCTGGATTCGGTTCTTCTGGGCCTGTCGGGGCTTCTGGCCCTGGATTGGGATCTGCGGGCCATGTAGGGGCTTCTGGCCCTGGTTTGGGATCTGCGGGCCCTGTCGGGGCTTCTGGCCCTGGTTTTGGATCTGCGGGCCCTGTCGGGGCTTCTGGCCCTGGATTCTGTTCTTCTGGGCCTGTCGGGGCTTCTGGCCCTGGATTTGGATCTGCGGGCCATGTAGGGGCTTCTGGCCCTGGATTCTGTTCTTCTGGGCCTGTCGGGGCTTCTGGCCCTGGATTTGGATCTGCGGGCCATGTAGGGGCTTCTGGCCCTGGTTTGGGATCTGCGGGCCCTGTAGGGGCTTCTGGCCCTGGTTTTGGATCTGCGGCCTCTGGATGGGCTTCGGGGCCTGGATGGGGTTCAGGCCCTGGATGGGGTTCGGGCCCTGCTGCGGGGCATGGGTTTCCGAACTGCCCTACTTGAAGGCATGGCCGTTGTGGGCTCACTGGTGCTGCCTGTTCTGGGGGCAGAGGTGGTGGGTGCTGCAGTTGCCAGCTTTTTGGCTGCAGGAGGGGCACGAGGCTTGGGGCCCCTTTTTTGGGTACCTGAGGGTCCAGGGTCCCTTGGTGGTGCCGAGGTGGGAGTCTTGGATCTCAGTTTTCGGCCAGCTTGCTGGGACCTTGTGGTGGGGCCCTCCGCGGTCTTGCTTGCCTGGGGTCGCTTGCTCATCGCCTTTTTTGGTGCCATCGTACAGAAATGCTCAAAGAGAATGAGCTTGGGGGGAAAGGACCTTTAAATAATGAGCCCAGCGTGTGACGCCTATGCGCACGACTACGCGCTCGTACGAACGTACGTTCGAGCGGAACCAGGAAACCGCTGGGGTTTCACTTATCTGCTGCCTGGAAGAAGACTAAAGATGGCGCCCACTATCTTCACCCGTCAACAGGAAGAGATCCTCATGCTGGTAAGTGGCTGCCTGTGCATTTTAATAGAATAGTCAATGATGGCCTAAATGTAAATGATGCGTTGGGAACTAGTTTGGGGTCTCTTAATGTTTAATCACTGGCTCCTCACACTTCATCCTCAAGGGCCGAGCCTGGCCACGTTTTCACCTGTCTATGCTGATGTCCTAATTCGGCCAATTGCTCCGGCTTAGCAACAGTTAATTAACCTGTGGAGTAGCGGGGCGAGCTGTCAAACCTGGCCTGTCTGGGACCTTGATGCGGATGTTTGCGGAACACTGTTTTCCTAAGCCATAAAAACACAACGGGAAGCCACACACGTGGTCCAAAAGCCTAAGCATTAGGCTACATCTTGGATGTTTAAACCATCCTAACATGCCATAGATGCAGGTGGCCTGATTCTTGATGTTGGCTATTATCTGTATGTACATGGTGTGTGATACATATAACATAAGACCAGACTGACAATCACAGTCAACGTCCTCTTTAAGGCACTCCCCAAAAATGGCGGCCATTCGAAATGTGTGTGTTAATGACATTAAATACTCAACTTGTGATGCAACACATATGGGTCTGTGTGTAAAAGTAAAAGCTCTGTGTCCATTATGTTTTTCAGATCATGCTTCAGCGCCGGTATGACTTCGCGCCCAATGTGTGCGAGAAAAGGGACATCGCCCGGGAGATCATCGCCGAGATCCACCGTGTGACCAGCACCACCTTCACTCACACCCAGATAATGCAGCATTGGTCGGACCTGAAGCGTCTGCACATGCCCCGGGTGCGGAGGTTTTTTGGGATCCATTTCCCAAGTAAGTACAAAGCAATTGCATGGTATATGTTCCAAATGTCTAAGTTATGCCTTTATTTATAATGACTTTTCTTTGGTAGTGTTGGAAATGGATTTCAGAATTCGCCGCACCCGGAGACGTACAGGCCGACCAGTGCTGCATGACTCTGCATCTGTGAGTGAAGGTGGTGGATCTCCCGGGCGACGGACCTACCCCTCCTCTGTGGCCTCCTCAGACCAGCCCCTGGACCTTACCACAGAGGAGGGGCCAAGGCGCGTGGGCGTGGAGTCATACCTGGCCACGCATGGGGAAGGCTCTGGTATGTCACTCTTCATGTATAGGCACAAAGATATACATGGCAGGCCAAAAACTAAGTTATCCTTTATTATGTATTTGTAGAAGCTTCTGGAGCGGGTGAGATAGTGGAGGAGGAGGCAGCAGAGATGCTGGAAGGAGATCCTGGCGAAGGTGAGTGATGTCAGCCAGACTGGGAGCCAGATATGTTGGGGATAGTGACTCTCTACAAATACTAACCAAATGTCACATGTTTCTCCAGGGACTTCTTCACAGCAGAGCCAGGACCAAGGGCAGCCTGTTGGCCCCAACCAGCCATCTGTCGGCCACCAACTCCGTAAGTCTCCATGCCATTATTCATATTAATGTTTGCTTAGCTAATAACACACACATAACTAAAGGCGTAGCCAATGTGTAGTTCACACTTTCATGTGGGCACTTCGTTAGCTTAAAGAGGACCCAAACTAGTATTAAGAACCAAAGACTTAGCCATCACACTGTACCTACAGATTAGAAACATGGAAAAACACCCTTCACCCATCTAATGCATGTTATTAGACCGAACCAAACCAATATTGGGGAATATGGAATGCACAATATTTACAGGCAGCATGGGATACAGATTGAAAAAAGGAAGGTGCTGCCATGCATTGTGTGAGTGATGACCTTTCCCTCAACCCAGCTATGCTCTGGATTCCCAACGCACCACTGTAACCTACTCCCCTGTACTTTATCCAACTCTCCACTCCTCATTAAGTGTTATGCTTCAGAGTCCAGATGGCGGCGCTGTAATCCCAAAAAAGCCCTAAATAACTTTGAGGTGGTGCAGAATCATTTGTGAATAGTTTTTGGTTTTCATTAAATAATGTTGAAGGTCCGGTTTAAGGAGTTTAAACACTTACCTGTGGGAAATGCATTAACTGTATCCCTTTGAAGAACGACATATGTCATGCATTTACATGTATTTGCTTAACCCTAAATCTATTTCCAGCATACAAACCGGTCTGGGACTCCTATTTATGTTTCTTTCTCTATTGGTTACAGGGATGATCCCCCAAACCTTGGCTGGAAAAAAAAAAAGAATGAAGGAGTTGGTGGCCGAGCTGCTGGCCATACAGGCGACGTTGGGGCCAACAGATGAAGAAGACGAGGAGGATTAGTGCCCTTGGTCCTGGCTCCTTTCTTAAACTTGTTTTTAAAATTTTTAAAATTTTATACATTGTTGTATAGTTTGGGTTACAAACCCAAAAAGATGTTTGTTAAAAAAAAACACTAAAAAAAAAAAAAATTGGTTTTACTGTTGAAAAAATCGGAAAGATTTCTTGGTGTTTTTCCGAGACCAAAAAAAAAAAAAGGTTGCCAAAAAAAAACACAACCCAAAAAAAATAATTTTTACAATTCTTAAAAACAAAACAAAGAAAATATTTTAAATAAATTATATTTTAAGCCATCCTAAATGTGTCTTTTCTAATATGCACACACCCAAAAAATTACACAAACCAGAAACAACACACTTAGAAACATATAGACATATGTAAATTATGTGATTTTCTTACGTTTTATGGACCGAGAAATGAAGTGGGATGCAGCCGCTACGGGGTTTCGGTAAGTTTGAGGGACCGAGAAATGAAGTTGGATGCAAGCGCTAAAGGGTTTAGGTAAGTTTGAGGGACCGAGAAATGAAGTTGGATGCAAGCGCTAAAGGGTTTAGGTAAGTTTGAGGGACCGAGAAATGAAGTTGGATGCAAGCGCTAAAGGGTTTAGGTAAGTTTGAGGGACCGAGAAATGAAGTTGGATGCAAGCGCTAAAGGGTTTAGGTAAGTTTGAGGGACCGAGAAATGAAGTTGGATGCAAGCGCTAAAGGGTTTAGGTAAGTTTGAGGGACCGAGAAATGAAGTTGGATGCAAGCGCTAAAGGGTTTAGGTAAGTTTGAGGGACCGAGAAATGAAGTTGGATGCAAGCGCTAAGGGGTTTAGGTAAGTTTGAGGGACCGAGAAATGAAGTTGGATGCAAGCGCTAAAGGGTTTAGGTAAGTTTGAGGGACCGAGAAATGAAGTTGGATGTAAGCGCTAAAGGGTTTAGGTAAGTTTGAGGGACCGAGAAATGAAGTTGGATGCAAGCGCTAAGGGGTTTAGGTAAGTTTGAGGGACCGAGAAATGAAGTTGGATGCAAGCGCTAAAGGGTTTAGGTAAGTTTGAGGGACCGAGAAATGAAGTTGGATGCAAGCGCTAAGGGGTTTAGGTAAGTTTGAGGGACCGAGAAATGAAGTTGGATGCAAGCGCTAAAGGGTTTAGGTAAGTTTGAGGGACCGAGAAATGAAGTTGGATGCAAGCGCTAAAGGGTTTAGGTAAGTTTGAGGGACCGAGAAATGAAGTTGGATGCAAGCGCTAAGGGGTTTAGGTAAGTTTGAGGGACCGAGAAATGAAGTTGGATGCAAGCGCTAAAGGGTTTAGGTAAGTTTGAGGGACCGAGAAATGAAGTTGGATGCAAGCGCTAAAGGGTTTAGGTAAGTTTGAGGGACCGAGAAATGAAGTTGGATGCAAGCGCTAAGGGGTTTAGGTAAGTTTGAGGGACCGAGAAATGAAGTTGGATGCAAGCGCTAAAGGGTTTAGGTAAGTTTGAGGGACCGAGAAATGAAGTTGGATGCAAGCGCTAAAGGGTTTAGGTAAGTTTGAGGGACCGAGAAATGAAGTTGGATGCAAGCGCTAAAGGGTTTAGGTAAGTTTGAGGGACCGAGAAATGAAGTTGGATGCAAGCGCTAAGGGGTTTAGGTAAGTTTGAGGGACCGAGAAATGAAGTTGGATGCAGCCGCTACGGGGTTTATGTAAGTTTCTGGTTGAGGGTGCGCATGCGCAAGATCTTAGAAACATACGAACGCACGAATCTAAGAGGCCAAAAACCAATGAAAACCAGAGGCAAACGCAAGTAATTGGAAGAGCTGGACGATGGAAGCAGCCGAAAAAACAGGCTGCCGCCGCAACAGGTGAGCACATGAACGTGATTTTTACGATTGCCAACTGACTGAGGCAAGTTCGGGAGATATCATACGAACGGACGTATCTTTTAGGATAGAAACGTATTTGCTTATTGAATCACTCGCAAGTTCATACGAACGCACGAGCGGACGTGAAAAATAGGATGATCGTGAGCCAAATCCAAGCTGTTACATGTTTCTTTGAATCAACCCATATGTCTCTAATAAAATTGGATTTATGAATATAGGAGTGTGCAACTAGTTTTGTGTACCTATAGGTGGGCTAGCCCTGGAGTCCCACCAGGTACTAAAGGTACCCGATAGTTGTTAAGAAGAGGAAGAGTGCTAGCAGGCTCTCAGGAGGCACTCCAGTATAATGTGTGGGGTGCCACACTCAAAGCCAGAAGGCAAAACTCAACATGGTGCCCCCTGCCTTTCTTCAGTGTAGGGTGACAGCACTGATCATCTGGGCCTAAAAATAACTCTGTCTATGCCTGCTATAATATAAATCGCACAAATATGTAAAACTTTTGTGATCTTTTCCAAGAACTCCAGGGTCAGGCGATCCACTTACCTAACTGCCACTCCAATACAAAACAGTCTCCTGCAGCCATGGTTCTGACTGGTGGGTGGTGGACGTGTCCTGTGTACGGCCAGCAGACTGCCCAGCAGGTAAACCTGCAAGTGACCTGTTACCCCTCGCCTATTCCCATTCTCCAGCTGCTGACCCAAACCCTAACCTAACATCCCTTCCGAGTCACTGACCCAAAACCCCTCACTTAACTCGTAATGAGGGATGCCCCCGCTGCCTGTAAACTGTAATGAGGGATGCCCCAACAGCTGTAAGCTATTGGCTAGCCATGGAATCAGTTAGATTCCAGGGTTGGCCATGATGGATTTCACACAACAGCTGGGAAAATGGGGGGGGGGGGAATAATGGGGTGATTTGGGGGATTCTCTACTGCACTGTTTGTTATGGGGTGATTTGGGGTAATTTTCTGCCACACTGCTTGTTAAGGGGTACTTGGGGGGATTCTGCACTCGGCTTATTATCGGGGGGGGGGGGGGGGGCAGACACACTGCAGAAGGGCCGGTGTGACCAAAAAAGTCCCAGGCCGTTTATTAACCCCAGTCCGCCTCTACTTGTGTCTATGCTTGTTCGGGGGAGTGGATGCCATGTTGGAGAACTCCCAAACAGCTCTAACTTATATGCTAAAGTAAAATGTTACTTTTAAGAAGGTGTATTAAGGTTTATTAAAAAGAAATAAAAACAAATAGGAGAGGATGCTAAAATCAATGGTGAGCAATGCTCTTTAGTTAAAAATGTTACAGGCAAACTAAATTATTTATACAGACATTTGTAAAACTCTGAAACCACATATATTATATGACAGCAAATGCTTAATTAATGTACCTGGTCACTATGAAGATAATGAAGTCTATTCCCGAGCCTCATGAGAAAACGTACTTCTACTTTAGGAGTGAGAATTGCCATTCACTGTTATTGTCTACCTTGGGGTTGATTCAGAGCCAGGTGATATTTTACACCCGGTAGACCGAGTCAATGGCAGTTTTCTCTCCTAAAAAAAGAAGTGAGAATTCCCACCAGAATCTACCCCATTAATGAAGAAAATATGTTACTCACTTGCATGGTGTTTTCCACTTTAGTCTCCTAACAAACATGTGCATAAATAGAACTATGATATACACTCCTATAATGTTTACCTTCCAGTGGCTATCAAATCCTGCAGTCTCCTTTCCAGAAAGTTCTTTTACACCAAAGTGTTGGTGGTGGATCATAAGCTTTGTCTACCTGTATGAGTACTAAGCCCAGAAAGCTATCAAACATGGCAGCCAATTACAGTCAAGCAAAATGCAAAAACTTTAAAGGAGACACGAATAATAATAAAGTGGAATGTTCCTGGTATGGATTTCCGTACTTATATCACATCGTTGTTGCCACACCCACTGTTTCTCCTCATTTTTACTCTGCATCTCCAGTGCTCTAAAACTTTTACAAGTAACTTTGTACTACAAGGCCTTTTTAAAAACAGATTAAAGTTTGGGACAGTGCAATGTGTAGCCCGAGACAATGGGACAACAACCGTGCTTGCCTTTAGTATAACTTTAATAAATATGGCACTCCTGAAAATATCCTAATTTTAACCCCTTTACCAAATGTTAGCCCCCCCATAGACCTTAACATATTAAAATGCATAGCATACATAGTCCCCCTTCCCATGCAAAGTTCTCTTTTCCTCCACAATTTATAAACAGAGCACGCCTGTAGACCCCCCAAATAATATGCAGGATATGCCATATGCCAGCGGACCCACCCCCAAATCAATATGCAGCGTCCCCCTGCAGATCCTCATCCCTATTAATATGCAGAGCACAACTGCGGAACCTTGCACAATTAATATTTAGAGCAGGCATGTGAACCCTCCCAAATAATATGCATTCAACATGCAGAGTGTGCTAGTGGGCTCCCCTTCTCCTTAATAGTAATTCTGCGTTGGAAGGGCAATGGAAAGGCAGGTGGGTAGATGGACAGCTAGACAGTCAGGCATATAGGTAGGTGGGTGGATTTTTGTGGGTAGGTAAGTGGGCAGGCTTATAGGTAGGTGGGAGGGCAGGATGATGGACAGCTGGGTTGGTGGATGGGGCGCTGGACAGTCAGGCAGGTAGGTGGCCTTGAGGCATGTTTAGGCAGGTGGGGGCTGAGCTGGGTAGTTAGATGAATGGGTTTTGGCAGGCAGGTATGTGGGCAGACAGCCAAGCAGGTAGATGGACTGCTGTCAGGCAGGTAGACGGGCAGGTACATGGCTGCTAGGCAGGTAGGTGGGTGGTTCTAGATTGGTGGGTGGGTTAATGGGTAGGCAGGTGTTTGGGTTTGTTTGTATTTTTTATTTTTTATTTGTATTTATTTGCAATTTGCCACAATAACTGAACCCTGCAAACTCTCTTAATGTTACTTCTATTTGTTAATTCACTGCAAATACAGATATAAAATCATACCAATAAATATTAAGATAATATATTCAAACAAATCTCCTGTTAAGACAATTATGCATTACATTTGCGACTGAAGATACAATTGTGAGACATAACAGAGAATGAAGAAAATAAAGATAATAATATTGTATCTAGCCACTTCATTGCATGTCTATAAAAAAACATAAATTATACTTACTAGGTGTAGCAATTATTAACCCTTAACATGTCGCCATACTCAAGCTCTACCAACCCTTTTGTCTCCACCACCTATCCTTTAGACTGTAAGCTCGCAGGGCAGAGCTCTCTTTATCATTGTCTCCTCTTTCCACAAAATTTGGTCTGAACTTTGTAGCATCTAGTTTGTAATGATCTCGCCTTGTCTGTAATTATACCTTGTACAGCGCTACAGAAGAAGATGATGCTATATAACAAAACAATAATAACAACAAAACAATTATAATAACCCAGAAACAAATTTCAATTAATTAGATTTTCTTAGCACAGAAGCCATTGAAAAGAAGATTTAGAGGTCAATTTATCACTAGCTTCACTTGAGCGTCTGCAGAGAGAGCCGCTATTAGCTGGCCACAGGCAGACGGCACTGTTAGTGTTCGGTGCTGTAGGCTATCTGTGGCCCCATTCTAGTCAGGTTATTTGATGAGATTAATATGAAGTCTGTGTTATTATGTATTTGATTAAATCAGTATTAAGTCTGCGTTGTAATGTATAATCATAATCTAATTATATTGCTGGATGCACTGTATACCAATCAATTGTTGAGATTGTATATATATTAATGCTTCACTTTTATACTGAGTCTGAATGTACCAACATGCGTCCTCCTTTACTCCGTGCCGATTGTATTTTTAAATAATTTGATATAAAAAAATTTTGTAATTCTTACTAGTTGTCAGGGATTTGGTGCGTCTGTTCTTTCTTTCCTCCTTGGTTTAAAATCAGGGAGTGTTCAGCCGCAATCAAATTAATCACACCTGACCGGCTTTGGAGTTAGGTTTGTAGAGCACATGCTTGGTCTATTTAAGCATCTTATGAAGCTAGATCGTGATGTCATGAGTAAAGACTGGACAGTCTGAAACACATAGACAAAAACCTCAGCTTTTGTATTGTCTTTTAAACCGCTGTTACTGTGGATGGACTTTTAAATTTCAATGGAATAAAGCCCCATGTCTTGGTTGTATTTTCCTAGTGGAGTTAGCGACGGTGGGGGGAGAAATCATTTGTACTTAACATGTAAATAAACAGGGTGAGGTACTCTGAAACCACGATACTCAGGCATACAAAGCCAAGTTCAATACATAAAAAGGATTTAACTGGTGATTAGAGATGAGTAAACCAAACTGGTAGAACCTGTTTTTGACCCAAATTTCAGGAAAATTTTGGTTCGTTGCAATCCCGAACTTCACGTGGTTTGCAGCGAAACGTGGAATATGAATCTGGCAGGATTATAGCAGCACCACCCCACAGGTCATGGCCAGCCAAGGAGAAGCAGAGAGACGGGATCACATGGTCGCAGCTTAAGAGGTCAGGGTAGCTGGGCCAATCAGGAGGTGCTTTCACGTGATGCGCTGACTATCCACCATTATCGAGCTGGCTTTTGTAGAGAGAGCATTGCTTTTAGAGCAGGGACAGTTAAGGGGCAGTCTACGGCATTTTGAACCACAGCATAGGAGAACTGCATCTTCCTGTGCTAGGATCTGTTGGTCATTGTAGTCCACCCTGTAAACAATCTTTTTCACCTGCCAAGGAATTTTATTTGGGGGGGCAGCTCTGTTTAAGTGTGCACGCACAATCTCTCTCTAAGTTGGGGTCCACGGTACCTCAGCGTTTAATACAGTTTAAAAAAAACATTTTCACCTGCCGAGAGATATTTTAGGACACATCTGTCTGTTTTAGCTGGGCTGTCCAAGTGTGTAATTTTGGTGTGTGCGCTGCTTTGAATATATATATATATATATATATATATATATATATATATATATTTTAAATACTAAGTATTTTGCTCATCTCAGGAGGAGGAAGACTCAATGACTGAGCCAGGTTTCAGTGGATTTTTCCTTCACTACAGCTACAACTCAAAGTAAAAGAAGCCTTTCTCTTCCATCATCTGTCTCTTTACTGCCCCCTCCTAGTGGGGAGCCAGGTTTTCTCAGCAGCCCGGTTGCTATGGATAGCAATGAGGAAAATTTGTTTGACGACGGTCAACCTTTGGAGTTTGTTGCGGAGGTGGTGGAGGTGGAAGCGGTGTCTGAGATGCATAGCTGTGGCAGTGGGGGTGGTGGTAGACATGGACATACTGGCAGTTATGAAGGTGCTTGTGGTATGGGGAGGCAAGTAGACAATGATTAAACATCAGAACAGTGAAGTGGCAGGGATCAGGATGAGGAGTAGTATGATGTACTTTTGGACAGGACCTGGGAACCAGGCAAATAGGAAGGGCACTGGCATCATCAAAGAGCCAAGGTAGGACAAGATCATCTGCAAAATGGCACAGGGATAGTTTTGCTGGTGTGGTCTGCTCAGGAGCAGGTAATGGCGATACTGATGCTGCTTTTGCAGACTCCAGAAAAAAGCCTGCTAGAGGAGGTGCAAAATCAGGTGGTGGTGGTCGACATTCTAGATCTTCTAATTTACTTTATGCTGCCATGTGGCAATTATTTTGTATCTTCCCTGGAGAACAAAACCTAGTGGAGTTCCAGATCTGCAAGCAGAAAGTTAGCTGTAGCCAGGGCACAAATATATGACTAGGAACTATGGCTTTACATAGGCACCTGAAGCGGCATCACAAAGCTGCATGGAATAATCGAAATGCCCTTCTTCAATTTCCAGGAAGCCAATCCTGTTGGTACCCCTCTAAAAATGGCATCATTTTTGAGTGCTTGTCAGCTACTGCCAGTGCCAGGCCTGCACAAGGCCTACACAACAACCAGAGGTCTCCCGTTCTTTTGCCTTGTCTTTAAAATATGTGCCACTGCTAATGCTACCACCACCAGCACCCCTGCTGCCATCTACTGATGGCAGCCCTATATAACCACAGATCTCCTGTCCCTTTGCCTAGTCTTTAACAAATGCCACTACTACTACCATCAGCACCTCCACTGCCACTACTCTGCTACTACTAGGCCTACACAACGACAGATCTAAACCATGATGCACAAAATGAGCACATTTATCAAGGCTTGTAAAAAAAAAAACATGGTTTGGTTTTCTTTAACTGAGTTGTCAAGATGCAAATCCCACTGCTACCGTCGTAAAGATGGTATCATTTTTGGGGGGCTTGCCCGCTACTACCAGCCCTACACAACCACCAGAGGTCTCCTGTCCCTCTGTCTAGTTTTTCAGTACTGGTTAATGCCACTACTACCACCAACAGCACCTCCACTGCCACCCTCTGCTACTGCTAGGCCTACACACCTGCAGTTTAACCCTGTGATGGCCAAGATGGGCATATTTGTCAAGGCTTGTAAAAACCCATTGTTTCATTTTCTTCAATTAAATTGTCAAGATGCCAATCCCCCTGCTACCCCCCTTTACAAATGGGATCATTTTTTGAGGGCTTGCTACTGCCAGGCCTACACGATTGCAAGTCAACCTCTTGTGATTCCTAAAATGGGCAAATTTTTCAGCGCTTGTAAAAAGCCATTGCTTCTTCCTTAGCTAAAATGTAAGGGTGCCCATCCCGCTGCTACCCCTCGTTACAAAGGGGACCATTTTTGTAGGGTGGCTATAGCCACTCTTACACAAACTCAGGTTTACCCCCTGTGATGCCCTAAAGGGGAAACATTTTTAACGCTTGTAAAAAGCCATTACTTCTCACTTTGCAGGAATGCCAACCCTGTTACGTCTCCCCATTTTTTATGTGCTTTAAACTATCAAAGACAGCCACAAACTATTGAGAGCTAGGTGATTTGTATTCTAATTAGATTCTGCCAATTCAAATGACTTCAAGTGGATTACAGAGTAATTGCCAATTGTTAGAGACAAATTTAAACTTGGGGACTTGGGGGACTGTACATGCAAAAGTGCGCCATTCTGCTATGGGGTGGGTGCTGGTGTTTGAGCCAGGGATCCTGTGATGTGGCTGCTCACACAGCAGCTAGAGCAGTTTCCAGTGCTAGATTTATTGTGCGCTGGGTGAAAACAAAAAAACAGGTCTTTAGTTCCACATTGCACAACTACATATTTGGCCCTGTCGTTATCAGCTCCTGCTGAACCTGGATGCTGTCCCGCCACAACACACACCACAAGTCTGCCGTCAGGGCCAACCATCCGGGCCCCCATTTATGACTCGGGTCTTGGGGCCCGGGACACCAGTCCAGCCCCTCCCCCTTTTGACAGCCTGATGACATATTTCTTTGCAATTTAAGGCTGATAATGTTATAGCATTTCTTCCAGATATTATCCTGTTCGATTAAATTCAATTTAATTCAAAGGGATTTTATAGGGAATGTGTTGTGCAAATCGTGCAACAGGAACAACTAATTAGTAGTTGGTTTGTGTCACAAATATACATGTACTTCTGCTTCTGTCTGTATCTAGTGATTGGGGACCATGTTGATCATGATTTGGAATCTTCATCTTAGAGACATTTCTTGATCCCTGAAAATGTTAGGTACATTTTTGAAGATGTTTTAAATTTGATCAAATTCCCTCCAAAAAGTAGTTACAAAACATAATACTGTCTGTCCTTCTGAAAACGCCCTTATGCCTAGTATGCATGATGTTCCTTGATCTCTATTCTTATAATTATAGAAAATGAATGTTTATTCTTCTTACTAAACCTTGTGATTCTATACATTAATCACTGAACAGGTATGTTTAGCTCCTCTTTAGCTCCTCTTTAGCTGTTTAGGAAAGGCCTTGATAGTTTGCTAACTGCTTAGGATAGCATATTTTTTCATGGAAAGCCAGGTAATGAGCTCCAAGCATTTTCCTTATATCTACTATATTCAAGATGTGAAATGCCCTTTTCTAGCTAGACAGTAAGTTTAGCCAGACAGCAAGAATCTGCTTTCAAAGCCTGTCACATCTAAAACATCCTGCATTTTTATAGACAAGCAAACCTTGATCTCTTGCTCATTATTTCTACTATATCAAAAGGGGGAAACACCCTCTTTTACATGAGCAGTCACATAATAAAAATGTATTCCTAATGTCAGTCATATCTAAATATCTGCTCTTTATGCCAGTCATATATAAATAATGTCACAAACCACTATATCAATGAGCACCGTGATAACCGTTTTAATAGCACAGTGACTCCATCCACGTTCCCTCCACCTATAAGAAATAGGCTTACCGGAGCATTTAGAAAGCCATGCCGAAAGGCTTCCTTCGAATCACATCAACTCAGCAGTTAAGTGGCCCTTATCAGCGCCAACCAATTCAAACCACAATTTCCCAGAAATTAAGAAAAAAGTGAAAAGTCCAATAGCGAAACAGTGGGCAGTTCTATTTTTTTCCTTTTTGAAAACAAATTTTAAGTAATGCTTCACCTCGTGTCTTGCTGTGATGTAATGGGAGCGCAGGGATGAAACACTCTGTGTGCATTGCGCTGGGCTTGAGTGACAGTGAGGAGGGTTCCATTCTAGCTTACTGCTAAGAGAGGGGGCGTCAACCTGAACAAGCCTCAGGCTTTATTTTGTAGTCAGGATTAGGGGGGAAGCGCTGGAGGTAGAGGAAGAAGAATTTTCTCTTCCTTTCGATGACCAGCGCAAAGAAGAGTTTGATTGACACTGCATCAGGTAAGCTGCCAGGCAAGTTTACTGGTCAATTCCTTTAATTTCATTAAGGTATTAAGTGAATCTGGGAATCATTTTAGCATAACTTTTGAATTCTACAGCACTGACGCTGTAACAGTACAAAGAGTGGATAGCCTTTCCAGCATGGTACAGATATTTTTTGAGTGCACATGGGGGGGGGGGGTCGAAAGCCTCCCCCATACAGTTCAAGACCCACCACCGCATGCGCTTGCACAAAATAAAAGAAATACAAAGGGAGGATTGCAGCCATTCAGACCACTTTATAACTAACCTGGAGGTGCAAGTGAGCAGGGCAATTAGAATACAGAGATCTTAAGTTTCAATAGATTTTATTAAATAAAAAAACAAGTATGACATAAAATAAAACAGCTGAAAAACAACTGACAAACCAGTCTGGGCCCAATCAAATTACCAATATCCTAATAAGTGATGCTTACATATCACATATATAATTTAATGAAAACATAGGTTAAGAATAAGTTAGCTATTAAGTTAAAATAGGCAAATAGTACTAAAATTACATAGGGCTTGATTTATCTTCTGCCAGACAGCGCCACATTGGAGCAAATTAGAGTAGTGAAAAATAAAATAAAATATGTTTTTTTTCACACTTGTGTATGATGCTGCACTACAAGAAGCACATTTATGAAAATATTAGCAGTGCAGCAACAAGCTGAAAAATGTGTAAATCATATTTTGCACGACTCTAATTTGCACTGAAATGGCATTGTGAAGTGCTTGATAAATCAGACCTTAAATTAATCATTCCAACTAGAGATGAGCGAACTTTTGAAAAATTCGTTTCGACTGATTCGCCGAATTTTCCGACAAAAATCGTTTCGACCCGAATTTATTCGCAATGAATTGCTATTAAAAACGGCTATTTCTGAGCCTCCTAGAGCCTCAATAGGGTTGTAAACCATTCTGCCTTGCTGTAACACACATAGGATGCGTGCTGGGTTAGTTAAATAATACTTTGAATAAATATCACATGCAGATCAGAGGCATCGCTAATAGAATCGCAGAGCGGCACAATTGCAGAGAGTTGAAGTGGCATCACTATGAGGGGCAGGAGCCCAAACATTGCTTTAAAGAGACACTGGAGTTGGCAGCAGCAGGAGCCCAAAAATTGGATGAATCACACCCTGGAGTTGCAAGCAGCAGCAGGAGCCCAAACATTGGCTGAAAGAGACACTGGAGTTGGCAGCAGCAGGAGCCCAAAAATTGACTGACACACCCTGGAGTTTCAAGCAGCAGCAGCAGCAGCAGGAGCCCAAACATAGCTTGAAAGAGACACTGGAGTTGGCTGCTGGAGCCCAAAGATTGGATGAATCACACCCTGGATTAGCAAGCAGCAGCAGGAGCCCAAATATTACTTTAAAGAGACACTGGATTTGGCAGCAGGAGCCCAAAATTGGATGAATCACACCCTGGAGTTGGCAGCAGCAGCAGGAGCCCAAACATTACTTTAAAGAGACACTGGGGTTGGCTTCAGGAGCCCAAAAATTGGATGAATCACACCCTGGAGTTGGCAGCAGCAGCAGCATGAGCCCAAGCATTACTTTAAAGAGACACTCAGGTTGGCTTCAGGAGCCCAAAAATTGGATGAATCACACCCTGGAGTTGGCAGCAGCAGCAGCAGGAGCCCAAACATTACTTTAAAGAGACACTGGGGTTGGCTTCAGGAGCCCAAAAATTGGATGAATCACACCCTGGAGTTGGCAGCAGCAGCAGGAGCCCAAACATTACTTTAAAGAGACACTGGGGTTGGCTTCAGGAGCCCAAAAATTGGATGAATCACTCCCTGGAGTTGGCAGAAGCAGGAGCCCATACATAACTTTAAAGAGACACTGGAGTTGGCAGCAGGAGCCCAAAAATTGGATGAATCACACCCTGGAGTTGGCAGCAGCAGCAGCAGGAGCCCAATATTACTTTAAAGAGACACTGGGGTTGGCTTCAGGAGCCCAAAAATTGGATGAATCACACCCTGGAGTTGGCAGCAGTAGCAGCAGCAGGAGCCCAAACATTACTTTAAAGAGACACTGGGGTTGGCTTCAGGAGCCCAAAAATTGGATGAATCACACCCTGGAGTTGGCAGCAGCAGGAGCCCAAACATTACTTTAAAGAGACACTGGGGTTGGCTTCAGGAGCCCAAAAATTGGATGAATCACACCCTGGAGTTGGCAGCAGCAGCAGCAGCAGCAGGAGCCCAAGCATTACTTTAAAGAGACACTGGGGTTGGCTTCAGGAGCCCAAAAATTGGATGAATCACACCCTGGAGTTGGCAGCAGCAGCAGCAGGAGCCCAAACATTACTTTAAAGAGACACTGGGGTTGGCTTCAGGAGCCCAAAAATTGGATGAATCACACCCTGGAGTTGGCAGCAGCAGCAGCAGCAGGAGCCCAAACATTACTTTAAAGAGACACTGGGGTTGGCTTCAGGAGCCCAAAAATTGGATGAATCACTCCCTGGAGTTGGCAGCAGCAGCAGCAGGAGCCCAAACATTACTTTAAAGAGACACTGGAGTTGGCAGCAGGAGCCCAAAAATTGGATGAATCACACCCTGGAGTTGGCAGCAGCAGCAGCAGGAGCCCAATATTACTTTAAAGAGACACTGGGGTTGGCTTCAGGAGCCCAAAAATTGGATGAATCACACCCTGAAGTTGGCAGCAGTAGCAGCAGCAGGAGCCCAAACATTACTTTAAAGAGACACTGGGGTTGGCTTCAGGAGCCCAAAAATTGGATGAATCACACCCTGGAGTTGGCAGCAGCAGCAGCAGAAGCCCAAACATTACTTTAAAGAGACACTGGAGTTGGCTTCAGGAGCCCAAAAATTGGATGAATCACACCCTGGAGTTGGCAGCAGCAGCAGCAGGAGCCCAAACATAACTTTAAAGAGAAACTGGAGTTGGCAGCAGAAGCCCAAAAATTGGATGAATCACACCCTGGAGTTGGCAGCAGCAGGAGCCCAAACATAACTTTAAAGAGACACTGGAGTTGGCAGCAGGAGCCCAAAAATTGGATGAATCACACCCTGGAGTTGGCAGCAGCAGCAGCAGGAGCCCAAACATTACTTTAAAGAGACACTGGGGTTGGCTTCAGGAGCCCCAAAATTGGATGAATCACACCCTGGAGTTGGCAGCAGCAGCAGGAGCCCAAACATTACTTTAAAGAGACACTGGAGTTGGGTTCAGGAGCCCAAAAATTGGATGAATCACACCCTGGAGTTGGCAACAGCAGGAGCCCAAACATTACTTTAAAGAGACACTGGGGTTGGCTTCAGGAGCCCAAAAATTGGATGAATCACACCCTGGAGTTAGCAGCAGTAGCAGCAGGAGCCCAAACATAACTTTAAAGAGACACTGGAGTTGGCTTCAGGAGCCCAAAAATTGGATAATTCACACCCTGGAGTTGGCAGCAGCAGCAGCAGGAGCCCAAACATAACTTTAAAGAGACACTGGAGTTGGCAGCAGGAGCCCAAAAATTGGATAAATCACACCCTGGAGTTGGCAGCAGCAGGAGCCCAAACATTACTTTAAAGAGACACTGGGGTTGGCTTCAGGAGCCCAAAAATTGGATGAATCACACCCTGGAGTTGGCAGCAGCAGCAGCAGCAGCAGGAGCCCAAACATTACTTTAAAGAGACACTGGGGTTGGCTTCAGGAGCCCAAAAATTGGATGAATCACACCCTGGAGTTGGCAGCAGCAGCAGCAGCAGGAGCCCAAACATTACTTTAAAGAGACACTGGGGTTGGCTTCAGGAGCCCAAAAATTGGATGAATCACACCCTGGAGTTGGCAGCAGCAGCAGGAGCCCAAACATTACTTTAAAGAGACACTGGGGTTGGCTTCAGGAGCCCAAAAATTGGATGAATCACACCCTGGAGTTGGCAGCAGCAGCAGGAGCCCAAACATTACTTTAAAGAGACACTATGGTTTGCTTCAGGAGCCCAAAAATTGGATGAATCACACCCTGGAGTCGGCAGCAGCAGCAGCAGGAGCCCGAACATTACTTTAAAGAGACACTGGGGTTGGCTTCAGGAGCTCAACAATTGGATGAATCACACCCTGGAGTTGGCAGCAGCAGCAGCAGGAGCCCAAACATTACTTTAAAGAGACACTGGGGTTGGCTTCAGGAGCCCACAAATTGGATGAATCACACCCTGGAGTTTAAAGCAGCAGCAGGAGGCCAAACATTGGCTGAAAGGCACACCCTGAAGTTGGCATCAGCAGGAGGCCAAAAATTGGTTGGAAGGCACACACTGAAGTTGGCATCAGCAGGAGCCCAAAAATTGGCCTAAAGACATAAATGTTTTGCACCATTTGGAAAGTGTTAAACGTGGCACCATGCTGAATCTAGTCGCATGCATCAGGCATTGGTGGGTGGAAATCCTGGCTGATCCATCCCTGATTCATTTTGACAAAGGTGAGTCTCTCCACATTTTTAGTTGACAGACGAGTTCTCCTCACAGTAACTATGGCCCCCGCCACACTAAACACCCGCTCAGATGGCACGCTACTTGCCGGGCAGGGCAGCTTTTCCAGGGCAAACTCTGCTAGTTGCGGCCACAAATCAAGTTTGGCTGCCCAGAAGTCCAGCGGATCCTCAAGGTGTGTTGGCATGGTCATGTCAAGGTATGACATGACCTGCTGGTTGAGGTCCTGCTCCAGGTCTTCCTGCTGCTCATGAGTAGCCTCACTATGCGGGTGTAGAAAGCTACTCATTAGCAACTGAAGACTGAGGCTGCTGCTGATGGAGCTGCTGCTGCTGCTCCTGCCAACCCCCCCAGCAGCCATGGCAGTGGAAGGTCAGCGCAGAGGTCCCCTCGAGTCAGACCTACGAGAGTATGGACCAGGCGCAGATAGGCATCGGCCAACTGACTACGTAGAATGTCTTTGTAGTAGTTCAGTTTGTCCTCCCTCTCGGCTGGTTTAAAAAATGCCCCCATTTTGTGCCGGAAGCGAGGGTCCAATAAGGTGGAGAGCCAGAAGTCATCCCGCTGACAAATGGAAACAATTCTGGGGTCACTACGCAAGCATGTGAGCATGCTTCCTGCCATTTGCGCAAGTGACTCGGAGGGACTACCTGTCTCCATCTCCACTGCATACTGCCACGGTGTGTCCGGGTCCTCTGTCTCGCCTTCCTCAAAACCCTCTAGCTCCTCTGGCTGCTCCTGATCCTCCTCTCCTGTCCACTGACTAGATAAACCAGCCATTTCGCCAAGCCTAAACTGTGCTTCACTTTGCCCCTCCTCCTCCTCCTCCAGTTCAGCTCCAACGGGGTTCATGTGGCCGTAAGATGTAGACGCCATGTCTCCAGTGCCCTGACCAGCCATGGTTTCCAACATGTGCTGTAGTACATGAAGCAGTGGAATCACGTCGTTCATCCCGTAATCCTGCCGACTGACAAATAAAGTGGCTTCCTCAAAGCGCCTGAGCAAACGGCAGGTGTCACGTATGAGCTGCCACTGGTTGACATTGAAGTTACACAGGGGAGTCCCCCTATCCGCTTGGATCATCAGGAAATCCGTGATGGCTTTTCTCTGTTCATATAATCGGTCCAACATGTGAAGGGTAGAATTCCAACGGGTGGAAACATCGCAAATCAGACTATGTTGGGGGATACCATTCTGACGCTGTAGCTCAAGAAGGGTGTGTTTGGCGGTGTATGAGTGGCTGAAGTGCATTCAAAGTTTCCTTGAAGTTGTTAGGATGTCTTGCATATGGGGGGAACACTTCAGAAACCGCTTGACAACCAGATTGAAGACGTGAGCCATGCAGGGGGCATGGGTCAGCCTTCCTTGGCGCAGCGCAGACAAAATGATCTTCCCATTGTCGGTAACCATGATTCCCATTTTAAGTTTTCTTGGAGTAAGCCATGATTGGATTTCCTGATGAATAAATTTAAGCAGTTCCTCCCCTGTGTGACTCCGTTCGCCAAGACAAACCATGTGAAGCACTGCGTGACACCTCCGTGCCCTGCACACATGGTAGACTGGAGGGGCACTGAGACTTGAGCCTACAGTGGAGGGTGAGGAGATGGCGGAGGATGAGGAGGCCGAGTCGCACGGTGTCACAGGCCCAACGGGCAGGGAACGCGGAGGCCGAAGCGGCGTGACCTGTCCAAGTTGCTGCTGCTGCTGCTGCAAAGGGACCACTTTGTTCAAAGGGACAAAGGGACCCTTCTGTTCAACAAAAGTGTGCAGCGCTGGTACTGCCTTCTTGGCAAAGAAACGACGGCTTGGGACTCTCCACCTCGGCTCGGGACAAGCCATCAGTTCTCTGAAAGGTGCAGAGTCCACCACCTGAAAAGGGAGCGACTGCAGCACCAGCAACTTGGACAGGAGCACATTCAGCTTCTGCGCCGTAGGATGAGTGGGCGCATACTGCTGTCTCTTGGACATGGCTTCGCTGATGGATTGCTGGCGGGATGCATGACTTGGAGGAGGAGGAGCAGGAGCGACAGAGGATGGGTATGACGCACAGCTGCCTTCGGCTGAGGTGCTGGAGCCTTGGCTGGCAGAAATTGGGAGCGGCGTGCCACTTGGTGAGGAAGCAGACTGGACCACCCCTTGGGAGCCTTGGTTCTCCCAGGTCGCTTTATGGTGACGCATCATATGTTGACGCAGGGCCGTGGTGCCAACATTTGGGCCCTGGCCACGCTTCACCTTCTGCCTACATATCTTGCATGTGGCCATGTTACCCTCCTGCGGATGCTTCAGGAAAAACTGCCACACTGCCGAGTAGCTACTTTTCCCACCAACAGGCCTCACTGATTCGCTGCTATTGTCGCCAACTCCAGGAACCCCTGCCCCACTACCTCCCGATAAGGTAGCCTGCCGCGCAGCAGGTGCTCTACCCCGGCCCCAGCCCCATTTGGCTCCAGGCTTTACAATTGTGCCCCCATGCTGCCTGCCAACCATGCTGCTAACACCTTGCTGCCTGAGCTGCTGACTCCGGGGCAACCTGCGCCCCTCTTCTCCTGATGATGATGATGAAGCCTCTTCATCACCCGGCTCCCAAGTGCGATCGGCTTCATCGTCATCATCATTATCACCGAGTTGTGGCTGTACGTCACTGATGTTCGTGGATTCGTCAACAGTGTCTGGCACAGGAGCTGGAACGCTCGCAGCACCCACGACACTGTCCACATCACTATTTGTCTGCCTAGCTAAAGAAGCCACCTCCATTTCTTGGCTGGGCAGTAGCTACTGACTGTCCTCTATCTGATCGTCCTCCTCACTAAAGAGTGGAGCTGAACCCAAAGCATAGGATACGTCGCTGGGGGAGGGAACGGCGTAGGACAGAAGCAATGGGAGGACAGGGACTGCTCTCGGGGCATGCCAACTCAGGGTTGTGTCAGAGGAACCTACCGACCCTAGACTGGGGGTCTCAGACGTAAGTTGTGATGATGTTGTTGATGAGCGCGTTAACCAATCTACCACGGCAGATGCGTTACTGGTGGAGACACGACCGCTAGCAGATACTGGCAGACCAGGTCTCTCACCGTGACTCCTGCTGCCACTCGCCCCTAGTCTGCTGCGACCTCTGCCTGCTGAATCTTGGCCTCTGCCACTCCTCTTTGAACATCCTGGCACTTGTCTGCCTGACATTTTTATGTATTTCCTTATTTAGTATAAACAGATAGGGTTCAATGTGCAGTTTTGCGGTGCCCTGCGGCCTGGTTTATTAAAAGCAGTCAAAAACAAATGGGATGCCCCCACAGCAGACCTGAGATCAGTATATATGCACAGCAACAGTGTCTAAGCAGGCTCCAACAGGCCAAATTACTTTAAATAAGTGTGCAGCTTAGAGTAAATACAGAGGCTAATGGGATGTTACAGAATGGGATGCCCCACAGCAGACTTGAGATCAGTATATATGCACAGCAACAGTGTCTAAGCAGGCTCAAACAGGCCAAATTACTTTAAATAACTGTGCAGCTAAGAGTAAATACAGAGGCTGAGATTTTACAAAATGGTAATGTTCCCACAGCAGACTTGAGATCAGTTCAGTATATATGCACAACATCAAAAGTGTATAAGCAGCCTGAAACCGCTAAAAAAGCCAGTCAGCCAGCCAGTAACACTCAGGCTGGATGAAAAAAAAAAATCTCCCTGTGACTGCCTCCGATTTTTCCTAACTTTCCCTGCTTCTCGCTGATTTCCTGCCTGTCTCCTGCCTGTCTCCTGCCTGTCTCCTGCCTGTCCCTGTCTGTCCCTGGCTCTCTAACTGTCTCTCCCTGACTACAGCAGCGTCCTGTCTCTCACGAATGCAATAGAGAAATGAGGAAAAGCAAGATGTCCGCCGCCTTAAATAGCGCTGTGACGTCACCGGGCTTGCTGGCTACTGATAGGCTGCATGTGACTGCCCCAGCATGCACTGGAGCGGGGTAGATGTCTGGACATGTCCTGTCCGCCATCTTAGAATGCCTGTAATGTAAATGAATGGATGTTAAAGGAAAACTTCGAGCGATCGAAGCACGGGGAAATTCGGATTCGATCCGAATCTAATTTTTCATGAAATTCGGATCGAATCCGGGTTCGTCCGGATCGATTCGCTCATCCCTAATTCCAACCTTATAACAAGCAGATGAAAACCCTCTTTCGCCTATGGTATTAAAAAACAGAGGTATCTTTGTAGTAAGCATAGTTTATAGACCTCAACCATTTAACTAAGGGACCCCAAACACAAGAGAGGAAGAAATTAAACTATAAAAAAACAAAACATACATTAAATGACTAACAAGACAAAGAGACAGACTTACATAGAACAACATACACGTTAATTCCTCACACCGAACCAGAGCCATAGAGAAAACAGGGGGGGGGGGGGGGGTAGGGACAGGGAGCACTGACATATTTAATCTATCAAAGTAAGGCAGACTCGATCTGATGATTCAGACCATATTGGACATACCTTGACTTGCCTTAGTGAAGCAAGGAACCGGGTTAGACTTGATTGATAGACCAATATGTGATTATAAACCATAAATAGAAAGAGTCTATCTTGAATAGCATTGTCGGTGACCTCCAAGCTTTGGCTATAGTCTGTTTGACAACAGTAGATATAAACATCATATAATGAAGTTGGGCATTTGAGGTTCTACTGGCTTCCTATTGAGGAGATATTCAAAAAGGCTCTTCCTAAATGTCCGTCCAAAAGTGGAATAAATCAATTGGTAAGTCTGTGTCCACAAGGAGAGAACATTTGGGAAATCCCACCATATGTGACAGAATGTATGGCATCCTCGAAAACACTTTGAGGTGAAAGAATCTCGACAGTTTAGCCAGGCCCATATACCATCTAGGAAGAACCTTCAGATTAATCTCAACTAGCCCTGCACTAATAGATGATCTAGCTGAGCTTTCCCAAACTTGCTCCCAAGCCTCATCCTTTAGCCCCCCCCTCCCAGGTCTGACTCCATTTATGTGCATAGGATGGCCTACCAAAGTCGGGGGTAAAAGAATGTTTAGAGTATATTAAAGATATTGTTCCCCTCAGACTCGGGTCTGACAAGCAATGTTGCTCAAATGCTGAAATGTTGTAGAATACACAAATCTTAAAAGGGCCACAGCACTCATTCCCGTTAGCTTGCAACCAATCCTATAATCTGTCTCTAAATCTGGTAAAAAAAAAAGAACTCAGTTGGAATACATCTACAGAAGTAATAAAATAGTGTTCCAGGACAATTCAGTAGGAGAAAATAACTATTTCCAAACCCTATACATATTTATCAAAAAATTCAGTGGATTTTGGTCCGCTGTAACCCCTGCTTGAGCCTTTGTTCTCACCACAACCCATGTGGTATTTAATTTTGGCTTATGAGCATGCCCTTTCTGTATCACATTTCAACATAGTATGGCTTGATAAGTGTAGGGTTCAGACAGAGGTTTGGCAGTGATTCCCCGCTTTGTGAAACTTCCCAGATCTCCCATTCTCCTCACCTTCTCTCAGAATCCTCATTGTGCCTCTGCACCACAGTCGCATCCTTGCTCACCTCTAGCTGTGCGCACACTCACACCAGGCCTTTCTGAATAGGTGGCGAGGGCATGCCATAGCAGAAGCTGAGCGGGGATACAGCTGGCTGCACACTCGCCTCCCTTCGGCTCTGCCCTGCTGCTTAGCTGTTCAGGTGGCTTAGCCACTGACAGAGCCAAAGGGAGCAGAGTGAAATTGGGCTGCTTAGCCGATAAGCGTGCTTGGTTTTGGACAAGCCTGTGTCATGGAAACAACAGAAAGGTGAGTGAATCACACAACAAATTGAGAAGCCCCCTCCTCCTGAGAGTAACCACACATGGAAAAGTGAAATTACTTTGTATTGTTCTACCATAGTACACGACTAAAGGTCAAATATGTATTTTGGTCCTGTTTAAATGAGCACTATTGTGAAAAATGGTCCAATGATAAAAAAAAACTACTTAAATTGAGTCACGGAGTGCAAAATAAGTCCATAAATAAGTGCATAAATTAAGTATTAGATGGGACCTTCTAATGCTTCTTAAAAACTGTATAAATAAGTGCTGGAGTTGGGCTGCAAGAAACACAAGGGCACATTGCTAGGAATATTTACAATCTCCTCTTGTGAGCTAAGGAGAAGTTAGTTGTGTGTTTTAGCTAGAGTTCTTATACCTTGTTCTCAGTTAAATTTTTAGTAATGAAGATTTCTGTTTCCGATGTCTGTGCCCTACAGAACTTAAATCTGCTTTTATATTGTGCATTTATATTTTCCATGGGCTTGAACTTTACACTTTTCACTCTTACTACATGGCTTTTCAAAAAAGTTTCAAATCAAAATAAAATCTAGGTTCCCAAACTAATGTTTTTGTATCAGTTTTCTGGAGGAAATCAGATTCAACGCTAGATGTAATTTATATCTGAAGAGTTTCATTAAAATACAGGCTAGGAAACTAATCATAAATGACCCAAGTTAGTTTCACACTTTGGAGATTGTCATTTTCAATCTATCACCTCTCCGGGGGAGAGAACATAAAACATTTCCTGCCCAAGGAAGATGATAACTGTAAATGTTCATCTTTGAGTGCATTAGGACAGGAGTTTCCTGTAATGTTGTTTTGGTAGAAGTACCAGGCAATGCTTTCTCGTTAAAACTAAACTCGAGGCAACCTGCAAAAGCTTTCCACCATGCCATCTCCTATCCTACATTCTAATTATCTCACTCTTTTGTACCGTGGCTGAAAAATTAAACGCATCTGATGTAGCAAATTAGGATTCAGGATAGCTTATACTGCACACATAAGCCTGGGGTAACACCAGAAGAGGTGGGGTCTTCTTCTTGGGTCCTGTGGCCTCCTGTGGGTGCATACAAACTCTGACACACACTGCACACATGCAGTTCTAGACCAGTCTCTTTATGGAGGAGTTGAAGGTCAACATCACATTGCTGCTTGGGGGTTCTCATGTTGGGAGCTTCAGTGGCCACATCTCTTCTTCATTAACGGTTGTATAGTCACCATGTCACGGGGACCTCGCACTCACCCGGCCTTCGGTCCCACGCCGGCTGCACTCGGTCGGCCGGAGCTCGGGCTGGGCGGCGTCTCCGGCAGGCGGCGGCTCGACGGCCTCTGTCCCCGCCCGCCGCTCGGCTATTTCCGCCGCGAGCAGCCGCTCGGCTGTTTCCGTTGCGAGCGGCTGCTCGGGCGGCTCCGTCACTGGCGGCTGAGCATCGTGCTCGCGCGCGTAATTAGTTCTGGGCCAATGAGCCCAAGGGTGCTTTGGGCGGAACGCCCTTGTGGTTTGAATGGGGCAATCAGCCCCAGGTTCCTAGTTACACCAATCATGTCCCTCAATCTGCCCGGTCACTTCCTATAAAGGTGTTCCTATTGCAGTTGATCCTTGCCCGTGATAGCGTGCTGCTGGGTGCGAATTGGAGTCTGTTCCGTTACGTATCTTGCCGTGTATGACCATCCCTGATTGCTGCCTGGACCGACCTTTGCCTGTTTTCCTGACCACGATTTCTGCCTGCTCCTCTGTACTGCGTATCTGTGATTCCCCGGCGTGACCTTTGGCTTGACCCGACCATTCTTCTGTCTCATCCTCCTGTACCGCGCTTCATTGGATTGATCTGCCGTGTATGACCTTTGCCCGTTTGACCTTACCCAGTCTCGTTCCTGGTTCGTTTGCCTTCCCCTGCATAAGTCTGCATCCTTTGTGCTAAGAAGTCCTGGGGGCAACCGTGTCCGGTGAGGCGTGTCCAGCGTCCCGGCAAACGGGGGCTTGTCTATAGGCGAAGCTAGCAGTGGAGATTGGGGGTTGCAGACTTAGTTGGAAGGTGGGCGTCCCACGGGACCTGACATTATCACGGGCCATAACATTATTTCCTAGATGGAAGAATTAATGCAGCAGGTGCAAGCTATGGCCACCGCCATCAACCAGCTGGCCCAGCGAGTGGCTACGCAGGAAAGTCGCCAACTACCTGCGCCGCTGGATCCTGGACCTACAGTCGAGCCAAAGTTTCCTCTTCCAGAGAAATTCTTCGGGGAACGGATGAAGTTCTCTAACTTTAAGAACTCTTGTGAGCTCTACTTCTGTCTACGGCCCCACTCATCTGGGTCAGAAACTCAACGAGTGGGCCTAGTCATCTCACTTCTCCAGGGTGATCCTCAGACCTGGGCATTTGGATTGGCACCTTCTGATGAAGCCTTACAGTCAGTTTCCTCCTTCTTTTCTGCCATGGAGCTATTATATGCAAACCCTGATCGAGCTTCAATGGCAGACTCCAAGCTACGGAACCTTAGACAGGCAAAACGCTCAGCGGAGGAGTATAGCGCAGAGTTCCGTCGATGGGCCATTGATTCCAAGTGGAATGACCCAGCTTTGTGCAGCCAATTTAGAATTGGACTCTCAGAAAATATTAAAGATGTTCTAGTGAACTATCCGCTACCCAAAAGCCTTGATGAATATATGCAACTGGCAATTAGAGTGGATAGACGTCTCAGGGAAAGACGTCAAGAAAAAGGCAAGGATCAACCTTGGGGACCCCCACGCCAAGAGTCAAGCCCTAGGGGTGCAGCCGCCCCTTCTTCTATGACGTCTGAAGAACCCATGCAACTTGGCGTAACCCATCTTTCTCAGGCAGAGAAAGTTCGGCGTAGAACACAAGGCCTTTGTCTTTATTGCGGAAATCCTGGCCACTTCGCAAAAAATTGCCCAAACAAGGCTCCGGTGGCGGGAAACTACAGCGCCTAGATCCTGCTGAGGGACTTCATCTAGGTGGTCAGGTATCATTCCCTCATGTTAATCGGTTACTCCTACCAGTTATGGTCTCTTGGGGCCTTTCCAAGACTTTTGCCTCCGCTTTCATAGACAGTGGAGCGGCTGGCAATTTCTTGGATAGGTCACTTGCCTCCACCCTTAATATTCCATTGATTCCGTTAGAAAATTCCCTTCGAGTCCTGGCTGTCAATAACAGGCCCATCATGGGAGGGTTGGTCTCCTTTAAGACCCCCTTGGTGAATTTAATTGTGGGTTCTGCACATTCTGAAGAATTAGAGTTTTTTATTATTGAGAGTCCTGTTTCTCCTATTGTATTAGGGTTCCCATGGTTAAAAACCCATAATCCGGTTATTAATTGGGAATCTGGGGATCTTGTTAAATGGAGTCCCTTCTGTTATGAGCATTGTTTCTCCACATCCCTTAGGTCCTCACAGGTCATCCTTGATGGTTTACCACCAGCCTACGCAGATTGGGCAGATGTTTTCTCTGAAAAATCCGCTGACACTCTTCCCCCGCATAGGACCTATGATTGTCCCATCGATTTGCTTCCAGGCACTATGCCCCCTAGGGGGAAGATATATAATCTCACACGATCTGAAGAGCTGGCCATGAAAGATTATATTTCAGAGAACCTCAGGAAGGGATTCATCCGTCCTTCTACCTCACCTGCTGGTGCAGGATTTTTCTTTGTCGAGAAGAAGGACGGCGGTTTACGCCCCTGTATTGACTACCGGGGATTAAACAAAATTACTGTAAAAAATAGATATCCGTTACCGTTAATCAATGACCTCTTTAATCAGGTATCTGGGGCTCAGATTTTTTCCAAACTTGATCTTAGAGGGGCATATAACCTTATTCGTATACGCCAGGGGGATGAATGGAAGACAGCCTTCAATGTCAAAGATGGCCGTTATGAATACTTGGTGATGCCCTTTGGCCTATGTAATGCCCCTGCAGTCTTCCAAGATTTCGTGAACGACATTTTTCGCGATTTCTTGGGCCGTTTTCTGGTGGTCTATTTAGACGACATACTCATTTTTTCCCATTCCCTGTTGGAACACCGTCAACATGTGAAAGCGGTGTTACAAAGGTTACGGGAGAATCATCTGTATGCTAAAATCTCTAAATGTGTATTTGAAGTTTCTGAAATTCCGTTTCTAGGGTATTTAATCTCTAAGCGTGGCTTGGTTATGGATCCCTCCAAAGTATCCGCGATACTGGAGTGGGAACAACCTAGAACCCTTAAGGCGCTTCAGAGGTTTTTAGGATTTGCGAATTTTTATAGACAATTCATAAGGGGGTTCTCTTCCATTGTGGGTCCCTTAACAGATCTTACTCGGAAGGGCGCTTTTCTCATTCAATAATTTTTATTTGAAGATAAGAAAATATACAGCAATGTTTCCATTCAATCATGGAAATTATTTCTCCAAAAACAAATATAGCATTTTCAAGTCCGTTAACCAACATCACAATCTGCTAAAGCATATAAGAAATACATATAGACTATTTAACCAATAGCGTATGCTAAATTAAATGAAAAAAGTAAAATAAAAAATAAATAAATAAATAAATAAAAAGGGGGGGGGGGAGGGCCAGAGGGAAGGAAGAGGAAGGGAGGAAAAGAGGGGAACACTACACTACAAAGATTAGAAAAGTTATGGCAAGCGAAGGAGGGAACCCACTAAGTCCCCCTTAAAGAAATATCGCAAGGGAGAGGCCAACCGCGCCTCAAGGTCATACCTCCATTAGACTGGTATCGAAGTCAACTGGCAGGCATTCTTGAATCCAAGGCTCCCACACTTCCCGAAACCTCTCCATAGTATCATCATGCAATGAAGTCATTTTCTCCATAGCCATGATATTAGAGACCGAATTCTCGAATTCCCTAAAGCTTAGCGATTACCAATTTAGCCCCTGTTAAAAGGTGGTAAATAAGACTTTTGCCATTTTTAGTGGCCGCAGTTACCGGACCATTTAACAATGCAATCCAGGGGTCAGGTGCTAAGGAGATATCTAAAACTTTGCTAATAACGTCGAAAATTTTTTGCCAGAATATCTTGACTAAATGACAATCCCACCAAATGTGAGACTGTGTTCCTACTGCATCACATCCCCTAAAACAAGATTTACCTGCGTCCCTAGCGGTGTGACAAAAACGATCTGGAACCAAGTGCCATCTTAAAAACACTTTAATATTAATCTCTATCTAATTCACTGACGCAGCTCGGCCGAAGGAGGCCAGCCAACCTTTCCTCCATTCTTCTTCAGAATATTGAATGCCCAGATCCCTCTCCCACCGGTGTTTAAGCTTAGCCCTGGGATCACTATGTGTCTTACAAAGCTGCTCATACACCTCTGTTATTGAGTCCCGAGCTCTGGGATCCTGTTTGCACCTCATTTCAAACGATTGAGGTTGGTCTACATTTCCACTGGTTCGGATTAAAGACTTAATAAAATGAGAGATTTGTAAATAACCGAATAGTTCCTTCCCCGAAAAACCACATGTCTCCGAGAGCTGAGAAAAAGGGACTCTACTCGATCCCTGCATACAATCTGATATATAATGAATGCCTGCTTCCCTCCATTTAGTAAATCTTCCCGGATCTGTGAATACCGGGGTGAACATAGGATTGCCCCAAAGAAGCATCATAGGCAAGTATGGAGAGACCAAACCTCTCAGAAATTTAAGACCATCCCATAAATGGAGGGAGAAAGACATAATCGGATTAACAACCGATTTTTTATAGTTCGTAGGAAGCCACAGCAGATTCTCAACCTCAATGGGGTGGCAAATAGCCGCCTCAATTTGAACCCATGATGGCGTGTCCGTCGTTAAGCAATACGAAGCTAATTGTGCCACCTGCGCTGCCTGATAATATTTTGTCAGGTTGGGTACCCCTAAACCTCCCCTGGATTTTGGCAATAACATTATGGCTTTAGTAACTCTAGGTTTCCTATTTGCCCAAATAAACTCAAAAATTTTATTTTGCAGGCTCTTTAAAAATTGTGCCGGTATTTTGACTGGAAGAGACCTAGCTATATATAAAAATTTGGGTAGTACATTCATCTTCACTGCTGCTATTCTGCCCAACCAGGATAGGCCAAACGACTTCCAAGTCTTTAATAAACCCAGAAGCTTCTGGCGTAGCGGGATATAGTTAGCGTTAAAAAGTGAATCATAAGAACTAGTTAAATTTATACCCAGATATTTCACTCTATCCTTCTCCCAACGAAAGTCAAAAGCTGCTTGCAGGCGGGACCAAATATCTTGTGAAATGTTTATGTTCAGAGCACTAGACTTAGAAGTATTTACTTGCAAACCAGAAACTTTAGCGAAATCAATTAACAACTTCATAATATTGGGTAAAGAGATTAGCGGATTGGTAACCAAAAGGAGTACATCATCAGCAAAAAGACTTATCTTGTGCTGCACCCCCCTCACTTCCATGCCTGAAATATCCTGGGAGTTTCTAATAATTTGAGCAAAAGGTTCCATTGCCAAGGCGAACAGGCTAGGGGACAAGGGACAACCCTGTCTAGTACCTCTGGCCAGAGGGAAATAGTCAGATCAGAAACCGCAATATTTAACAAATGCTACCGGACCATTATATACAACTTTAATCATGTCAATGAACTTTGGGCCAAAACCCCATCTCTCCAACAATGTAAAGATATATTCCCATGAAACGGAATCAAACGCTTTCTTGATATCGCGTGAAAGAAGCATTCCTTGGGTCCCCTTCTCTCTGACCAAGTGCACCAGATGGACCGCCCTCCTAATGTTATCCCCCGCCTGTCGCCCCGGTATGAAGCCAGCCTGATCCCTGTTAATTATTTGGGGTAGAAATTTTTGCAACCGATCCACTAATATCTTTGTAAATAATTTAACATCTAAATTTATTAAGGATATAGGTCTGTAATTGGAAGGGCGCTTTTGTTGAGGAGTGGTCTCCCTCAGCAACAAGCGCCTTTCAACTATTGAAAAAGACTTTTACTTCAGCTCCTGTGTTGATTCATCCCAATACAAATCACCCGTTTCTGTTGGAGGTCGACGCCTCTGAACTTGGGGTGGGAGCAGTTCTCTCTCAGTATTCTGGAAATCCGGAGAGACTGCATCCCTGTGCGTTCTTTTCACGTAAATTTTCTCCTGCTGAACGTAATTATGATGTTGGTAATAGGGAACTATTGGGTATTAAACTGGCCTTTGAAGAGTGGCGTCACTGGCTCGAAGGTTCTCTACACCCCATTACCGTATATACTGATCACAAGAATCTAGAATATTTAGAGTCCGCCAAGAGGCTTAACTCGCTGGGCACTCTTTTTCTCTCGTTTCAATTTCATTATCACCTACAAGCCGGGGAAAAAGAATACCAAAGCAGACGCCTTATCTCGAAATTTCGGAGATTGTAAGGATCGATTTGATCCTGCTGAACTGATTCTGCCCTTAGGTTGTATAGTGGGCGCCCTTCTTCCTTATTTGTCTAGTTCTTTGACGCCATATCAGATTGATACTCCTCCCGGTAAACCCTCTGAATGCTTATTTGTTCCACCTCATTTACGTCTCGCCGTTTTACAGGAACTTCATGATGCCAAGTCCGCCGGTCACTTAGGGGTTCGGAAAACCTTGGCTGTCGCTAAACGCCATGTCTGGTGGCCTATCATGCCCCGTATGTGCACGGAGTAAAACAACCCATGGGTCTCCAGCGGGGTTATTAGTACCTCTGGAGATTCCTAGCGAGCCATGGTCCCACATATCCATGGATTTCATTGTCGATCTACCTCAATCACAGGGAAATACTGTAATCTGGGTGGTGGTTGACCGCTTCAGTAAAATGGCTCACTTTATTCCTTTGGTAAAACTTCCGTCGGCACCAGACTTGGTGCAATTATTCATTAAGCACGTTTTTCGTCTCCATGGTATACCACAGAATATTGTTTCAGATCGGGGGGTTCAGTTTATATCCCGCTTTTGGAAAGCCTTTTGTACTCGCTTGGGCATTAAAGTTTCTCTTTCTACAGCTTATCATCCCCAGTCTAACGGACAGACCGAGCAGGTGAATCAGAGTTTAGAACAATATTTGCGCTGCTTTGTGTCCGATTGTCAAGAACAGTGGGCGGAATTTATCGAATTTGCTGAATTCGCCTTTAACAATGCGCCTAGCGAGTCGACTACGTTTTCGCCGTTTTTCTGTAACTATGGCAGGAATCCTAAGGCGTCATCCTTCTCTGGTCCTTCCTCCAACTTGCCGGCCTTGGAGGAATGGCTACGGGAAAGGACTAAGGTGTGGTCTGAGATACAGATAAACCTTAAGAAAGCCTCTGAAAAATATAATGTTCGCGGACCGACATAGATCGCGGGAACTACCATTTCAGGTAGGATACTGGGTCTGGGTATCCACTAGAAATATTGCCCTTAGACAACCCTCGCCTAAGTTAGGCCCTAAATACATCGGTCCTTTTCCCATCACTAACAAGCCGAGTAATGTTACCTTTAAAGTCAAGTTACCTATGTCCATGAAGATTCCGTCTACCTTTCATGTTTCTTTGTTAAAATCCGCCAGAAATGTTCAGGTGTCATCTCCTCCTCCAGTCGTAATGGGAGATGAACCTGAATATGAAATTAACAGAATACTCGATGCTCGAATGGTTCGAAATTCATTACAGTATTTAATCGATTGGAAAGGTTTTGGTCCTGAGGAGAGGTGTTGGGTACCGGCCAAAGATGTTCATGCCAGAACTTTAGTCAATAGATTCCATCGTGAGAATCCTGATAAACCTGGTAAGGGTCCGGAGGCCCCTCGTGAAGGGGGGGTAGTGTCACGGGGACCTCGCACTCACCCGGCCTTCGGTCCCACGCCGGCTGCGCTCGGTCGGCCGGAGTGCAGGCTGGGCGGCGTCTCCGGCAGGCGGCGGCTCGGCGGCCTCTGTCCCCGGCCGTCGCTCGGCTATTTCCACCGCGAGCAGCCGCTCGGCTGTTTCCGTCGCGAGTGGCTGCTCGGGCGGCTCCGTCACCGGCGGCGCCTGGAGCGGCCGCGTCCCTGACATCGCGGCACGCTCCTGACGCTCAGGATCGGGCTCGCGTGCGTGCGCGCGAGCACTCAGGCTTTATGCCCTCCGGTGGCGCTGCACACAGCGCGCCCGCCGGAGGTAATTAGTTCTGGGCCAATGAGCCCAAGGGTGCTTTGGGCGGAACGCCCTTGTGGTTTGAATGGGGCAATCAGCCCCAGGTTCCTAGTTACACCAATCATGTCCCTCAATCTGCCCGGTCACTTCCTATAACCCTTTCAGTGCCAAGCCCGTAGTTTCTACGTGCTTGCTTCCACTCCACTTAAGTGCCAAGCCCGTAGAAACTACGGGCTTGGCATTTACCCCAAACAGTTAAAAATAAATAAAAATAAAACACTTACCTTTGGTATCCCCGAGAAGCTGGGGGTCTCCTCTTCCTGGGGGGGGCATCCGATCGCCCCCCCCGACGTCCTCCGTCTTCAGGGGGGGCCCGAAACCGGCCGCCCCCCCCCCCCGTTTTCCCCGCGCTCAGCAGAAGTAAAAAAAAAAAAAAGCGCCACTGACTCACCTCCTCGCCCGATCCCCGGCCCGCCGTCTTCTCTTCACCGGGGGGGGGGGGGGGGGTTCGATCCCCCCCCCCTGGGCTCCGCAGGCTTCGGTGAGGATCCTCTTCCGGGTCCTCACCGCTCGTAATGGCGGCGATGGCCGCCGCCTCTAATGGGAGGCGGCGGCCCCGCCTTTTGTGGGAGGAGCGGGATGACATCATCCCGCTCCTCCTATACCCTCACCGAGCACCGGTGGTGATCGGTGCAGAGCGGGTGAGAGGAGAGGAGGCTCCGATCGGAGCCTCCTCTCCTCTCATCCGCCCTGCGCCGATCACTATCGGCATCTGACAGATGCCGGCGCTGAGAGAGCGGCGCGGGACAGCGACGTGGGACCCAGGATTGGAGGTGAGTATAGTGTACAAAAAAAAAAATAAATGTCATTTTTTTTAAATATGTGTCTGTGTTTTTATTTTTTACTTTTAACCCCTTGTGAACTGGTAAGGGGTCCATGACCCTATGTCGTTTTTTTTTTTTAATTAACCCTTTGTTTTCTGTCATCCAGCAGCTATAAAAGGCTTCTAGCAAGTGAGCAGAAGCCAGTGATTGCGAGGGACAGAGTGATCCAGTATGGATGGGAGGTAAGTAAGTAAAAAAAAATAATAATAAAATATTTTTTCTCTTTGTGTGTCTGTGTTTTTTTTTACATTTAACCCCTTGTGAACTGGTAAGGGGTCCATGACCCCTATACCAGTTCACAAGGCTGGGGGGATGGCAAGTCACCTGCACTAGCTGGTGACTTGCCATTAACCCTTGGCACCCCCATTACCTGCCTCCCCAAAGGCCAGGGGGGGCAGAAGAGCCTGGGCCCACGGGCTATGCGGGCTTTGTAGCCTGCAGGGCCAGGGGCCACAAAAGCTGGCCCCTGCGCCCTGTTTCTACAAGCCCTGCATAGCTGGTCCCGGGCTGGTTACTTCGGGTAAGGGGGACCCCATGTCGTTTTTTTTTTGGATTTTTAAGGGTTTTTAACCCTTAAAAATCCAAAAAAAAATGGGGTCCCCCTCCCCTGGGAGGGGGGACCCTATGTCATTTTTGTTCCTGATTTAACCCTTTGTAGTGTGGATGGTAGTTGTATTTTATTTGTAAATGTTAAAAATTACTTGTTTCAGTTAGGGGGGTCTCCTGGGCAAGAATGGGGGGCTACCGATAAATATGTGGTACCGTTCTAATCGGTAGAAATGGGGCTTTCACATGCAATATGATTTTCTTTAATAAAATACATTTTTTTATGTAAAATAAAGGAGGCAATTTTCTAAAAAAAATTTTTATTTTATTTTTTTTGTTTTACTTAATAATATTGTAAAAAACAGAATAAAATTTACAAACAAGACATTTCATGTTAAAGCCTAAACTCTGCTCCAAAAAATATATTTATATAATTTTCCTGAAAATTCCAGCAAAAATGTCGCAAAACATGGCGCAAAACATGGCGCAAAATGGGGAAAAAATGACCTGTCAACAGAGGGTGACAAAATCTCAAGTAGGCTGGCAATTAAAAGGGTTAATAGTACCTATGCATGTTGGGTATTGTTCTGTTCGAGGGACCTTGCGCTTTCAGACTTAGCTTGTTTTTTCTGGTTTGCATATTTATATTTTAGGAAAAGGTGTTTTTTATTCAGCTTTTTTATAATTTTTTTAGGGAAACCCTGTGCAACCAAAGAATTCTTTGAGGGATTAATTCCAGAAAGATGAGCCCACTACAACAAGCTGGGTACGCTTAGAAAGCTTAACATGTGTACTTTTAGGGAATATATGGTTTATGGGGGATATTCCAAATGTAAAGGGTTGTTTTGGTTGAAAAATCGCAAGATGCGCACTTTGTCTGCAGAGCTGAAATTTTCAAGTAAAATTACCGTTATGCGCACGCTTTACTTTGGGGTGTTTGGCAACTCTTCCCTTGACAGTAGCTATGCATGTTGGATATTGTTCTGTTCGGGGGATGTGTTTTTTCAGATTATACTTGTTTTTTCTTGTTTGTAAATAGTTTTTTTTAGGAAAATGTGGCTTTGATTCTGCTTTTTTATCCTTTTTTAGGGAAACTCTTTGCAACCAAAGAATACATTGAGGGATTACTTCCAGAAAACTGTGACCACATCAACAAGCCTGGTACAAATAGAAAGCCTGAGGTGTGTACTTCCAGAGAATATATAGTTTGTGGGGGGTATTTCAAATGTAAAGGGTTGTTTTTCTGGAAAAACTGCAAGGTGCGCATAGCGCATATCACAGTTGTATTTTTTCTGAAAATCCCCTAAAGCGCTGTTTCAGTTTGGGGGAGTCTCCTGGGCAGGAAAGGGTGTCTACCTATATATATGTGGTATCGCTGTAACCGGGAGAAATTGGGGTTTCACATGCAATAAGATTTTATTGACAAACTTACATTTTTTATTACAAAAAAACACTACAAATTGTAAAAAATAGATTTTTTTTTTATTTTTTTGCACATATTTCACCCAAGAATATTGAGAATACACCTAAAAAATGACAAACAAGAAATTTCATGTTAAAGCCCAGACTATGCTGAAAAAAACAATATATCATTTTCCTGGGAAATCCCTGGAAATCCCTTCAAAAAACACATATGAACATGGGGAGCGCAAAATAGTGCAAAATGGTCTGGCACCAAGGGTGACGAAAACTTCAGGTAGACTGGCAGCGAAAGGGATAAAGGTGTTCCTATTGCAGTTGATCCTTGCCCGTGATAGCGTGCTGCTGGGTGCGAATTGGTGTCTGTTCCGTTACGTATCTTGCCGTGTATGACCATCCCTGATTGCTGCCTGGACCGACCTTTGCCTGTTTTCCTGACCACGATTTCTGCCTGCTCCTCTGTACTGCGTATCTGTGATTCCCCGGCGTGACCTTTGGCTTGACCCGACCATTCTTCTGTCTCATCCTCCTGTACCGCGCTTCATTGGATTGATCTGCCGTGTATGACCTTTGCCCGTTTGACCTTACCCAGTCTCGTTCCTGGTTCGTTTGCCTTCCCCTGCATAAGTCTGCATCCTTTGTGCTAAGAAGTCCTGGGGGCAACCGTGTCCGGTGAGGCGTGTCCAGCGTCCCGGCAAACGGGGGCTTGTCTATAGGCGAAGCTAGCAGTGGAGATTGGGGGTTGCAGACTTAGTTGGAAGGTGGGCATCCCACGGGACCTGACACACCATTTGTCATATATTTGTGTCATTTTGTCTTTGATGTTTGCTTTTCTCTATTTTGTGTCTTTTCATTTAGATTTTTGTACTGAACTTTCACCATATGCAACGTAAGTGTATCAAACTGGCCTCATTCGGGGGTTGTAAAGAGATGGCCACTGGCTCAGAAGATTGAAGACACTTCTAGTGCTGACGGAGCCGGTGGTCATCTTTCTTTAGCCCCCGCTGAGAGGGTCAGGGCTCAGGTGAGTTACAGCACACTCTACATCCCCCCACCACAGTATTTGGGTCCCTGAGGCTGAACATTTATTCAAAGTTCAGCCAAACATGCCAAATCCAAACTTTGCTCATTCTAGTCACGTTTCATTGAAAAAAGGTGCAAGCCCAATGTGATCCAAGAGAGATTGGCAAAATAAGGCCCACTGAACAAGCCAGCCTAATCAATGGAAATAAAAGGAATCTTTCAAGAGAACAGAACAGAAGTTTTCAGTTAGCAATGACTACCCAGTTTAATGAGGAGTATAAACAAATTATGGAAGTGTTCAATAGACATTCAAACTTCTTGAAGCAAGATATGGCCCTCATTTGTCTGACAAGGCCCCTGTTTTATTTAGGAGAGAACCAGACTTTAGGTAGCCGGCTCACCAAGGGTTAAATTGACCCACAAATTAAACCAAAAAATGGTACTTTTTTGGGAGCGTTGGCTTACATAAATGTGGTAACTGTATGGACTGTAGGATAATAAAAACTAAAGAAAAAATAAACATTGTTTTTAAAACTTTTATTCTAACTGGAATAAAGTATTTCAGATTCCACAAGTTCTACTACATATGTCGTGTACCAGATTCATTGCCCTTGTGGACAACAATACATGGGTGGAACTACAAGGGCACTGAAAATAAGCATATGTGAATATATTTTCAATATTACAAAGGTATCATATCTCATAATTTGCCTGTGCTTTTTGCATCTGCACATCCCCTTCAGGTCTGATTTTTTGTGGCAATGAACATGCACAACCGCATTGGCAGGGATCTAATAAAAATCTCTCTTAGAAGGAGTCATATTGGATTCACAGGCTTGATAAACTTGCTCTGAAGGCCCTGAATGTTGAATTTCATTTGAACGGTTTTATTAAAGAATGGTTTTATTTTAGACAATGTAAAGCATTGAAGCATTTTTTTATCATGAGCTGGTATTTTTATTTTTTATTATTATTTATTTTATATATTTTTGTATATTCATTTAAATATGCAATAAATATTGTATGTTTAGACCTTTTTATGCCTTTACCCTTGTAAGCGTAAGATACCGGTAGCTGCTGGCAAAACAAACAGGGGTACAAAGGCGCTGACATTGGCCGTCCAATACCTAGTGCATCAATCAAAGCTAATAAGTCAGCCTTCTGTGCAGCCACTGCTAGCAGCAATGTAGTCCACAGTGCACCATCAGATAAGAAAAAAATGCCAGCGTATTTAACACTGGATCTTGCTTCCATGTAGCGGCTGTCTAATCATTCCTATTGCAGTGTCATTGGGTGGTGCCCTCTGTAGGTATTTCTCTTGTATACAGAGAAAGAAGCTCACATGCTTCCCCCGTTTAACCACATGACTGCTGGCAGCCTATTGGAGTTAGCCCAGCAGACCCAAGGCTACTGTTATAAGAAGATGAGGAAATCTGGGATGCACTTTTAATGCAGCGGTGGAGTGCTGGGCTGATCTAGCTGTAAATCAGCCATTTGCTCACTTTCACTGTGAAGCATCTTGATTTTGGTGCCTAGATTTGCATGTCATGGACAACCCCAGCACTCCATCAACTTGGCACCTGAGAACAAAATAGTTCCTGTAGCCATCTTCAGTACTCAGTTGATACTGATAGATAGGGCTCTCTGTGACAGTAATTACTATGCTGGTTATTTTCCCATGATAGAAGTGATAGGCAATGCTGGATATAGCTGTTCTATGACAGGAGAGCATTGGTTATTCAGTCATGCACAATACAGATTGACATAATGTGTGTGAATCTAAGCCCTAAAAATAAGGCAGTAATGTTTGCATATAACTGTAAGGTGGGTTCCCAGAGTCATTTCTACTGATGGGCCTACAACACCCAATGGCAGGCCTGGCACCCTCCTTCTTGAGCTGACTCCAGGCCACCAACAAATCAAGAGCAAGGTAAATAAGTATGTGCAGTTCAGACATTTTAAACCTTTCACAAGCATGACATTCATTCAGCCTAGATTAATCAAATAACAAGGTGTTTTTTAAGCCAGCCTAGCAGCATGTCTGCACTCCTCAATGTTACATTGACCTTGTTGTATTTGTGTCATTTTCACAATTTGCAGCATTGCTGTCATGGAGAGGGAACGAGACATACGTGATAAATTCAATAGAGCTGGGGTTAGTGATTCAATTGTCAAATGTTGAACCTAACAGCTGGAGAGATGAAAAGTATAGTCCTAAAGTGTCATTGCCTTCAAATAATGAGAGTTAATTCCCCTGACAAGACAGATGGATGCTGATGGTAATGGTAATGATGTTTTCTGATCGTTTTTGTTATTATGTATATGCATTAAAGATTAAGTGTGGTGGAGGTCCCTGGGCACAAAATCTGGTGGAGGCCCCATATACAGTATTTTCTTTCCTTTAAAATAATAGTCCAGCTAAGTAACTGATTGGTGGTTGTCTGGCACCCGCCTACTTACTGGAAAGTCAGATCAAGTCCCTTGTGCCACCCTTGTGCGGGTGCGTGCTGCTCGGGAACACCTGCTTGCCATTCTGGGCGGGGGGTAGTGTAGTCGCCCAGCAGAAAACTCCCTGCATTGAGCTGCCATTGGTTGTGCTTGGTGGCTTATGTGCAGTGACAGCTCTGCACGCACCCATCACTGTAGCGTTGGTGGCGGTGGCTTTGCTGCTCTAGACTCTGCTTCTTGCCCTGTTTGGCTGCAGGTTTGCAAAAACAAAAAAGGCTTGGAACCCACTACTGCCGATAGCTTTGTTGCTGGCCCCACAACCCATCAGACCAAAGACTGAAAAGCCTCCTGGACAAAACCATAACCCAAAGGTTGGTGGAGGCCCCCTTTGCAGGCCAAGTGGTGGAGGCCCCGGGGCTAGAGCCTCTTGCGCCCCTCTCATAATCCGGCCCTGTGTATATGTATACTTTCAGCTAATACTGACATTGACCAAAAAATGTTATCCAGGTCAGCGTCTCGTATGTTAAAAAACAAAATTTATATCTATATATCTACATTACATACAAGGACAACATCAAACATGTACAGTGGGGACACTGACATGTCCCACTTTGCTGACATTATGGGGAATGGGGAATACTGTCTTACTGAGTACTGGATGCAGTAAGAATACTACAATTCTTACTGAATGACGGTGGTGGAATGCATGGATTGGCTGAGCATTGGCTCAATCACCAACATCTTTTATGGACTGAAGATCCCTAATGTTACTGGCTACATCTACTAATACACACGAGTTGCTTAGAATGCTGTAGATATTTGGGCCTGATTTATTAAGCACTTCTGGCAGACAGTGCCACATCAGTGCAAATTAGAGCAGACAAAAATACGATTTATAATTTTTTCAACATGTTGCTGCACCACTAATGTATTCTCAGTGTGCCACACACCCCGCCTCCCCTTTAATCCTTACGATTGGGTTACTCACCGCAGGTGACGACGTTGCAGAGAGGAAGTCTTGTAACGAGCCCCCTTCCGGCCTATATATACCTGGTACCTCCCACTTAACACCAGTGTTTTTCTCTCTGCATGGCGACAAGACAGAAGAAAGAAGTCTCCTGCTTGCAGGTAGCCGGGGTCTTGCCCCGGCACCCCCTTTGGGTCTATTTCTGCCCAGTTTGATTGTTTGTTACCTATGCGGTTAATGGAAGCCTCCCAGCCCTGGCTGCTCACTGGGCAAACGGTAGATGGCACTATAGGTGCCTAGGAGCTTATCTCCTCCGCTCGACCTCACGCGTGGGGCAATGCGGCTATCCGGCATGGTGATCCAGATTTGGGATGCCCCTGTCCCGATGTCCCTTTAGGTCACCTTCTCCCGCTTGGCCTTCTCCCTTCGCTGGGGGGGGGGGGGAGGGGTGTGTGTGTAATGTGCATGAGTGCTTAACTTTACTGTGAAAAGGCCTTGGCAGTTTTTAGTGTCAGCACATGGCCAGGGCTGCTGGGGCCTGTTTTCAGTTACTGCACGTTTGTATTTCTCTCTCTTCTCGGCTCTTCGTTTCCCTGGTCTCATTAGAGACCTGTACGCTGCAGCCGGTGGGGGAAGAGCCTTCTGTGCGGCTGAAGCTTCACAGGTAAACGGCCCCACCATTGTGCACGTGGGGCCGTTCTTATGCTATGTGCTGCTTGTGTAGCGTTTCCCTGGGGCATTTCTACTTATGGGTATATTTTTTACGTCCGCATTCTGATAGGTTGACTTAATATATCACATATCTGTGGGATTTGGGCTCCAGTTGCTGCGTTATTACACATTACCATTCTGATATGAATGTATATGGATATATATATATTGGTGTTTGTGTATGTGTTTATGTATATATATATATATATATATATATATATATGTGTGTTGTGTATATTTATATATATATGTATGGGCATGTATTCATACCGGTATGTACTCGGATTTTTTTCTTTTTGCACTTTTGGCTTTGCCTTGAAATTGCATGTGTCATGTGTATTTATTCAAGATGTTTAAGCTAGCCATATATGTTTGCCTTATTGGTTATGTATGATTGTGGTGCATTCTGGCTGGTGGACTGACTGTGGTCTCTTTTCCCCCACAGATTCTGGGATTCCCTCACTGCAGGCTCTCCCGGTTCTGTTATACCTGGCTAGCCTTATTACTCTAAATTGGGTTTTGTCCTAAGGTTTTAAAAAAAAAATATATATATATATTTAAAAAAAAATAAAATTAAAATCCTCCCTTTCCCGGGACATTAATTTAAAGGGGCATCCCGGGTGGCTTTATGCGTAAAACCCACGGTTGTTGCGAATACCATAAAATCACCATATGGAGGCTTCCGACAATACCGGAAATGGCTCTTCGGGGCCATCTAGGCTGTGTGGGGGTTATGGGACTCCGCTCCCAGGCGATGAGGTTATATTATGCATTCCTTGTGCAAAGCGGAATATTGTGTGTCAGTCCGTCGCTCCGGCTTCTGGCTCCTCGCAACTTCCGTCATCTCCTACCCCCCCTCCCTATTCCGGACCCGTGTGACATTGTCAAAAGTGGGGATTCGCAATCCGAGGTGTGTGCGCGATTGACCAACCTCGAGAAAATAATTTCCGCCAAAGTAGCTCAGAAGGCTACAGCGAAGCGGAAACACCTTTCCCCGGCAGCTCCTGCTTCGGAGGATGAGAGGTGCGAAGTTGTGGATTGGTCCGATTATTCCCTGGAGTCGGATGAGCCAGCAGACCAGCTAGAGATTGATGCTGTTGGCGATCAGGCTACAGGGGTATCCCTTGACACCCCCTCCATTTTGGCTCAAATGTTTGAAATTTTGAATTTAGATCCACCTCAGGCAGTCGCCCTGCCAAAGGGTGAGTTGTTTGATGTGCCTCAGCCGCGTTTGGTGTTTCCCAGGCGACAACACTTGGAGAGGGTTGTGCTTAAGGAATGGGAACAACCCACGCGACTGGCTGGAATCCCTCCTAGTTGGGATAAACGCTATCCCTTTCCGGAGGATTTGGTGAAGCTTTGGTCAGTTCCCCCTGACGTCGATACCCCTGTGTTAGGGCTGTCTAGCACGGCTGTGGTACATTCTTCTGACACCATTGCCATTAAGGATGGTGAGGATCGTCGGATTGATCAATTTGCTCGCCATGGTTTTATCAGTGCCGGATCAACGCTGCGGCCAGTGTGTGCTTCGGCGCTTCTTCTGTGGGCAGTTAGATCCATTATTAGGGATCTGTGCACAGGTCTTGATCCCGCTTGTGATGAGTTTAGTTCTCTTAAAACAGTGTGAGTCATTTATTTCCTTTGTCTTGTCCGCTCAGGACGATGCTCTGGCGATGAGTAGCAGGACAGCGGCAATGCTGGTGGCAATTCGTCGATCAGTGTGGCTGCGCCAGTGGTCGGCGGACTTGGTCTCTAAAAAGGTGCTCACAGCACTTCCTTTTTTGGGTTTGCGACTGTTTGGTGATAAAATTGATTCAGTTGCAAAAGGTGGTAAAATGCCTCAACGCAAGAGGCCTCGTCGCCCCTTTCGGGGTGCAAGTGCCTTTAGACCTTCCTTTCGGGGATTTAGAGCGGGTAGGGGGGTTTCCTTTCCCGCTACCAGAGGTGCAGGTTGGACCCGGGGGAGGGGCCGTGGCCGTCCCGCTAGTCCTGGGGCACCAAGCCCAAACCTGCTGGTAAGCCCCCTCAGCAATGAGGGGCTGCCCTCCCCCATGCGGGCGGGGGGACAATTGCGACACTTCCCCCAGGTTTGGGACCAGGAGGTTCCGGACAGATGGGTCCAAGAGGTGGTGTCGTCCGGTTACAAACTGGAGTTCGAGTCTCGCCCTCCTTCACGGTTCTTTCGGTCTCGGATGCCCATCGATCCTTTGGCCGCACAGGGGCTCCTGGCGTCGATAAGGAATCTTTTAGAAATGGCGGTCATCCGGCCGGTACCGCGCTTAGAGATGGGCCTCGGTTTCTACTCCAATCTTTTCGCAGTCCCCAAAAAGGAAGGGTCGGTTCGTCCCGTCCTGGACCTGAAATTACTCAACAGGTTCATCCGTATTTGGAAGTTTCGCATGGATACTTTGCGTATGGCCATCGGTTCTCTTCGGCAGGGGGACTTCATGACGTCCATAGACATCAAGGATGCTTATCTTCATGTTCCCATCTGCCAGGCTCATCAACGTTTTCTTCGATTCGTGATGAAAGATCAGCATTTTTCAATTCGTGGCACTTCCGTTTGGCCTTACCTCGGCCCCAAGAGTGTTCACCAAGGTGCTGGCAGGGGTGATGGCCATTTTCAGATCTCGGGGCATTCGTGTCGTACCTTATCTGGACGACCTTCTCACCATGGCTCCGTCCCTCAATCAATCAGAGACAGACACCAGGATGGTGGTCTCCACGCTGGAAAGCTTTGGTTGGGTGATCAACTTTCCCAAGTCCTCCCTCGCTCCGGCCAGGGTGGTGTCTTTTCTGGGGATGCAGTTGGACTCTTGTCAACACAGGGTGTTTCTCCCTCAGTCCAAAATGTATCTGATTCAGGAGTTGGCTCGGGTCCTACTTTCCAATCCTCGGCCGTCCATCCGTCTGGGGATGAGGCTGGTAGGGTTGATGGTTGCCTCGTTCGAGGCAGTTCCTTTTGCTCAATTTCACACGAGGATGCTTCAGCTCTATCTGTTGGTGTCCTGGGACCTGCGGCCTTGGTCGCTGGATCGGCCCTTCCAGTTGTCCTCCCGGGTCCGGCAGTCCCTCCAATGGTGGTTGGTCTCGGCCAATCTCGTAAAGGGCAGGTCTTTCCTAACCCCTCTTTGGGAAATTGTCACTACAGACGCCAGTCTTTCGGGATGGGGGGGATTCTGGAAGGAGCTTCAGTTCCAGGGGCAGTGGGGACCTCATGAGGCCCACTTACCCATCAATATTCTGGAACTGAGAGCCATCCGTTGGGTTCTTGCCCTTCTGACTCAACACGTTCTGGGCCTTCCAGTCCAGGTTCGTTCAGACAACCGAACAGCGGTTGCTTACATCAATCATCAGGGAGGGACTCGCAGTCCGGGTGCTCTCAGGGAGGTGTCCCTGATCCTGACCTGGGCGGAGGCCAATGTTCCTTGTCTCTCGGTGGTGTACATTCCAGGGGTGGAAAACCAGGAAGCGGACCGGTTGAGCAGGGGCTCTTCCCGTCTGGGAGAATGGGCTCTCCATCCTCAGGTTTTTCGCTCACTGTGTCTCCGATGGGGGACACCGGAGGTGGACCTGTTTGCCTCTCGTCACAATTGCAGGCTCCCGAACTTCGTGTCGATCTCCCAGGATCCCTTGGCTCTGGCAGTGGATGCCACGTCCCTGAGCTGGGGGGATCTGGGGTTTCTGTACCTGTTTCCTCCGATACCCATGCTGGGCAGGGTGGTTCGGAAGCTGGCTCTGGAAAAGGTGTCCGCCATTCTCGTGGCCCCAAGGTGGCCAAGGCGAGTGTAGTTCGCAGACATCGTTCGGCTGGCAGTGGACCAGTTCGTTCTGCCTCTTCGGCCCGATCTGCTCACTCAGGGTCGGTTGTGTTACCCCAATTTACTAACGCTGGGTTTGACGGCCTGGCTGCTGAAACCTCCATCTTGAAGGAGGAGGGTCTTTCTGGCTCGGTCGTTAAGACTCTGATCAGTGCCCGGAAGAGGTCTTCTTCTATCATCTACTATAGGACTTGGAAAGCCTATATCGCTTGGTGTGAGATTAGATCTTTTCCTTGTAGGGTCTTTTCGGTCTCCAGGATTCTGGAGTTTTTACAGTCTGGCCTGGACTCTGGTCTTCAGCTAAGTACATTGAAAGGGCATGCCTTATCTATCTTTTTTCAGAAGCGTTTTGCGCTTCATCCTTTAGTTAAAACTTTTTTGAGGGGGTTACGCATGTGCGGCCCCCCAGGAAACCATTACTCCCTGTTTGGGTCTTGAATTTGGTTCTTTCTGCTCTTCAGGCTCCTCCTTTTGAGCCTTTGCAAGATATTGCTTTGTCTACCCCGACTCAGAAGATTGTCTTCTTGGTAGCTATCACTTCGGTCCGGTGTGTCTCGGAGTTGGCGGCCTTGTCTATTCAGGCGCCCTACTTTGAGAGACATCAGGATAAATTGGTCTTTCGGTTCAAACCAGACTTTCTTCCTAAGGTTGTTTCTGCTTTTCATTTGAATCGGGATATTGTTCTTCCCTCCTTGTGTCCTAATCCTAAGAATGACAAAGAGAGGGTTTTGCATTGTTTGGATGTAGTACGCTGTGTTAAGTACTATTTGATTAATACGTCTCCTTTTCGTAAAACGGATGCCTTTTTTTTTTTTGTTGTGCCCTGTGGGCCTAAGAAGGGTTTGGCACCGGCCAAATCTTCCATTAGCAAATGGATACGTCAGGCCGTTATTGCGGCCTATTCTGCTAAGGGGAAAGTTCCCCCTTTTCGTATCACTGCTTATTCTACTCGCGCCGTTGGAGCGTCTTGGGCTTTTCAGCACCAAGCTTCTGTTGAACAAGTTTGTAAGGCCGCTACTTGGTCTTCTGTTCATACTTTTTCTAAGTTTTACAAAGTTGATGTGCGGGCCTCAGCGGATGCTGTTTTTGGCCGCAAAGTTCTGCAGACTGCAGTCATTTAAGTTATGCTTCATTTTTGCCTTCGGATACCCATCCCTTGTGGACACTGCTTTTGGATGTCCCAATCGTAAGGATTAAAGGGGAGGCGGGGTGTGTGGCACACTGAGAATAATACCATTTTGTGAGTACTCACCTGAAAAATGGATATTGTCAGTGTGCCACACACCCCGCTTCACCCCGCCCTTTTCGGTATCCCGAATCCTTTATATGGTGAAGCTTTTCTTTATTTTGAGGTTACCTTTAGATTACTGGTACCTTGTCTTTCTGCTTTTTAAATCACTGGTGTTAAGTGGGAGGTACCAGGTATATATAGGCCGGAAGGGGGCTCGTTACAAGACTTCCTCTCTGCAATGTCGTCACCTGCGGTGAGTAACCCAATCGTAAGGATTAAAGGGGAGGCGGGGTGTGTGGCACACTGACAATATCCATTTTTCAGGTGAGTACTCACAAAATGGTATTTTTAATAAATGGGTTACTTTGTACTGCACCAACATGCACATGTGTGAAAAAAGATTATAAATTATATTCTACACTACTCTAATTTGCATCGATGTGGCACTGTCTGGCAGAAGTGTTTGATAAATAAGGCCCTTTGTTTCTCAAAAGCCTGTAAATACGCCACACCCCTACACAACACCACAAACTGGTTTAAGCCGTCCCACTTTGAGGCTCTTAAAATTGTCTATTTAGTCATGAACTTAAAGGAAAACTCTCTTTTTGTCAGGTTTCTGATGTTCTGCCTTATTGGTTTCCTCCTCTGGGATGTAAAATAATTATTTGTGTTGGGACTGTGCCCCCATACCTGTGATTTACTTTTCAGCATGCCGTCTCCAAATTTCCTATATTCCTGTGTATCTTTGATCCTAAGGTGGGAGTGTTTTTTCTGGCCTTCAGTAAAAAGTACTGACTACATATCCCGGAATCCTTTCACTGTAAAAGGTGAACATGTTAGCAGCTTTCCCCCAAAAAATTATGTGGGGTCCCCCCTACCCAGCATAACCAGCCCAGGGATCAGCTATGCAGGGCTTGTAGAACAAGGTGCAGTGGCCATCTTTGGTGGCAGCCCACCCTGCTGGCTAAAAACCTGCCAAGCCAAATGGCCCCAGGCTCTTCTGCCACCCCGGGCTTTGGAGAGGCAGGTCATTTGGGGGGCGGTAGTTTTTTGCCAGCCCCTGAGCTTTGTGAACTGGTCTCATGAATCCCTTACCAGTTCCCAAAGGGTTAACAGTAAAAAAAAGACACCACACAGAGTACAAATTATTTGTATTTATTTTTTCTTTACTCACCTCCGATCCTCAGCTGTCCACTGGTGATGTCCCACGAAGCTCCGATGACAGCTGCCGGCTGATCGGTGGAGGAAAGCTGGGATCACAGCCCCTCCAACCCTCTTACCTCTGACTACCCGGCACTACTGTGTGTCTTGGGTTGGGCGTGGGAATGATGTTGTGGATGATGTTACAGATTACGGCATATATTTTGCCACGAAAAAGCCCGGGGGCGACCGGAAGCACCTCTGGGGAAGAGGAGACCCGACGGGAGGGATTGCGACCTCAGGTGAGTAAATGAAATTTTTTTTATAGTTAGCTGTGGAAGTCAAAGCGGGGGGGCTAATGCGGGTCCTCTCTTGAATCCAGAAGAGCCCCCGGGGGAGGATCGGATGCCCCCCATGTAAAGAGAAGACCTGGCTAGATAGAGGGGTCAGGTGAGTTTTTAACTTTTATATTTTTTGTTCTGTGGGGTTTAAAGACCGCTAAGTGAGTCTCACGTATCTGGCACTTAACGGTAGGGGTGGCGTAGCTGGCACTAAAAGGGTTAAATAAAACATAAAATAGCAGAGCTCCACATATAAAAGTAATTTCATTCCATATAGTAAAATCCCACCCAGGGGTTCATCTAGAATGTTCACAATCAGGACTATCAATTATATAAGATAGCCAAACACTTCTTATTCAAAAATGGCTGTTAAAATCATTGTCCAGGCACACTCAAAAGTATTACATTGTGTAGGGCTATACATGACAATGTTCTCATTGTATTCCTTTTTTTAGAACAAAGCTATATTGTCAGAGTGTTTATCAATGCTTACCATCATGGTGTACTGTCCTCTGTGATGGGAGTGACAGGGCTGAGTGATGCAAGTACACTGTGTGAATTGCACTGGGAATTGGAGTGAGCTGGGCTTGAGTGATAATGTGGAGGGCTTTATTCTAGCCTACCACTAAGAGAGGGGGTCTCAACCACGAGCCTTAGGCCTCAGGCTTCGATTTGTGGTCAGGATCAGGAGGGGTGACGATGGAGGCCGGAAAGAGGAAGAAAAAACACCCTTTCCATTTGGTGACCAGGTTAAACAGACAGCATAGGACTAACACTGCACCAGGTAAGCTGTCAGGCAATTTATATTAAAGTTTTACTGGTCAATACATTTCATTTGCATTTCCTATTCTGTGTTTGCCAGCTTTTTGGTAGGCTATATAGATAAAAAAAAACATTCTAGAACTTGATTTTGTTACAGCCAAAATAGACATTTTTCACAAAGTTTCTTAATTGAAACGTGACGGCTATAAGGAGCGCATATGCAACCATAAGTGATGTCACAGCTGGGAGCGGAGGGGAGAAGCAGGTTGGCTATTAATTTGGCCATGGAAATAGAAAGGAAGTGGCACTGCTGCTGGTCCATCATGTGGTTGAAAAACATTATTACACTGGGAATTTGCAAGAACCTAGACATACTTTTAATAGATGTTTTGGCTTTAACAATATACAGCTAAGGAAAAGTTATCTATCTCTATAGCCTCATTTAAAATGCTTCAAAACGCTGTAGTGATATGGGAGTATGGGAATGGGATATACAAAAGGAATAGCCATTGTTGTATTAGAAAATGCAGTAGAGATGAGTGAAACCGTTGAAGATCGGGTTCGACAAGTTCGGACGAACTTGCCACTAAAGTTCAGTTTGGGTCCCCCCAACTCGACCCGAACCTAAACCCCACTGAAGTCAATAGGGAGCTAAATTTGGGGGACCAAAAATGTCAATAAGGGTTAGGGCTGCAAATCACGGGAACACCAGGACAATTGTCCTGCACAAAATGGGCTAGGGAACATACTCATAACAATAAAAGGAAGCAAAAAAATGTAAGAAATAAATTAAAAAAAATGAAGATATTAGTTTTAATGGGTAATGGAGGCCAAATCGAGGGGTAACACCAGGGAGATTGTCCTAAAGAAATACATACAAAAATAAATTAAAAATGTGGCTTGATAAAAATATATCCTCCAGTATTATTTGCTATTAAACTGCAATGACAGCACAGTGGCCTGGGCAAGGGTATGCTCCAGTATTACTTGATATTTAACAGTAATGAAAGCAACAGTGACTTCAATAATGGTATAATCACTATTACTTGATATTAAACTGTAATGACAGCACAGCAGCCTAATAAAGGTATGCTCCAGTATTACCTGATATTAAACTGCGATGACAGCACAATGCCCTGTGCAAGGGTATGCTCCAGTATTGCTTTATATTAAGGTGCAATGACAGAAATGACAGCACAGTGTCCTAAGTAAGGGTATGCTCCAGTATTAGTTAATATTATTCTGATATGACAGCACAGTGGCCTGAGCAAGCGTATGCTTCAGTATTGCAAAAAGACTATGTAAAAACATAGAAAAGACTCCGCGGGAAACCAAGGGTTAATTAGTCCTCTCTTTTACTTCACCAGTACTGCTCCTATGAGGTCGCAGTGCAGCCCAGCCACCAGAATCAAATTGCACGTACCAGATTTTCTCTTTAAAACATGCCCATCACAGATAGCTCAACTTCAAAATAAAGCAGTGATCATCAGTCGTCGTCTCCTATTTCATCATTGAAATCTCCTCAACAGTTAAATGGGACGTTGTTACAGGAAAAAAATAAAAAACGGACATAATGTAACACCTTTTTTTACGTGATTCTAAGATAACTTTATTGCGCTTAGCCCGTTAAGGATTCAAAATTGCGTATCATAAAATACTCCAATTCATAAGTAGTTGCCTTAAACTTCCTCTGTTCCAATATGGGTCATCCAATATAATAAGAAGTACCTCTCCCCTATGGAGGTAAAGCACGCAACAGCAGCTGCCAAGAAGAACGTAGTGACGTCCCATTTAACTGTTGAGGAGATTTCAATGATGAAATAGGAGACGACGACTGATGATCATTGCTTTATTTTGAAGTTGAGCTATCTGTGATGGGCATGTTTTAAAGAGAAAATCTGGTACGTGCAATTTGATTCTGGTGGCTGGGCTGCACTGCGACCTCATAGGAGCACTACTGGTGAAGTAAAAGAGAGGACTAATTAACCCTCTGTTTCCCGCGGAGTCTTTTCTATGTTTTTACATAGTCTTTTTGCAATACCCTTGCTCAGGCCACTGTGCTGTCATATCATTCAAAAGCTCTCTAATATACATGAAGGAGGTCACAGAATTTATAGCCAAGTAACCCAGTGTGCCATGTCTTGGGAGATATGGCATGCTGGCTCAAGCAAACCTGATAAAATATTGTTTGCAAAAAAAGATCCATAATAACTGGAAACCACTTGTGCTTTCAACTGAGACTAATTAAAGGGGAACAAGACCTAGGATTTCTCCTCTTCTGGTTTTTGGTCTGCTTTACAGGGATGTCCTGATTTGGGATTCAACAGTATGTGAAAGCTCCTGGTTCACCCACCCATTACCGCATCTTGATCCCTGCTCCCACAGTGCAAATGTGAGAAGGGCTCACCTCCAATCAACATAAATATGTATGGCTGAGTAAATTCTGAATAACTCATGTCCTCGCTTTTGGACACTCTTTCTTTGAAGTGTAGCACCACTTGTGTTTTTTTTTGCCCATCTTTCTGTTTTTTGTGAGGTTTCACTAGTTAGAATATTATCTTTGTTTCACTGAGCTATAATTAGTGCAATATATAGTTATGATCTGATACTTGTCACAACAAAGATTGTTTGTTCATGTTTTTTGCTACCAAGCGCAGTATTATAGATCTATTCTTAAACGGCAATTACTGCCTTTGGGTAATAGTTTTCTAATGTAATAATTTTTAATATTTTTATGTGTAATGTTGTCTTTCAATAAAATTACATGTTACAGGTGTCTGTTATATATTTTCTGTGGCTTTTTTTGCTTTGAGCAAAAATAATTAGTGGCTGAGTAATTTCTAGGGACATAATGGTCTTGTTACGGGCAGGCTGATTCACTACTAGCGGCAGCTATCAGCTGATGAGCGTGTGTACAGCAGCGCTAAGAGCGACCGCTAGTATACGGCTGTGATCAGCTGTAATGGGATCAGGTGCTGTAACAGAGCACTTCAGTCTCTGTAGTAACCTGTCCGGCATTAATGAATGAGATGTATGTTGGGCTTTCTAACACCAGTACAGCGCTGCAGGGAGCGAAATGTAGCGCCAGCTCATTGCGACTGACTCTCAATGACTCACATCATATTCAACAAAAAAACACACACAGCGTTGGCGCTCTGGATCTGGTGGCTATAGCATAGAGCGGCAGACGCTGTGTGATTAAAGTCTGTTTTTTAACACATATCCACCAGTAACAAAGCGAAAACACATGGAATTACATTGTTGTAACATTGTAACATTAATACTTTAATACCAGACCTGTAATGACAATTCTGCATATAAATAACAAAAAATCTAAAAACCCTGGTTAAACAGAAAAAAACATTGAAATGTATGGGAGAGCGACAGGTTGCGACAGGTAATACCTGGCGCTCTGGAAGCTAGAGCGCCGGCGCTATATGCTGCGCCGCCTGTAATGATAAATCGTACGCTACATGGCGCTGTTAGAGTCACTCACCAGAATCGCTTTCATAAATGTGCTATTGCATACAGGGGCCAGCGTTCACCAGACACTGCCTACCGCTACGAGGCACTTCCTGCAGCTATCCCTTGATAAATTAACTCAGCGGCACTCAGCGTTCCAAAAAACAAAAACATGCCAGTGTCAATGCTGCCACCAGCTAGCACCTTATTTAACACTAGCACCCAAAAGGTCACAGGGGCAGGCGCTCTGGTTGAAGCAGTACCAGATGAAACCTGGTGCTGTAGGTCAAGACCCATAGAGCACAATGGACAAAACTGGATTGAAGTGTTTTATGCTTATAATCAATATTGCACACATTTATTTGTACAGAACTTGCATTATGGCTGGTCAATAATGGAAACGCAGGACCTACCGTATTTGCCGGCGTATAAGGCGACTTTCTGCCCCTGAAAAACATGCTTACAAGTGGGGGGGTCGTCTCATACGCCGGGTGCACGGCACTGTTCCCTCTAAGGCAGGGGTATTCAACCCGCGAGTCCGCTAGGATTCTGGACCCCATGGCCAGGAGGGTGGGAGCAGAGACGGCTGTCGTTGGATATCGTCGCCGACGGCCAGGAGGGAAGGCAGCGCGCGGGGCTGAAGATGGGGAGGGAAGGCAGCGGGCTGGGCCGGCGGCCGGGTGGAGGGGAAGGCAGTGGGCGGGGTCAGAGACTGTGAGGGAAGGCAGTGGGCAGGGTTGGAGACCATGATGGAAGGCAGTGGGCGGGGCCGTCGGCCAGGATGGAAGGCAGCGGGCGGGGCCGGTAGTCCTGGAGGAAAGACGGCGGGCAGGAGGAAAGACAGCAGGTGGGTGATTTATGGAGGAGCAGCCGGCTCAACTGTCTGCTTCGATCGCAGGAGGCTGAGTGGTGCTCAATTAAAAGAAGTTCTGCAGTGCACTGCTTAATATCCTCCGGGCAGCAACATGCAGGACTATGCATTAGTTTGGCCCTGCATAGTTCTGTTTGCAGCTGCCCAGCGGATATAAAACTGTGCATGAAGCAGGACGTTTATGATTGTGCATCGCTCAGCCTCCTGGGATAGTTGCAGATGACTGAGCGCGCCTTTTATCGCCAGTCAGCTTTTCCCTGGGGCATCCTGAATCGGGATGCCCCCACTGTGTGAACCCCCCACCCGGGCACCTGTAAAAACCCACCTTTCCCTGCTTCAACTCTCTTTTCTTAGCTCTGTCCCATCCCATCTCTGTTCCCAGCTTTGTCCCATGATTCCCATCCCATCTCTCTTCTCCCAGCACTGTCCCATCCCATCTCTCTTCTCCCAGCTCTGTCCCATCCCATCTCTCTTCTCCCAGCTCTGTCCCATCCCATCTCTCTTCTCCCAGCTCTGTCCCATCCCATCTCTCTATTCCCAGCTCTGTCCCATCCTATCTCTCTATTCCCAGCTCTGTCCCATCCCATCTCTCTATTCCCATCTCTGTCCCATCCCATCTCTCTTTTCCCAGCTCTGTCCCATCCCATCTCTCTTTTCCCAGCTCTGCCCCATCCCATCTCTCTATTCCCAGCTCTGTCCCATCCCATCTCTCTATTCCCAGCTCTGTTCCATCCCATCTCTCTTTTCCCAGCTCTGTCCCATCCCATCTCTCTTTTCCCAGCTCTGTCCCATCCCATCTCTCTTTTCCCAGCTCTGTCCCATCCCATCTCTCTTTTCCCAGCTCTGTCTCATCCCATCTCTCTTCTCCCAGCTCTGTCCCATCCCATCTCTCTATTCCCAGCTCTGTCCCATCCCATCTCTCTATTCCCAGCTCTGTCCCATCCCATCTCTCTATTCCCAGCTCTGTCCCATCCCATATCTCTTTTCCCAGCTCTGTCCCATCCCATCTCTCTATTCCCAGCTCTGTCCCAACTCATCTCTCTATTCCCAGCTCTGTCTCATCCCATCTCTCTATTCCCAGCTCTGTCCCATCCCATCTCTCTTTTCCCAGCTCTGTCCCATCCCATCTCTCTTTTCCCAGCTCTGTCCCATCCCATCCCATCTTTCTATTCCCAGCTCTGTCCCATCCCATCTCTCTTTTCCCAGCTCTGTCCCATCCCATCTCTCTTCTCCCAGCTCTGTCCCATCCCATCTCTCTATTCCCAGCTCTGTCCCATCCCATCTCTCTATTCCCAGCTCTGTCCCATCCCATCTCTCTTTTCCCAGCTCTGTCCCATCCCATCTCTCTATTCCCAGCTCTGTCCCAACTCATCTCTCTATTCCCAGCTCTGTCCCAACTCATCTCTCTATTCCCAGCTCTGTCCCAACTCATCTCTCTATTCCCAGCTCTGTCCCATCCCATCTCTCTATTCCCAGCTCTGTCCCAACTCATCTCTCTATTTCCAGCTCTGTCTCATCCCATGTCTCTATTCCCAGCTCTGTCCCATCCCATCTCTCTTTTCCCAGCTCTGTCCCATCCCATCCCATCTCTCTTTTCCCAGCTCTGTCCCATCCCATCTCTCTTTTCCCAGCTCTGTCCCATCCCATTTTTCTTTTCCCAGCTCTGTCCCATCCCATGTCTCTTTTCCCAGCTCTGTCCCATCCCATCTCTCTTTTCCCAGCTCTGTCCCATCCCATCCCATCTTTCTATTCCCAGCTCTGTCCCATCCCATCTCTCTTTTCCCAGCTCTGTCCCATCCCATCTCTCTTCTCCCAGCTCTGTCCCATCCCATCTCTCTATTCCCAGCTCTGTCCCATCCCATCTCTCTATTCCCAGCTCTGTCTCATCCCATGTCTCTATTCCCAGCTCTGTCCCATCCCATCTCTCTTTTCCCAGCTCTGTCCCATCCCATCCCATCTCTCTTTTCCCAGCTCTGTCCCATCCCATCTCTCTTTTCCCAGCTCTGTCCCATCCCATTTTTCTTTTCCCAGCTCTGTCCCATCCCATGTCTCTTTTCCCAGCTCTGTCCCATCCCATCTCTCTTTTCCCAGCTCCGTTAGTGAGGATGTGACAATGGAGCAACATGTGGGTATGGTTTGTGGGTTGAGGGTGTGGCCGCCTCGCCCTGTGCCCATTTATTATTAATGAGTGGCGGCCATTTTCTTGTGGCTCGGCTCTGGCATGGCCAGAGGGAAGCGTCTGCCATGATGCTGTAGATCACTGGTCAGGGGGTTGTTTGCAGGTGGTGCTCTGCACAAAGAACCATGCTGCTATGCATCCTCTGCAGGGGTTGCTCTCGCCGCCCCCACTCCCTATCCCAGCAGACAGCACGGCCGGGCTGCTGCCTCTTCCTATTGGTAGATCCCATCCCATCCCATCCCATCTCTCTTTTCCCAGCTCTGTCCCATCCCATCTCTCTTTTCCCAGCTCTGTCCCATCCCATCCCATCTTTCTATTCCCAGCTCTGTCCCATCCCATCTCTCTTTTCCCAGCTCTGTCCCATCCCATCTCTCTTCTCCCAGCTCTGTCCCATCCCATCTCTCTATTCCCAGCTCTGTCCCATCCCATCTCTCTATTCCCAGCTCTGTCCCATCCCATCTCTCTTTTCCCAGCTCTGTCCCATCCCATCTCTCTATTCCCAGCTCTGTCCCAACTCATCTCTCTATTCCCAGCTCTGTCCCAACTCATCTCTCTATTCCCAGCTCTGTCCCATCCCATCTCTCTATTCCCAGCTCTGTCCCAACTCATCTCTCTATTTCCAGCTCTGTCTCATCCCATGTCTCTATTCCCAGCTCTGTCCCATCCCATCTCTCTTTTCCCAGCTCTGTCCCATCCCATCCCATCTCTCTTTTCCCAGCTCTGTCCCATCCCATCTCTCTTTTCCCAGCTCTGTCCCATCCCATTTTTCTTTTCCCAGCTCTGTCCCATCCCATGTCTCTTTTCCCAGCTCTGTCCCATCCCATCTCTCTTTTCCCAGCTCCGTTAGTGAGGATGTGACAATGGAGCAACATGTGGGTATGGTTTGTGGGTTGAGGGTGTGGCCGCCTCGCCCTGTGCCCATTTATTATTAATGAGTGGCGGCCATTTTCTTGTGGCTCGGCTCTGGCATGGCCAGAGGGAAGCGTCTGCCATGATGCTGTAGATCACTGGTCAGGGGGTTGTTTGCAGGTGGTGCTCTGCACAAAGAACCATGCTGCTATGCATCCTCTGCAGGGGTTGCTCTCGCCGCCCCCACTCCCTATCCCAGCAGACAGCACGGCCGGGCTGCTGCCTCTTCCTATTGGTAGATGGGATTTGAGTGGAGGTGACCCAGGGACAGCTAAATGGCTTTCTGCTTCCAGCACAGAGGAGAGGAATGGATGTCGCCATGACACTTTACTCAGGTGAGCCCTGCTAACATGCTCAGGTTGTTTTTTTGGTTGTTGTTTATTTGGTTTGTTGTTTATTTGGTGTGTGGAAGGTGTGCGGAAGAGGGAGTAGTCTTATACGGCGAGTATATAACAAATTCTATATTTTGAGCGTAAATGTTGGGGGGTCGTCTTATACGCCCAGTCGTCTTATACGCCGGCAAATACGGTAGATGTAGCCAAATGAATTTGTATTTTTAGAAAAAAAAATCATCGTGGAGCTTTTTGTTACAAATGTGTACCCAATGTAAACAACTAAAATGTAGCCTAAATGCAATGTAAAGTTTGCCCCCTTTGTCTCAGTAGTGATTTCTTGTAACTAATGATGAAATGACCAGCCGACCAGCTCCTGAAAAATAATTTTCAAGGAGGAATCATTTATAAATACATTGCACAGCCTGGAAAAACAGCGCTACAACGTTGTACTCTCTGGCACTTGGATAATCATCAGTCAGGGCCAACAGGCGCTGACACTGGCCGGCCAATACCCAGTGCTACAATCAAAGCAATTTAGTTAGCATTTGCCACTGTGACATATAACACCATTTGTAGTCCACAGCACAGCGCCAAAAAAAGATGCTGGCGCACATCATACATAAGGCCCTTAGTTTTAGAGAAATTCAGCCCTATAGCAGCCCTTGTGACCGCTGTATCCCCCATTTCATGCCCTGCCAGTTCGGCTTGTAAACTTCAGAAAGTGACCAAAAAAGGTACAGGAAAGTCGGCCTTCCTTGATCTCAAAGAACACTAATGTGACAATTGACCACAAATAGTGTTTGTTGAGCATTTAATTGGCCATTGGCTTTATCTGAATCGTGCCAGGCCCCTTCTATCTCAGCCCCTACCAAGCCTGGCATGATTCAGATAGTAAAAAATGTGAAAGAGAATAAGCTCTCCAGCAGTCAGCAGTGGCCCGGAAGACTGGGAGCTGGGACTGCAGCTCCCAAAGTGGGTGAAAGCGGCCTCAGTATACCAAGCATGCCATGTATGAAGGGAAGGGGGTCATTGCCAGCCATAAGACCTCTTTAACTTAAAACACAGGTTATGTGGCTTCAGTTACAGGGCAAAGCTAGAGTTATCCCGGAACTTGCTAATTCAGTGGGGTTCACCTCATTCCAGATAACAGCAAGATGATCCAACTAAAAGAACCAGCACATGCTGACAGATCTCCTTATTTGTTAGGTTTAACAGACATCTACCTGGATAGATCAGAAGGGAAGAGGTAAGGTAACCCTACAGATGTCCTTTAGAGATGAGCGAACTTTTGAAAAATTCGATTCGACTGATTCGCCGAATTTTCCGACAAAAATAGTTTCGACCCGAATATATTCGCGAGGAATCGCTATTAAAAACGGCTATTTCTGAGCCTCCTAGAGCCTCAATAGGGTTGTAAACCATTCTGCCTTGCTGTAACACGCATAGGATGCGTGCTGGGTTAGTTAAATAATACTTTAAATAAATATCACATGCAGATCAGAGGCATCGCTAATAGAATCGCAGAGCGGCACAATTGCAGAGAGTTGAAGTGGCATCACTATGAGGGGCAGGAGCCCAAACATTGCTTTAAAGAGACACTGGAGTTGGCAGCAGCAGGAGCCCAAAAATTGACTGACACACTCTGGAGTTTCAAGCAGCAGCAGCAGCAGGAGCCCAAACATAGCTTGAAAGAGACACTGGAGTTGGCTGCAGGAGCCCAAATATTGAATGAATCACACCCTGGAGTTGCAAGCAGCAGGAGCCCAAATATTACTTTAAAGAGACACTGGATTTGGCAGCAGGAGCCCAAAATTGGATGAATCACACCCTGGAGTTGGCAGCAGCAGCAGCAGCAGGAGCCCAAACATTACTTTAAAGAGACACTGGGGTTGGCTTCAGGAGCCCAAAAATTGGATGAATCACACCCTGGAGTTGGCAGCAGCAGCAGCAGGAGCCCAAACATTACTTTAAAGAGACACTGGGGTTGGCTTCAGGAGCCCAAAAATTGGATGAATCACACCCTGGAGTTGGCAGCAGCAGTAGCAGCAGGAGCCCAAACATTACTTTAAAGAGACACTGGAGTTGGCTTCAGGAGCCCAAAAATTGGATAAATCACACCCTGGAGTTGGCAGCAGCAGCAGCAGCAGCAGCAGCCCAAACATTACTTTAAAGAGACACTGGGGTTGGCTTCAGGAGCCCAAAAATTGGATGAATCACACCCTGGAGTTGGCAGCAGCAGCAGGAGCCTATACATTACTTTAAAGAGACACTGGGGTTGGCTTCAGGAGCCCAAAAATTGGATGAATCACACCCTGGAGTTGGCAGCAGCAGCAGCAGGAGCCCAAACATAACTTTAAAGAGACACTGGAGTTGGCAGCAGGAGCCCAAAAATTGGATGAATCACACCCTGGAGTTGGCAGCAGCAGCAGCAGCAGGAGCCCAAACATAACTTTAAAGAGACACTGGAGTTGGCAGCAGGAGCCCAAAAATTGGATGAATCACACCCTTTGAGTTGGCAGCAGCAGGAGCCCAGACATTACTTTAAAGAGACACTGGAGTTGGCTTCAGGAGCCCAAAAATTGGTTGAATCACACCCTGGAGTTGGCAGCAGCAGCAGCCCAAACATTACTTTAAAGAGACACTGGGGTTGGCTTCAGGAGCCCAAAAATTGGATGAATCACACCCTGGAGTTGGCAGCAGCAGCAGGAGCCCAAACATTACTTTAAAGAGACACTGGGGTTGGCAGCAGGAGCCCAAAAATTGGATGAATCACACCCTTTGAGTTGGCAGCAGCAGGAGCCCAAACATTACTTTAAAGAGACACTGGAGTTGGCTTCAGGAGCCCAAAAATTGGTTGAATCACACCCTGGAGTTGGCAGCAGCAGCAGCAGGAGCCCAAACATTACTTTAAAGAGACACTGGGGTTGGCAGCAGGAGCCCAAAAATTGGATGAATCACACCCTGGAGTTGGCAGCAGCAGCAGCAGGAGCCCAAACATTACTTTAAAGAGACACTGGGGTTGGCTTCAGGAGCCCAAAAATCGGATGAATCACACCCTGGAGTTGGCAGCAGCAGCAGCAGCAGGAGCCCAAACATTACTTTAAAGAGACACCGGGGTTGGCTTCAGGAGCCCAAAAATTGGATGAATCACACCCTGGAGTTGGCAGCAGCAGCAGCAGGAGCCCAAACATTACTTTAAAGAGACACTGGGGTTGGCTTCAGGAGACCAAAAATTGGATGAATCACACCCCGGAGTTAGCAGCAGCAGCAGCAGCAGGAGCCCAAATATAACTTTAAAGAGACACTGGAGTTGGCAGCAGGAGCCCAAAAATTGGATGAATCACACCCTGGAGTTGGCAGCAGCAGCAGCAGGAGCCCAAACATTACTTTAAAGAGACACTGGGGTTGGCTTCAGGAGCCCAAAAATTGGATGAATCACACCCTGGAGTTGGAAGCAGCAGCATTACTTTAAAGAGACACTGGGGTTGGCTTCAGGAGCCCAAAAATTGGATGAATCACACCCTGGAGTTGCAAGCAGCAGCAGGAGGCCAAACATTGGCTGAAAGGCACACCCTGAAGTTTGCATCAGCAGGAGGCCAGAAATTGGTTGGAAGGCACACCCTGAAGTTGGCATCAGCAGGAGCCCAAAAATTGGCCTAAAGACATAAATGTTTTGCACCATTTGGAAAGTGTTAAACGTGGCACCATGCTGAATGTAGTCGCATGCATCAGGCATTGGTGGGTGGAAATCCTGGCTGATCCATCCCTGATTCATTTTGACAAAGGTGAGTCTCTCCACATTTTTAGTTGACAGACGAGTTCTCCTCGCCGTAACTATGGCCCCCGCCGCACTAAACACCAGCTCAGATGGCACGCTACTTGCCGGGCAGGACAGCTTTTCCAGGGCAAACTCTGCTAGTTGCGGCCACAAATCAAGTTTGGCTGCCCAGAAGTCCAGCGAATCCTCAAGGTGTGTTGGCATGGTCATGTCAAGGTATGATTGAAGACGTGAGCCATGCAGGGGGCATGGGTCAGCCTTCCTTGGCGCAGCGCAGACAAAATGTTCTTCCCATTGTCGGTAACCATGATTCCCATTTTAAGTTTTCTTGGAGTAAGCCATGTTTGAATTCCCTGATGAATAAATTTAAGCAGTTCCTCCCCTGTGTGACTCCGTTTGCCAAGACAAACCATGTGAAGCACTGCGTGACACCTCCATGCCCTGCACACATGGTAGACTGGAGGGGCACTGAGACTTGAGCCTACAGTGGAGGGTGAGGAGATGGCGGAGGATGAGGAGGCCGAGTCGCACAGTGTCACAGGCCCAACGGGCAGGGAACGCGGAGGCAGAAGCGGCGTGACCTGTCCAAGTTGCTGCTGCAAAGGGACCACATTCACCCAGTGGGCCGTAAACGATATGTACTGTTCCTGACCGAAGTTACAGCTCCAGATGTCGGCGCTGCCATGCACTTTGCTACACACCGACAGGCTCAAGGACTGGCCCACCTTCTGTTCAACAAAAGTGTGCAGCGCTGGTACTGCCATCTTGGCAAAGAAATGATGGCTTGGGACTCTCTACCACCTGAAAAGGGAGCGACTGCAGCACCAGCAACTTGGACAGGAGCATATTCAGCTTCTGCGCCGTAGGATGAGTGGGCGCATACTGCTGTCTCTTGGACATGGCTTCGCTGATGGATTGCTGGCGGGATGCATGACTTGGAGGAGGAGGAGCAGGAGCGAAAGAGGATGGGTATGACGCACAGCTGCCTTCGGCTGAGGTGCTGGAGCCTTGGCTGGCAAAAATTGGGAGCGGCGTGCCACTTGGTGAGGAAGCAGACTGGACCATCCCTTGGAAGCCTCGGTTCTCCCAGGTCGCTTTATGGTGACGCATCATATGTTGACGCTGGGCCGTGGTGCTAACATTTGGGCCCTGGCCACGCTTCACCTTCTGCCTACATATCTTGCATGTGGCCATGTTACCCTCCTGCGGATGCTTCAGGAAAAACTGCCACACTGCCGAGTAGCTACTTTTCGCACCAACAAGCCTCACTGATTCGCTGCTATTGTCGCCAACTCCAGGAACCCCTGCCAAACTACCTCCCGATAAGGTAGCCTGCCGCGCAGCAGGTGCTCTACCCCGGCCCCGTTTGGCTCCAGGCTTTACAATTGTGCCCCCAGCTGCCTGCCAACCATGCTGCTAACACCTTGCTGCCTGAGCTGCTGACTCATGGGCAACCTGCGCCCCTCTTCTCTTGATGATGACGATGAAGCCCCTTCATCACCCGGCTCCCAAGTGCGATCGGCTTCATCGTCATCATCATTATCACCGAGTTGTGGCTGTATGTCCCTGATGTTCGTGGATTCGTCAACAGTGTCTGGCACAGGAGCTGGAACGCTCGCAGCACCCACAACATTGTCCACATCACAATTTGTCTCCATTTCTTGGCTGGGCAGTAGCTGCTGACTGTCCTCTATCTGATCGTCCTCCTCACTAAAGAGTGGAGCTGAACCCAAAGCATAGGATACGTCGCTGGGGGAGGGAACGGCGTAGGACAGAGGCAATGGGAGGACAGGGACTGCTCTCGGGGCATGCCAACTCAGGGTTGTGTCAGAGGAACCTACCGACCCTAGACTGGGGGTCTCAGATGTAAGTTGTGATGATGTTGTTGATGAGCGCGTTAACCAATCTACCACGGCAGATGCGTTACTGGTGGAGACACGACCGCTAGCAGATACTGGCCGACCAGGTCTCTCACCGTGACTCCTGCTGCCACTCGCCCCTAGTCTGCTGCGACCTCTGCCTGCTGAATCTTGGCCTCTGCCACTCCTCTTTGAACATCCTGGCACTTGTCTGCCTGACATTTTTATTTATTTCCTTATTTAGTATAAACAGATAGGGTTCAATGTGCAGTTTTACGGTGCCCTGCGGCCTGGTTTATTAAAAGCAGTCAAAAACAAATGGGATGCCCCACAGCAGACCTGAGATCAGTATATATGCACAGCAACAGTGTCTAAGCAGGCTCCAACAGGTCAAATTACTTTAAATAACTGTGCAGCTTAGAGTAAATACAGAGCTAATGTGATGTTACAGAATGGGATGCCCCCAAGCAGGCTTTATAACAGTATATATGCACAGCAACAGTGGAAAAGCAGGCTCCAACAGGCCAAATTACTTTAAATAACTGTGCAGCTTAGAGTAAATACAGAGGCTAATGGGATGTTACAGAATGGGATGCCCCACAGCAGACTTGAGATCAGTATATATGCACAGCAACAGTGTCTAAGCAGGCTCAAACAGGCCAAATTACCTTAAATGACTGTGCAGCTTACAGTAAATACAGAGGCTAATGTGATGTTACAGAACAGGATGCCCCACAGCAGACTTGAGATCAGTATATATGCACAGCAACAGTGTCTAAGCAGGCTCAAACAGGCCAAATTACTTTAAATAAGTGTGCAGCTTAGAGTAAATACAGAGGCTAATGGGATGTTACAGAATGGGATGCCCCACAGCAGACTTGAGATCAGTATATATGCACAGAAACAGTGTCTAAGCAGGCTCAAACAGGCCAAATTACTTTAAATAAGTTTGCTGCTTAGAGTAAATACAGAGAATAATGGGATGTTACAGAATGGGATGCCCCACAGCAGACTTGAGATCATTATATATGCACAGCAACAGTGTCTAAGCAGGCTCAAACAGGCCAAATTACTTTAAATAAGTGTGCAGCTTAGAGTAAATACAGAGGCTAATGGGGTGTTACAGAATGGGATGCCCCACAGCAGACTTGAGATCAGTATATATGCACAGCAACAGTGTCTAAGCAGGCTCAAACAGGCCAAATTACTTTAAATAAGTGTGCAGCTTAGAGTAAATACAGAGGCTAATGGGATGTTACAGAATGGGATGCCCCACAGCAGACTTGAGATCAGTATATATGCACAGCAACAGTGTCTAAGCAGGCTCAAACAGGCCAAATGACTTTAAATAAGTTTGCAGCTTAGAGTAAATACAGAGGCTAATGGGATGTTACAGAATGGGATGCCCCACAGCAGACTTGAGATCAGTATATATGCACAGCAACAGTGTCTAAGCAGGCTCAAACAGGCCAAATTACTTTAAATAAGTTTGCTGCTTAGAGTAAATACAGAGGCTAATGGGATGTTACAGAATGGGATGCCCCACAGCAGACTTGAGATCAGTATATATGCACAGCAACAGTGTCTAAGCAGGCTCAAACAGGCCAAATTACTTTAAATAAGAGTGCAGCTTAGAGTAAATACAGAGGCTAATGGGATGTTACAGAATGAGATTCCCCACAGCAGACTTGAGATCAGTATATATGCACAGCAACAGTGTCTAAGCAGGCTCAAACAGGCCAAATTACTTTAAATAACTGTGCAGCTTAGAGTAAATACAGAGGCTAATGTGATGTTACAGAATAGGATGCCCCACAGCAGACTTGAGATCAGTATATATGCACAGCAACAGTGTCTAAGCAGGCTCAAACAGGCCAAATTACTTTAAATAAGTTTGCTGCTTAGAGTAAATACAGAGGCTAATGGGATGTTAGAGAATGGGATGCCCCACAGCAGACTTGAGATCAGTATATATGCACAGCAACAGTGTCTAAGCAGGCTCAAACAGGCCAAATTACTTTAAATAAGTGTGCAGCTTAGAGTAAATACAGAGGCTAATGTGATGTTACAGAACAGGATGCCCCACAGCAGACTTGAGATCAGTATATATGCACAGCAACAGTGTCTAAGCAGGCTCAAACAGGCCAAATTACTTTAAATAGGTTTGCTGCTTAGAGTAAATACAGAGGCTAATGAGATGTTACAGAATGGGATGCCCCACAGCAGACTTGAGATCAGTATATATGCACAGCAACAGTGTCTAAGCAGGCTCAAACAAGCCAAATTACTTTAAATAAGTGTGCATCTTAGAGTAAATACAGAGGCTAATGGGATGTTACAGAATGGGATGCCCCACAGCAGACTTGAGATCAGTATATATGCACATCAACAGTGTCTAAGCTGGCTCAAACAGGCCAAATTACTTTAAATAAGTTTGCTGCTTAGAGTAAATACAGAGGCTAATGGGATGATACAGAATGGGATGCCCCACAGCAGACTTGAGATCAGTATATTTGCACAGCAACAGTGTCTAAGCAGGCTCAAACAGGCCAAATTACTTTAAATAACTGTGCAGCTTACAGTAAATACAGAGGCTAATGTGATGTTACAGAATGGGATGCCCCACAGCAGACTTGAGATCAGTATATATGCACAGCAACAGTGTCTAAGCAGGCTCAAACAGGCCAAATTACTTTAAATAAGTGTGCAGCTTAGAGTAAATACAGAGGCTAATGGGATGTTACAGAATGGGATGCCCCACAGCAGACTTGAGATCAGTATATATGCACAGAAACAGTGTCTAAGCAGGCTCAAACAGGCCAAATTACTTTAAATAAGTTTGCTGCTTAGAGTAAATACAGAGGCTAATGTGATGTTACAGAATGGGATGCCCCACAGCAGACTTGAGATCATTATATATGCACAGCAACAGTGTCTAAGCAGGCTCAAACAGGCCAAATTACTTTAAATAAGTGTGCAGCTTAGAGTAAATACAGAGGCTAATGGGATGTTACAGAATGGGATGCCCCACAGCAGACTTGAGATCAGTATATATGCACAGCAACAGTGTCTAAGCAGGCTCAAACAGGCCAAATTACTTTAAATAAGTGTGCAGCTTAGAGTAAATACAGAGGCTAATGGGATGATACAGAATGGGATGCCCCACAGCAGACTTGAGATCAGTATATATGCACAGCAACAGTGTCTAAGCAGGCTCAAACAGGCCAAATTACTTTAAATAAGTTTGCTGCTTAGAGTAAATACAGAGGCTAATGGGATGTTACAGAATGGGATGCCCCACAGCAGACTTGAGATCAGTATATATGCACAGCAACAGTGTCTAAGCATATATACACATATAACATATGTTACAGAATGAGATTCCCCACAGCAGACTCGAGATCAGTATATATGCACAGCAACAGTGTCTAAGCAGGCTCAAACAGGCCAAATTACTTTAAATAAGTGTGCAGCTTAGAGTAAATACAGAGGCTAATGTGATGTTACAGAATGGGATGCCCCACAGCAGACTTGAGATCAGTATATATGCACAGCAACAGTGTCTAAGCAGGCTCAAACAAGCCAAATTACTTTAAATAAGTGTGCATCTTAGAGTAAATACAGAGGCTAATGGGATGTTACAGAATGGGTTGCCCCACAGCAGACTTGAGATAAGTATATATGCACATCAACAGTGTCTAAGCAGGCTCAAACAGGCCAAATTACTTTAAATAAGTTTGCTGCTTAGAGTAAATACAGAGGCTAATGGGATGATACAGAATGGGATGCCCCACAGCAGACTTGAGATCAGTATATTTGCACAGCAACAGTGTCTAAGCAGGCTCAAACAGGCCAAATTACTTTAAATAACTGTGCAGCTTACAGTAAATACAGAGGCTAATGTGATGTTACAGAATGGGATGCCCCACAGCAGACTTGAGATCAGTATATATGCACAGCAACAGTGTCTAAGCAGGCTCAAACAGGCCAAATTACTTTAAATAACTGTGCAGCTTACAGTAAATACAGAGGCTAATGTGATGTAACAGAATGGGATGCCCCACAGCAGACTTGAGATCAGTATATATGCACAGCAACAGTGTCTAAGCAGGCTCAAACAGGCCAAATTACTTTAAATAAGTGTGCAGCTTAGAGTAAATACAGAGGCTAATGGAATGTTACAGAATGGGATGCCCCACAGCAGACTTGCGATCAGTATATATGCACAGCAACAGTGTCTAAGCAGGCTCAAACAGGCCAAATTACTTTAAATAACTGTGCAGCTTACAGTAAATACCGAGGCTAATGTGATGTTACAGAATGGGATGCCCCACAGCAGACTTGAGATCAGTATATATGCACAGCAACAGTGTCTAAGCAGGCTCAAACAGGCCAAATTACATTAAATAAGTTTGCTGCTTAGAGTAAATACAGAGGCTAATGGGATGTTGCAGAATGGGATGCCCCACAGCAGACTTGATATCAGTATATATGCACAGCAACAGTGTCTAAGCAGGCTCAAACAGGCCAAATTACTTTAAATAAGTTTGCTGCTTAGAGTAAATACAGAGGCTAATGGGATGTTACAGAATGGGATGCCCCACAGCAGACTTGAGATCAGTATATATGCACAGCAACAGTGTCTAAGCAGGCTCAAACCGGCCAAATTACTTTAAATAACTGTGCAGCTTACAGTAAATACAGAGGCTAATGGGATGTTACAGAATGGGATGCCCCACAGCAGACTTGAGATCAGTATATATGCACAGCAACAGTGTCTAAGCAGGCTCAAACAGGCCAAATTACTTTAAATAAGTGTGCAGCTTAGAGTAAATACAGAGGCTAATGGGATGTTGCAGAATGGGATGCCCCACAGCAGACTTGATATCAGTATATATGCACAGCAACAGTGTCTAAGCAGGCTCAAACAGGCCAAATTACTTTAAATAAGTTTGCTGCTTAGAGTAAATACAGAGGCTAATGGGATGTTAGAGAATGGGATGCCCCACAGCAGACTTGAGATCAGTATATTTGCACAGCAACAGTGTCTAAGCAGGCTCAAACAGGCCAAATTACTTTAAATAACTGTGCAGCTTACAGTAAATACAGAGGCTAATGTGATGTTACAGAATGGGATGCCCCACAGCAGACTTGAGATCAGTATATATGCACAGCAACAGTGTCTAAGCAGGCTCAAACAGGCCAAATTACTTTAAATAAGTGTGCAGCTTAGAGTAAATACAGAGGCTAATGTGATGTTACAGAATGGGATGCCCCACAGCAGACTTGAGATCAGTATATATGCACAGCAACAGTGTCTAAGCAGGCTCAAACAAGCCAAATTACTTTAAATAAGTGTGCATCTTAGAGTAAATACAGAGGCTAATGGGATGTTACAGAATGGGATGCCAGACAGCAGACTTGAGATCAGTATATATGCACATCAACAGTGTCTAAGCAGGCTCAAACAGGCCAAATTACTTTAAATAAGTTTGCTGCTTAGAGTAAATACAGAGGCTAATGGGATGTTACAGAATGGGATGCCCCACAGCAGACTTGAGATCAGTATATTTGCACAGCAACAGTGTCTAAGCAGGCTCAAACAGGCCAAATGACTTTAAATAACTGTGCAGCTTACAGTAAATACAGAGGCTAATGTGATGTTACAGAATGGGATGCCCCACAGCAGACTTGAGATCAGTATATATGCACAGCAACAGTGTCTAAGCAGGCTCAAACAGGCCAAATTACTTTAAATAACTGTGCAGCTTACAGTAAATACAGAGGCTGTGATGTAACAGAATGGGATGCCCCACAGCAGACTTGAGATCAGTATATATGCACAGCAACAGTGTCTAAGCAGGCTCAAACAGGCCAAATTACTTTAAATAAGTGTGCAGCTTAGAGTAAATACAGAGGCTAATGGAATGTTACAGAATGGGATGCCCCACAGCAGACTTGCGATCAGTATATATGCACAGCAACAGTGTCTAAGCAGGCTCAAACAGGCCAAATTACTTTAAATAACTGTGCAGCTTACAGTAAATACCGAGGCTAATGTGATGTTACAGAATGGAATGCCCCACAGCAGACTTGAGATCAGTATATATGCACAGCAACAGTGTCTAAGCAGGCTCAAACAGGCCAAATTACATTAAATAAGTTTGCTGCTTAGAGTATATACAGAGGCTAATGGGATGTTACAGAATGGGTTGCCCCACAGCAGACTTGAGATCAGTATATATGCACAGCAACAGTGTCTAAGCAGGCTCAAACAGGCCAAATTACTTTAAATAACTGTGCAGCTTACAGTAAATACAGAGGCTAATGTGATGTTACAGAATGGGATGCCCCACAGCAGACTTGAGATCAGTATATATGCACAGCAACAGTGTCTAAGCAGGCTCAAACCGGCCAAATTACTTTAAATAACTGTGCAGCTTACAGTAAATACAGAGGCTAATGGGATGTTACAGAATGGGATGCCCCACAGCAGACTTGAGATCAGTATATATGCACAGCAACAGTGTCTAAGCAGGCTCAAACAGGCCAAATTACTTTAAATAAGTGTGCAGCTTAGAGTAAATACAGAGGCTAATGGGATGTTGCAGAATGGGATGCCCCACAGCAGACTTGAGATCAGTATATATGCACAGCAACAGTGTCTAAGCAGGCTCAAACAGGCCAAATTACTTTAAATAAGTTTGCTGCTTAGAGTAAATACAGAGGCTAATGGGATGTTAGAGAATGGGATGCCCCACAGCAGACTTGAGATCAGTATATTTGCACAGCAACAGTGTCTAAGCAGGCTCAAACAAGCCAAATTACTTTAAATAAGTGTGCATCTTAGAGTAAATACAGAGGCTAATGGGATGTTACAGAATGGGATGCCCCACAGCAGACTTGAGATCAGTATATATGCACATCAACAGTGTCTAAGCAGGCTCAAACAGGCCAAATTACTTTAAATAAGTTTGCTGCTTAGAGTAAATACAGAGGCTAATGGGATGTTACAGAATGGGATGCCCCACAGCAGGCTTGAGATCAGTATATATGCACAGCAACAGTGTCTAAGCAGGCTCAAACAGGCCAAATGACTTTAAATAACTGTGCAGCTTACAGTAAATACAGAGGCTAATGTGATGTTACAGAATGGGATGCCCCACAGCAGACTTGAGATCAGTATATATGCACAGCAACAGTGTCTAAGCAGGCTCAAACAGGCCAAATTACTTTAAATAACTGTGCAGCTTACAGTAAATACAGAGGCTGTGATGTAACAGAATGGGATGCCCCACAGCAGACTTGAGATCAGTATATATGCACAGCAACAGTGTCTAAGCAGGCTAAAACAGGCCAAATTACTTTAAATAAGTGTGCAGCTTAGAGTAAATACAGAGGCTAATGGAATGTTACAGAATGGGATGCCCCACAGCAGACTTGCGATCAGTATATATGCACAGCAACAGTGTCTAAGCAGGCTCAAACAGGCCAAATTACTTTAAATAACTGTGCAGCTTACAGTAAATACCGAGGCTAATGTGATGTTACAGAATGGAATGCCCCACAGCAGACTTGAGATCAGTATATATGCACAGCAACAGTGTCTAAGCAGGCTCAAACAGGCCAAATTACATTAAATAAGTTTGCTGCTTAGAGTATATACAGAGGCTAATGGGATGTTACAGAATGGGTTGCCCCACAGCAGACTTGAGATCAGTATATATGCACAGCAACAGTGTCTAAGCAGGCTCAAACAGGCCAAATTACTTTAAATAACTGTGCAGCTTACAGTAAATACAGAGGCTAATGTGATGTTACAGAATGGGATGCCCCACAGCAGACTTGAGATCAGTATATATGCACAGCAACAGTGTCTAAGCAGGCTCAAACCGGCCAAATTACTTTAAATAACTGTGCAGCTTACAGTAAATACAGAGGCTAATGGGATGTTACAGAATGGGATGCCCCACAGCAGACTTGAGATCAGTATATATGCACAGCAACAGTGTCTAAGCAGGCTCAAACAGGCCAAATTACTTTAAATAAGTGTGCAGCTTAGAGTAAATACAGAGGCTAATGGGATGTTGCAGAATGGGATGCCCCACAGCAGACTTGAGATCAGTATATATGCACAGCAACAGTGTCTAAGCAGGCTCAAACAGGCCAAATTACTTTAAATAAGTTTGCTGCTTAGAGTAAATACAGAGGCTAATGGGATGTTAGAGAATGGGATGCCCCACAGCAGACTTGAGATCAGTATATTTGCACAGCAACAGTGTCTAAGCAGGCTCAAACAGGCCAAATTACTTTAAATAACTGTGCAGCTTACAGTAAATACAGAGGCTAATGTGATGTTACAGAATGGGATGCCCCACAGCAGACTTGAGATCAGTATATATGCACAGCAACAGTGTCTAAGCAGGCTCAAACAGGCCAAATTACTTTAAATAAGTGTGCAGCTTAGAGTAAATACAGAGGCTAATGGGATGTTACAGAATGGGATGCCCCACAGCAGGCTTGAGATCAGTATATATGCACAGCAACAGTGTCTAAGCAGGCTCAAACAGGCCAAATTACTTTAAATAAGTTTGCTGCTTAGAGTAAATACAGAGGCTAATGGGATGTTACAGAATGGGATGCCCCACAGCAGACTTGAGATCAGTATATATGCACAGCAACAGTGTCTAAGCAGGCTCAAACAGGCCAAATTACTTTAAATAAGTGTGCAGCTTAGAGTAAATACAGAGGCTAATGGGATGTTACAGAATGGGATGCCGCACAGCAGACTTGAGATCAGTATATATGCACATCAACAGTGTCTAAGCAGGCTCAAACAGGCCAAATTACTTTAAATAAGTTTGCTGCTTAGAGTAAATACAGATACTAATGGGATGTTACAGAATGGGATGCCCCACAGCAGACTTGAGATCAGTATATATGCACAGCAACAGTGTCTAAGCAGGCTCAAACAGGCCAAATTACTTTAAATAACTGTGCAGCTTACAGTAAATACAGAGGCTAATGTGATGTTACAGAATGGGATGCCCCACAGCAGACTTGAGATCAGTATATATGCACAGCAACAGTGTCTAAGCAGGCTCAAACAGGCCAAATTACTTTAAATAAGTGTGCAGCTTAGAGTAAATACAGAGGCTAATGGGATGTTACAGAATGGGATGCCCTACAGCAGACCTGAGATTAGTATATATGCACAGCAACAGTGTCTAAGCAGGCTCAAACAGGCCAAATTACTTTAAATAAGTTTGCAGCTTAGAGTAAATACAGAGGCTAATGGGATGATACAGAATGGGATGCCCCACAGCAGACTTGAGATCAGTATATTTGCACAGCAACAGTGTCTAAGCAGGCTCAAACAGGCCAAATTACTTTAAATAACTGTGCAGCTTACAGTAAATACAGAGGCTAATGTGATGTTACAGAATGGGATGCCCCACAGCAGACTTGAGATCAGTATATATGCACAGCAACAGTGTCTAAGCAGGCTCAAACAGGCCAAATTACTTTAAATAACTGTGCAGCTTACAGTAAATACAGAGGCTAATGTGATGTTACAGAATGGGATGCCCCACAGCAGACTTGAGATCAGTATATATGCACAGCAACAGTGTCTAAGCAGGCTCAAACAGGCCAAATTACTTTAAATAACTGTGCAGCTTACAGTAAATACAGAGGCTAATGTGATGTTACAGAATGGGATGCCCCACAGCAGACTTGAGATCAGTATATATGCACAGCAACAGTGTCTAAGCAGGCTCAAACAGGCCAAATTACATTAAATAAGTTTGCTGCTTAGAGTAAATACAGAGGCTAATGGGATGTTACAGAATGGGTTGCCCCACAGCAGACTTGAGATCAGTATATATGCACAGCAACAGTGTCTAAGCAGGCTCAAACAGGCCAAATTACTTTAAATAACTGTGCAGCTTACAGTAAATACAGAGGCTAATGTGATGTTACAGAATGGGATGCCCCACAGCAGACTTGAGATCAGTATATATGCACAGCAACAGTGTCTAAGCAGGCTCAAACCGGCCAAATTACTTTAAATAACTGTGCAGCTTACAGTAAATACAGAGGCTAATGGGATGTTACAGAATGGGATGCCCCACAGCAGACTTGAGATCAGTATATATGCACAGCAACAGTGTCTAAGCAGGCTCAAACAGGCCAAATTACTTTAAATAAGTGTGCAGCTTAGAGTAAATACAGAGGCTAATGGGATGTTGCAGAATGGGATGCCCCACAGCAGACTTGAGATCAGTATATATGCACAGCAACAGTGTCTAAGCAGGCTCAAACAGGCCAAATTACTTTAAATAAGTTTGCTGCTTAGAGTAAATACAGAGGCTAATGGGATGTTACAGAATGGGATGCCCCACAGCAGGCTTGAGATCAGTATATATGCACAGCAACAGTGTCTAAGCAGGCTCAAACAGGCCAAATTACTTTAAATAAGTTTGCTGCTTAGAGTAAATACAGAGGCTAATGGGATGTTACAGAATGGGATGCCCAACAGCAGACTTGAGATCAGTATATATGCACAGCAACAGTGTCTAAGCAGGCTCAAACAGGCCAAATTACTTTAAATAAGTGTGCAGCTTAGAGTAAATACAGAGGCTAATGGGATGTTACAGAATGGGATGCCGCACAGCAGACTTGAGATCAGTATATATGCACAGCAACAGTGTCTAAGCAGGCTCAAACAGGCCAAATTACTTTAAATAAGTTTGCTGCTTAGAGTAAATACAGATACTAATGGGATGTTACAGAATGGGATGCCCCACAGCAGACTTGAGATCAGTATATATGCACAGCAACAGTGTCTAAGCAGGCTCAAACAGGCCAAATTACTTTAAATAACTGTGCAGCTTACAGTAAATACAGAGGCTAATGTGATGTTACAGAATGGGATGCCCCACAGCAGACTTGAGATCAGTATATATGCACAGCAACAGTGTCTAAGCAGGCTCAAACAGGCCAAATTACTTTAAATAAGTGTGCAGCTTAGAGTAAATACAGAGGCTAATGGGATGTTACAGAATGGGATGCCCTACAGCAGACTTGAGATTAGTATATATGCACAGCAACAGTGTCTAAGCAGGCTCAAACAGGCCAAATTACTTTAAATAAGTTTGCAGCTTAGAGTAAATACAGAGGCTAATGGGATGCTACAGAATGGGATGCCCCACAGCAGACTTGAGATCAGTATATATGCACAGCAACAGTGTCTAAGCAGGCTCAAACAGGCCAAATTACTTTAAATAAGTGTGCAGCTTAGAGTAAATACAGAGGCTAATGGGATGTTACAGAATGGGATGCCCCACAGCAGACTTGAGATCAGTATATATGCACAGCAACAGTGTCTAAGCAGGCTCAAACAGGCCAAATTACTTTAAATAAGTTTGCTGCTTAGAGTAAATACAGAGGCTAATGGGATGTTACAGAATGGGATGCCCCACAGCAGACTTGAGATCAGTATATATGCACAGCAACAGTGTCTAAGCAGGCTCAAACAGGCCAAATTACTTTAAATAAGTGTGCAGCTTAGAGTAAATACAGAGGCTAATGGGATGTTACAGAATGGGATTCCCCACAGCAGACTTGGGATCAGTATATATGCACAGCAACAGTGTCTAAGCAGGCTCAAACAGGCCAAATTACTTTAAATAAGTTTGCTGCTTAGAGTAAGTACAGAGGCTAATGGGATGTTACAGAATGGGATGCCCCACATCAGACTTGAGATCAGTATATAAGCACAGCAACAGTGTCTAAGCAGGCTCAAACAGGCCAAAATTATTTAAATAACTGTGCAGCTTACAGTAAATGTGATGTTACAGAATGGGATGCCCCACAGCAGACCTGAGATCAGTATATATGCACAGCAACAGTGTCTAAGCAGGCTCAAACAGGCCAAATTACTTTAAATAACTGTGCAGCTTAGAGTAAATACAGAGGCTAATGAGATTTTACAAAATGTTTATGTTCCCACAGCAGACTTGAGATCAGTTCAGTATATATGCACAACATCAAAAGTGTATAAGCAGCCTGAAACCGCTAAAACAGCCAGTCAGCCAGCCAGTAACACTCAGGCTGGATGTAAAAAAAAAATCTCCCTGTGACTGCCTCCGATTTTTCCTAACTTTCCCTGCTTCTCGCTGACTTCCTGCCTGTCTCCTGCCTGTCTCCTGCCTGTCCCTGTCTGTCCCTGGCTCTCTAACTGTCTCTCCCTGACTACAGCAGCGTCCTGTCTCTCACGAATGCAATAGAGAAATGAGGAAAAGCAAGATGGCCGCCGCCTTAAATAGGGCTGTGACGTCACCAGGCTTGCTGGCTGCTGATAGGCTGCATGTGACTGCCCCAGCATGCACTGGAGCGGGGTAGATGTCTGGACATGTCCCGTCCGCCATCTTAGAATGCCTGTAATGTAAATGAATGGATGTTAAAGGAAAACTTCGAGCGATCGAAGCACGGGGAAATTCGGATTCGATCCGAATCAAATTTTTCATGAAATTCGGATCGAATCCGTGTTCGTCCGGATCGATTCGCTCATCCCTAATGTCCTTTAACCCTTTCAGTGGCAAGCACGTAGTTTCTACGTGCTCGCTTCCACTCCACTTAAGTGCCAAGCACGTAGAATGTACGTGCTTGACTTTCCCCCCTGCTAGTAAAAAAAATAAAAATAAAAAATACTCACCTGACCCCTCGTTGGATCCGGCTGGGTCTCCTCTTTAATTTGGTGCCATCCGATCCCCCGTGGGGGGTCGGATGGCTCCAGGAGAGCCCCCGGAATAGCCCCCCCCCCGTTTGGCAGCAGAAGCTGCTAACTGTAAAAAAAATAAAAAAATAAAAATGACATTTACTTACCTGCAGTCGCGCTGCCTCCCTCCGGGTCTCCTCTTCACTGGGGGGGCCTCCGATCGCCCCCCCCCCAGCCTCTTCAGCTTCAGGGGAGAGCCTGAAAGGGCTCTCCCCCTCCTCTCCCGACGGGCGCCGCCATATTGTTGTTAAAGGGGCGGGGCTTATGACGTCACTCCCGGGCCTCTTGCTGCCTCTCCTCGGCTCAGCTGTCAGATGCCCTGGTGATCGCTGGGCAGAGCAGTGGAGGGGCAGGGGATGCTCTGATCCCCTGCCCCCCCTCCTCTGGCCAGCGATCACCAAGGCATCTGACAGCTGATCACCACAGGAGCTGACAATCGGGTGAGGTGAGTAAAGTAAAAAAAAAACTTTTTTTTTTTTTAATAAATGAATTTTTGTGTGTGTGTGTGTTTTTTTTTAATGTTAACCCTTTGTGAACTGGTAAGGGGTCCATGAGACCCCTTATACCAGTTCACAAGGCTGGGGTCTGGCAAGCCACCTGCAACTAGCAGTTGGCTTGCCATTAACCCCCGCACCCCCAATTACCTGCCTCCCCAAAGCCCAGGGGGGGGGGCAGAAGAGCCCGGGCCCACACAGGGTATGTGGGCTCGTAGGCTGCAGGGTGGGGGGGCCAAAAAAGCTGGCCCCCCCACTCTGTGCCTACAAGCCCCCATAGCTGGTCCCGGGCTGGTTATGACGGGTAAGGGGGACCTTACGTCATTTTTATTTTATTTTTAAGGGTTAGGGTTAGGGTTAGCTTAACCCTAACCCTTAAAATAAAAAAAAAAATGGGTTCCCCTCTACGTAATTTTTTTTAAGTGTTAGGGTTATCCTAACCCTAACCCTTAAAATGAAAAAAAAAAGTATTTTTTTTTATTTTTACGGGTTAGGGTTAGCCTAACCCTAACCCTTAAAATTCAATAAAAAATTTAACATTTTTTTTTTAAGGGTGAGGGTCAGGGTTAGGCTAACCCTAAATTAAAAAAAAAAAAAATGACATGGGGGGGTCCCCATTTTTGGGGGGCAATTTTTATTTTTGTATATTTTTTTATTTTTAAGGGTTAGGGTTAGCCTAACCCTAACCCTTAAAATTCAAAAAAAATTACAATTTTTTTTAAGGGTAAGGGTTAGGGTTAGGCTAACCCTAACCCTTTAAAAAAAAAATGACATGGGGTCCCCATTATTTGGGGGGAATTTTTATTTTTGTATATTTTTTTTATTTTTAATGGTTAGGGTTAGCCTAAACCTAACCCTTAAAATTCCCCAAAAAAGGGGGGACCCTATGTAATTTTTGGGGGGATTTTTGAGGGTTAGGGTTAGCCTAACCCTAAACCCTTAAAATTACCCCCAAAAATGCCCCCCCTCACCCTGGAAGGGGGGACCCTATGTCATTTTTTTTTTAATTAACCCCTTATGTTTATAGTGTGGATAGTAGTTGTATTTTATTTGTAAATGTAATAAAGTGCTCTTTTCAATTTGGGGGGTCTCCAGGGCAAGAATGGGGGGGCTACCGATACATATGTGGTACCGTTGTAATCGGGAGAAATGGGGCTATCACATGCAATATGGTTTTCATTAAAAAAAAAAAAAGGTTTTATTTAAAATAAAGGAGACAATTGTTTAAAAAATATATATTTTTTGTTTTTTTTTTGTTTTTTTAAGCAGAAATATTCAAAAAACAGTAGAAAAATTACAAACAAGACATTTCATGTTAAAGCCTAAACTCTGCTGCAAAAAATGTATATGTAATGTATATAATTTTTCTGGAAATTCCAGCAAAAATCACGGTTAATCATGCCGCAAAATGGGGAAAAATGACCTGTCAACAGAGGGTGACAAAACTTCAAGTAGGCTGACAATTAAAAGGGTTAATAGTACCTATGCATGTTGGGTATTGTTCTGCTCGGGGGACCTTGCGCTTTCAGATTTAGCTTGTTTTTTCTTGTTTGCATATTGATATTTTAGGAAAACATAGTTTTTATTCTGCTTTTTTATAATTGTTTTTAGGGAAACCCTATGCAACCTAAGAATTCTTCAATGGATTACTTACAGAAAGATGAGCCCACTACAACAAGCTCAGTACTCTTAGAAAGCTTAACATGTGTACTTTCAGGGAATATATGGTTTGTGGGGATATTCTAAATTTAAAGGGTTGTTTTGGTTGAAAAATCGCAAGGTGCGCACTTTGTCTGCAGAGCTGAAATTTTTAAGTAAAATTACCGTTATGCGCACGCTTTACTTTGGGGTGTTTGGCAACTCTTCCCTTGACAGTACCTATGCATGTTGGGTATTGTTCTGTTTGGGGGTTGTTGCTTTTTCAGATTTTATATGTTTTTTTCTGTTTGCATATAGTTTTTTTTTAGGAAAATGTGGCTTTGATTCTTCTTTTTTATTCTTTTTTAGGGAAACTCTGTGCAACCAAAGAATTGATTGAGGGATTACTTCCAGAAAATTGCGCCCATGTCAACAAACCTGGTACGCCTAGAAAGCCTGAGGTGTATACTTCCAGAGAATATATAGTTTTTGGGGGGTATTTCAAATTTAAAGGGTTCTTTTTCTGGAAAGACCGCAAGGTGCGCTTAGCGCGGTGCATAGTTATATTTTATCTGAAAATCTCCTAAAGCGCTGTTTCAGTTTGGGGGAGTCTCCTGGGCAGGAAAGGGTGTCTACCTATACATATGTGGTAACTCTGTGACCGGGATTAATTGGGGTTTCACATGCAATAAGATTTTATTGACAAACTTACATTTTTTATTACAAAAAAACACTACAAATTGCAAAAAATAGATTTTTTTTTATTTTTTTGCACATATTTCACCCAAAAGTATTGAGAATACACCTAAAAAATTACAAACAAGACATTTCATGTTAAAGCCCAGACTCTTCTGAAAAAAACAATATATCATTTTCCTGGGAAATCCCTGGAAATCCCTTCAAAAATCACATTTGAACATGGGGAGCGCAAAATAGTGCAAAATGGTCTGGCACCAAGGGTGACAAAAACTCCAGGTAGGCTGGCAGCGAAAGGGTTAAACTGTAAGAAAACCTTTTTTATGTAAAGCCTACAAATGCCTCTTAAAATGAAAAGAAATCATTTTCTACAATAAGCTTGGATATTTAAACAACTAGTACATTAATTACTTCAGTTACACAGTTTGAAAAACATTTGCATACTGCATAAATATCCACATGGAATTCAAACACTGTAGAAATGTGATTTACATGATATGCTAACAGCAAATCTGTAAAGAGCCTGATTTTCAGGTGATTTGCATAGGCGTTCACTTTGCTGTAATCTGTTTAGCTTAATGTATTGCAATTAACTAAACCAGAACGTCATTACACATTTCCTTTTACAGCTACATGCATAAATGACATTTAGTTACATAGTAAATGCTTTAAAGGGATTTTGTAAACCACTTTGTTAGACTGAACTCTAAGGCTCTACAACACATTCTTAAGAGTAAAAAAGCTTCTCAAATTGCCTTTATTTTCTTTTAAAAGCCTAGCTGCAGCGAAAATGGTTGTTTTTTTTTTTTCAAATTGGGTGAGAAAGAGTGAGGGGCAATTTAGATTTACTTCTGCATGTGACCCCACAGTGGCCTCACTTGTCTGCAGAGACCAAACACTTTAATCTAAAAGAGAGATAACAAGTGTCACTGAAACAAATATCCCATATGTTGAACATGTCTTTATTTGTTGGTACTCTTTTATTGGCCCTAGTGACCCTGCACCTACCTGTTCTATGTAGGGGTTGCTCTTGTGATATGTGGTTGCCTATATATATATATATATATATATATATATATATATATATATATATATATATATTATATATATATTATAATTTGAAAATAATGCACTTTCTCTGGGAAAAAAACTCCATATATTACCAAATGGGAATTACAGTTGGGCTCCCCTTCAGGGAATTCAGGACTGGAAAAATGTTTCAAAAAACACATCTAGAGCATCTATTAATGTATCTAATGTAGAATCAGATATTAAAGGGATTCTAAACCCAACAGCAATAATTAGCTAGGAAGCGGCTTACCTGATTCCTGTCTCTCATACATTTCCTCAATTTCCAGAAACGTAGGGTAGAAGCTGTAACAGGGCTCAAAAGTTTGCAATTTTTTCAATTCCATTTCTCCAGGACCATGCAGCTACAGCTACTATGTCCTTGGAGCTCTCAGCTTGAGCAAGCATAGCAAGCCCCAGTGGTTTCATAGCTGTCTCTGATCACAGCAGAGCATGCTCATGATTTATAAAGCTGCACCATGACATGTTCTTCTTGGCTCAGCCATGACCCAGAAACTGAAGCAAAAAATCAGGGGTGAACCTAGACTCTCTGCTGCCCGAGGCACCTTGTCAAATAGTAAACTAACTGTATATAAAATTAAGTGGTACCTATTCCAGTCCACCACATCCGTTCTGAGATCCCTTGTGCACCGCTGGAGTGCTCTGCATCTTATATTTTGACAGTGGGGTCTCACAGAACAGAATATATCGGGATTCTGTGGCATGGCAAATCGCTTTGCTTTATCCCACATTCAGCTATTGTGGATCCCTGGACAAGGTCAGTATACAGCAGACCTGGATAGGGGGGTTAATGCCGTGGCTCTTTCTGTTTTGGAACTTTCCCTAAGAAAGGTTTTAAACTCCCTACCCTGCTTTTTACCACAACACTATCTGCCCTGCTCCCTACTGCACCCAATCTTCTCTGCCTTGCTACCGACTACACCCCTTTCTTCTCTGCCCTGCCCCCTACTCCACATCTATCTTCTTTGCCCCATTCCCCACTGTACCCCTATCTTCTCTGCCCCCTACTGCACCCCATTTCCTCTGCTCTGCTTCCATGCTGCCCCCATTTTCTCTGCCCTTCTCCCCACTGCACCCACATCTTTGTCTGAGCTCTGCTGCACCCTGCACTCTGCACTCTGATACACCCTGTTCTCTGATACACCCCCATTTCCACCCTGCTCTCTGATGTACCCCCATCGCTATCCTGTTCTCCAATGCACCCCTATTTCTGATCCACGCTCTGCTAAAACCCCCATCTCTGCCCCACACTTTGCTGCAACCCCTATCTCTGCCTTGGGGAATCACCAACAGTAGCATTCAAAGCAAACAAATATAGACTTAGGCAAGCTATTGCTCATGAATGATAAAAAAGCAAAAATTTTCACAGACTCTATGCTTTGTTTTATAAGGACTTGGGGACCTTGGTATAACTGATATGGGCAAATTAGCACTAGTCTTTAAATGTAAAATTTGATTCAAGGCCCTATACATTGTTTGAAAGTTATTCTTGGTTTTGACTTTTTAGGTGTCTCTGCCCATTTATAAATATATATCCAACATACTAGTGCGACTTGATCCACCCCTTATTTTTTGCCTTTGTGCCCAAATCTGATTACCTGCTTTTAACAACGTTTCTAAGGCATGGCCAGTGTTTTTTTTTTTGTGAGTTTCCTGGAGATTGGGGACACAACAAACTCTCATGTTTGGAAAAAGCCTGGGGAAATCTCTGACAAAGATATTCACGGTGGTGTCTCCCTGGGTTTCCTAGGGATTGCGATTGGGCCACACACTGTCAGCAGAATAATTTTCATGGCAGGTACAGTATATCTGGAAGAAGACATGTGGGTTGATTCAAAGAAACATGTAACAGCTTGGATTTGGCTCACGATCATCCTATTTTTCACGTCCGCTCGTGCGTTCGTATGAACTTGCGAGTGATTCAATAAGCAAATACGTTTCTATCCTAAAATATACGTCCATTCGTATGGCAGTTCGGGAATCAGACCTATGTCAGTTTCCATCCTGAATTTTCCGTTTCATTTCTCAGGTTGCAACATTGGTTTTGCCCTTTTTCCTTTTTTGTCTGGACGTAAATCCTTCTGATCTTGCGGCTCCGCACTACAAACTTACCTCATTAAAGTGCATTCTAAATATTTGGTCTTTTATTTTTCTTTATTTCATTCATTTTGTAGTAACCAACCATTAATGAATGCATTTGCATAAGTAAATCTTACTTTGTTTAATTTTTAGTTAACTTGCATTTTTTACTTGTGGATTTAATTTTAATATTTTGGCTTCAAATGGTACAACTTTAAATTTTTAGTGTGGTTACCCACACCCTCTACATACAGATTGCTCACAAATCTTAAAAAACACCCAGCAACTTCTGCATGTTATGAGCCTAGAAACAGCCAAGATGGCGGCTCAGGTATTATCGGGCAGCCTGCAAACAGAAAGGGCCTTGTGACTGTGTTGCTCTGGATTCTTTGATTTCTGACCTTTCCATGCCCCCAGCTCTGCTGTGTCTGTGCAAAATACAGCAGTAACCCACATCCTGCACTTTATCCCGCTCTCCTCTCCTCAGTAAGTGTGATGCATCTGACCAAAGATGTGCTTAAATAATTAAATAAAGCAAAGGTAAACAACTACACCAATAAATGCAATCTAAAAATATTATTCTAGTACCTCAATTTTAAAATAAATAACAAAGGACATAAGTTTCTTTAATTAATGCAAATATATTGCCAAATAAAGGTTTACATGCAAAGGACTAATTAAGGTCCACATTAAAATGCTTTTATAAGGCATACATGAATCAGGTATGCATTGCCATACAATTTATGGCCTCGGCCATGCTGATACATGCAGTTCATTGGAGCACAAGACGCGCAGACTCCTCCACTTAGCCAAAAAACCTGTTCACGAACAGCAATCCGGCTGCTAAAAGGTGTCGGCTGTGGCTTTCTTTTAAAACGCGTTTAGAGGTTTCTCTGAATCACACCTAAACACATCCAATTAACCTAAGTTTTACGTTTTGATCGTAAGTTTTAGGATTTGATCCTAAGTTTTACGTTTTGATCCTAAGTTTTACGTTTTGATCCTAAAATTTAGGAACGGACTTCCGCTGATCGTAAGAGCATATACGCATTCGTACGTAGGCTCGTGCGAGTCGGAAATGGCCAAAAAAACAGGAAAAAATGACTAACACCCACCCAAACTTACGATTCTCGATACGAAATCAATTAACTTTTGCTCTTTGAATCGAGGGGATAGTCCCATCCTGTCTCAAGGGTAGCATCACTATTACCCGAAGTGTTTCACATGAGCTGAATAACTACAGACCTGTTGCACTTACACGTATAATCATGATTTGTTTTTGAGTGACTGGTACTGCTTCACCTGAAGAGAATCACAGACAACAAATTGGAGTTTTTCAGCTCATGTTAAACAAATAAATCCTTGGGTGAAACTGTGACTACAGTACTTCAATACATGCTTAAGCATCTTGATTACTTGGACTCTTACACCAGAATCACCTCTATGGATGTCATCAGTTGATTTCTGACAAGCAGGACCAAGCTGGTCAGACTTTCGAACCTGGTCCTATTATTTTCAGCATTAGGCCCACAAATTTTGGTGTTCCCCAAGGCTGTGTGCTTTCCCAAATTCTATTTTCTCTATATACCAATGCTCAGTTCAGACCTTTGTTTTATCCTCTCCTGCTAGCTCACCATGCAAGGAGGAAGGACAAGATCAGACTGAGGATAAAAATCAGGTCTACACAGGAGATTATTGTTAAACTATTAAATAACTTGCATATACATTTCTAGCAATACGTTGTGCATGTTGTGGTCCTAATTCACAGCATGAGGTCATGGTCAAGTTAATTACATTTATATTATTTGAGCATCTATGAGGGAGTAAATTCCTTTTCTTGTCATGATTCCCAGCTTTGCTAGTAGTCTTAGTGTCCTTCCTCACCTCCTGTCTGTTTTAATGAAGCACCCATGCCATTGGGTTTCTATACAGAGCATTCATTCAAGAGAGAAAGTGGCCCCAGAGCCTTACTTGCTAGGCCCAAATTAGAATAGATATTCCCAAGACATGGTGCTGACTGGTGCTGACAGGAGTAGAGATGAGCAAACATTTTAAAAGTTCAGTTTGGGTGATTCTTCGTATTTCCACAAGACATTCGGGTTTGTCCAAACTGAAATTTTAGCAAGCATGCTCCAAAAAGTAAAGAAAATAAGCTTACCTTGTTCCCATTCTGGCGCTAGGCAATGTCCTCATCCTTCGGCGCTGTCCTAAACCAGTCTCCGCAAAATCCAGTGCCTTGGCAGAGCTTCTGACAGCTCAGCTCCCTGCCGTAGGCTTTAACACTGGGAGTAAACCGATCGCTCCGGCAGACATCAATAACACATCAGTTTGGATTTCTGCAGAGATCGGTGATCAATTAGAGGTAAGTGGGGGGGGGGGGGGATAATATTTGTGTTCTCTGTATCACTTAACTCTTTGTAAACTTGCAAATATCAGCTCACAGGGCAGAGGGGGTTCACAAGCCACTTGCAAGCAAGTGAGTGACTTGCCATAGCCCCCGTCCCATTACCTGCAACCCCAAAGCCCAGGGAGATGCAGAAGAGCCTGTGGCCCATGTAGACTTGTCCTCCGCGCCCTGTTCTACCAGCCCCCATAGCTGGTGCCTGGGCTAGTTTTGCTTGGATAGGGGGGACCCCAAGTCATATACCTAATTATAATACAGGTGCCTTTGGTGAGAATTAGTTCTGCTATGTAGTCTGTAAACATTTTTAAATCTGTAAAAGTCAGTATTTTTGTGCCTAGTGATTTTTTTTGTCTATGATTATCAATAAAAATTATTGGAAATTAAGATGTTCTACAGATGAGGTACAAATATTTTCCTTAGCGATAAAGGTGAACCAAAGGATTTACAAATCCTCTTGGATTTTAGAATGTATGAGAACCTTTCTAACCGAGTGCACAATATAGTTGAATATATATATATATATATATATATATATTTGTAATTTGATTAGGCCCACACTTTTGTCAGTTGTTTTTCAGCTGTTTTATTTCATGTCATTTGAATGGTTTATAAAAATCACACGTGAAATCAAGTTTACATGTAAGTATTTTCCAAATATCTTCGCGTGACATTTTTTTATTAGACTGTCGCATCCGCGGGAGTCAAATGACACCATGCTGCTTATTATATGACTCAGGGAGGCTGGTTGGCTCTAGAACTTTTCATGCAAGCTTGGAGTTTAGCAAGAGATTACTAAGCTTCTGCAAGACGCAGAGGTCCGCTCCTCAGAAGCAGATCACCAGCAGAGAGCAATATTCTTTATTTAATTGAGAAAGGAAACATCTAGTAATATTCATGCTACCTACAGATGGCTCAGAATTGAAGGGGTGGCCAGGGAGGCCAGGGCTGGGGAGGGCTGGCTAGGGCTGGCAGTCACATAGAGGCGAACATGGCGAAAAGGTAGCGGGACAGGTAAGTGTTTTTTTTTTTTCTTCCACTCAGATCAGGTATCTCCATCTTCATATATAGTAGCCCAGATGTCTTCCTTCATTATCAGTGTGGGCACTATGTATTCGGAGGTACTTATGTTGTTCGTCATTGTGGATTAAGAAACATGCAATCTCTATACTATTACATATAAAGAAAAATATATATCTAATATACACTTATATATCTTCGTAACCCTGTGAAAGCTTTGTTTATTTAGTTTTCATTATTTTATTGTGAATCTTATACGAGCCTCCTATGTTTGGTGAGAAAAAATTGCAATCCCACCATAGGTGCATTAACGTTGCGGGCGCCTGATTGCACCACCAAAAATTGTATGTTGGGAATTTGTTGTTATAATCAGTTGTATAATAATATCTTGATATAAATTTGATACTGAAGATTTTTGGTGACGGGGACTGGATTTCCTTGTATGGTAAATATTGCTCCACTCTGTTTCTTCTAGCTTTATTTTAAGGTCACATTCCCATTTTTTAGTGTATTCTGTTAGTGTGCGTATAGTTATTTTTCTTATGTGGTCGTAGTAATGAGAAATTGAGTTTGGTTTTTGTCGTAGATTTTGAAAAATCTCCTGTATTTCTGTAGGTTTAAATATATCTGAGGGGAGAGATAATGTTCTAATATAGCTGGCAACTTGGTGGCCAATTAATGTAAATTCATGGGAGTTGTCAGTTAGTAGTAACCCTGTTGTTGGCGACTAGATGTGTAATATTCTTGTATGTTGTGCTTGTTGATATTTTGATAGGATTATGCTTCATCTACCCTGGGGAAAGTCATGGTTGGTGGTTAGTGAGCGCAGCATATCAGGGAACAGGAATAGTAGTTTATGTTTCATGATGGCTAGGCTAGCATTGTGGAACATATATTTTTGACGATCAGGTTGAAAGAGTCTCTATTTAAGCTTGTTTCCTTCAGGCCTTTATATTTACAGGATGAGATTTCTTCCAATGTTATGGGGTACAGTTCGATGGATGACCAGCCTGTGTTTTTTTTTATGTTGTTATCCATTCATCCATTCTATAAAGTTGGGAGGCTCTATGATATAACCTAAGATCCGGGGCCCCTATGCCACCCTGATCGGGTGGTCTGGTTAGGTTTTTATATGCAATACGGCGATGGCTATTGTTCCAATAAAAAGCTGCAAGTCGTTGATCTAGTTGTTTCAAGAATTTATGCGGTATCTTTATTGGAATGTTTTGTACTAGGTACAAGTAATGTGGCAAAACCAGCAGCTATTCTGCAGAGTATATTTAACCCTTTTGTTGCCAAGCACGTAACACCTACGTGCTGGCTTGGCTGGGCCTTAAGTGCCAAGCCCGTAGGTGTTACGGGCTCGAATTTCCCCGCTGCTAGTTTAAAAAATAAAAATGAAAAATACTCACCTGACCCCTCGTTGGATCCGGCCGGGTCTCCTCTTTAATTTGGTGCCATCCCATCCCCCATGGGGGCTCGGATGGTTCCAGGAGAGCCCCCGGAATAGGCCCCCCCGCTTCAGCAGCAGCAGCTGCTAACTGTAAAAAAAAAATAAAATAAAAATGACATTTACTTACCTGCAGTCGCGCTGCCTTCCCCGGGTCTTCTCTTTACTGGGGGGGGGGGGGGCTCCGATCGCCCCCCCAGCCTCTTCCGTGGCGAGGAGAGGGCAGAAAATGCCCTCTCCTCCCACTTCCTGGATAGCGACTGCTAGCCCCACCCCCTGGGGGCAGGGCCAGGTGACATCGTTGTGATGTCACCAGCAGCCGGCATCTTAGCTCCAGCACCTGAGACTATGAATCAGTCTGCTCGGTGCTTGGAGCAAAGAGCAGAGGAGGAGGAGAGGGCTGTGATCGCCCCTCCCCAGGCTCTCTCTTACAAACACGCGAGCAGACTGTCAGCGGAGATCGCCGGGGGACACAGGATCGGAGGTGAGTAAAGTTAAATAAATAAATAAAGATCCTTTTTTTATTTATGTGTCTGTGTGTTTTTTTTTCAACATTTAACCCCTTGTGAACTGGTAAGGCGGGTGACTTGCCATTAATCCCCGGCACCCCCATTACCTGCCTCCCCAAAGCCCGGGGGGGGCAGAAGAGCCCGGCCCACATAGGCTATGTGGGCTCGTAGGCTGCAGGGTGGGGGGGCCACAAAAGCTGGCCCCCCACTCTGTGCCTACAAGCCCCCATAGCTGGTCCCGGGCTGGTTACTTTGGGTAAGGGGGACCCCACGTCATTTTTTGGGGGGATTTTTAAGGGTTTTTAACCCTTAAAAAAAAATGGAGTCCCCCCCCCCCACCCTTTAATTAACCCTTTGTGTTCTGTCATCCAGCAGCTATAAAAGGCTTCCAGCAGGTGAGCAGAGGCCAGTGATCGCCGAGGGACACAGTGCTCCAGGATGGATGGGAGGTAAGTATTAAAAAAAATAATAATAATAAAATAATTTTTTCTTTTTGCGTGTGTGTGTTTTTTTTTACATTTAACCCCTTGTGAACTGGTAAGGGGTCCATGACCCCTATACCAGTTCACAAGGCTGGGGGAGGTGGCAAGTCACCTGTGACTAGCGGGTGACTTGCCATTAACCCCTGGTACCCCCATTACCTGCCTCCCCAAAGCCCAGGGGGGGGCAGAAGAGCCCAGGCCCACGGGCTATGCGGGCTTGTAGCCTGCAGGGCCAGGGGCCACAAAAGCTGGCCCCTGTGCCCTGTTTCTACAAGCCCTGCATAGCTGGTCCCCGGCTGGTCACTTTGGGTAAGGGGGACCCTATGTCATTTTTTTTTCTTGATTTAACCCTTTGTAGTGTGGATGGTAATTGTATTTTATTTGTAAATGTTATAAAATGTTATAAAGTACTTGTTTCAGTTAGGGGGGTCTCCTGGGCAGGAAGGGGGGGGGGCTACCTACTATTTTTTTACTTAATAATATTGTAAAAAACAAAATAAAATTTACAAACAAGACATTTCATGTTAAAGCCTAAACTCTGCTGCAAAAGTCTAGTAGCCATAGCCGGAAATGTTATTACATGCCAGGAAGGCATCAAGGCCACTTTTGAACATTTTTACTGTATCCATCATTACTACCTCCTCTGGCAGCGAGTTCCATAGTCTCACTGCTCTTACAGAGAAGAATCCCCTCCTATGTCAGTGGAGAAAGCACCTTTCCTCTAACCTTAGTGGATGCCCCCGGGTTATGGTTACACTCCGGGGTATAAATAGATTGTGGGACAGATCCTTGTATTGACCCCGAATATATTTATACATAGTTATTAGATCACCCCTCAATCGTCTTTTTTCTAGACTAAATAAGCCTAACTTGGACAATCTTTCCAGGTACTCTAGCCCCCGCACTCCTTTTATTATAAGTAAACCAGAACAAGGCCAGAGACCGCACTCACCAATCTATATGAGGAGTGTGCACAATCCAGGGGTGGAGGCACATATGTGCACTACTATATACCACACAGAGCAAGGAGTCCCAAACTCCCCCAATCCACTCCCTGTAGTGAATGGCACCACTCCAAATGTATTTATCAATTTATATTACTTTATTTAAATAAATCTACTATGTACATACATATATATTAAAAAACATTAATTAAAATACATATATTTACACACAATCCCCTACACATAGGGGGAAACACTCAAGGAGAACCAAAATGTATGGGGGGGGGGGCAGGCACTCTAACCAGAGTATCCTGATGACATCACCCCTGTGGCTAAATGATTAATAAATTTCCTATGATTTAATACTGCTCTACCCTTCTAAGGCCGTTTATTCATAAGTGTCCAGTGCCTAATTAATTACATTCATATATACAGCTTGTGCAAAAACAATTAATATGTCTATTCATATAAAGTGCCAAGTGCCATGTCCTAATTGGCCCTGGAGAAGTGACGCGAGGAGTCACGCAACGCGTCGGTCCCGGGTGAGGCAGGGGTGGTTGTGCTGGTCATGCAAGGTATTGTGCTGAGTAAAATACATGCTTGTTTTGCTCTTTCCCACGGCTGTCCTTGAATTAGTTGTAAATAGTTAGGTTTTGAATGGCACTTGGCACTTTATATGAATAGACATATTAATTGTTTTTGCACAAGCTGTATATATGAATGTAATTAATTAGCCACTGGACACTTATGAATAAACGGCCTTAGAAGGGTAGAGCAGTATTAAATCATAGGAAATTTATTAATCATTTAGCCACAGGGGTGGTGTCATCAGGATACTCTGGTTAGAGTACCTGCCCTCCCCTCCCCCATACATTTTGGTTCTCCTTGAGTGTTTCCCCCTATGTGTAGGGGATTGTGTGTAAATATATGTATTTTAATTAATGTTTTTTAATATATATGTATGTACATAGTAGATTTATTTAAATAAAGTAATATAAATTGATAAATACATTTGGAGTGGTGCCATTCACTACAGGGAGTGGATTGGGGGAGTTTGGGACTCCTTGCTCTGTGTTTTATTATAAGTAGGCTGGACATTAAAAGGGTTAAAAGTAGCTATGCATGTTGGGTATTGTTCTGTTCGGAGGACCTTGCGCTTTCATACTTTGCTTGTTTTTTCTGGTTGGCATATTTATATTTTAGGAAAAGGTGTTTTTTATTCAGCTTTTTTATACATTTTTTAGGGAAACCCTGCGCAACCAAAGAATTTTTGAGGGATTATTTTCAGAAAGATGAGCCCACTACAACAAGCTGGGTACGCTTAGAAAGCTTAACATGTGTACTTTCAGGGAATATATGGTTTATGGGGGATATTCCAAATGTAAAGGGTTGTTTTGGTTGAAAAATCGCAAGGTGCACACTTTGTCTGCAGAGCTGAAATTTTCAAGTAAATTTACCGTTACGCACATGCTTTACTTTGGGGTGTTTGGCAACTCTTCCCTAGACAGAACCTATGCATGTTGGGTGTTGTTCTGTTCGGGGGATGTTGCTTTTTCAGATTAAACTTGTTTTTTCTTGTTTGTATATAGTTTTTTTAGGAAAATGTGGCTTTGATTCTGCTTTTTTATCCATTTTTTGGGGAAACTCTTTGCAACCAAAGAATACATTGAGGAATTACTTCCAGAAAACTATGGGCACATCAACACGCCTGGTGCACCTAGAAAGCTTGAGGTGTGTACTTCCAGAGAATATATAGTTTGTTGGGGGTATTTCAAATGGGTTGTTTTTCTGGTAAAACTGCAAGGTGCGCATATTGCATTGCATAGTTGTATTTTATCTGAAAATCCCCTAAAGCGCTATTTCAGTTTGGGGGAGTCTCCTGGGCAGGAAAGGGTGTCTACCTATACATATGTGGTAACCGGGAGAAATTGGGATTTCACACGCAACAAGATTTTATTGACAAACTTACATTCTTTATTACAAAAAAACACTACAAATTGTTTTTTTCACATATTTCACCCAAAAATATTGAGAATACACCAAAAAATTACAAACAAGACATTTCATGTTAAAGCCCAGACTCTGCTGATAAAAACAATATTCCATGATTTTGACCTTCAGTAGCTTTTCTATTGGATTGAAGTTTAAATTCATAAGTTGGTCCAAGCATTTGGTTATATTGATACCTAAATATTTCAAATGCGATGTTTCCCATTGTAGATTATTATTATTATAGTTTAATTTAAAATTTGCATATGTTCCAAAGCCCTTAATTATTTGGAGTGTCTTAGGGAGAGATGTTAATGGATCCCACAGTTTTAGGAGGATGTCGTCTGTTTAGGCTACGTATTTTATGTTGTTGCTGCCTATTGAGATTCCTGTAACCTCAGGGTCAGTAGTTATTAGATTAAACAACATCTCAAGGTGAAGATTAAATAGAACGGGCGAGAGGGGGCAGCCTTGTCGAGTTCTGTTGGACATAGTTATCGGTTGTGTTAGTTTACCATTTATATTTATTCTAGCGGCCTGATTTTTGTATAGTGACATAATTTTTCCTATTAAAATTGGTCCGATTCCTATATGTGTTAAGCATTTCTGGAGAAAGGGCGATGATACACGGTCGAATGCTTTTTCTGCGTCCAAGGCCACTATTACAGCTTTTGTATGATGTTTTAGTATATGGTTTATCGCGGCTATGGCTGTAGCTATATTCTGATGTACTCCGCGATTCTGCATAAACCCAGCTTGGTAGTGTGAAATTATGTCATGAATGAATAATTTAAATCTATTTGCAATCAATGTGGCCAAAATTTTTACGTCTATATTTATCAAAGAAATTGGGCGGTAGTTTGAACAGTGAGATAGATCCTTACCATTTTTCGGAATGAGTCGGATTATAGCGGTGTTCATGGTTGGGGATATCGTTTTTTGTACATCCGTATCGTTTGCTAGTCTACGTAGGTATGGTGTCAGTTGGGTATGAAATGCTTTATAATATTCTGCCGGAAAGCCATCAATTCCAGAAGATTTAACCATCTTTTGTTGTTTAACCGTGACCTCCACTTCCTCTAGTGTGAATGGTTTATCCATTTCCTGTACTATTTCTTTCTTGAGTTTATGAGTATTAATGGTTTTAAAAAGGTATCGTAATCGTAAGTTTCCCCGAGGTTTCAATATTATATGTTCTTTTATAGAAATTTATGAATTCACGACCGATTTCTTCTGGGAGGTATTTAATATCACCATTCTCATTGCTAATTTTTTCTATAAAATTATTTGCCCTATGATCTCGGAGATAGTCTGCAAGGATTTTTCCACTTTTGCCCATATTTAGATTTTTTTTTAATTGATTCCTTAATATTTCTTTTTTCTCTACTGACAGTATGTCGTTTAGCTTTTGTCTTTCTTTACATAAGTTCCTGTATGTATCTTCTGATAAAGAGGCCTTATGGTCCCTTTCCATTTTCACTATTTTGTCTAGGGTATCATTGATTAGCTGTTGGTGTTGTTTTTTCTCTCGTGCTGTAATTGATATAACTATACCTCTAATATAGCACTTGTGGCATTCCCACAGTGATTGTATTGAGGCATCTTGGTTATCGTTGTGTTCAAAGGATTCTGCAATAGCGGTTGATATCTTTTCCTTATCACTGGGGTATCTAGTATGTTGCGCTTTAATGCCCTTGCGCATTGATCTCTAGTCATATTGTTCCATGTTAGGGAGCATATTACTGGTGCATGGTCTGATAAGGTTATAGAACCATGCTTTCAAGTAGTTACATCCGTAAGTAATGATTGGGTAATTAAAAGATAGTCTATACATGAGTACACGTTGTGTGCCCTGTTGTAGCAAGTGTAATCTCTATCATTGATATGAAGAGTACGCCATACGTCGACTAAGTTCAATCTCTTGAAATGTTACCATAGTATTTGATTATATAGAGTTTCTGATGTTTTTCGTGGTCTGCCCGAGGTATCCAGTTTGTGGTCACTTATAAGATTATGGTCACCCCCCCAGATTACTTTGCCTTTTTTAACCTCATCTATTTTTTTTGTTACCTTAATTAGGAAGCACTTTTGGCCCTGATTAGGGGCGTAGGTACAAACTAAGGTACAGAACTGGCCTTTCAGTTTGCAGACAATTATGAGCATACGTCCTTCCACATCCCAATAGCTTGCTAATTGTTCAAAGGGGCAATGAGCTTTAATCAAGATTGATACACCTTTTTTCTTTTTATCGCATGGGTTGGATATTATATTTCCAAAGTCCTGAAAAGCAAATCTTGGAATTTTATTAATTTTAAAGTGAGTTTCTTGAAGAAAGCATACGTCTATTTTTTCTCTTAGTAACTCTCTTGTAATTTTACTTCTTTTATATGGAGAGTTTGCCCCTCTGACATTATATGTACATATTTGTCTTGTCTTGTTTCATTGGATTGTAAGTCATTTATTAAGAACTGGGATTGTGTCTAGTATGCAATTATCCTGTTTGTTGTAAACTGTGGTTAGTATCTGCATTATATTCTTCTGGGTATACTTTTGTGCGTTGGTAGGCCGTCTTGTGTGATTGTAATCCTTCTCAGCTATACTAACCCCCTTTATCCTTCCTTCTAACTTCCAACCTCCCCTGCCCCCCCCCTTCTTCCCAAGTCCGCCCTGATTTAGGCTGTCCGGGGGCTAAATCCTCCACCGTTCCCTTGACTCCTTTTTCCGTAAGAGTCAGCCTGAATCTTTACCGCTGTACCGATCCTGTGAGAATTGTATATATTATTTTTTTTTTATCATTTACCCCCTTTTTTTTTTTTTTTTGTGCGCTTTCCCGTACCTAAATGAAGGTATATTTTGGAGGCCCTTAAAATAGACTTTGCTGTGAATTAATTGCTGATTAATGATTAGACCAGGCTTCCGTTAGCAAGTTTTGTGGAGTTAGCTCCTTTACTCCTGGGCCTATTTCTCAATTAGGAATGGTTATTTTTGGTAAGCCTAGGGCGGTGGTGAGAGTGTCTAGTGACTCGCCATCCTTAAGGTAAAAGGTTTTACCTTCTGTACGAATCTGAAGGAGTAATGGTCCTACCCAGCGATATCTAATATTGGATTTTATGAGGATATCTGTGAGTAGTTTAAAAAAAAAATCATCTCTGCATGGTTCGGGCTGAAAAGTCTTGATACAAATTGATTTTCATGTCGTCTATTAATATATATTTATTAATTCTGGCTTTCTCTAGGATCTTTTCTTTAGTTGTGAAGTCCGCTATTTGACATAAGACATCTTGTGTATTAATTCCATTCATTGTTTGTGTGGGGCCAACTCTGTGGCATCGGTCTATTATAATCTCCTTGTCTTCTTGCAAAATTAACTGGAATATACGCTGTGTCAGTAGTGTTAGCTCTTCTCTAGTAACCATCTTGTTAATGCCTTTTATTTTAATATTATTTCATCTAGATCTATTCTTCAGGGCATCTACTTTAGCTACAAGGTAATTGATCATCTTATTATGATTTATAATTTGCTCATTATTCATTTTCCGGTCGCCGGCGAGGGTGATCTGTCTCTAGGGTGTCTATTCTCTGCATAATGCTGTTTAGGCCTTCTTTTATTTGGGCCAATTCCTCAGTTATCGACTCCCTGACTGTTGCTTGTACTGTTTGGACCAAGGATTTTTCAATCTCCGACATTTGATTCCATCGCTTTTGTGATGATTTAACCTCTGCCACTTGCTTTTCCATTACATTTTTAAAATCTCTAACTTCTAGCATAAGATTTTGAATTGTTTTACATATTTATTGGGTTCCTACCCCTTTTATCTCGCTATCCACTTCTTTTAAATCTAATTCCTTCATTGGTGTTATTTCCATTAATATGGCTACATTCTTTTTTATTCTCTCTTTTTGTTTTGTTTGTGTGCAGGTATTAAAAGCTGCTGCAGTTATATCTGTCACTTGCTCAATTAGTGTTATTTTTTCATGTGCTTTATGGATTTGTTGCAGGTGGCTATGGATATCAGCTGGTGTGCGCGGTGCAGATGCCTCATAACCTTGGGGCTGCCGTGTGGGGGTACCTGGGTTTGGTAGTACTGTATCCATGGTGGTGTTAATGATTTGCTGTGCTCTAGTGGGGATACGTTGATTAAAAGTTAGGATTGAGATCTGTTTGAGATCAGTATATTTTGTATTACCGCTCATGTATTTTATATATTTTTTTTTTTTTCTTCTGATAAATGTAGATTTGTGTATTAGTGTTTTTAGTTACCACTTTTTCCACGTCTAAGTTTTATTTACAGTCACAAACAATGCGTTATACTGCGCGTTACCTTCCCGTGTTGCCATTAATATGCTCACCTTTGTTGGTTCTTACTGCAGAGTTTGTCGGAACCGATTTTCTCCATTCATAATCTGCTTACCAACAACTTTATTTATTGTAATTAGCAAATAATTAAGGGAAAAAGAAAATCATAATCATAAAGTAAGTGTTTTTTATTTGTGTAAATCTCCCACTCTGCTTTGGTGCTAGGATAGGGTGGCAGTGTGGTGGGATTTGAAAAAACGGACAGTCTGGGTGGACTGGCTCTTTAATTTCTACAGCCTAGAGGAAAGAAGGGAGAGAGGGGACATGATTGAGATCTTTAAATATGTGAAAGGATTGAATAAGTGTATTTAAACATGTCAGGGATAAGCACACATCTATCCTAAAATAAAGAGTACATACAGTATACACAAAAGGGCAGACTAGGTGGAACATATGGTCTCCTTCTGCCCTCAACCTTCTATGTTTCTATAGGAAATGCTCACTTTCAATGATATTTTTGAAATGTAGATTTTTTTGTGTGTCAAAATGAGGTCCTCAAGATGCTGATCTGATGTAGTATTTTTTCATTTGTCCTACTGTGTGTTAGCAAATATGTGTTTTATGGAAGCAGTTTTCACTACTTGCAATCTGTTACTGTTAGCAACTGTACACTAAGTCTGTACACCAAAATCAAAAGGAAGAGAGACGTGAGTCCTGTACATAGAACACTGGTTCTAGGCAGGTGTAAGGTTGAGGGATCGTTCTCAACTCAGCAGTGGCCAAAACTGTGTGTACAGGTCTTCTTTTAGATCTTTGTGTCCAATTGTCAGACAGACTAAAGGTAGTGATAACTGCTTCCACATAACATAAATTTGCTAACGTGGAAAAAATGGAAACAAACCTTTTTCAACTCAGAAACTTGGGCACCTCCTTTTTGACACCAAATTATATACACTTTCAAAAATACCATCGAACATGGACATTCCCTTAAAGGCTTACAGAGTCTGAAAGTCTGATCCTCCCTAGTGTGCTCACAGTTTTCCATGAATTTTAGACTTGGCTGTAAAAGGTTTGTCCTGCATTCTCCCATTTACATTGGCAGTCTAGGACAGGACAATAGGGTTGATTCAGAGCCCCTTTATCTACACTTTTTTTGGAGGTCATGTGACCAAATGAAAAATCACAGAAAAATTGAAACATGGCGGGGGGTCCTGAGTGCCCGCTCCTGGCCATAATCCGCTGCTATCCGGCGGGGGGTCCTGAGTGCTCGCTCCTGGCCATAATCCGCTGCTATTCGGTGGCGGGTCCCAAGTGCCCACTTCTGGTCCTCATCCGCTGCTACTCGGCGGCGGGTCCCGAGTGCCCGCTCCTGGCCATTATCCGCTGCTACCCGGCGGTGGGTCCTGAGTGTCCGCTCCTGGTTGCGATTTGCTGCCATCCGAAGGTGGGTCCCAGGGCTCAAACCCAGACCGGGTTCAGCTGCCATATGATGGCCGGCCTCCTGAGGTTCATTCCCTGCGGCGATCTCCAGCAAACCAACGGCGGGATTTGAGTGCCCACCCCCTACTGCCTACTGCTGTTACTTGAAATAGTATGTCCACTGCATCTGGATCATTCTTTTACCTTTGGGTCGGAACTCCACTTAGCTCTGTTCCCTTCCACCAGCTGCATGATGCCGCCGACCACATTTCCTGCAGGCACATGATTTGCAATAACATTAGTGACCATACCTGACACTGTCTCACTGCAACGCCTGTGAATAACGCACTCAGAAACCACTGCTGTTCTACGGCTGCCGGCTGACACACAGACTACATCATCTTGCACAGGTTCACTATCAGCAAGAGCCAGAAAGTGCCCCCTGTCACAGTCTCAATGGACCTCAAATGACCAGGCATCCAGAGGACACCCCTTTTCTCTAAGCAGCTGGTGGGCTCACTGAACTGAGATAGGGAGATCAGCAGCCACAACTTTACAATCCCGCCGCTGTACCACCCCATCACTTTTGGCAAGCACCTAGCCGGCACCACTCTGTACCGGCAGGACTCCTGTTATTCCGTGCATTAACCAGCACGCCACCAGTGATTGGTGCTGGATGAGGTTGGCAGACATCTGTCGAGAAGGTGCCCACGTGCACTATACTATATCCGCGGACCCCTAATCAGCACTAGCGGCCAGACCGCCTCAACTATTATCCCCGCTTGAAGTTAATACCGGTTTCCCCTGCACCTTCTAATTGCTGAGCTCGAAAGAGTCCCCATCGCTAGACCCAATCAACTCCAGACCAAATCGCTGGGACCCCTGTCATCGATATACACTGCTGCACAACATCCGTGGGCAACTTCGCAGGCCCTAGCTGCACATTTTAAAAGGTGAACTAGCATTTCAATGGCAACACCACAACCGCCTCCCGGTCATTCCATACTCCGGGAATTAGCAAGATCGATCCACTACCGGTATCTAGAAGCGACCAACAAGTTTCAACACACAAGACCCTGCAAGCAACGTCGTGTCGGGCAACGTCTAGCAAAGACCTATACTACTAAACCCTCACAACATCCATCTGATTTTCTCTTCGTGTGCACGCCGCTCGAGGGTCGTTTTGGCCAAGAGAGCGCAACAACAGGTATCATGTTATTCTGATTAGGACAGAAGAAAAAAAAAGAAAAAAATTCAAAAAAGACACTTTTTGGCAATCCAGTAATAAATCATTAAAAAAAAAAAATATATATGTCTCAAAGTCAGAAAAGAACTGGCCAAAAACAAACAACACTTATCTCATACACCCACCTTATCAACAAGATCTAAATACAACAGTACAAGCAATATAACTGAACTACTACAATAGGCTCCTAATAATACACCTACAACCCCCGTACCCTCATATGCCCTAACAGGCACCATGCAAGGAACTCCAACGGCATCAGACATCACAAAATATAACAAACAGATTAGTAAAGCACACGACAATTTCATACAGAAATAACTTTTTGACTCCAATGAGAAGGATCAGAATGAACCCGAAATACATCCTACTCCGAATTAGAATGGGAAATTTGAAAATACAAGTGGAGACATCAGGGCTAATACAGAGAACTCAGAAAATTCAGGTCAGACAATCCCTATAAACACCATAGAGGAATCAGGATCACAGTGCCAACAGAAAAGAAAAGAACTCCCGTAGTCGAATATTAGATACCAGATACAGCTATTAAACAAGAAATATGGGCAGGTCTTCAGGAACTGAAGGAAGGTTTTACTAATGAATTAACATTATTTAAAAACAAAATAACAGACACACTCCATGAGTATAATGAAATCACTAATAAGCAATTACAATCTACTATAAAGGAAAAGGACCTTGCAGATTTGAAGACCTCAATAGCAGAAATGCTCGGAGAATTTAAACAGACAATATCCGATCAAATTCTAGACACTGTAAAAGAAACAATCGCATCCGAACTTTGCGAATTTAAATCTGCAATGCACGCAATTACAGAGCGAAAACAGATCAAGACGGAATAACCTTAGAATTAGAGGTGTCCCCTTAGAGATAAAACAAAATGAATTAATGCCTTTCATTAACGAAGTATTTAAAAATCTAACCAACAGCGACAACACTATAGCTGTAGATAGGCACCACCGCGATGGGGGAAAAAGACATACTAAGGACGGAATAACGCAAGATGTACTCTGTCATCTCCCAGACTTCAAGATAAAAGAGGAGATCTTAACAGCAGCTCGGAAAGCCAGATCAACCCAGATAGGAACAGCTAACATACAAATATTTCAAGACTTCTCCAAAAGCACAACTAGAGATGAATCAGATAAAATTTAAATGGGCAGGCTCGCTGAAATCGTCAATCGGTCGAGCAGGGAAAACTATCACTTTTAAACTTGGAAACTGGAAACTCTGGTACAAGAGCTTGGGCTACCACCTCTAAAAATTCCAGAATGGGACATACAGGTCCTTCTCAAAAAATTAGCATATAGTGCTAAAGTTCATTATTTTCCATAATGAAATTATAAAAATTAAACTTTCATATATTTGAGATTCATTGCACACCAACTGAAATTTTCAGGTCTTTTTTTGTTTTAATACTGATGATTTTGCCATACAGCTCATGAAAACCCCAAAATCCTATCTCAAAAAATTAGCATATTTCATCCGACCAATAAAAGAAAGGTGTTTTTAACTTAAAAAAAAGTAAACCTTCAAATAATTATGTTCAGTTATGCACTCAATACTTGGTCGGGAATCCTTTTGCAGAAATGACTGCTTCAATGCGGCGTGGCATGGAGGCAATCAGCCTGTGGCACTGCTGAGGTGTTATGAAGGCCCATGATGCTTCGATAGCGGCCTTAAGCTCATCCAGAGTGTTGGGTCTTGCGTCTCTAAACTTTCTCTTCACAATATTCCACAGATTCTCTATGGGGTTCAGGTCAGGAGAGTTGGCAGGCCAATTGAGCACAGTAATACCATGCTCAGTAAACCATTTACCAGTGGTTTTGGCACTGTGAGCAGGTGCCAGGTCGTGCTGAAAAATGCAAACTTTGACCCTAGCTGCATTGACCCTGCCCTTTATAAAACACAGTCGACCAACACCAGCAGCTGACATGGCATCCCAGACCATCACTGACTGTGGGTACTTGACACTGGACTTCAGGCATTTTGGCATTTCCTTCTCCCCAGTCTTCCTCCAGACTCTGGCACCTTGATTTCCGAATGACATGCAAAATTTGCTTTCATCAGAAAAAAGTACTTGGGACCACTGAGCAACAGTCCAGTGCTGCTTCTCTGTAGCCCAGGTCAGGCACTTCTGCCGCTGTTTCTGGTTCAAAAGTGGCTTGACCTGGGGAATGCGGCACCCGTAGCCCATTTCCTACACACGCCTGTGCACGGTGGCTCTGGATGTTTCTGCTCCAGACTCAGTCCACTGCTTCCGCAGGTCCCCCAAGGTCTGGAATCGGTCCTTCTCCACAATCTTCCTCAGGGTTCGGTCACCTCTTCTCGTTGTGCAGCTTTTTCTGCCACATTTTTTCCTTCCCACAGACTTCCCATTGAGGTGCCTTGATACAGCACTCTGGGAACAGCCTATTTGTTCAGAAATGTCTTTCTGGGTCTTACCCTCTTGCTTGAGGGTGTCAATGATGGCCTTCTGGACAGCAGTCAGGTCAGCAGTCTTACCCATGATGGCGGTTTGGAGTAATGAACCAGGCTGGGCTTTTTTAAAAGCCTCAGGAATCTTTTGCAGGTGTTTAGCGTTAATTAGTTGATTCAGATGATTAGGTTAATAGCTCGTTTAGAGAACCTTTTCATGATATGCTAATTTTTTGAGATAGGATTTTGGGGTTTTCATGAGCTGTATGGCAAAATCATCAGTATTAAAACAAAAAAATACCTGAAAAATTTCAGTTGGTGTGCAATGAGTCTCAAACATATGAAAGTTTAATTTTTATCATTTCATTATGGAAAATAATGAACTTTAGCACTATATGCTATTTTTTTGAGAAGGACCTGTATATACAGCGGAGCCCACCATGCCAGAAAACCATCTGGTAGAGGATTGGGCAAAAAAGTAAAGTCGTCATAAAGGAGACAAAACAAAAGGGCAGGAAACTTAGAGAAGAAAGGAAGAAAAAAAAATAAATAAATAAAAAAAATAAATAAACCCTATGTACAAAGAGAGGAGGACGCGGGGGGAGGGGAACGATGTAAGGAATGGGAGGGAGGTCGGGGGGCTCGGGAGGGGGTAGGGGGAGGGGCATCAGGTAAAGGGGAATAATTTTAAGATCCCCACTACTGCCCTGCGCCTCCCCACGCCAACTCCGACCCGCCCATTTTCCACTTTTTGCACACTATATTAACACAGCGGTAGAGGCTCAGACTAAAAAAAAGCTTCTTAATGGTAAAGAAGCTAATAAAATCCACGGGACGAAAGAACCATTTCTCCCATGGATGGTCGAGCACTGTACATAAAGGGGATTGGGGAAGGGTGGGCCACACTCCACGTGTTAGTAACAAAAAGGAAAAAAGAAACAAAGAGGGAAAGAACAAAAAGAGGAAAACTCTTTTGTATTTCAGGTATTCGTATCACTTAACAAAATACATGTCACAATCGAAGGATGGATAGTAGACCAATACGTATATGTACATTTAATATATGTGGGGCAAATAGACGCGATATTGTAAAAGAATTAGAACGGTTAAAAATAGATATAGCTTTACTCCAAGAGACCCATTTCAAAAGCAATAAGGAACCATACAAAGCATTTAGCGACTTGATATCCAATCCTTATCGCTCAAAAAAAAACACGAGGGGTAGCCATTCTCTTCAGCAAGAGATGTCAACATGAAATAGTATCTAACTACATGGATGACCAAGCTAGAATCATAATCACCACAGTAAAAATTAACGGTACAACGCTCACGATCGCCAATACATATGCTCCGAATCAGGGACAACCTAAATATATAATAAACACTGCAAAAAAAAATGGACAAGCTAAAAAAAGGAATGCTAATCTGGGCAGGAGATTTTCAATTTCAATGAACTAGACTCAACCGGTATAAAAGAAAACAAACCACCTTAATCACAAATAAACTTATATGGGAACATTTCAAAAGTCTTAACTTAGTGGACGTATGGCGTATATTGCACCCGACAAATAAAGACTATACATGCTACAACAGAGCTCAGAATACTTACTCTAGACTAGACTTTTGCTTCATAAGACAACAAAACTTACAAAATGTCCTACAATGTAACATTGAAAATCTAACCATTTCCGATCATGTGCCTATCACCATGGCATTGTACCTCAGCAACGAAACATACACCCCTCATCTATGGAAAATGAACAGAAGCATTCTAGATTCGGAAGAAGACTACAAAAAGATAAAAAAGGAGCTGAAGGACTATTTCGAGACCAATAATACCAGCGATGTCACAACAAGAACTATATGGGAAGCATATAAAAGTTATATTCGAGGAATTTGAATTGCCATTGCTGCAAAAAATAACAGAAACAATAGACAAAAAATCAATAAGACTACACGCACAGAACAAAAGTGGGAAATGAATGGCAGACATGGTCAAAGACAACAGGGCTGAAAATTTCATCGAAAAAATTATAGACGAATATGATATGGTCCACTATACAACAGAAGAAATAAAAAACACCTTTTATCGGTTTTATCAGAAAATCTATAATGTAGCAGAACCAAAAATTGAAAATTACGACCTAATCTTCAAAGATACAAACAGCGCAAAAATCCCAGAAGAACTCAGAGAAAGATTAGGACACCCCTTTGACATTTAAGAAATAATAGAGGCAATAAATAATTTAAAAAAGGGAAAATCTGCGGGTAGCGACGGCTTCCCCGCAGAATACTATAAATCCTCATATTAGGATAGATTTATAGAATACTATAAATATTCAACGAATTAGGCAACACTTACCACGTTACAGCACCACACGTTACCAAGCACACATATGAATAATGCCATCATAAAAATAATTCCTAAGCCGGACAAGAATATATCAAAATGTGCCGACTACAGACCCATTTCGCTAATAAACGTTGACCTTAAGATATTTGCTACGGTAATCTGCAAGCGCCTTGAGGAAGCTATGCCACATATTATCTCCCCAAATCAGGCGGGTTTCATGCCTAACAGAGGCATACATCTAATATCTCTCTTGCAGTAACGGCAATAGACAATATACAAAAAGACAAAACCAAAGCGATCTTAGTAGCATTAGTCGTGTCTCTTGGGAATTCCTAGAAATCTCACTAAAACAGACTGGCTTAGGCCCAGATTATATCAGTAAAATGAGCTTGTACAAAAACCAGAACACTCAAATAATCATAAATGGCTTCTTAACAAACCCCTTTCAAATCAAAAGTGGAACGAGACAAGGATGCCCTTTATCTCCGTCATTATTCAACATATATTTAGAAGCTCTAATCCGGAAATTTAACACCGACCCCAAGATTAGGGGAGTAGGAAAAGGCAACAAGATAATTAAAGCCTTAGCATACGCAGACGATATCCTGTACCCTACAAAGATGCATACAGATCCTAGAATCCTTCGGACATTACTCCAATTTCAAATTAAATACTGAAAAATTGATAATTATGCCCTTCAGTTTGTCCCAACCAGAAATACAGGAACTCCAACGAATGACCAGATTCCGTATCGAGGAGAAACACATTAAATATCTAGGGATTAACTTAACGGATCATCCAAAGCAGTTGTTAGACTCAAACTATACCCCTCTTACTTGCCAATTAAATGAATCTGCAAAAAAATGGAGTAAAATTCCACTAAACATGTTAGGCAGAATCTCCTTAATAAAAATGTTTTTTCTTCCAAAACTAATATATCTTTACCAAACAATACCGATAGCTATACCCGAGAAATACTTTCTTGAGCTTGCTAGAATTTTGACCGATTTTATATGGCGAGGCAAAAAGCACAAAATTATATACAATTACTTAGCCCGTCCTTCTGAACAAGGGGGTCTAGGGGCTCCAGACTTCAGGCTATATTACCAAGCGGCTCAAGTACAAAAAATATTTAGATGGAAACAGCAGTTGCTTAAAGAAGACTGGACACAAATGGAGCTGTACCCAATAGAAATAGATGAAGTACTCTCCTTAAACACGAAGATATTAGTCAATAGTATCAGACGTACCTCGCACCCTTTTACAATACCCACAATTAACACTTTAAAGACACTCATCCTTAACCAGGTTCTATCTCCATACCCACAACGCCTCATAAGTTTAGACAAAATCAATATGAGCGAAGCAAATAAAGGAACTCAACACACCAACCCACAGCTCACAACATAGTACATAGTACATCCGTGTGCAAGACTTATGGTCCAAAGATGCTGACTTAGACGTATTATACCCTAAAGATCAATTTGGAATGGATATGAATACCTTTCTGAAAGTTAATAAAATACGAAACATAAATAATAAAAAGCCTGCTACCCTAACACCACCAACTAGCTTCCAAACATTATTTTTTCTCCCGGAAACTCCCCCTAAACAGCTGAACATATACTACAAGACATTATTTGACTATGATAGGAATTTAAATAGCAAACCAGGCCCCCAAGACATCGAGAAATCAATAACCTACTCAGAATGGCAAGGTATACTTAAGAAAAACACACTTATACAATCAACTACATTAAGAATTATTGCCTTTAAGTTCCTAACAAGATACTATTTAACCTCAGACCATAAATAAAAAGATGATCCCCTTTCCTTGTTGGTGGTGCAGATTAAACCCAGCAACAATGAAGTACGTTTGGTGGGAATGTCAATATATCAAACGCTTATGGAAAGATATAGTAGATATTATCAACAATAAAGATGTATCCATTATACCACTAAACAAATCAAAAATCCTCCTAAATCTTGAACGTTTGCATCCACCTGTAAAGGAGGTAATAATAAATATTATCTTGTTATGTACTAAATAGGCATGAGCGAATCGATCCGGACGAACCCGGATTCGATCCGAATTTCAGGAAAAATTCGATTCGGATCGAATCCGAATTTCCCCGCGATTCGATCACTCGAAGTTTTCCTTTAACATCCATTCATTTACATTTACAGGCATTCTAAGATGGCGGACGGGACATGTCTGGACATGTATCCCGCGCCAGTGCAAGCTGGGGCAGTCACATGCAGCCTATCAGCAGCCAGCAAGCCCGGTGACGTCACAGCGGTATTTAACGGCGGCCATCTTGCTTTTCCTCATTTCTCTATTGCATTCGTGAGAGACAGGACGCTGTGTAGCTGAGGCAGTTAGACAGGCAGGGACAGACAGGGACAGACAGGGACAGGCTGGAGACAGGCAGGAGACAGACAGGAGACAGACAGAAAGCCAGGGAAAGGTAGGAAAAACGGAGGCTGTCACAGGGAGATTTTTTTTTTTTTTCATCCAGCCTGAGTGTTACTAGCTGGCTGACAGGCTTTGTTAGCGTTTTCAGGCTGCTTATAGTAACTAACTGTGCATATATACTGAACTGATCTTAAGTCTGCTGTGAGGCATCCCATTCTGTGACTAAAGCAGCCTCTGTTTAAGACCATATAAGCATTTGCTCTTATCATATTTGAAATTAGGCCTGATAAAGACACTTTTGCTGGGCATAGCACTACTGGACCCTGCCAGGTCCACTTCTGTTGGGGCATCCCATTCTGTGACTAAAGCAGCCTCTGTTTAAGACCATATAACCATTTGCTCTTATCATATTTGAAATTAGGCCTGATAAAGACACTTTTGCTGGGCATAGCACTACTGGACCCTGCCAGGTCCACTTCTGTTGGGGCATCCCATTCTGTGACTACAGCAGCCTCTGTTTAAGACCGTATAACCATTTTCACTTATCATATTTGAAATTAGGCCTGATAAAGACACTTTTGCTGGGCAAAGCACTACTGGACCCTGCCAGGTCCATTCCTGTTGGGGCATCCCATTCTGTGACTAAAGCAGCCTCTGTTTAAGACCATATAAGCATTTGCTCTTATCATATTTGAAATTAGGCCTGATAAAGACACTTTTGCTGGGCATAGCACTACTGGACCCTGCCAGGTCCACTTCTGTTGGGGCATCCCATTCTGTGACTACAGCAGCCTCTGTTTAAGACCGTATAACCATTTTCACTTATCATATTTGAAATTAGGCCTGATAAAGACACTTTTGCTGGGCAAAGCACTACTGGACCCTGCCAGGTCCATTCCTGTTGGGGCATCCCATTCTGTGACTAAAGCAGCCTCTGTTTAAGACCATATAAGCATTTGCTCTTATCATATTTGAAATTAGGCCTGATAAAGACACTTTTGCTGGGCATAGCACTACTGGACCCTGCCAGGTCCACTTCTGTTGGGGCATCCCATTCTGTGACTAAAGCAGCCTCTGTTTAAGACCATATAACCATTTGCTCTTATCATATTTGAAATTAGGCCTGATAAAGACACTTTTGCTGGGCATAGCACTACTGGACCCTGCCAGGTCCACTTCTGTTGGGGCATCCCATTCTGTGACTACAGCAGCCTCTGTTTAAGACCGTATAACCATTTTCACTTATCATATTTGAAATTAGGCCTGATAAAGACACTTTTGCTGGGCAAAGCACTACTGGACCCTGCCAGGTCCATTCCTGTTGGGGCATCCCATTCTGTGACTAAAGCAGCCTCTGTTTAAGACCATATAAGCATTTGCTCTTATCATATTTGAAATTAGGCCTGATAAAGACACTTTTGCTGGGCATAGCACTACTGGACCCTGCCAGGTCCACTTCTGTTGGGGCATCCCATTCTGTGACTACAGCAGCCTCTGTTTAAGACCGTATAACCATTTTCACTTATCATATTTGAAATTAGGCCTGATAAAGACACTTTTGCTGGGCAAAGCACTACTGGACCCTGCCAGGTCCATTCCTGTTGGGGCATCCCATTCTGTGACTAAAGCAGCCTCTGTTTAAGACCATATAAGCATTTGCTATTATCATATTTGAAATTAGGCCTGATAAAGACACTTTTGCTGGGCATAGCACTACTGGACCCTGCCAGGTCCACTTCTGTTGGGGCATCCCATTCTGTGACTAAAGCAGCCTCTGTTTAAGACCATATAACCATTTGCTCTTATCATATTTGAAATTAGGCCTGATAAAGACACTTTTGCTGGGCATAGCACTACTGGACCCTGCCAGGTCCACTTCTGTTGGGGCATCCCATTCTGTGACTAAAGCAGCCTCTGTTTAAGACCATATAAGCATTTGCTCTTATCATATTTGAAATTAGGCCTGATAAAGACACTTTTGCTGGGCAAAGCACTACTGGACCCTGCCAGGTCCATTCCTGTTGTCGCATCCCATTCTGTGATTAAAGCAGCCTCTGTTTAAGACCATATAAGCATTTGCTCTTATCATATTTGAAATTAGGCCTGATAAAGACACTTTTGCTGGGCATAGCACTACTGGACCCTGCCAGGTCCACTTCTGTTGGGGCATCCCATTCTGTGACTAAAGCAGCCTCTGTTTAAGACCATATAACCATTTGCTCTTATCATATTTGAAATTAGGCCTGATAAAGACACTTTTGCTGGGCATAGCACTACTGGACCCTGCCAGGTCCACTTCTGTTGGGGCATCCCATTCTGTGACTAAAGCAGCCTCTGTTTAAGACCATATAACCATTTGCTCTTATCATATTTGAAATTAGGCCTGATAAAGACACTTTTGCTGGGCAAAGCACTACTGGACCCTGCCAGGTCCATTCTTGTTGGGGCATCCCATTCTGTGACTAAAGCAGCCTCTGTTTAAGACCATATAAGCATTTGCTCTTATCATATTTGAAATTAGGCCTGATAAAGACACTTTTGCTGGGCATAGCACTACTGGACCCTGCCAGGTCCACTTCTGTTGGGGCATCCCATTCTGTGACTAAAGCAGCCTCTGTTTAAGACCATATAACCATTTGCTCTTATCATATTTGAAATTAGGCCTGATAAAGACACTTTTGCTGGGCATAGCACTACTGGACCCTGCCAGGTCCACTTTTGTTGGGGCATCCCATTCTGTGACTACAGCAGCCTCTGTTTAAGACCGTATAACCATTTTCACTTATCATATTTGAAATTAGGCCTGATAAATACACTTTTGCTGGGCAAAGCACTACTGGACCCTGCCAGGTCCATTCCTGTTGGGGCATCCCATTCTGTGACTAAAGCAGCCTCTGTTTAAGACCATATAAGCATTTGCTCTTATCATATTTGAAATTAGGCCTGATAAAGACACTTTTGCTGGGCATAGCACTACTGGACCCTGCCAGGTCCACTTCTGTTGGGGCATCCCATTCTGTGACTAAAGCAGCCTCTGTTTAAGACCATATAACCATTTGCTCTTATCATATTTGAAATTAGGCCTGATAAAGACACTTTTGCTGGGCAAAGCACTACTGGACCCTGCCAGGTCCATTCCTGTTGGGGCATCCCATTCTGTGACTAAAGCAGCCTCTGTTTAAGACCATATAAGCATTTGCTCTTATCATATTTGAAATTAGACCTGATAAAGACACTTTTGCTAGGCATAGCACTACTGGACCCTGCCAGGTCCACTTCTGTTGGGGCATCCCATTCTGTGACTAAAGCAGCCTCTGTTTAAGACCATATAACCATTTGCTCTTATCATATTTGAAATTAGGCCTGATAAAGACACTTTTGCTGGGCATAGCACTACTGGACCCTGCCAGGTCCACTTCTGTTGGGGCATCCCATTCTGTGACTAAAGCAGCCTCTGTTTAAGACCATATAACCATTTGCTCTTATCATATTTGAAATTAGGCCTGATAAAGACACTTTTGCTGGGCAAAGCACTACTGGACCCTGCCAGGTCCATTCCTGTTGGGGCATCCCATTCTGTGACTAAAGCAGCCTCTGTTTAAGACCATATAAGCATTTGCTCTTATCATATTTGAAATTAGGCCTGATAAAGACACTTTTGCTGGGCATAGCACTACTGGACCCTGCCAGGTCCACTTCTGTTGGGGCATCCCATTCTGTGACTAAAGCAGCCTCTGTTTAAGACCATATAACCATTTGCTCTTATCATATTTGAAATTAGGCCTGATAAAGACACTTTTGCTGGGCAAAGCACTACTGGACCCTGCCAGGTCCATTCCTGTTGGGGCATCCCATTCTGTGACTAAAGCAGCCTCTGTTTAAGACCATATAAGCATTTGCTCTTATCATATTTGAAATTAGGCCTGATAAAGACACTTTTGCTGGGCAAAGCACTACTGGACCCTGCCAGGTCCACTTCTGTTGGGGCATCCCATTCTGTGACTAAAGCAGCCTCTGTTTAAGACCATATAACCATTTGCTCTTATCATATTTGAAATTAGGCCTGATAAAGACACTTTTGCTGGGCATAGCACTACTGGACCCTGCCAGGTCCACTTCTGTTGGGGCATCCCATTCTGTGACTAAAGCAGCCTCTGTTTAAGACCATATAACCATTTGCTCTTATCATATTTGAAATTAGGCCTGATAAAGACACTTTTGCTGGGCATAGCACTACTGGACCCTGCCAGGTCCACTTCTGTTGGGGCATCCCATTCTGTGACTAAAGCAGCCTCTGTTTAAGACCATATAATCATTTGCTCTTATCATATTTGAAATTAGGCCTGATAAAGACACTTTTGCTGGGCATAGCACTACTGGACCCTGCCAGGTCCACTTCTGTTGGGGCATCCCATTCTGTGACTACAGCAGCCTCTGTTTAAGACCGTATAACCATTTTCACTTATCATATTTGAAATTAGGCCTGATAAAGACACTTTTGCTGGGCAAAGCACTACTGGACCCTGCCAGGTCCATTCCTGTTGGGGCATCCCATTCTGTGACTAAAGCAGCCTCTGTTTAAGACCATATAAGCATTTGCTCTTATCATATTTGAAATTAGGCCTGATAAAGACACTTTTGCTGGGCATAGCACTACTGGACCCTGCCAGGTCCACTTCTGTTGGGGCATCCCATTCTGTGACTAAAGCAGCCTCTGTTTAAGACCATATAACCATTTGCTCTTATCATATTTGAAATTAGGCCTGATAAAGACACTTTTGCTGGGCATAGCACTACTAGACCCTGCCAGGTCCACTTCTGTTGGGGCATCCCATTCTGTGACTAAAGCAGCCTCTGTTTAAGACCATATAACCATTTGCTCTTATCATATTTGAAATTAGGCCTGATAAAGACAATTTTGCTGGGCAAAGCACTACTGGACCCTGCCAGGTCCATTCCTGTTGGGGCATCCCATTCTGTGACTAAAGCAGCCTCTGTTTAAGACCATATAACCATTTGCTCTTATCATATTTGAAATTAGGCCTGATAAAGACACCTTTGCTGGGCATAGCACTACTGGACCCTGCCAGGTCCACTTCTGTTGGGGCATCCCATTCTGTGACTAAAGCAGCCTCTGTTTAAGACCATATAACCATTTGCTCTTATCATATTTGAAATTAGGCCTGATAAAGACACTTTTGCTGGGCATAGCACTACTGGACCCTGCCAGGTCCACTTCTGTTGGGGCATCCCATTCTGTGACTAAAGCAGCCTCTGTTTAAGACCATATAAGCATTTGCTCTTATCATATTTGAAATTAGGCCTGATAAAGACACTTTTGCTGGGCAAAGCACTACTGGACCCTGCCAGGTCCATTCCTGTTGGGGCATCCCATTCTGTGACTAAAGCAGCCTCTGTTTAAGACCATATAACCATTTGCTCTTATCATATTTGAAATTAGGCCTGATAAAGACACTTTTGCTGGGCATAGCACTACTGGACCCTGCCAGGTCCACTTCTGTTGGGGCATCCCATTCTGTGACTAAAGCAGCCTCTGTTTAAGACCATATAACCATTTGCTCTTATCATATTTGAAATTAGGCCTGATAAAGACACTTTTGCTGGGCATAGCACTACTGGACCCTGCCAGGTCCACTTCTGTTGGGGCATCCCATTCTGTGACTAAAGCAGCCTCTGTTTAAGACCATATAACCATTTGCTCTTATCATATTTGAAATTAGGCCTGATAAAGACACTTTTGCTGGGCAAAGCACTACTGGACCCTGCCAGGTCCATTCCTGTTGGGGCATCCCATTCTGTGACTAAAGCAGCCTCTGTTTAAGACCATATAAGCATTTGCTCTTATCATATTTGAAATTAGGCCTGATAAAGACACTTTTGCTGGGCATAGCACTACTGGACCCTGCCAGGTCCACTTCTGTTGGGGCATCCCATTCTGTGACTAAAGCAGCCTCTGTTTAAGACCATATAACCATTTGCTCTTATCATATTTGAAATTAGGCCTGATAAAGACACTTTTGCTGGGCAAAGCACTACTGGACCCTGCCAGGTCCATTCCTGTTGGGGCATCCCATTCTGTGACTAAAGCAGCCTCTGTTTAAGACCATATAAGCATTTGCTCTTATCATATTTGAAATTAGGCCTGATAAAGACACTTTTGCTGGGCATAGCACTACTGGACCCTGCCAGGTCCACTTCTGTTGGGGCATCCCATTCTGTGACTAAAGCAGCCTCTGTTTAAGACCATATAACCATTTGCTCTTATCATATTTGAAATTAGGCCTGATAAAGACACTTTTGCTGGGCATAGCACTACTGGACCCTGCCAGGTCCACTTCTGTTGGGGCATCCCATTCTGTGACTACAGCAGCCTCTGTTTAAGACCGTATAACCATTTTCACTTATCATATTTGAAATTAGGCCTGATAAAGACACTTTTGCTGGGCAAAGCACTACTGGACCCTGCCAGGTCCATTCCTGTTGGGGCATCCCATTCTGTGACTAAAGCAGCCTCTGTTTAAGACCATATAAGCATTTGCTCTTATCATATTTGAAATTAGGCCTGATAAAGACACTTTTGCTGGGCATAGCACTACTGGACCCTGCCAGGTCCACTTCTGTTGGGGCATCCCATTCTGTGACTACAGCAGCCTCTGTTTAAGACCGTATAACCATTTTCACTTATCATATTTGAAATTAGGCCTGATAAAGACACTTTTGCTGGGCAAAGCACTACTGGACCCTGCCAGGTCCATTCCTGTTGGGGCATCCCATTCTGTGACTAAAGCAGCCTCTGTTTAAGACCATATAAGCATTTGCTATTATCATATTTGAAATTAGGCCTGATAAAGACACTTTTGCTGGGCATAGCACTACTGGACCCTGCCAGGTCCACTTCTGTTGGGGCATCCCATTCTGTGACTAAAGCAGCCTCTGTTTAAGACCATATAACCATTTGCTCTTATCATATTTGAAATTAGGCCTGATAAAGACACTTTTGCTGGGCATAGCACTACTGGACCCTGCCAGGTCCACTTCTGTTGGGGCATCCCATTCTGTGACTAAAGCAGCCTCTGTTTAAGACCATATAAGCATTTGCTCTTATCATATTTGAAATTAGGCCTGATAAAGACACTTTTGCTGGGCAAAGCACTACTGGACCCTGCCAGGTCCATTCCTGTTGTCGCATCCCATTCTGTGATTAAAGCAGCCTCTGTTTAAGACCATATAAGCATTTGCTCTTATCATATTTGAAATTAGGCCTGATAAAGACACTTTTGCTGGGCATAGCACTACTGGACCCTGCCAGGTCCACTTCTGTTGGGGCATCCCATTCTGTGACTAAAGCAGCCTCTGTTTAAGACCATATAACCATTTGCTCTTATCATATTTGAAATTAGGCCTGATAAAGACACTTTTGCTGGGCATAGCACTACTGGACCCTGCCAGGTCCACTTCTGTTGGGGCATCCCATTCTGTGACTAAAGCAGCCTCTGTTTAAGACCATATAACCATTTGCTCTTATCATATTTGAAATTAGGCCTGATAAAGACACTTTTGCTGGGCAAAGCACTACTGGACCCTGCCAGGTCCATTCTTGTTGGGGCATCCCATTCTGTGACTAAAGCAGCCTCTGTTTAAGACCATATAAGCATTTGCTCTTATCATATTTGAAATTAGGCCTGATAAAGACACTTTTGCTGGGCATAGCACTACTGGACCCTGCCAGGTCCACTTCTGTTGGGGCATCCCATTCTGTGACTAAAGCAGCCTCTGTTTAAGACCATATAACCATTTGCTCTTATCATATTTGAAATTAGGCCTGATAAAGACACTTTTGCTGGGCATAGCACTACTGGACCCTGCCAGGTCCACTTTTGTTGGGGCATCCCATTCTGTGACTACAGCAGCCTCTGTTTAAGACCGTATAACCATTTTCACTTATCATATTTGAAATTAGGCCTGATAAATACACTTTTGCTGGGCAAAGCACTACTGGACCCTGCCAGGTCCATTCCTGTTGGGGCATCCCATTCTGTGACTAAAGCAGCCTCTGTTTAAGACCATATAAGCATTTGCTCTTATCATATTTGAAATTAGGCCTGATAAAGACACTTTTGCTGGGCATAGCACTACTGGACCCTGCCAGGTCCACTTCTGTTGGGGCATCCCATTCTGTGACTAAAGCAGCCTCTGTTTAAGACCATATAACCATTTGCTCTTATCATATTTGAAATTAGGCCTGATAAAGACACTTTTGCTGGGCAAAGCACTACTGGACCCTGCCAGGTCCATTCCTGTTGGGGCATCCCATTCTGTGACTAAAGCAGCCTCTGTTTAAGACCATATAAGCATTTGCTCTTATCATATTTGAAATTAGACCTGATAAAGACACTTTTGCTGGGCATAGCACTACTGGACCCTGCCAGGTCCACTTCTGTTGGGGCATCCCATTCTGTGACTAAAGCAGCCTCTGTTTAAGACCATATAACCATTTGCTCTTATCATATTTGAAATTAGGCCTGATAAAGACACTTTTGCTGGGCATAGCACTACTGGACCCTGCCAGGTCCACTTCTGTTGGGGCATCCCATTCTGTGACTAAAGCAGCCTCTGTTTAAGACCATATAACCATTTGCTCTTATCATATTTGAAATTAGGCCTGATAAAGACACTTTTGCTGGGCAAAGCACTACTGGACCCTGCCAGGTCCATTCCTGTTGGGGCATCCCATTCTGTGACTAAAGCAGCCTCTGTTTAAGACCATATAAGCATTTGCTCTTATCATATTTGAAATTAGGCCTGATAAAGACACTTTTGCTGGGCATAGCACTACTGGACCCTGCCAGGTCCACTTCTGTTGGGGCATCCCATTCTGTGACTAAAGCAGCCTCTGTTTAAGACCATATAAGCATTTGCTCTTATCATATTTGAAATTAGGCCTGATAAAGACACTTTTGCTGGGCAAAGCACTACTGGACCCTGCCAGGTCCATTCCTGTTGGGGCATCCCATTCTGTGACTAAAGCAGCCTCTGTTTAAGACCATATAAGCATTTGCTCTTATCATATTTGAAATTAGGCCTGATAAAGACACTTTTGCTGGGCAAAGCACTACTGGACCCTGCCAGGTCCACTTCTGTTGGGGCATCCCATTCTGTGACTAAAGCAGCCTCTGTTTAAGACCATATAACCATTTGCTCTTATCATATTTGAAATTAGGCCTGATAAAGACACTTTTGCTGGGCATAGCACTACTGGACCCTGCCAGGTCCACTTCTGTTGGGGCATCCCATTCTGTGACTAAAGCAGCCTCTGTTTAAGACCATATAACCATTTGCTCTTATCATATTTGAAATTAGGCCTGATAAAGACACTTTTGCTGGGCATAGCACTACTGGACCCTGCCAGGTCCACTTCTGTTGGGGCATCCCATTCTGTGACTAAAGCAGCCTCTGTTTAAGACCATATAATCATTTGCTCTTATCATATTTGAAATTAGGCCTGATAAAGACACTTTTGCTGGGCATAGCACTACTGGACCCTGCCAGGTCCACTTCTGTTGGGGCATCCCATTCTGTGACTACAGCAGCCTCTGTTTAAGACCGTATAACCATTTTCACTTATCATATTTGAAATTAGGCCTGATAAAGACACTTTTGCTGGGCAAAGCACTACTGGACCCTGCCAGGTCCATTCCTGTTGGGGCATCCCATTCTGTGACTAAAGCAGCCTCTGTTTAAGACCATATAAGCATTTGCTCTTATCATATTTGAAATTAGGCCTGATAAAGACACTTTTGCTGGGCATAGCACTACTGGACCCTGCCAGGTCCACTTCTGTTGGGGCATCCCATTCTGTGACTAAAGCAGCCTCTGTTTAAGACCATATAACCATTTGCTCTTATCATATTTGAAATTAGGCCTGATAAAGACACTTTTGCTGGGCATAGCACTACTAGACCCTGCCAGGTCCACTTCTGTTGGGGCATCCCATTCTGTGACTAAAGCAGCCTCTGTTTAAGACCATATAACCATTTGCTCTTATCATATTTGAAATTAGGCCTGATAAAGACAATTTTGCTGGGCAAAGCACTACTGGACCCTGCCAGGTCCATTCCTGTTGGGGCATCCCATTCTGTGACTAAAGCAGCCTCTGTTTAAGACCATATAACCATTTGCTCTTATCATATTTGAAATTAGGCCTGATAAAGACACCTTTGCTGGGCATAGCACTACTGGACCCTGCCAGGTCCACTTCTGTTGGGGCATCCCATTCTGTGACTAAAGCAGCCTCTGTTTAAGACCATATAACCATTTGCTCTTATCATATTTGAAATTAGGCCTGATAAAGACACTTTTGCTGGGCATAGCACTACTGGACCCTGCCAGGTCCACTTCTGTTGGGGCATCCCATTCTGTGACTAAAGCAGCCTCTGTTTAAGACCATATAAGCATTTGCTCTTATCATATTTGAAATTAGGCCTGATAAAGACACTTTTGCTGGGCAAAGCACTACTGGACCCTGCCAGGTCCATTCCTGTTGGGGCATCCCATTCTGTGACTAAAGCAGCCTCTGTTTAAGACCATATAACCATTTGCTCTTATCATATTTGAAATTAGGCCTGATAAAGACACTTTTGCTGGGCATAGCACTACTGGACCCTGCCAGGTCCACTTCTGTTGGGGCATCCCATTCTGTGACTAAAGCAGCCTCTGTTTAAGACCATATAACCATTTGCTCTTATCATATTTGAAATTAGGCCTGATAAAGACACTTTTGCTGGGCATAGCACTACTGGACCCTGCCAGGTCCACTTCTGTTGGGGCATCCCATTCTGTGACTAAAGCAGCCTCTGTTTAAGACCATATAACCATTTGCTCTTATCATATTTGAAATTAGGCCTGATAAAGACACTTTTGCTGGGCAAAGCACTACTGGACCCTGCCAGGTCCATTCCTGTTGGGGCATCCCATTCTGTGACTAAAGCAGCCTCTGTTTAAGACCATATAAGCATTTGCTCTTATCATATTTGAAATTAGGCCTGATAAAGACACTTTTGCTGGGCATAGCACTACTGGACCCTGCCAGGTCCACTTCTGTTGGGGCATCCCATTCTGTGACTAAAGCAGCCTCTGTTTAAGACCATATAACCATTTGCTCTTATCATATTTGAAATTAGGCCTGATAAAGACACTTTTGCTGGGCAAAGCACTACTGGACCCTGCCAGGTCCATTCCTGTTGGGGCATCCCATTCTGTGACTAAAGCAGCCTCTGTTTAAGACCATATAAGCATTTGCTCTTATCATATTTGAAATTAGGCCTGATAAAGACACTTTTGCTGGGCATAGCACTACTGGACCCTGCCAGGTCCACTTCTGTTGGGGCATCCCATTCTGTGACTAAAGCAGCCTCTGTTTAAGACCATATAACCATTTGCTCTTATCATATTTGAAATTAGGCCTGATAAAGACACTTTTGCTGGGCAAAGCACTACTGGACCCTGCCAGGTCCATTCCTGTTGGGGCATCCCATTCTGTGACTAAAGCAGCCTCTGTTTAAGACCATATAAGCATTTGCTCTTATCATATTTAAAATTAGGCCTGATAAAGACACTTTTGCTGGGCATAGCACTACTGGACCCTGCCAGGTCCACTTCTGTTGGGGCATCCCATTCTGTGACTAAAGCAGCCTCTGTTTAAGACCATATAACCATTTGCTCTTATCATATTTGAAATTAGGCCTGATAAAGACACTTTTGCTGGGCATAGCACTACTGGACCCTGCCAGGTCCACTTCTGTTGGGGCATCCCATTCTGTGACTAAAGCAGCCTCTGTTTAAGACCATATAAGCATTTGCTCTTATCATATTTGAAATTAGGCCTGATAAAGACACTTTTGCTGGGCATAGCACTACTGGACCCTGCCAGGTCCACTTCTGTTGGGGCATCCCATTCTGTGACTACAGCAGCCTCTGTTTAAGACCGTATAACCATTTTCACTTATCATATTTGAAATTAGGCCTGATAAAGACACTTTTGCTGGGCAAAGCACTACTGGACCCTGCCAGGTCCATTCCTGTTGGGGCATCCCATTCTGTGACTAAAGCAGCCTCTGTTTAAGACCATATAAGCATTTGCTCTTATCATATTTGAAATTAGGCCTGATAAAGACACTTTTGCTGGGCATAGCACTACTGGACCCTGCCAGGTCCACTTCTGTTGGGGCATCCCATTCTGTGACTAAAGCAGCCTCTGTTTAAGACCATATAACCATTTGCTCTTATCATATTTGAAATTAGGCCTGATAAAGACACTTTTGCTGGGCATAGCACTACTGGACCCTGCCAGGTCCACTTCTGTTGGGGCATCCCATTCTGTGACTAAAGCAGCCTCTGTTTAAGACCATATAACCATTTGCTCTTATCATATTTGAAATTAGGCCTGATAAAGACACTTTTGCTGGGCAAAGCACTACTGGACCCTGCCAGGTCCATTCCTGTTGGGGCATCCCATTCTGTGACTAAAGCAGCCTCTGTTTAAGACCATATAACCATTTGCTCTTATCATATTTGAAATTAGGCCTGATAAAGACACTTTTGCTGGGCATAGCACTACTGGACCCTGCCAGGTCCACTTCTGTTGGGGCATCCCATTCTGTGACTAAAGCAGCCTCTGTTTAAGACCATATAACCATTTGCTCTTATCATATTTGAAATTAGGCCTGATAAAGACACTTTTGCTGGGCATAGCACTACTGGACCCTGCCAGGTCCACTTCTGTTGGGGCATCCCATTCTGTGACTAAAGCAGCCTCTGTTTAAGACCATATAAGCATTTGCTCTTATCATATTTGAAATTAGGCCTGATAAAGACACTTTTGCTGGGCAAAGCACTACTGGACCCTGCCAGGTCCATTCCTGTTGGGGCATCCCATTCTGTGACTAAAGCAGCCTCTGTTTAAGACCATATAAGCATTTGCTCTTATCATATTTGAAATTAGGCCTGATAAAGACACTTTTGCTGGGCATAGCACTACTGGACCCTGCCAGGTCCACTTCTGTTGGGGCATCCCATTCTGTGACTAAAGCAGCCTCTGTTTAAGACCATATAACCATTTGCTCTTATCATATTTGAAATTAGGCCTGATAAAGACACTTTTGCTGGGCATAGCACTACTGGACCCTGCCAGGTCCACTTCTGTTGGGGCATCCCATTCTGTGACTAAAGCAGCCTCTGTTTAAGACCATATAACCATTTGCTCTTATCATATTTGAAATTAGGCCTGATAAAGACACTTTTGCTGGGCAAAGCACTACTGGACCCTGCCAGGTCCATTCCTGTTGGGGCATCCCATTCTGTGACTAAAGCAGCCTCTGTTTAAGACCATATAAGCATTTGCTCTTATCATATTTGAAATTAGGCCTGATAAAGACACTTTTGCTGGGCATAGCACTACTGGACCCTGCCAGGTCCACTTCTGTTGGGGCATCCCATTCTGTGACTAAAGCAGCCTCTGTTTAAGACCATATAACCATTTGCTCTTATCATATTTGAAATTAGGCCTGATAAAGACACTTTTGCTGGGCATAGCACTACTGGACCCTGCCAGGTCCACTTCTGTTGGGGCATCCCATTCTGTGACTACAGCAGCCTCTGTTTAAGACCGTATAACCATTTTCACTTATCATATTTGAAATTAGGCCTGATAAAGACACTTTTGCTGGGCAAAGCACTACTGGACCCTGCCAGGTCCATTCCTGTTGGGGCATCCCATTCTGTGACTAAAGCAGCCTCTGTTTAAGACCATATAAGCATTTGCTCTTATCATATTTGAAATTAGGCCTGATAAAGACACTTTTGCTGGGCATAGCACTACTGGACCCTGCCAGGTCCACTTCTGTTGGGGCATCCCATTCTGTGACTAAAGCAGCCTCTGTTTAAGACCATATAACCATTTGCTCTTATCATATTTGAAATTAGGCCTGATAAAGACACTTTTGCTGGGCAAAGCACTACTGGACCCTGCCAGGTCCATTCCTGTTGGGGCATCCCATTCTGTGACTAAAGCAGCCTCTGTTTAAGACCATATAAGCATTTGCTCTTATCATATTTGAAATTAGGCCTGATAAAGACACTTTTGCTGGGCATAGCACTACTGGACCCTGCCAGGTCCACTTCTGTTGGGGCATCCCATTCTGTGACTAAAGCAGCCTCTGTTTAAGACCATATAACCATTTGCTCTTATCATATTTGAAATTAGGCCTGATAAAGACACTTTTGCTGGGCAAAGCACTACTGGACCTTGCCAGGTCCACTTCTGTTGGGGCATCCCATTCTGTGACTAAAGCAGCCTCTGTTTAAGACCATATAACCATTTGCTCTTATCATATTTGAAATTAGGCCTGATAAAGACACTTTTGCTGGGCAAAGCACTACTGGACCCTGCCAGGTCCATTCCTGTTGGGGCATCCCATTCTGTGACTAAAGCAGCCTCTGTTTAAGACCATATAAGCATTTGCTCTTATCATATTTGAAATTAGGCCTGATAAAGACACTTTTGCTGGGCATAGCACTACTGGACCCTGCCAGGTCCACTTCTGTTGGGGCATCCCATTCTGTGACTAAAGCAGCCTCTGTTTAAGACCATATAACCATTTGCTCTTATCATATTTGAAATTAGGCCTGATAAAGACACTTTTGCTGGGCAAAGCACTACTGGACCCTGCCAGGTCCATTCCTGTTGGGGCATCCCATTCTGTGACTAAAGCAGCCTCTGTTTAAGACCATATAAGCATTTGCTCTTATCATATTTGAAATTAGGCCTGATATAGACACTTTTGCTGGGCAAAGCACTACTGGACCCTGCCAGGTCCACTTCTGTTGGGGCATCCCATTCTGTGACTAAAGCAGCCTCTGTTTAAGACCATATAACCATTTGCTCTTATCATATTTGAAATTAGGCCTGATAAAGACACTTTTGCTGGGCATAGCACTACTGGACCCTGCCAGGTCCACTTCTGTTGGGGCATCCCATTCTGTGACTAAAGCAGCCTCTGTTTAAGACCATATAAGCATTTGCTCTTATCATATTTGAAATTAGGCCTGATAAAGACACTTTTGCTGGGCATAGCACTACTGGACCCTGCCAGGTCCACTTCTGTTGGGGCATCCCATTCTGTGACTACAGCAGCCTCTGTTTAAGACCGTATAACCATTTTCACTTATCATATTTGAAATTAGGCCTGATAAAGACACTTTTGCTGGGCAAAGCACTACTGGACCCTGCCAGGTCCATTCCTGTTGGGGCATCCCATTCTGTGACTAAAGCAGCCTCTGTTTAAGACCATATAAGCATTTGCTCTTATCATATTTGAAATTAGGCCTGATAAAGACACTTTTGCTGGGCATAGCACTACTGGACCCTGCCAGGTCCACTTCTGTTGGGGCATCCCATTCTGTGACTAAAGCAGCCTCTGTTTAAGACCATATAACCATTTGCTCTTATCATATTTGAAATTAGGCCTGATAAAGACACTTTTGCTGGGCATAGCACTACTAGACCCTGCCAGGTCCACTTCTGTTGGGGCATCCCATTCTGTGACTAAAGCAGCCTCTGTTTAAGACCATATAACCATTTGCTCTTATCATATTTGAAATTAGGCCTGATAAAGACAATTTTGCTGGGCAAAGCACTACTGGACCCTGCCAGGTCCACTCCTGTTGGGGCATCCCATTCTGTGACTAAAGCAGCCTCTGTTTAAGACCATATAACCATTTGCTCTTATCATATTTGAAATTAGGCCTGATAAAGACACCTTTGCTGGGCATAGCACTACTGGACCCTGCCAGGTCCACTTCTGTTGGGGCATCCCATTCTGTGACTAAAGCAGCCTCTGTTTAAGACCATATAACCATTTGCTCTTATCATATTTGAAATTAGGCCTGATAAAGACACTTTTGCTGGGCATAGCACTACTGGACCCTGCCAGGTCCACTTCTGTTGGGGCATCCCATTCTGTGACTAAAGCAGCCTCTGTTTAAGACCATATAACCATTTGCTCTTATCATATTTGAAATTAGGCCTGATAAAGACACTTTTGCTGGGCATAGCACTACTGGACCCTGCCAGGTGCACTTCTGTTGGGGCATCCCATTCTGTGACTAAAGCAGCCTCTGTTTAAGACCATATAACCATTTGCTCTTATCATATTTGAAATTAGGCCTGATAAAGACACTTTTGCTGGGCAAAGCACTACTGGACCCTGCCAGGTCCATTCCTGTTGGGGCATCCCATTCTGTGACTAAAGCAGCCTCTGTTTAAGACCATATAAGCATTTGCTCTTATCATATTTGAAATTAGGCCTGATAAAGACACTTTTGCTGGGCATAGCACTACTGGACCCTGCCAGGTCCACTTCTGTTGGGGCATCCCATTCTGTGACTAAAGCAGCCTCTGTTTAAGACCATATAACCATTTGCTCTTATCATATTTGAAATTAGGCCTGATAAAGACACTTTTGCTGGGCAAAGCACTACTGGACCCTGCCAGGTCCATTCCTGTTGGGGCATCCCATTCTGTGACTAAAGCAGCCTCTGTTTAAGACCATATAAGCATTTGCTCTTATCATATTTGAAATTAGGCCTGATAAAGACACTTTTGCTGGGCATAGCACTACTGGACCCTGCCAGGTCCACTTCTGTTGGGGCATCCCATTCTGTGACTAAAGCAGCCTCTGTTTAAGACCATATAACCATTTGCTCTTATCATATTTGAAATTAGGCCTGATAAAGACACTTTTGCTGGGCATAGCACTACTAGACCCTGCCAGGTCCACTTCTGTTGGGGCATCCCATTCTGTGACTAAAGCAGCCTCTGTTTAAGACCATATAACCATTTGCTCTTATCATATTTGAAATTAGGCCTGATAAAGACAATTTTGCTGGGCAAAGCACTACTGGACCCTGCCAGGTCCATTCCTGTTGGGGCATCCCATTCTGTGACTAAAGCAGCCTCTGTTTAAGACCATATAACCATTTGCTCTTATCATATTTGAAATTAGGCCTGATAAAGACACTTTTGCTGGGCAAAGCACTACTGGACCCTGCCAGGTCCATTCCTGTTGGGGCATCCCATTCTGTGACTAAAGCAGCCTCTGTTTAAGACCATATAACCATTTGCTCTTATCATATTTGAAATTAGGCCTGATAAAGACACTTTTGCTGGGCATAGCACTACTGGACCCTGCCAGGTCCAGTTCTGTTGGGGCATCCCATTCTGTGACTAAAGCAGCCTCTGTTTAAGACCATATAACCATTTGCTCTTATCATATTTGAAATTAGGCCTGATAAAGACACTTTTGCTGGGCATAGCACTACTGGACCCTGCCAGGTCCACTTCTGTTGGGGCATCCCATTCTGTGACTAAAGCAGCCTCTGTTTAAGACCATATAACCATTTGCTCTTATCATATTTGAAATTAGGCCTGATAAAGACACTTTTGCTGGGCAAAGCACTACTGGACCCTGCCAGGTCCATTCCTGTTGGGGCATCCCATTCTGTGACTAAAGCAGCCTCTGTTTAAGACCATATAAGCATTTGCTCTTATCATATTTGAAATTAGGCCTGATAAAGACACTTTTGCTGGGCATAGCACTACTGGACCCTGCCAGGTCCACTTCTGTTGGGGCATCCCATTCTGTGACTAAAGCAGCCTCTGTTTAAGACCATATAACCATTTGCTCTTATCATATTTGAAATTAGGCCTGATAAAGACACTTTTGCTGGGCAAAGCACTACTGGACCCTGCCAGGTCCATTCCTGTTGGGGCATCCCATTCTGTGACTAAAGCAGCCTCTGTTTAAGACCATATAAGCATTTGCTCTTATCATATTTGAAATTAGGCCTGATAAAGACACTTTTGCTGGGCATAGCACTACTGGACCCTGCCAGGTCCACTTCTGTTGGGGCATCCCATTCTGTGACTAAAGCAGCCTCTGTTTAAGACCATATAAGCATTTGCTCTTATCATATTTGAAATTAGGCCTGATAAAGACACTTTTGCTGGGCAAAGCACTACTGGACCCTGCCAGGTCCATTCCTGTTGGGGCATCCCATTCTGTGACTAAAGCAGCCTCTGTTTAAGACCATATAAGCATTTGCTCTTATCATATTTAAAATTAGGCCTGATAAAGACACTTTTGCTGGGCATAGCACTACTGGACCCTGCCAGGTCCACTTCTGTTGGGGCATCCCATTCTGTGACTAAAGCAGCCTCTGTTTAAGACCATATAACCATTTGCTCTTATCATATTTGAAATTAGGCCTGATAAAGACACTTTTGCTGGGCAAAGCACTACTGGACCCTGCCAGGTCCACTTCTGTTGGGGCATCCCATTCTGTGACTAAAGCAGCCTCTGTTTAAGACCATATAAGCATTTGCTCTTATCATATTTGAAATTAGGCCTGATAAAGACACTTTTGCTGGGCATAGCACTACTGGACCCTGCCAGGTCCACTTCTGTTGGGGCATCCCATTCTGTGACTACAGCAGCCTCTGTTTAAGACCGTATAACCATTTTCACTTATCATATTTGAAATTAGGCCTGATAAAGACACTTTTGCTGGGCAAAGCACTACTGGACCCTGCCAGGTCCATTCCTGTTGGGGCATCCCATTCTGTGACTAAAGCAGCCTCTGTTTAAGACCATATAAGCATTTGCTCTTATCATATTTGAAATTAGGCCTGATAAAGACACTTTTGCTGGGCATAGCACTACTGGACCCTGCCAGGTCCACTTCTGTTGGGGCATCCCATTCTGTGACTAAAGCAGCCTCTGTTTAAGACCATATAACCATTTGCTCTTATCATATTTGAAATTAGGCCTGATAAATACACTTTTGCTGGGCATAGCACTACTGGACCCTGCCAGGTCCACTTCTGTTGGGGCATCCCATTCTGTGACTAAAGCAGCCTCTGTTTAAGACCATATAACCATTTGCTCTTATCATATTTGAAATTAGGCCTGATAAAGACACTTTTGCTGGGCAAAGAACTACTGGACCCTGCCAGGTCCATTCCTGTTGGGGCATCCCATTCTGTGACTAAAGCAGTCTCTGTTTAAGACCATATAACCATTTGCTCTTATCATATTTGAAATTAGGCCTGATAAAGACACTTTTGCTGGGCATAGCACTACTGGACCCTGCCAGGTCCACTTCTGTTGGGGCATCCCATTCTGTGACTAAAGCAGCCTCTGTTTAAGACCATATAACCATTTGCTCTTATCATATTTGAAATTAGGCCTGATAAAGACACTTTTGCTGGGCATAGCACTACTGGACCCTGCCAGGTCCACTTCTGTTGGGGCATCCCATTCTGTGACTAAAGCAGCCTCTGTTTAAGACCATATAAGCATTTGCTCTTATCATATTTGAAATTAGGCCTGATAAAGACACTTTTGCTGGGCATAGCACTACTGGACCCTGCCAGGTCCACTTCTGTTGGGGCATCCCATTCTGTGACTAAAGCAGCCTCTGTTTAAGACCATATAACCATTTGCTCTTATCATATTTGAAATTAGGCCTGATAAAGACACTTTTGCTGGGCATAGCACTACTGGACCCTGCCAGGTCCACTTCTGTTGGGGCATCCCATTCTGTGACTAAAGCAGCCTCTGTTTAAGACCATATAAGCATTTGCTCTTATCATATTTGAAATTAGGCCTGATAAAGACACTTTTGCTGGGCATAGCACTACTGGACCCTGCCAGGTCCACTTCTGTTGGGGCATCCCATTCTGTGACTAAAGCAGCCTCTGTTTAAGACCATATAAGCATTTGCTCTTATCATATTTGAAATTAGGCCTGATAAAGACACTTTTGCTGGGCATAGCACTACTGGACCCTGCCAGGTCCACTTCTGTTGGGGCATCCCATTCTGTGACTAAAGCAGCCTCTGTTTAAGACCATATAACCATTTGCTCTTATCATATTTGAAATTAGGCCTGATAAAGACACTTTTGCTGGGCAAAGCACTACTGGACCCTGCCAGGTCCATTCCTGTTGGGGCATCCCATTCTGTGACTAAAGCAGCCTCTGTTTAAGACCATATAAGCATTTGCTCTTATCATATTTGAAATTAGGCCTGATAAAGACACTTTTGCTGGGCATAGCACTACTGGACCCTGCCAGGTCCACTTCTGTTGGGGCATCCCATTCTGTGACTAAAGCAGCCTCTGTTTAAGACCATATAAGCATTTGCTCTTATCATATTTGAAATTAGGCCTGATAAAGACACTTTTGCTGGGCATAGCACTACTGGACCCTGCCAGGTCCACTTCTGTTGGGGCATCCCATTCTGTGACTAAAGCAGCCTCTGTTTAAGACCATATAACCATTTGCTCTTATCATATTTGAAATTAGGCCTGATAAAGACACTTTTGCTGGGCAAAGCACTACTGGACCCTGCCAGGTCCATTCCTGTTGGGGCATCCCATTCTGTGACTAAAGCAGCCTCTGTTTAAGACCATATAAGCATTTGCTCTTATCATATTTGAAATTAGGCCTGATAAAGACACTTTTGCTGGGCATAGCACTACTGGACCCTGCCAGGTCCACTTCTGTTGGGGCATCCCATTCTGTGACTAAAGCAGCCTCTGTTTAAGACCATATAACCATTTGCTCTTATCATATTTGAAATTAGGCCTGATAAAGACACTTTTGCTGGGCATAGCACTACTGGACCCTGCCAGGTCCACTTCTGTTGGGGCATCCCATTCTGTGACTACAGCAGCCTCTGTTTAAGACCGTATAACCATTTTCACTTATCATATTTGAAATTAGGCCTGATAAAGACACTTTTGCTGGGCAAAGCACTACTGGACCCTGCCAGGTCCATTCCTGTTGGGGCATCCCATTCTGTGACTAAAGCAGCCTCTGTTTAAGACCATATAAGCATTTGCTCTTATCATATTTGAAATTAGGCCTGATAAAGACACTTTTGCTGGGCATAGCACTACTGGACCCTGCCAGGTCCACTTCTGTTGGGGCATCCCATTCTGTGACTAAAGCAGCCTCTGTTTAAGACCATATAACCATTTGCTCTTATCATATTTGAAATTAGGCCTTATAAAGACACTTTTGCTGGGCAAAGCACTACTGGACCCTGCCAGGTCCATTCCTGTTGGGGCATCCCATTCTGTGACTAAAGCAGCCTCTGTTTAAGACCATATAAGCATTTGCTCTTATCATATTTGAAATTAGGCCTGATAAAGACACTTTTGCTGGGCATAGCACTACTGGACCCTGCCAGGTCCACTTCTGTTGGGGCATCCCATTCTGTGACTAAAGCAGCCTCTGTTTAAGACCATATAACCATTTGCTCTTATCATATTTGAAATTAGGCCTGATAAAGACACTTTTGCTGGGCATAGCACTACTGGACCCTGCCAGGTCCACTTCTGTTGGGGCATCCCATTCTGTGACTAAAGCAGCCTCTGTTTAAGACCATATAACCATTTGCTCTTATCATATTTGAAATTAGGCCTGATAAAGACACTTTTGCTGGGCAAAGCACTACTGGACCCTGCCAGGTCCATTCCTGTTGGGGCATCCCATTCTGTGACTAAAGCAGCCTCTGTTTAAGACCATATAAGCATTTGCTCTTATCATATTTGAAATTAGGCCTGATAAAGACACTTTTGCTGGGCATAGCACTACTGGACCCTGCCAGGTCCACTTCTGTTGGGGCATCCCATTCTGTGACTAAAGCAGCCTCTGTTTAAGACCATATAACCATTTGCTCTTATCATATTTGAAATTAGGCCTGATAAAGACACTTTTGCTGGGCAAAGCACTACTGGACCCTGCCAGGTCCATTCCTGTTGGGGCATCCCATTCTGTGACTAAAGCAGCCTCTGTTTAAGACCATATAAGCATTTGCTCTTATCATATTTGAAATTAGGCCTGATAAAGACACTTTTGCTGGGCATAGCACTACTGGACCCTGCCAGGTCCACTTCTGTTGGGGCATCCCATTCTGTGACTAAAGCAGCCTCTGTTTAAGACCATATAACCATTTGCTCTTATCATATTTGAAATTAGGCCTGATAAAGACACTTTTGCTGGGCATAGCACTACTGGACCCTGCCAGGTCCACTTCTGTTGGGGCATCCCATTCTGTGACTAAAGCAGCCTCTGTTTAAGACCATATAACCATTTGCTCTTATCATATTTGAAATTAGGCCTGATAAAGACACTTTTGCTGGGCATAGCACTACTGGACCCTGCCAGGTCCACTTCTGTTGGGGCATCCCATTCTGTGACTAAAGCAGCCTCTGTTTAAGACCATATAAGCATTTGCTCTTATCATATTTGAAATTAGGCCTGATAAAGACACTTTTGCTGGGCATAGCACTACTGGACCCTGCCAGGTCCACTTCTGTTGGGGCATCCCATTCTGTGACTACAGCAGCCTCTGTTTAAGACCGTATAACCATTTTCACTTATCATATTTGAAATTAGGCCTGATAAAGACACTTTTGCTGGGCAAAGCACTACTGGACCCTGCCAGGTCCATTCCTGTTGGGGCATCCCATTCTGTGACTAAAGCAGCCTCTGTTTAAGACCATATAAGCATTTGCTCTTATCATATTTGAAATTAGGCCTGATAAAGACACTTTTGCTGGGCATAGCACTACTGGACCCTGCCAGGTCCACTTCTGTTGGGGCATCCCATTCTGTGACTAAAGCAGCCTCTGTTTAAGACCATATAACCATTTGCTCTTATCATATTTGAAATTAGGCCTGATAAAGACACTTTTGCTGGGCATAGCACTACTGGACCCTGCCAGGTCCACTTCTGTTGGGGCATCCCATTCTGTGACTAAAGCAGCCTCTGTTTAAGACCATATAACCATTTGCTCTTATCATATTTGAAATTAGGCCTGATAAAGACACTTTTGCTGGGCAAAGCACTACTGGACCCTGCCAGGTCCATTCCTGTTGGGGCATCCCATTCTGTGACTAAAGCAGCCTCTGTTTAAGACCATATAACCATTTGCTCTTATCATATTTGAAATTAGGCCTGATAAAGACACTTTTGCTGGGCATAGCACTACTGGACCCTGCCAGGTCCACTTCTGTTGGGGCATCCCATTCTGTGACTAAAGCAGCCTCTGTTTAAGACCATATAACCATTTGCTCTTATCATATTTGAAATTAGGCCTGATAAAGACACTTTTGCTGGGCATAGCACTACTGGACCCTGCCAGGTCCACTTCTGTTGGGGCATCCCATTCTGTGACTAAAGCAGCCTCTGTTTAAGACCATATAAGCATTTGCTCTTATCATATTTGAAATTAGGCCTGATAAAGACACTTTTGCTGGGCAAAGCACTACTGGACCCTGCCAGGTCCATTCCTGTTGGGGCATCCCATTCTGTGACTAAAGCAGCCTCTGTTTAAGACCATATAAGCATTTGCTCTTATCATATTTGAAATTAGGCCTGATAAAGACACTTTTGCTGGGCATAGCACTACTGGACCCTGCCAGGTCCACTTCTGTTGGGACATCCCATTCTGTGACTAAAGCAACCTCTGTTTAAGACCATATAACCATTTGCTCTTATCATATTTGAAATTAGGCCTGATAAAGACACTTTTGCTGGGCATAGCACTACTGGACCCTGCCAGGTCCACTTCTGTTGGGGCATCCCATTCTGTGACTAAAGCAGCCTCTGTTTAAGACCATATAACCATTTGCTCTTATCATATTTGAAATTAGGCCTGATAAAGACACTTTTGCTGGGCAAAGCACTACTGGACCCTGCCAGGTCCATTCCTGTTGGGGCATCCCATTCTGTGACTAAAGCAGCCTCTGTTTAAGACCATATAAGCATTTGCTCTTATCATATTTGAAATTAGGCCTGATAAAGACACTTTTGCTGGGCATAGCACTACTGGACCCTGCCAGGTCCACTTCTGTTGGGGCATCCCATTCTGTGACTAAAGCAGCCTCTGTTTAAGACCATATAACCATTTGCTGTTATCATATTTGAAATTAGGCCTGATAAAGACACTTTTGCTGGGCATAGCACTACTGGACCCTGCCAGGTCCACTTCTGTTGGGGCATCCCATTCTGTGACTACAGCAGCCTCTGTTTAAGACCGTATAACCATTTTCACTTATCATATTTGAAATTAGGCCTGATAAAGACACTTTTGCTGGGCAAAGCACTACTGGACCCTGCCAGGTCCATTCCTGTTGGGGCATCCCATTCTGTGACTAAAGCAGCCTCTGTTTAAGACCATATAAGCATTTGCTCTTATCATATTTGAAATTAGGCCTGATAAAGACACTTTTGCTGGGCATAGCACTACTGGACCCTGCCAGGTCCACTTCTGTTGGGGCATCCCATTCTGTGACTAAAGCAGCCTCTGTTTAAGACCATATAACCATTTGCTCTTATCATATTTGAAATTAGGCCTGATAAAGACACTTTTGCTGGGCATAGCACTACTGGATCTTTTTTGGGGGCATCCCATTCTGTGACTAAAGCAGCCTCTGTTTAAGACCATATAAGCATTTGCTCTTATTATATTTATATTATAAGACACTTTTGCTGGGCATAGGCTTACTGCTGCCTGCCAGGTGCACTTCTGTTGAGGCATCCCATTCTGTAACATAGCATACCCCTCTTTATTTACACTAAGCAGCTCTCTTATTTACACTAAGCAGGCCTGTTGGAGGCTGAGTGTTACTGCTCACTTTTGGTGTGCATTATATTCTGTTTCATATAGACCCACCGCTGCCCGGGGGATCTTAAAATATCACCTACTCCCACGCCAGTTAGACTATGTCGGGCAGACAAGTGCCTGGAAGTGAAAAGAGGAGTGGCAGAGGCCAAGATTCCGCAGGCAGAGCTCGCATCAGACTGGGGGCCAGTAGCAGCAGGAGTCACGCTGAGAGACCTAATCTGCCAGTATCTGCTAGCGGTCGGGTCTCCACCAGTAACGCATCTGCCGTGGTAGATTGGTTGACGCACTCATCAACAACATCATCACAACTTACGTCTGAGACCCCCAGTCTAGGGTCGGTAGGTTCCTCTGACACAACCCTGAGTTGGCATGCCCCGAGAGCAGTCCCTGTCCTCCCATTGCCTCTGTCCTACGCCGTTCCCTCCCCCAGCGACGTATCCTATGCTTTGGGTTCAGCTCCACTCTTTAGTGAGGAGGACCATCAGATAGAGGACAGTCAGCAGCTACTGCCCAGCCAAGAAATGGAGGTGGCTTCTCTAGCTAGGCAGACAGATAGTGATGTGGACAGTGTCGTGGGTGCTGCGAGCGTTCCAGCTCCTGCGCCAGACACTGTTGACGAATCCACGAACATCAGTGACGTACAGCCACAACTCGGTGATGATGATGATGACGATGAAGCCGATCGCACTTGGGAGCCGGGTGATGAAGGGGCTTCATCGTCATCATCAGGAGAAGAGGGGCGCAGGTTGCCCCGGAGTCAGCAGCTGAGGCAGCAAGGTGGTAGCAGTCAGCATGGGGGCACAATTCCAAAGGCTGGAGCCGGCCGGGGCCGGGGCCGGGGTAGAGCACCTGCTGTGCGGCAGTCTACCTTATCGGGAGGTAGTGGAGCAGGGGTTCCTGGAGTTGGCAACAGCAGCAGTGAATCAGTGAGGCCAGGGGGTGGGAAAAGTAGCTACTCGGCAGTGTGGCAGTTTTTCCTGAGGCATCCGCAGGAGGGTAACATGGCCACATGCAAGATATGTAGGCAAAAGGTGAAGCGTGGCCAGGGTCCAAATGTTGGCACCACGGCCCTGCGTCAACATATGATGCGTCACCATAAAACGACCTGGGAGAACCGAGGCTCCCAAGGGGTGGTCCAGTCTGCTTCCTCACCAAGTGAGCTCCCAATTTCTGCCAGCCAAGGCTCCAGCACCTCAGCCGAAGGCAGCTGTGCGTCATACCCATCCTCTGTCGCTCCTGCTCCTCCTCCTCGAAGTCATGCATCCCGCCAGCAATCCATCAGCGAAGCCATGTCCAAGAGACAGCAGTATGCGCCCACTCATCCTACGGCGCAGAAGCTGAATGTGCTCCTGTCCAAGTTGCTGGTGCTGCAGTCGCTCCCTTTTCAGGTGGTGGAATCTGCACCTTTCAGAGAACTGATGGCTTGTGCCGAGCCGAGGTGGAGAGTCCCAAGCCGTCATTTCTTTGCCAAGAAGGCAGTACCAGCGCTGCACACTTTTGTTGAACAGAAGGTGGGCCAGTCCTTGAGCCTGTCGGTGTGTAGCAAAATACATGGCAGCGCCGACATCTACGGTCAGGGGCAGTACATGTCGTTTACGGCCCACTGGGTGAATGTGGTCCCTTTGCAGCAGCAACTTGGACAGGTCACGCCGCTTCGGCCTCCGCGCTCTCTGCCCATTGGGCCTGTGACACCGTGCGACTCGGCCTCCTCATCCTCCGCCATCTCCTCACCCTCCACTGTAGGCTCAAGTCTCAGTGCCCCTCCAGTCTACCATGTGTGCAGGGCACGGAGGTGTCACGCAGTGCTTCACATGGTTTGTCTTGGCGAACGGAGTCACACAGGGGAGGAACTGCTTAAATGTATTCATCAGGAAATCCAAACATGGCTTACTCCGAGAAAACTTAAAATGGGAATCATGGTTACCGACAATGGGAAGAACATTTTGTCTGCGCTGCGCCAAGGAAGCCTGACCCATGCCCCCTGCATGGCTCACGTCTTCAATCTGGTTGTCAAGCGGTTTCTGAAGTGTTCCCCCCATCTGCAGGACATCCTAACAACTTCACGGAAACTTTGCATGCACTTCAGCCACTCCTACACCGCCAAACACACCCTTCTTGAGCTACAGCGTCAGAATGGTATCCCCCAACATAGTCTGATTTGCGATGTTTCCACCCGTTGGAATTCCACCCTTCACATGTTGGACCGATTATATGAACAGAGAAAAGCCATCACGGATTTCCTGATGATCCAAGCAGATAGGGGGACTCCCCTGTGTAACTTCAATGTCAACCAGTGGCAGCTCATACGTGACACCTGCCGTTTGCTCAGGCCCTTTGAGGAAGCCACTTTATTTGTCAGTCGGCAGGATTACGGGATGAACGACGTGATTCCACTGCTTCATGTACTACAGCACATGTTGGAAACCATGGCTGGTCAGGGCACTGGAGACATGGCGTTTACATCTTACGGCCACATGAACCCCGTTGGAGCTGAACTGGAGGAGGAGGAGGAGGAAGAGGAGGAGGAGGAGGAGTTGCCCAGCGAAACACAGTTTAGGCTTGGCGAAATGGCTGGTTTATCTAGTCAGCGGACAGGAGAGGAGGAGCAGGAGCAGCCAGAGGAGCTAGAGGTTTTTGAGGAAGGAGAGACAGAGGACCCGGGCACACCGTGGCAGTATGCAGTGGAGATGGAGACAGGTAGTCCATCCGAGTCACTTGCGCAAATGGCACGAAGCATGCTCACATGCTTGCGTAGTGACCCCAGAATTGTTTCCATCTGTCGGCGGGATGACTTCTGGCTGTCCACCTTATTGGACCCTCGCTTCCGGCACAAAATGGGGGCATTTTTTAAACCCACCGAGAGGGAGGACAAACTCAACTACTACAAAGACATTCTACGTAGGCAGTTGGCCGATGCCTATCTGCGCCATGGTCCATACTCTCGCAGGTCTGACTCGAGGGAGCAGCAGAAGCTCCATCAGCAGCAGCAGCCTCAGTCTTCAGTCGCTAATGAGTAGCTTTCTACACCCGCATAGTGAGGCTACTCATGAGCAGCAGGAAGACCTGGAGCAGGACCTGAACCAGCAGGTCATGTCATACTTTGACATGACCATGCCAACACACCTTGAGGATCCGCTGGACTTCTGGGCAGCCAAACTTGATTTGTGGCCGCAACTAGCAGAGTTTGCCCTGGAAAAGCTGTCCTGCCCGGCAAGTAGCGTGCCATCTGAGCGGGTGTTTAGTGCGGCGGGGGCCATAGTTACGGCGAGGAGAACTCGTCTGTCAACTAAAAATGTGGAGAGACTCACCTTTGTCAAAATGAATCAGGGATGGATCAGCCAGGATTTCCACCCACCAATGCCTGATGCATGCGACTAGATTCAGCATGGTGCCACGTTTTACACTTTCCAAATGGTGCAAAACATATTTATGTCTTTAGGCCATTTTTTGGGCTCCTGCTGCTGCTACTGTCAACTCCTGCCAACTCCAGGGTGTGATTCATCCAATTTTTGGGCTCCTGAAGCCAACTCCAGTGTATATTTGGGCTCCTGCTGCTGCTGCTGCCAACTTCTGCCAACTCCAGGGTGTGATTCATCCAATTTTTGGGCTCCTGAGGCCAACTCCAGTGTATATTTGGGCTCCTGCTGCTGCTGCTGTCAACTCCTGCCAACTCCAGGGTGTGATTCATCCAATTTTTGGGCTCCTGAGGCCAACTCCAGTGTATATTTGGGCTCCTGCTGCTGCTGCTGCCAACTTCTGCCAACTCCAGGGTGTGATTCATCCAATTTTTGGGCTCCTGAAGCCAACTCCAGTGTATATTTGGGCTCCTGCTGCTGCTACTGTCAAATTCTGCCAACTCCAGGGTGTGATTCATCCAATTTTTGGGCTCCTGAAGCCAACCCCAGGGTCTCTTTAAAGTAATGTTTGGGCTCCTGCTGCTGCTGCCAACTCCAGGGTGTGATTCATCCAATTTTTGGGCTCCTGAGGCCAACTCCAGTGTATATTTGGGCTCCTGCTGCTGCTGCTGCCAACTTCTGCCAACTCCAGGGTGTGATTCATCCAATTTTTGGGCTCCTGAAGCCAACCCCAGGGTCTCTTTAAAGTAATGTTTGGGCTCCTGCTGCTGCTGCCAACTCCAGGGTGTGATTCATCCAATTTTTGGGCTCCTGAGGCCAACTCCAGTGTATATTTGGGCTCCTGCTGCTGCTGCTGCCAACTTCTGCCAACTCCAGGGTGTGATTCATCCAATTTTTGGGCTCCTGAAGCCAACTCCAGTGTATATTTGGGCTCCTGCTGCTGCTGCTGCCAACTTCTGCCAACTCCAGGGTGTGATTCATCCAATTTTTGGGCTCCTGAAGCCAACTCCAGTGTATATTTGGGCTCCTGCTGCTGCTACTGTCAACTCCTGCCAACTCCAGGGTGTGATTCATCCAATTTTTGGGCTCCTGAAGCCAACTCCAGTGTATATTTGGGCTCCTGCTGCTGCTGCTGCCAACTTCTGCCAACTCCAGGGTGTGATTCATCCAATTTTTGGGCTCCTGAGGCCAACTCCAGTGTATATTTGGGCTCCTGCTGCTGCTGCTGTCAACTCCTGCCAACTCCAGGGTGTGATTCATCCAGTTTTTGGGCTCCTGAAGCCAACTCCAGTGTATATTTGGGCTCCTGCTGCTGCTACTGTCAACTCCTGCCAACTCCAGGGTGTGATTCATCCAATTTTTGGGCTCCTGAAGCCAACTCCAGTGTATATTTGGGCTCCTGCTGCTGCTACTGTCAACTCCTGCCAACTCCAGGGTGTGATTCATCCAATTTTTGGGCTCCTGAAGCCAACTCCAGTGTATATTTGGGCTCCTGCTGCTGCTACTGTCAACTCCTGCCAACTCCAGGGTGTGATTCATCCAATTTTTGGGCTCCTGAAGCCAACTCCAGTGTATATTTGGGCTCCTGCTGCTGCCAACTTCTGCCAACTCCAGGGTGTGATTCATCCAATTTTTGGGCTCCTGAGGCCAACTCCAGTGTATATTTGGGCTCCTGCTGCTGCTGCTGTCAACTCCTGCCAACTCCAGGGTGTGATTCATCCAATTTTTGGGCTCCTGAGGCCAACTCCAGTGTATATTTGGGCTCCTGCTGCTGCTGCTGCCAACTTCTGCCAACTCCAGGGTGTGATTCATCCAATTTTTGGGCTCCTGAAGCCAACTCCAGTGTATATTTGGGCTCCTGCTGCTGCTACTGTCAACTTCTGCCAACTCCAGGGTGTGATTCATCCAATTTTTGGGCTCCTGAAGCCAACCCCAGGGTCTCTTTAAAGTAATGTTTGGGCTCCTGCTGCTGCTGCCAACTCCAGGGTGTGATTCATCCAATTTTTGGGCTCCTGAGGCCAACTCCAGTGTATATTTGGGCTCCTGCTGCTGCTGCTGCCAACTTCTGCCAACTCCAGGGTGTGATTCATCCAATTTTTGGGCTCCTGAAGCCAACCCCAGGGTCTCTTTAAAGTAATGTTTGGGCTCCTGCTGCTGCTGCCAACTCCAGGGTGTGATTCATCCAATTTTTGGGCTCCTGAGGCCAACTCCAGTGTATATTTGGGCTCCTGCTGCTGCTGCTGCCAACTTCTGCCAACTCCAGGGTGTGATTCATCCAATTTTTGGGCTCCTGAAGCCAACTCCAGTGTATATTTGGGCTCCTGCTGCTGCTGCTGCCAACTTCTGCCAACTCCAGGGTGTGATTCATCCAATTTTTGGGCTCCTGAAGCCAACTCCAGTGTATATTTGGGCTCCTGCTGCTGCTACTGTCAACTCCTGCCAACTCCAGGGTGTGATTCATCCAATTTTTGGGCTCCTGAAGCCAACTCCAGTGTATATTTGGGCTCCTGCTGCTGCTGCTGCCAACTTCTGCCAACTCCAGGGTGTGATTCATCCAATTTTTGGGCTCCTGAAGCCAACTCCAGTGTATATTTGGGCTCCTGCTGCTGCTACTGTCAACTCCTGCCAACTCCAGGGTGTGATTATTCCAATTTTTGGGCTCCTGAAGCCAACTCCAGTGTATATTTGGGCTCCTGCTGCTGCCAACTTCTGCCAACTCCAGGGTGTGATTCATCCAATTTTTGGGCTCCTGAGGCCAACTCCAGTGTATATTTGGGCTCCTGCTGCTGCTGCTGTCAACTCCTGCCAACTCCAGGGTGTGATTCATCCAATTTTTGGGCTCCTGAAGCCAACTCCAGTGTATATTTGGGCTCCTGCTGCTGCTGCTGTCAACTCCTGCCAACTCCAGGGTGTGATTCATCCAATTTTTGGGCTCCTGAAGCCAACTCCAGTGTATATTTGGGCTCCTGCTGCTGCTACTGTCAACTCCTGCCAACTCCAGGGTGTGATTCATCCAATTTTTGGGCTCCTGAAGCCAACTCCAGTGTATATTTGGGCTCCTGCTGCTGCTACTGTCAGCTCCTGCCAACTCCAGGGTGTGATTCATCCAATTTTTGGGCTCCTGAAGCCAACTCCAGTGTATATTTGGGCTCCTGCTGCTGCTGCTGCCAACTTCTGCCAACTCCAGGGTGTGATTCATCCAATTTTTGGGCTCCTGAGGCCAACTCCAGTGTATATTTGGGCTCCTGCTGCTGCTGCTGTCAACTCCTGCCAACTCCAGGGTGTGATTCATCCAATTTTTGGGCTCCTGAGGCCAACTCCAGTGTATATTTGGGCTCCTGCTGCTGCTGCTGCCAACTTCTGCCAACTCCAGGGTGTGATTCATCCAATTTTTGGGCTCCTGAAGCCAACTCCAGTGTATATTTGGGCTCCTGCTGCTGCTACTGTCAACTTCTGCCAACTCCAGGGTGTGATTCATCCAATTTTTGGGCTCCTGAAGCCAACCCCAGGGTCTCTTTAAAGTAATGTTTGGGCTCCTGCTGCTGCTGCCAACTCCAGGGTGTGATTCATCCAATTTTTGGGCTCCTGAGGCCAACTCCCGTGTATATTTGGGCTCCTGCTGCTGCTGCTGCCAACTTCTGCCAACTCCAGGGTGTGATTCATCCAATTTTTGGGCTCCTGAAGCCAACCCCAGGGTCTCTTTAAAGTAATGTTTGGGCTCCTGCTGCTGCTGCCAACTCCAGGGTGTGATTCATCCAATTTTTGGGCTCCTGAGGCCAACTCCAGTGTATATTTGGGCTCCTGCTGCTGCTGCTGCCAACTTCTGCCAACTCCAGGGTGTGATTCATCCAATTTTTGGGCTCCTGAAGCCAACTCCAGTGTATATTTGGGCTCCTGCTGCTGCTGCTGCCAACTTCTGCCAACTCCAGGGTGTGATTCATCCAATTTTTGGGCTCCTGAAGCCAACTCCAGTGTATATTTGGGCTCCTGCTGCTGCTACTGTCAACTCCTGCCAACTCCAGGGTGTGATTCATCCAATTTTTGGGCTCCTGAAGCCAACTCCAGTGTATATTTGGGCTCCTGCTGCTGCTGCTGCCAACTTCTGCCAACTCCAGGGTGTGATTCATCCAATTTTTGGGCTCCTGAGGCCAACTCCAGTGTATATTTGGGCTCCTGCTGCTGCTGCTGTCAACTCCTGCCAACTCCAGGGTGTGATTCATCCAGTTTTTGGGCTCCTGAAGCCAACTCCAGTGTATATTTGGGCTCCTGCTGCTGCTACTGTCAACTCCTGCCAACTCCAGGGTGTGATTCATCCAATTTTTGGGCTCCTGAAGCCAACTCCAGTGTATATTTGGGCTCCTGCTGCTGCTACTGTCAACTCCTGCCAACTCCAGGGTGTGATTCATCCAATTTTTGGGCTCCTGAAGCCAACTCCAGTGTATATTTGGGCTCCTGCTGCTGCTACTGTCAACTCCTGCCAACTCCAGGGTGTGATTCATCCAATTTTTGGGCTCCTGAAGCCAACTCCAGTGTATATTTGGGCTCCTGCTGCTGCTACTGTCAACTTCTGCCAACTCCAGGGTGTGATTCATCCAATTTTTGGGCTCCTGAAGCCAACCCCAGGGTCTCTTTAAAGTAATGTTTGGGCTCCTGCTGCTGCTGCCAACTCCAGGGTGTGATTCATCCAATTTTTGGGCTCCTGAGGCCAACTCCAGTGTATATTTGGGCTCCTGCTGCTGCTGCTGCCAACTTCTGCCAACTCCAGGGTGTGATTCATCCAATTTTTGGGCTCCTGAAGCCAACCCCAGGGTCTCTTTAAAGTAATGTTTGGGCTCCTGCTGCTGCTGCCAACTCCAGGGTGTGATTCATCCAATTTTTGGGCTCCTGAGGCCAACTCCAGTGTATATTTGGGCTCCTGCTGCTGCTGCTGCCAACTTCTGCCAACTCCAGGGTGTGATTCATCCAATTTTTGGGCTCCTGAAGCCAACTCCAGTGTATATTTGGGCTCCTGCTGCTGCTGCTGCCAACTTCTGCCAACTCCAGGGTGTGATTCATCCAATTTTTGGGCTCCTGAAGCCAACTCCAGTGTATATTTGGGCTCCTGCTGCTGCTACTGTCAACTCCTGCCAACTCCAGGGTGTGATTCATCCAATTTTTGGGCTCCTGAAGCCAACTCCAGTGTATATTTGGGCTCCTGCTGCTGCTGCTGCCAACTTCTGCCAACTCCAGGGTGTGATTCATCCAATTTTTGGGCTCCTGAGGCCAACTCCAGTGTATATTTGGGCTCCTGCTGCTGCTGCTGTCAACTCCTGCCAACTCCAGGGTGTGATTCATCCAATTTTTGGGCTCCTGAAGCCAACTCCAGTGTATATTTGGGCTCCTGCTGCTGCTACTGTCAACTCCTGCCAACTCCAGGGTGTGATTCATCCAATTTTTGGGCTCCTGAAGCCAACTCCAGTGTATATTTGGGCTCCTGCTGCTGCTACTGTCAACTCCTGCCAACTCCAGGGTGTGATTCATCCAATTTTTGGGCTCCTGAAGCCAACTCCAGTGTATATTTGGGCTCCTGCTGCTGCTACTGTCAACTCCTGCCAACTCCAGGGTGTGATTCATCCAATTTTTGGGCTCCTGAAGCCAACTCCAGTGTATATTTGGGCTCCTGCTGCTGCTACTGTCAACTCCTGCCAACTCCAGGGTGTGATTCATCCAATTTTTGGGCTCCTGAAGCCAACTCCAGTGTATATTTGGGCTCCTGCTGCTGCTGCTGCCAACTTCTGCCAACTCCAGGGTGTGATTCATCCAATTTTTGGGCTCCTGAGGCCAACTCCAGTGTATATTTGGGCTCCTGCTGCTGCTGCTGTCAACTCCTGCCAACTCCAGGGTGTGATTCATCCAATTTTTGGGCTCCTGAGGCCAACTCCAGTGTATATTTGGGCTCCTGCTGCTGCTGCTGCTGCCAACTTCTGCCAACTCCAGGGTGTGATTCATCCAATTTTTGGGCTCCTGAAGCCAACTCCAGTGTATATTTGGGCTCCTGCTGCTGCTACTGTCAACTTCTGCCAACTCCAGGGTGTGATTCATCCAATTTTTGGGCTCCTGAAGCCAACCCCAGGGTCTCTTTAAAGTAATGTTTGGGCTCCTGCTGCTGCTGCCAACTCCAGGGTGTGATTCATCCAATTTTTGGGCTCCTGAGGCCAACTCCAGTGTATATTTGGGCTCCTGCTGCTGCCAACTTCTGCCAACTCCAGGGTGTGATTCATCCAATTTTTGGGCTCCTGAAGCCAACCCCAGGGTCTCTTTAAAGTAATGTTTGGGCTCCTGCTGCTGCTGCCAACTCCAGGGTGTGATTCATCCAATTTTTGGGCTCCTGAGGCCAACTCCAGTGTATATTTGGGCTCCTGCTGCTGCCAACTTCTGCCAACTCCAGGGTGTGATTCATCCAATTTTTGGGCTCCTGAAGCCAACTCCAGTGTATATTTGGGCTCCTGCTGCTGCTGCTGCCAACTTCTGCCAACTCCAGGGTGTGATTCATCCAATTTTTGGGCTCCTGAAGCCAACTCCAGTGTATATTTGGGCTCCTGCTGCTGCTACTGTCAACTCCTGCCAACTCCAGGGTGTGATTCATCCAATTTTTGGGCTCCTGAAGCCAACTCCAGTGTATATTTGGGCTCCTGCTGCTGCTGCTGCCAACTTCTGCCAACTCCAGGGTGTGATTCATCCAATTTTTGGGCTCCTGAGGCCAACTCCAGTGTATATTTGGGCTCCTGCTGCTGCTGTCAACTCCTGCCAACTCCAGGGTGTGATTCATCCAATTTTTGGGCTCCTGAAGCCAACTCCAGTGTATATTTGGGCTCCTGCTGCTGCTACTGTCAACTCCTGCCAACTCCAGGGTGTGATTCATCCAATTTTTGGGCTCCTGAAGCCAACTCCAGTGTATATTTGGGCTCCTGCTGCTGCTACTGTCAACTCCTGCCAACTCCAGGGTGTGATTCATCCAATTTTTGGGCTCCTGAAGCCAACTCCAGTGTATATTTGGGCTCCTGCTGCTGCTACTGTCAACTCCTGCCAACTCCAGGGTGTGATTCATCCAATTTTTGGGCTCCTGAAGCCAACTCCAGTGTATATTTGGGCTCCTGCTGCTGCTACTGTCAACTTCTGCCAACTCCAGGGTGTGATTCATCCAATTTTTGGGCTCCTGAAGCCAACCCCAGGGTCTCTTTAAAGTAATGTTTGGGCTCCTGCTGCTGCTGCCAACTCCAGGGTGTGATTCATCCAATTTTTGGGCTCCTGAGGCCAACTCCAGTGTATATTTGGGCTCCTGCTGCTGCTGCTGCCAACTTCTGCCAACTCCAGGGTGTGATTCATCCAATTTTTGGGCTCCTGAAGCCAACCCCAGGGTCTCTTTAAAGTAATGTTTGGGCTCCTGCTGCTGCTGCCAACTCCAGGGTGTGATTCATCCAATTTTTGGGCTCCTGAGGCCAACTCCAGTGTATATTTGGGCTCCTGCTGCTGCTGCTGCCAACTTCTGCCAACTCCAGGGTGTGATTCATCCAATTTTTGGGCTCCTGAAGCCAACTCCAGTGTATATTTGGGCTCCTGCTGCTGCTGCTGCCAACTTCTGCCAACTCCAGGGTGTGATTCATCCAATTTTTGGGCTCCTGAAGCCTACTCCAGTGTATATTTGGGCTCCTGCTGCTGCTACTGTCAACTCCTGCCAACTCCAGGGTGTGATTCATCCAATTTTTGGGCTCCTGAAGCCAACTCCAGTGTATATTTGGGCTCCTGCTGCTGCTGCTGCCAACTTCTGCCAACTCCAGGGTGTGATTCATCCAATTTTTGGGCTCCTGAGGCCAACTCCAGTGTATATTTGGGCTCCTGCTGCTGCTGCTGCTGTCAACTCCTGCCAACTCCAGGGTGTGATTCATCCAATTTTTGGGCTCCTGAAGCCAACTCCAGTGTATATTTGGGCTCCTGCTGCTGCTACTGTCAACTCCTGCCAACTCCAGGGTGTGATTCATCCAATTTTTGGGCTCCTGAAGCCAACTCCAGTGTATATTTGGGCTCCTGCTGCTGCTACTGTCAACTCCTGCCAACTCCAGGGTGTGATTCATCCAATTTTTGGGCTCCTGAAGCCAACTCCAGTGTATATTTGGGCTCCTGCTGCTGCTACTGTCAACTCCTGCCAACTCCAGGGTGTGATTCATCCAATTTTTGGGCTCCTGAAGCCAACTCCAGTGTATATTTGGGCTCCTGCTGCTGCTGCTGCCAACTTCTGCCAACTCCAGGGTGTGATTCATCCAATTTTTGGGCTCCTGAGGCCAACTCCAGTGTATATTTGGGCTCCTGCTGCTGCTGCTGTCAACTCCTGCCAACTCCAGGGTGTGATTCATCCAATTTTTGGGCTCCTGAGGCCAACTCCAGTGTATATTTGGGCTCCTGCTGCTGCCAACTTCTGCCAACTCCAGGGTGTGATTCATCCAATTTTTGGGCTCCTGAAGCCAACTCCAGTGTATATTTGGGCTCCTGCTGCTGCTGCTGCCAACTTCTGCCAACTCCAGGGTGTGATTCATCCAATTTTTGGGCTCCTGAAGCCAACTCCAGTGTATATTTGGGCTCCTGCTGCTGCTACTGTCAACTCCTGCCAACTCCAGGGTGTGATTCATCCAATTTTTGGGCTCCTGAAGCCAACTCCAGTGTATATTTGGGCTCCTGCTGCTGCTGCTGCCAACTTCTGCCAACTCCAGGGTGTGATTCATCCAATTTTTGGGCTCCTGAGGCCAACTCCAGTGTATATTTGGGCTCCTGCTGCTGCTGCTGTCAACTCCTGCCAACTCCAGGGTGTGATTCATCCAATTTTTGGGCTCCTGAAGCCAACTCCAGTGTATATTTGGGCTCCTGCTGCTGCTACTGTCAACTCCTGCCAACTCCAGGGTGTGATTCATCCAATTTTTGGGCTCCTGAAGCCAACTCCAGTGTATATTTGGGCTCCTGCTGCTGCTACTGTCAACTCCTGCCAACTCCAGGGTGTGATTCATCCAATTTTTGGGCTCCTGAAGCCAACTCCAGTGTATATTTGGGCTCCTGCTGCTGCTACTGTCAACTCCTGCCAACTCCAGGGTGTGATTCATCCAATTTTTGGGCTCCTGAAGCCAACTCCAGTGTATATTTGGGCTCCTGCTGCTGCTGCTGCCAACTTCTGCCAACTCCAGGGTGTGATTCATCCAATTTTTGGGCTCCTGAGGCCAACTCCAGTGTATATTTGGGCTCCTTCTGCCCCTCATAGTGATGCCACTTCAACTCTCTGCAATTGTGCCGCTCTGCGATTCTATTAGCGATGCCTCTGATCTGCATGTGATATTTCTTCAAAGTATTATTTAACTAACCCAGCACGCATCCTGTGCGTGTTACAGCAAGGCTGAATGGTTTACAACCCTATTGAGGCTCTAGGAGGCTCAGAAATAGCCGTTTTTAATAGCGATTCGTCGCGAATTTATTCGGGTCGAAACGATTTTTGTCGGAAAATTCGGCGAATCAGTCGAATCGAATTTTTCAAAAGTTCGCTCATCTCTAGTACTAAACATCATATTGTCAAATTCTGGCGAAAACCAAATCCCCCAGCCATAGAATCATGGATACAGGGGATGCTCAACGTTCTAGAAATAGAAACAGCCGTAAACAATAGGGACGATATAAGGAAACAGCTTGAACTTTTTACTAAAATACTAAAGGAAATCCATACTCCAAAGCATTCCTCAACAGCTACTAACAGCTAACCGTGGTTCTTTCTTGGGAGGGAAACAGAGGGTGGGAGGAAGGGATAAGGGGGGTAGAAATGGTGAGGGGGAGAGGGGATAGAAGGGAGGGTGCGGAAAGGAAAAAAAATAAAAAAATGGCTATGTATGGGCATACATCTTCCACAATCCCAACCAATTGAAATTAAAAATTTGATCCGCAATAATGTTGACATGATCTCGTATACATGATGAATTTGCCATGATTCATACTCATTAAACTGAGATCTACACTGAGTGAAAGAAAAAACAAAAAAAAATAAAGAAAAATGGAAACATTTCACACAAAAATTCTCGCAGAAAAGAGGCTCTGCTGAATCAGACGAGGGGGGAAAATGGAAGAGAACAGAAATTTTCATGCAAAAAAGAAAGAGACTCTGAATCAACCCTAAGGTGTGCATATGAATTTTTAACTTAGAGATGCAAGTAATATTGGTTATTGATTGTGTTGCATTTTACCCTTTCCACTAAAGCTTTAAGTACAGTAAATATTAGGGATGAGCGAATCGATCCGGACGAACCCAGATTCGTTCCGAATTTCATGGAAAATGCGATTCTGAACGAATCTGAATTTCCCAGCGATTCGACCGATCGAAGTTTTCCTTTAAACTCCTTTTATTTCAATTACAGGCATTCTAAAGTGGTGGATGAACATGTCCAGAGATATCCCCTGGGGCAAGGTATCATGGGTAAGTCACATGCAGCCTATCAGCAGCCAGGAAGCCTGGTGACGTCACCGTGCTATATAAAGCGGCGGCCATCTTGCTTGTGCGCATTTCAGCCTTGCATTGCGGCCAGAGCACAGCTCGTTAGAGACAGAGACAGAGAGTTAGAGATAGGTAGGGAGAGTCAGAGAGGCAGACAGAGAGGTAGACAGAGCCAGGGAAAGATAGGGAAAAACCGGAACCATCCAGCCAGGGACAGCTTAGAAGTGACAGTGAAATTTTTTTATTTTTCATTAGCCAGATCAGTTTTCAATTCAATTTCAGTTCTTTGTGCTGTAAATCTGCCTTGCCACTGTGCATGCCATCTATGCAGTGGCTTATTTAACCCTATCTGTTACACACAAGCATTTATCATAATATAACTGGATTAGTTTAAATATTTTTTGGTCTGCCTTTAACAAAAAAAAAAACCAGACCACCTGGGTATCCCAAACCTGCACTTAGCAGCCTATCTGTTATACTAAATACGCTTGTTCATCCTCCTCAGCTTAATCAAAGTATTTCATTTTGAATTGGTTTTTGGTCTGCCTTTAACAAAAAAAAACACCAGGCCGCAGGGCATCCCAAACCTGCACTTAGCAGCCTATCTGTTATACTAAATACACTTGTTCATCCTCCTCAGCTTAATCAAAGTATTGTATTTTGAATTGGTTTTTGGTCTGCCTTTAACAAAAAAAACACCAGGCCGCAGGGCATCCCAAACCTGCACTTAGCAGCCTATCTGTTATACTAAATGCGCTTGTTCATCCTCCTCAGCTTAATCAAAGTATTGTATTTTGAATTGGTCTTTGGGCTGCCTTTAACAAAAAAACACCAGGCTGCAGGGCATCCCAAACCTGCACTTAGCAGCCTATCTGTTATACTAAATGCGCTTGTTCATCCTTCCTCAGCTTAATCAAAGTATTTCATTTTGAATTGGTTTTTGTCCTGCTGCCAAAACACTAGGCCGCAGGGCATCCCAAACCTGCACTTAGCAGCCTATCTGTTATACTAAATACGCTTGTTCATCCTTCCTCAGCTTAATCAAAGTATTTCATTTTGAATTGGTTTTTGTCCTGCTGCCAAAACACTAGGCCGCAGGGCATCCCAAACCTGCACTTAGCAGCCTATCTGTTATACTAAATACGCTTGTTCATCCTTCATCAGCTTAATAAAAGTATTGCATTTTGAATTGTTTTTGGTCTGCCTTTAACAAAAAAAACACCAGGCCGCAGGGCATCCCAAACCTGCACTTAGCAGCCTATCTGTTATACTAAATACGCTTGTTCATCCTCCTCAGCTTAATCAAAGTATTGTATTTTGAATTGGTTTTAGGTCTGCCTTTAACAAAAAAAACACCAGGCCACAGGGCATCCCAAACCTGCACTTAGCAGCCTATCTGTTATACTAAATACGCTTGTTCATCCTCCTCAGCTTAATCAAAGTATTGTATTTTGAATTGGTTTTTGGTCTGCCTTTAACAAAAAAAACACCAGGCCACAGGGCATCCCAAACCTGCACTTAGCAGCCTATCTGTTATACTAAATACGCTTGTTCATCCTCCTCAGCTTAATCAAAGTATTGTATTTTGAATTGGTCTTTGGTCTGCCTTTAACAAAAAAACACCAGGCTGCAGGGCATCCCAAACCTGCACTTAGCAGCCTATCTGTTATACTAAATGCGCTTGTTCATCCTTCCTCAGCTTAATCAAAGTATTTCATTTTGAATTGGTTTTTGTCCTGCTGCCAAAACACTAGGCCGCAGGGCATCCCAAACCTGCACTTAGCAGCCTATCTGTTATACTAAATACGCTTGTTCATCCTTCCTCAGCTTAATCAAAGTATTGCATTTTGAATTGGTTTTTGTCCTGCTGCCAAAACACCAGGCCGCAGGGCATCCCAAACCTGCACTTAGCAGCCTATCTATTATACTAAATTCGCTTGTTCATCCTTCCTCAGATTAATCAAAGTATTGCATTTTGAATTCATTTTTGGTCTGCCTTTAACAAAAAAAACACCAGGCCGCAGGGCATCACAAACCTTCACTTAGCAGCCTATCTGTTATACTAAATACGCTTGTTCATCCTTCCTCAGCTTAATCAAAGTATTGCATTTTAAATTGTTTTTTGTCCTGCTGCCAAAACACTAGGCCGCAGGGCATCCCAAACCTGCACTTAGCAGCCTATCTGTTATACTAAATACGCTTGTTCATCCTTCATCAGCTTAATAAAAGTATTGCATTTTGAATTGTTTTTGGTCTGCCTTTAACAAAAAAAACACCAGGCCGCAGGGCATCCCAAACCTGCACTTAGCAGCCTATCTGTTATACTAAATACGCTTGTTCATCCTTCCTCAGCTTAATCAAAGTATTGCATTTTGAATTGGTTTTTGGTCTGCCTTTAACAAAAAAAACACCAGGCTGCAGGGCATCCCAAACCTGCACTTAGCAGCCTATCTGTTATACTAAATACGCTTGTTCATCCTTCCTCAGCTTAATCAAAGTATTGCATTTTGAATTGGTTTTTGGTCTGCCTTTAACAAAAAAAACACCAGCCCGCCTGGGTATCCCAAACCTGCATTAGGAAGCCTATCTGTTATACTAAATACGCTTGTTCATCCTTCCTGAGCTTAATCAAAGTATTGCATTTTGAGTTGGTTTTTGGTCTGCCTTTAACATAAAAAATACCAGCCCACCTGGGTATCCCAAACCTGCATTAGGCAGCCTATGTGTTATACTAAATACGCTTGTTCATCCTTCCTGAGCTTAATCAAAGTATTGCATTTTGAGTTGGTTTTTGGTCTGCCTTTAACATAAAAAATACCAGCCCACCTGGGTATCCCAAACCTGCATTAGGCAGCCTATCTGTTATACTAAATACGCTTGTTCATCCTTCCTCAGCTTACTCAAAGTATTGCATTTTGAATTGTTTTTTGTCCTGCTGCCAAAACACTAGGCCACAGGGCATCCCAAACCTGCACTTAGCAGCCTATCTGTTATACTAAATACGCTTGTTCATCCTTCCTCAGCTTAATCAAAGTATTGCATTTTGAATTGGTTTTTGGTCTGCTGCCAAAACACTAGGCCGCAGGGTATCTCATATTGCCAACTTTCATAGTATCTGGTGCAGAGAAGCAGTCCCTCACTTTACTTAGCTTCTTCTTTTTAAAGTAAACACATTTTTTATCGTACCTATTGCACATTTCAAATACATAAAAATGTCAGGCAGACAAGTGCAAAGATGTTCAAAGAGGAGTGGCAGAGGCCAAGATTCAGCAGGCAGAGGTCACAGCAGACTAGGAGTGAGTGGCAGCAGGAGTCACGGTGAGAGACCTGATCTGCCAGTATCTGCTAGCGGTCATATCTCCACCAGTAATGCATCTGCCGTGGTAAATTGGTTAATGCGCTCATCAACATCATCACAAGTTACATCTGAGACCCCCAGTCTAGGGTCGGTAGGTTCCTCTGACACAACCCTGAGTTGGCATGCCCCGAGAGCAGTCCCTGTCCTCCCATTACCTCTGTCCTACGCCGTTCCCTCCCCCAGCGACATATCCTATGCTTTGGGTTCAGCTCCACTCTTTAGTGAGGAGGACGATCAGATAGAGGACAGTCAGCAGCTACTGCCCAGCCAAGAAATGGAGGTGGCTTCTTTAGCTAGGCAGACAAATAGTGATGTGGACAGTGTCATGGGTGTTGCGAGCGTTTCAGCTTCTGCGCCAGACACTGTTGAGGAAACCGAGAACATCAGTGACGTGCAGCCACAACTCGGTGATGATCATGATGATGAAGCCGATCGCACTTGGGAGCCAGGTGATGAAGGGGCTTCATCGTCATCATCAGGAGAAGAGGGGCGCAGGTTGCCCCGGAGTCAGCAGCTGAGGCAGCAAGGTGTTAGCAGCATGGTTGGCAGTCAGCATGAGGGCACAATTGTAAAGCCTGGAGCCAAACGGGGCCGGGGTCGGGGTAGAGCACCTGCTGCGCAGCGGCTACCTTATCGGGAGGTAGTGGAGCAGGGGTTCCTGGAGTTGGCGACAGTAGCAGTGAATCAGTGAGGCCTGTTGGTGGGAAAAGTAGCTACTTGGCAGTGTGGCAGTTTTTCCTGAAGCATTCGCAGGAGGGTAACATGGCCACATGCAAGACATGTAGGCAGAAGGTGAAGCGTGGCCAGGGCCCAAATGTTGGCACCACAGCCCTGCGTCAACATATGATACGTCACCATAAAGCGGCCTGGGAGAACCGAGGCTCCTAAGAGGTGGTCTAGCCTGCTTCCTCACCAAATGGCACGCAGCTCTTTGAGGAAGCCACTTTATTTGTCAGTCGGCAGGATTACGGGATGAACGATGTGATTCCACTGCTTCATGTACTACAGCACATGTTGGAAAACATGGCTGGTCAGGGCACTGGAGACATGGCCTCTACATCTTACGGCGACCTGAACCCCGTTGGAGCTGAACTGAAGGAGGAGGAGGAAGAGGAGGAGGAGTTGCCCAGTGAAGCACAGTTTAGGCTTGGCGAAATGGCTGGTTTATCTAGTCAGTGGACAGGAGAGGAGGAGCAGGAGCAGCCAGAGGAGCTAGAGGGTTTTGAGGAAGGCGAGACAGAGGACCCGGACACACCGTGGCAGTATGCAGTGGAGATGGAGACAGGTAGTCCCTCCGAGTCACTTGCGCAAATGGCAGGAAACATGCTCATGTGCTTGTGTAGTGACCCCAGAATTGTTTCCATTTGTCGCCGGGATGACTTCTGGCTGTCCACCTAATTGGACCCTCGCTTCCGGCACAAAATGGGGGCATTTTTAAAACCCGCCGAGAGGGAGGACAAACTGAACTGCTACAAAGACATTCTACGTAGTCAGTTGGCCAATGCCTATCTGCGCCATGGTCCATACTCTCGCAGGTCTGACTCGGGGGGACCTCTGTGCTCACCTTCCACTGCCATGGCTGCTGGGGGGGTTGGCAGGAGCAGCAGCAGCAGCTCCATCAGCAGCAGCCTCAGTCTTCAGTCGCTAATGAGTAGCTTTCTACACCCTCATAGTGAGGCTACTCATGAGCAGCAGGAAAACCTGGAGCAGGACCTCAACCAGCAGGTCATGTCATACCTTGACATGACCATGCAAACACACCTTGAGGATCCGCTGGACTTCTGGGCAGCCAAACTTGGCCCTGGAAAAGCTGTCCTGCCCGGCAAGTAGCGTGCCATCTGAGCGGGTGTTTAGTGCGGCGGGGGCCATAGTTACGGCGAGGAGAACTCGTCTGTCAACTAAAAATGTGGAGAGACTCACCTTCCACCCACCAATGGCTGATGCATGCGACTAGATTCAGCATGGTGCCACGTTTTACACTTTCCAAATGGTGCAAAACATTTTTATGTCTTTAGACCAATTTTTGGGCTCCTGCTGATGCCAACTTCAGGGTGTGCCTTCCAGCAAATTTTTGTGCTCCTGCTGCTGCCAACTTCAGGGTGTGCCTTTCAGCCAATCTTTGGCCTCCAACTGCTGCTGCTGCCAACTCCAGGGTGTCTTTCAAGCTGCTGCTTGCAACTCCAGGGTGTGATTCATCTAATTTTTGGGCTCCTGAAGCCAACTCCAGTGTCTCTTTAAAGTAATGTTTGGGCTCCTGCTGCTGCTTGCAACTCCAGGGTGTGATTTGTCCAATTTTTGGGCTCCTGCTGCCAACTCCAGTGTGTCTTTCAAGCTATGTTGGGCTCCTGCTTATGCTGCTGCCAACTCCAGGGTGTGCCTTCCAGCTAATGTATGTGATCCTGCTGCTGCCAACTTCAGGGTGCCTTCCAGCCAATTGCTAGGTTCCTTCTGCTGCTGCTGCCAACTCCAGGGTGTGTCAGTCAATTTTTGGGCTCCTGCTGCGGCTGCTGCCAACTCCAGTGTCCCTTTAAAGCAATGTTTGGGCTCCTGCTGTTGCTGCTGCTTGCAACTCCAGGGTGTGATTCATCCAATTTTTGGGCTCCTGCTGCCAACTCCAGTGTGTCTTTCAAGCTATGTTTGGGCTCCTGCTGCTGCTTGCAACTCCAGGGTGTCATTCAAGCTATGTTTGGGATCCTGCTGCTGCTTGCAACTCCAGGGTATGATTCAGCCAATTTTTGGGCTCCTGCTGCCAACTCCAGTGTCTCTTTCAAGCTGCTGCTTGCAACTCCAGGGTGTGATTCATCCAATTTTTGGGCTCCTGAAGCCAACTCCAGTGTCTCTTTAAAGTAATGTTTGGGCTCCTGCTGCTGCTTGCAACTCCAGGGTGTGATTCATCCAATTTTTGGGCTCCTGCTGCTAACTCCAGTGTCTCTTTCAAGCTATGTTTGGGCTGCTGCTGCTGCTGCTGCTACTTGCAACTCCAGGGTTTGATTCATCCAATTTTTGGGCTCCTGCTGCCAACTTCAGTGTCTCTTTAAAGCAATGTTTGGGCTGCTGCTGCTTCTTGCAACTCCAGGCTGTGATTCATCCAATTTTTGGGCTCCTGCTGCCAACTCTAGTGTCTCTTTCAAGCTATGTTTGGGCTTCTGTTGCTGCTGCTTGCGACTCCAGGGTGCGATTCATCCAATTTTTGGGCTCCTGCAGCCAACTCCAGTGTCTCTTTAAAGCAATGTTTGGGCTCCTGCTGCTGCTTGCAACTCCAGGGTGTGATTCATCCAATGTTTGGCCTCCTGCTGCCAACTCCAGTGTTTCTTAAAAGCAATGTTTGGGCTCCTGCTGCTGCTTGCAACTCCAGGGTGTGATTCATCCAATTTTTGGGCTCCTGCTGCCAACTCCAGTGTCTCTTTCAACCAATGTTTGGGCTCCTGCTGCTGCTTGCAACTCCAGGGTGTGATTCAGCTAATTTTTGGGCTCCTGCTGCTGCCAGCTCCTGGGTGTGTTTTTCAGGCACTATAGGGGCCCCTCATAGTGATGCCACCTCAACTCTCTGCAATTGTGCAGCTTTGCGATTCTATTAGCGATGCTTCCGATCTGCATGTGATAATTATTTACAGTATTATTTCACTAACTCAGCACACGTCCTATGCGTGTTACAGCAAGGCAGAATGGTTTACGTTTCAGAAATAGCCATTTTTAATAGCGATTCGTCGCAAATAAATTCGGGTCGAAACGATTTTTGTCGGAAAATTCGGCGAATCAGTCGAATCGAATTTTTCAAAAGTTCGCTCATCTCTAGTAAATATGGCAAGTTGATGCAAAACTCAATTTGCCAATATAATAGATAATATGCAGAGAAAGCATTCAGAAGCGATGCAGTCAATATTCATAGACTGAAATGACCAGTTCAAAAATTAAAGATAATACCATTCCTAACTTTTTGTAGGTTATTGGGCAAACCAATTATGCGGTTTCCAAAAATTCAAGACCCTTTTGCTGTATCATTTGTTCAGGTTATGCTCAATTAATTTGCCTTTAAATAATATTCTTTAAACGCAGAAAGCTTTGGAATGCTCATGCTATTTCTTTTATAGACGTGCATTCAGTAACTTCACTCAATTAAATATTATTATTTATTTTCTGCAATTCAGACCTTTTGCTTTGATAACTTTTAGCAAAGCATAAAAAGAAAAGGGATTCCATTATAATTATTTGTTTCTAATATAATGAATTAGCGTTACTGAACTGAAGTGCTTGTTTGAAGTTATCATTTCAAACTTTCCACTTATCAAGAATAGGAGATATTAGCACGGTATTCAAAAAACCTTGGCAGGTGGTACATTATTTATTTTCTTTTGTGCTATACAGTACATTAAATTTTTTTGAACAGTACTTTGTCCTTTCATTCACAAGCCCTGTAACCTCTCAAGTTCAACTACAACAGCCACTATTATCTGCTGCCTTTCAAATTGGCCTCTAAGAGCAGAGCTGTAGCTAGCTTCTTTTGCGCCCGAGGCAAGCCCAGAAAATCGCGCCCCCCCCTGCAAAAAAAAGAAAATGTTATATATATATATATATATATATATATATATATATATATATTGTAAGGATCTTCCCGGGGGATGGTGTGTTTGGACACAGTTCACGGCAGACTCAGATGTTATAAAAGCAGATCTTGGCGTTTATTCATGGCATAAACAGTCCAGCAAACAAAACATACAGCAACCACGTGCTTCTTTTGTGTACAAACAAAATAAAAGACCTAGCCCGTCTGGGCGCTTACTAACAGGTTCTTCTCACCTATCTGCCACTTTCAAAACACGGCGTTCGCCTAGATATCGCAGGGTGAGTTTTTAGCTCCAGCAGTGGCTGCGTTCGCAGCTTCCTTCAAACACACACAGGCTGTTCATTCCTGGCTGAGAGCAATAGCCTGCAGTTTCTGCAGAGCTTTTACCTTCCCAGGCTAATTAGGATCAGAGCTCACCTGATTCAAAACCCAAACTGGATCGGGGAGGTGTGGAATGACAGGTCCCTCTACCAAACCTACCTGCCATTCCATATAAATCCAGGCCCGGCAAAATTAAACAACAACTCAGCAGCATATCACTGCTGAGAAACAAATCAATCCTGGACTTACCATCTCACCCAGCGTAGTAACCTAGGTGAAATGTACACCCCCTCGATCACTTCTCCAGTGACATGTCTACATATCCCCCCCCTCTTCTTCAGACCGGAGGGCTGAGCATTTTGTCCCCACAGACAATGTACCCTCGACAATGCGTCAGCATTTGCCTGTAATTTCCCTGGCCTGTGTTCCACAGTGAAATTAAAGTTTTGTAGGGACAGAAACCATCTAGTCACTCTTGCGTTTCTCTCCTTGTTTAACTTCATCCATGTTAGGGGGGCATGGTCTGTCACTAACTTGAATTTCCTGCCTAGCAAGTAATATTTTAGGGATTCGAGGGCCCACTTCACTGCCAAACATTCTCGCTCCACAATGGCATAATTTTTCTCGGCCGGGGTTAGCTTCCTACTCAAGTACATCACTGGATGCTCCTCACCATTTACTACTTGTGAGAGTACTGCACCTAAGCCTGTGTTAGAAGCATCTGTCTGGACCAGAAATTCTCGCCTGAAATCGGGGGTAACTAACACAGGTTGTTGGCACAAGGCAGATTTAAGGCTTTGGAAAGCCTTCTCGGCCTCTGGAGTCCACGTGATCATTGCTCTCTTTCCGCCCTTTGTCAAGTCAGTTAGGGGAGCAGCAACTGAGGCAAAGTTCGGCACAAATCTACGGTAATAGCCCGTAATACCAAGGAAAGCTCTGACCTGTTTCTTTGTCAGGGGTCTAGGCCAATTCTGTATTGCCTCAATTTTATTTAGCTGTGGCTTAATCAACCCTCTTCCAATAATGTAGCCCAGATACTTGGCCTCTTCGAGGGCTATTGCACACTTCTCGGCATTTATGGTCAACCCGGCATCACTTATGGTATCCAATACGGCCTGTACCTTACAGAGGTGACTTTCCCAATCAGGGCTAAAAATGACCACATCATCGAGGTAGGCAGCTGAGTAATCACAATGTGGTCGCAAAATCAAGTCTATCAACCTCTGGAAAGTCGCAGGAGCTCCATGTAACCCGAACGGCATCACTACATACTGGAATAGCCCATCAGGGGTGGAGAATGCAGTTTTCTCTTTAGCCTCATCAGTAAGTGGAATCTGCCAGTAGCCCTTTGTGAGATCGAGGGTGGTTATGTACCTGGCATTAGCCAACTTCTCAATCAACTCATCTACCCTTGGCATAGGATAGGCATCGAATTTTGAGATCTCATTCAACTTTCTGAAATCGTTACAGAACCTCCAGGTTCCATTAGGCTTTGGGATTAAAACAATCGGGCTGGACCATTCACTCTGTGACACCTCAATTACTCCCAGATCAAGCATACGTTTTACCTTGGCAGATACGGCTTCCCTACGGGCTTCCGGGATCCTATAGGGCTTGAGGTTTACTCTGCTCAGTTTCAATGTGATGATAGATGAGGTGTGTACGCCCTGGAAGGTCAGAAAACTTGTCTTTGTTTTTCTGTAAAAATTCCTGAGCCTCCTGTTTCTGTGACACTGATAGGGTATCACCAACCTTGACTGGAGGGATTGGTTGTGACAAATTATTAACAGTATTTGTCGCCCCCAAGGATTCCCTGTCTTTCCAGGGCTTAATCAAGTTTATGTGGTAAACTTGGAAAGGCTTCCTTCTACCTGGTTGGTGCACCTTGTAGTTCACCTCACTGACCTTTTCAACAATTTCATAGGGACCTTGCCACTTCGCCAGGAATTTACTCTCAACAATGGGAACTAGTATAAGGACCCTATCGCCTGGGTTAAATGTCCTGATTCTTGCAGACCGGTTGTAAATTCTACTTTGGGCCTCTTGCGCCCTCTGGAGGTGTTCCCTTACTAGGGGCATTACAGCGGCTATACGGTCCTGCATTTGTGCTACATGCTCAATAACACTCTTGTATGGGGTGGACTCGCTCTCCCATGTCTCTTTTGCAATGTCCAGTAGACCCCTAGGGTGACGACCATAGACCAACTCGAACGGTGAGAACCCTGTGGACGCTTGGGGCACTTCCCTAATAGCAAACATGAGGTAGGGTAACAAATGATCCCAGTCACGGCCATCTTTCTCCACCACTTTTTTCAACATATGTTTCAAAGTTTTGTTAAATCTCTCCACCAATCCGTCCGTCTGGGGGTGGTATACAGAGGTACGGATGGGTGAGATTTTAAATAGTTTGCATAACTCCTTCATCACCTTTGACATAAAAGGGTGTACCTTGGTCAGTCAGGATTTCTTTGGGGATTCCAGTCCTAGAGAACATATAAAACAACTCACGTGCAATTGTTTTAGATGCGGTGTTTCTTAAGGGCACAGCTTCAGGATAGCGGGTCGCATAATCCATGACCACCAGAATATACTGGTGTCCTCTAGCTGATTTTACAATGGGACCCACTAATTCCATGGCTATACGCTCAAAAGGCACCTCTATAACAGGGAGCGAAACCAAAGGACTGCGAAAATGTGACACTGGGGCACTAAGCTGACATGTGGGGCACGACTCGCAGTGCTTTTTAATATCACCATATATCGCCGGCCAGTAGAACCTCTGGAGAACCCTCTCCTGCGTTTTGTCAGTCCCCAAGTGTCCCCCAAGAACATGGTTATGTGCCATGTCAAGCACCTGACGCCGTACGGCTTAGGCACCAGAAGCTGTTCCACAATCTCATCCTTAATCTTAGTGACTCTATAAAAAAGATCATTAGTCACAGAAAAATGTGGAAATCTTTTCTCAGCATCTGGTTCCTGAGGTACCCCATTCATGACAGCAACCTGCTCTCTCGCATTTTTGAGAGTGGGGTCCTGTAACTGTGCAGTCCCAAAATTATCCCTAGACACCTCTAAGTCGGGTATATTTTGCTCAGTGGGAGGAGCCTCCTCCTCTCCAGCCAGGACTTGCAAAGGAAAACGATCATTTTCATCCTGCACACTTTTATCACTTACAGGGGGTAATGCAACAACCTTAGGAGTATCCTCACTCCTTTCGGGGGATTTTCTTTTTCCCCAGAGAGCCCAGAATAATGGAAAATCGCGGCCCAATATTACGTTATGCATGAGATTTTTAACCACACCCACTTCATATTGTACGGTGCCTTGTTCAGTCCCGACTTCAGCCAGCACTATAGGGTACACTTTCGTATCCCCATGTATACAAACAACACTCATATGCTTTTTACACTCAAAGTCCCCAGCCACCAGGCTGGCATGCACCAAGGTTACGAGGCTTCCTGAGTCCAGCAACGCCTTAACAGGAAAATCATTAATTGTAACGTTGCAGATTTGCGGTTCAGTCTCTAGTCCAGGAACTGCAACACAAGATGGTTCCGCAAATAGCGACTGACGCCGATTAGCCTCACATTCCATGGGCTCAGTGGTAAGAGGGCAATGGGCAGACACGTGTCCCGTCTCATGGCATCTCCAGCACCGGATAGAGCCTGGTCTCCTTGGCAAGGAGTCCTTTTTTGGGCCACTTAGCCACCCGGGACCATCCCCAGTCTTTTGCCCCTGAGACACCACTTGAGCCCTTTTTCCTCCCTCAGCACCCCTCCACACTCCCCCAATAGATGGAAGTCTCTTACCAGCTGATGGCACAGGTCTGGCACTCCGGGGAGGTGAAGATGCTGCAGAAACATCACGGAGGTAGTCCTCAGTCGCCTGGAACCTCTCCACAAGGTTGACAAGTTCGTTTGCATTCTTAGGGTCACCTTGTCCCACCCAGCGTTGCAGGTCAGCAGGAAGTGCTCGGAGGTAGCGATCCATCACAACCCTCTCTAGGATCTGTGCAGGAGTAGAAGAGTCTGGCTCCAACCATTTTCTCGCCAAATGGATCAGGTCATACATCTGGGACCTCGCCGATTTGTCAAAACTGTAGCTCCAGTTGCGTACCCTCCTGGCACGGACCGCAGTAGTAACGCCTAGTCGGGCAAGTATCTCCGCTTTTAGCCGAGTATAGTCCTTAACCTCTTGCTCACTGAGGTCATAGTAGGCCTTTTGAGGTTTCCCTGTTAAATAAGGCGCAATTACCTCTGCCCACTCAGCGACTGGTAACTTCTCTCGCTCAGCCGCACGCTCAAACCCAGTTAGGAAGGCCTCAACATCGTCCTCAGCAGTCATCTTTTGCAGCGCTCGCTGCACAGCTCTTCTCACATCAAAAGTCTCTGGAGCGGCTCGCACCACTGTGTGGGGATTAGCAACCACAGGCGCCTTTTGTTTTGCAATCAGGTGTTCAATAAGTTGTCTATTGGCCTCTATCTGAGCCTGTTGCTGTTGCAAACTCACTTGCATAAACTGCTTCAGCATCTCCTCCATGTTGCCCGACTGTTCTTGGAGTGTAGTTGCAGCTTTCACCCAAGACATAAGCAGCTGTAGCCAAGTCTGTCCACACCGTTGCCCCTAGCAACCGTTTTGCCCGCTCCGCAGCACCAATTGTAAGGATCTTCCCGGGGGATGGTGTGTTTGGACACAGTTCACGGCAGACTCAGATGTTATAAAAGCAGATCTTGGCGTTTATTCATGGCATAAACAGTCCAGCAAACAAAACATACAGCAACCACGTGCTTCTTTTGTGTACAAACAAAATAAAAGACCTAGCCCGGGTGAGTTTTTAGCTCCAGCAGTGGCTGCGTTCGCAGCTTCCTTCAAACACACACAGGCTGTTCATTCCTGGCTGAGAGCAATAGCCTGCAGTTTCTGCAGAGCTTTTACCTTCCCAGGCTAATTAGGATCAGAGCTCACCTGATTCAAAACCCAAACTGGATCGGGGAGGTGTGGAATGACAGGTCCCTCTACCAAACCTACCTGCCATTCCATATAAATCCAGGCCCGGCAAAATTAAACAACAACTCAGCAGCATATCACTGCTGAGAAACAAATCAATCCTGGACTTACCATCTCACCCAGCGTAGTAACCTAGGTGAAATGTACACCCCCTCGATCACTTCTCCAGTGACATGTCTACAATATATACATATATACACACACTCACATATATATACACACACACATATATACACACACACACATATATACACACACACACACATATATATACACACACATACACACACATATACTATGAGGCCGATTCATTAATAGCGCCAGGTAGCGACAGATGAGCGCCTGAAGTATGGCGCTATGAGTGCCGCTAGCGTACGCCGCGGGCGGCTGCGATTCGCTATAGCAGGCCTCCTCAGTCGCTACCTGGCGTTGTTGTGAACAATGCCTACATTGGTGAATATGATGTTTCAGATCAGCTTTGTAGGCGCTGTTATTTTGACACACGCTATTCACACAGCGCCTGCGCGTTGGTTTGCTGTTGGCTTGAAATCAATGTTAGTACCTTCAGTAGTAAACACATTGCAACATGTTTCTTTGGTGAATTTTTTTTTATTTTTTAAATTTTTTGGGTGAAAGTCACAAATCTAAATCCAGTGGTTTTTTTTATCTTGGTGCCTAAAAAAGAAGAAAAAGTGGAGTTAGTATTTATAATTAATTTTGCTTTTTCGCATTTATTGACATTTTTTGTTTGGGACAGTTTTTGCCAACTTGCACAACACCCCTAATTGTTATGTTGGTCAACTCCCCTCCCCCCCTTATAGTGGTTTTGGTCATCTTACACACCCCGTATAGTGGTTTGGGTCAACTCCCCCCCCCCTTATAGTGGTTTGGGTCAACTCCCCCCCCCCCCCCCCCTTATAGTGGTTTTGGTCATCTTACACACCCCTTATAGTGTTTTTGGTCATCCTACACACCCTTTATAGTGGTTTTGGTCATCTTACACACCCCTTATAGTGGTTTTGGTCATCTTACACACCCCTTATAGTGGTTTTGGTCATCTTACACACCCCTTATAGTGGTTTGGGTCATCTTACACACCCCTTATAGTGGTTTGGTTATCTTACACACCCCTTATAGTGGTTTGGGTCAACCCCCCCCCCCTTATAGTGGTTTGGGTCATCTTACACACCCCTTATAGCAGGCCTCCTCAGTCGCTACCTGGCGTTGTTGTGAACAATGCCTATATTGGTGAATATGATGTTTCAGATCAGCTTTGTAGGCGCTGTTATTTTGACACAAGCTATTCAACACAGCGCCTGCGCGTTGGTTTGCTGTTGGCTTGAAATCAATGTTAGTACCTTCAGTAGTAAACACATTGCAACATGTTTCTTTGGTGAATTTTTTTTTATTTTTTAAATATTTTTGGGTGAAAGTCACAAATCTAAATCCAGTGGTTTTTTTATCTTGGTGCCTAAAAAAGAAGAAAAAGTGGAGTTAGTATTTATAATTAATTTTGCTTTTTCTCATTTATTGACATTTTTTGTTTTTTGTTTGGGACAGTTTTTGCCAACTTGCACAACACCCCTAATTGTTATGTTGGTCAACTCCCCTCCCCCCCCTTATAGTGGTTTTGGTCATCTTACACACCCCTTATAGTGGTTTGGGTCATCTTACACACCCCTTATAGTGGTTTTGGTCAACTTCCCCCCCCCTTATAGTGGTTTTGGTCATCTTACACACCCCTTATAGTGGTTTTGGTCATCTTACACACCCCTTATAGTGGTTTGGGTCATCTTACACACCCCTTATAGTGGTTTGGTTATCTTACACACCCCTTATAGTGGTTTGGGTCAACCCCCCCCTCCTTATAGTGGTTTGGGTCATCCTACACACCCCTTATAGTGGTTTGGGTCATCTTACACACCCCTTATAGTGGTTTGGGTCATCTTACACACCCCTTATAGTGGTGTGGGTCAACTTCCCCCCCCCCCCTTATAGTGGTTTTGGTCATCTTACACACCCCTTATAGTGGTTTTGGTCATCTTACACACCCCTTATAGTGGTTTTGGTCATCTTACACAACCCCTTATAGTGGTTTGGGTCATCTTACACACCCCTTATAGTGGTTTGGGTCAACCCCCCCCCCCCCTTATAGTGGTTTGGGTCAACTCCCCCCCCCCCCTTATAGTGGTTTTGGTCATCTTACACACCCCTTATAGTGTTTTTGGTCATCCTACACACCCCTTATAGTGGTTTTGGTCATCTTACACACCCCTTATAGTGGTTTTGGTCATCTTACACACCCCTTATAGTGGTTTGGGTCATCTTACACACCCCTTATAGTGGTTTGGGTCATCTTACACACCCCCCTTATAGTGGTTTGGGTCAACTCCCCCCCCCCCTATAGTGGTTTTGGTCATCTTACACACCCCTTATAGTGGTTTTGGTCATCTTACACACCCCTTATAGTGGTTCGGGTCATCTTACACACATAGTGGTTTGGGTCAACTCCCCCCCCCCTTATAGTGGTTTGGGTCAACTCCCCCCCCCCCTTATAGTGTTTTTGGTCATCTTACACACCCCTTATAGTGGTTTTGGTCATCTTACACACCCCTTATAGTGTTTTTGGTCATCTTACACACCCCTTATAGTGGTTTTGGTCATCTTACACACCCCTTATAGTGGTTTTGGTCATCTTACACACCCCTTATAGTGGTTTTGGTCATCTTACACACCCCTTATAGTGGTTTTGGTCATCTTACACACCCCTTATAGTGGTTTGGGTCATCTTACACACCCATTATAGTGGTTTGGGTCAACTCCCCCCCCCCTTATAGTGGTTTTGGTCATCTTACACACCCCTTATAGTGTTTTTGGTCATCTTACACACCCCTTATAGTGGTTTTGGTCATCTTACACACCCCTTATAGTGGTTTTGGTCATCTTACACACCCCTTATAGTGGTTTTGGTCATCTTACACACCCCTTATAGTGGTTTTGGTCATCTTATACACCCCTTATAGTGGTTTGGGTCAACTCCCCCCCCCCCCCCCTTATAGTGGTTTTGGTCATCTTACACACCACTTATAGTGTTTTTGGTCATCTTACACACCCCTTATAGTGGTTTGGGTCATCTTACACACCACTTATAGTGTTTTTGGTCATCTTACACACCCCTTATAGTGGTTTGGTTCATCTTACACAGCCCTTATAGTGGTTTTGGTCATCTTACACACCCCTTATAGTTGTTTTGGTCATCTTACACACCCCTTATAGTGGTTTTGGTCATCTTACACACCCCTTATAGTAGTTTCTGACAAATTATGATTGTAGGCAACAAATAGTTCCCCTGTAGTGCAGTAATTGGATTAGAGTGAAGGGTAGTTAGCTTACCGCAAAAAACGAAGTGATCATGCTTTCCCTTAGCTCAAAGCCAGTCTGGGTGTCCTCACTCGTTTCTGCGGGCAAGTTGGGGATTTCAGGCACCAGTGCTGTTTCTTCAGGGGGTTGGATTCTGTGGCATATACAAAGATTGTGGAGCACACAGCATGCGAGGATAATCTTGGAGACCTTTTGTGGACTGTACAACATCTCTCCTACTGGGCGTGCCAAACACAGAAAGCGCGCTTTCAGCAGTCCAATGGTTCGTTCCACAATGCTTCTGGTTTTGCGATGTGCTGCATTGTAGCGTTGTTGGGCAGAGGTCTGTGGGTTTCTGACCGGAATGATGACCCACGTTCTCTGCCCGTATCCCTTGTCCGCTGTTGAAAAAACACAATGAGAGAGACAGCAATTAGTACTAGTACATGTTTTTTTTTGTGATTTTTTTTAAATTTAGCTTACTATGCCACATATTTTATGCCAAATACTTTGACATGGTTAGTTATTTACCCAGTAGCCAGCCAGCTGGCATTTCGTTGTTCTCGAACTTCCGGCACAAGACTGACTGCTGGAGCACATAAGAGTCGTGGCATGAGCCGGGGAAACCAGATCTCACGGCCCGCAGCTTCATGTCATGGTCATAGACCACCATGACATTCATGGAGTGGAACTGTTTTCAGTTCCGATAATGCAGCTCCTGTGCACGGGGAGGGCAGAAAGGGATATGTGTACCATCCACACACCCTAGCACATTTTGGATCCCTCCCATGCGATAGAAAGCATGTTTTATTTGGGCAACCTCATCCTCAGGAAACTTGATGTGAATAGGGATCAGGTCACAAATAGCCAGTACTACCTGGAAAAATATGCGGCTCATTGTAGCCTGGCTGATCCCGCTGAGGAGGGCAGAGGTTGCCTGGAAGTTCCCTCGTGCCACAATATTAAGGGTGGCACATAGGTGTACTATGCCTGGAATGGATCTGGTGCGTTTGGTGGATGGCTCGATTTTGGTCTTAATCTGATCATATAGGGACTGTAGTGCTGCACGATTCAGACGGAAGCGGCTTCTGATCTGCTCGTCACTTAAATCCCACACTGAAAGGCGGATGCCAAAAGATCGGGGTGCCCTAAGCCCACAGCACCCTCCTCCCTGGCCTCCTGCTCTTCCAGCATTCTCACACATCCCTGCACCCATAACCCATACATCACCCTCTTATCCATCTCACACTCAACAGATATACAAAAGAAGCAAAACAAAAACCAAAAACACACCACACACAAGCAAGCACACTCCTCACACACTCACTACAATGCAGCTCACCACAAAACCAGAAGTATAGTGGTCTGAACCAACAGACTGCTGAAATTGTGCTTTCTAAGTTAGGCACAACCAAGAGGGGAGTTGCTGCACAGCCCACAAAAGGCCCCAAAATCAAGCCTCACTTGCTGTATACTCCACAATATTTGCATATGCCAACAAAATCAATCTCCTAAAGAAACAGCACTGATGTCAGAAATCACCCAACAAGCCACAGAGAGTGAGGACCCAACCCAGCCAGACACTAAAATGAGCTAAGGGACCAAAGCACCACACCACCACACCACAGCCTTTGCCACAGTGTAACAATACCAGAAGGTTGGCAAATCCAGCCATTTATACTTAACTTTGAAAAAGGACAGGTCCGCTTTGCTGCCCTTTGCGTTGCTCTGCTATTTCCTGTCTGCAATTAGCTGACCCAGGTGTGCGTGAAACGTATGCGTACGCTCAACCATACTAGCGTACGTGAGCCGAAACTTGCGTGCATTAACGGACATGACTGAAAATTCTGTGGTGGACCAATGAAAGGTAAGCTGCTCTTAATTTAAATAGCCGTTTGTAGAGCCACATGTCACAAGTGTTTAATATACATGAGTACATTGTTGTCTTTGGTTGTGTGTTGTTTGGTTAATGAGCTCTGTAATTAGTTAATTGCCTACCACACATGGTTCACTCAGTGCAGTGGAGCTGTGGCTACAAGCACCTGGCCAGTATGTGTGAAGCAATTAAGTGGACTTGTTTGTGATTGGTTGTTAGAGCACATAAAACCTGCACAACCCCAAAAGAGGGTGATGCCATTCTGTAGTCTGTATGCGTGCTTGTGTGTTGTATAGTGGTGTGTGCAGCTACAGGATGGAGCCAAATTCTGGACATCTGCCAGCCACAGCTGGCCCAAGTAGGAGTGTGTTGGGTGCTGTGCGCAGACCTCCCTTAAGGAAAAGGGCCCAGGCCCAAGGTGAGCCTGCACCCAAGGCCAGCCGCCCATTTGCCAAGAGGGAGCCAGAATTTAATTTGGCGGATAACAATACTCTTGTGCGCCTTACCCTGGCCAAATGGGAGCTAATCTTTGGCTCCCAAAGCCAGTCTATAGGCAAGCAAGAAAGGAGCAGATTGTGGGATGCCATTGGGGAGGAGCTTACTAGCAGTGCTCAATACCCACGTAGTGGCCCATCCTGCAAGAAACGCTTCTACACTTTGAGAAGGGCCCTTATGCAAAAGATGAAGCATGATCTTGATGTCGAGAGTGGGACTATCTAGGGTCCAAAGAGTACCTACAGGCCATATGAGGAGATGCTGAAGGCCAAAATTCCGCTGATTCGGCTGCAGGGTGTTGATGCTGGGGATGACACCACAGGTTGGACTGAAGGAACATATTTTGTGCATATTTTTTTCTGGTAATGTTAATGTATGTGATTTGCTTTGTCTCTTTCTGGCCAACTAACAGTAGGACCTGTGAAGTAGTACATTATACCTCATAAATGTTTTCCTTTCTTGTCTGTTGCTTTCTGCATAGGTGCACATGGTGATGTCCAGGATTTGGCTGAGGAGGACACCCCAACTCCTGCCCTTCAACCAACCTCAAGCCTAACCCAGTCTGCCATTGAAGGTATATATCACTAATTTATGGGCTGGTTGCTTTTGTACAAAATGGGTGTGGGAGCACCTCAAACAATAGCTTGTACCACTTTTGAGGATTACTAATATGGGCCTGCGGACTAATTTAACCCTCTCAGCAACTAACTAACAAGGCCTTAACATGTGTAGCTATGTGGGAAGCCAGAGATGTGTGGCCATATATCTGCATATACATGTGGAAGCCACACTGGCCTTGATTAGGGAATATTAGTGATTGAGCTGCTCACACACACCTTAATTCATGGTTTATTTTTTGCCGCACATTACCAATGGCTAAATTTTTTCTTTGCTTTTGCCTAGCTGCACCGCCATTGGCACCAGCATCTCCTCAGGAGCCAAGCTACTCTTTGGATGCCGGTAAGTGCATGTGTCAACCTTGCTTTAGCCGCTTTAAAACAAGTGCATGTCTTTCATTCCTCTTTTTTCTTTGTAGGCCAAGTGACTGCTTCATCTTTGGACACCACTTCCGATGTTGCAGGTCAACAGGACCCTGTTGGTGTGTATTGCCCAAAACAATGTATCCTTTATGCTGTTTATGTTACACTGGTTCTATTTGGTTAGTCTAATAATCTGCATGTTTGCTAGGTCAACTTGAAGATTGCTATTTTTAGTGGATTTGCCATCCCCAGGCTCATTAGTAAACTGTTTAGAGTGATTGCAATGCATTTTTTGGGTCTATTAAAAGACAAACATTTACCCGAGTAGTGTTAGGAATATTTAGAGACATTAATTGTGTATTTTAGTTGGCCGGAATATCGGAAGTGGCTGTCCGGAAAGGGCCCTTCACGTTGAGGCTGCTAGAGATGAGGGTAAGTTGGTTTTGCTTGATTATCTAGTAAAGAATTTTGCAAACCTTTTTTGGGAATTTAGTAGTCCAACTTGTGTTTAAACATGTATTTTCAAGGGCAAAGCTCGAGTGAGGGCCCAACTCTGGACATCTGGGAGATGGCGGGTATGTGTAATTTGAGCAATGTGTCTGTTATTGTTTGGCCCAATTATTGGCTCATCTTCCTCTTACATACATGCTAGCAATCTGAGTTTACAAGATCCCTTTTGGCTAGTGTGTAATCTGCCACTTTGTCGAGGTATGGCCTCGATAGTCTATCCATATTACATTTGAGTTTGGTCCACTGACCTACTAACATGACTTTCCTGTTCAGCATATGACAGCTTGCCCCATCTCTCAGATGTGGATTTGCCCCTTTCTGGCAGCCAGACCCTGGAACTACTTCGGGCGGACGGCACTGAGGTAACATGGCTGATTTTGGGGAACAATAACCACATTGACATGTTTGTGGGTAGTCCAGGAACCAACATGTAACATGTTATTTCTTTTGTGTTTTGGCAGGAGGCCAGACCTGAAAGCCAAGCTGTGCCGTCTGCCCAAGTGCCATGTGGCCAAGCTACAGAGCCTCAAGCAAGGGTAAGTTGGATTGTTACACTTTGGGTAAATGATTGGGAGGGGCATACCTGCATTGTTTCAGCTTCACTACAATCTTTTCTTTTGGTTTTTTAGCCTGAACACACAACAAGAGGAGGTGTGGCACCGACCAGTGCCGATTTTTACGAGCTAGGGCTCCGGATGCTGGAGGATGTTAATTTTTTTCTGTTTAATTTTGGGCAAATACATTTGAGTACCCCTCTAAATTGTGTTTTTTCAAAGACATAGCAGGATGAGTCATAGAACACAGTCAGGGATGAGTCTCTAGATCTAGATATGTACATGTAGCCAGAAATGTATGACACACATTGGTGACCATATC